>OY796893.1:30824626-31424626 GCA_963680785.1 Diplosoma virens | reverse complement strand
AATTACTCGCTATCAATTTTTTCTTCAACTAAAAAAAGATATATTAGATTCAAAATTGACTTGTTCTCAGAAGCGAGCTGCTGAAGTTTCTGCACTAGCATTGCAGTGTAAGTATATACCAGTATGGATTTTTGTCATATTTCGATTGAATTTTTGTGTTTTAGTTTTTCACGTTTCATATAATAAAACATTAGTAAAAAATAGTTAAAATTCACTGCAAAACTTATTTTAAAAAAACTTTTTGTTGCTACGTTATAAAAAAAAACGTTTAGATCTTTTTAAAGGTTGCAGATACTTTGTTAAAACTAGTATTTATTAGCAAGTCAAAATAAGATTTTTTTCTCAAATGATTAATTTACAATAGTTTTTCAGTTTCACCAATGAATTACTATATAAATAAACTTCTCTTTGAAACAGAATTATTAATTAAGATTCTAATACATTGTTATTGTTTTAAGCTGAAATTGGTGATTACCATCCCAGTGAACATAAACGTGGATATGTGTCAGAATTTCGATTTTTAGAAAATCAAACTGAAAAATTTGAGATGGAAGTAGCTCGACTTCATGCAACTTATAAGTATGTAACAATACAAAGTGTTGTTAAAAAAAGCATTATACAATATTTGGTCTACTGTTCAGTAACTAAGGATGCCATAAGTAGGATGGATTTAAAACTGATGATAATGCTGTTTGAAGTGCAACGGTTTTATGACCGATTTTTGCAAGATTTCAGCTCAAATATTCCCACTAAATTCTTTTAAAATCGGCTGTTACAATTGAAATTCTTTTTTTTTTTTATTAAAAATTCTAGATCAGAAGATTGAATTAACCATAAAGACAGAGTTTCTTGTTGTTTTCTAATTTTTTTAAAATAATCATGCTTTTTATTTTTAATCATGTAAGATGAGTTCGTTCATTCAATTTTTATTCTCAATCATTATTAAACAGTTTAACACAAAAATTATAAATATTAAAAAGATCAAGAAAAGGAAGAAGCAGCACAACGTCAGACGTTAAAACATGCAAAAGATAATCATAAAGTAAAAATACAAGAGTAGTTGCCGTTATTGTTTTCTAGACTGCAATCACATTTAGGCAGGGTTATCATCCAGAATGACTAAAAAATAAGCACAGCTAATAAAACGTAGTGAAAGCCTTTTTTTTGGTCTTTTTGAATCGTTTTATACGTCCAATTAAAGATCGAAAAAAGGTTTTTACTTGATCTTTGACCAAAAAACGACCTCTTCGGACATAAATCAAAAACCTCGTAATAAGTGTTTTCTAGAAATCTTGTTAAAAATTAAAACCAAATTATTTAAAAAATGAGCATGAATAAGCACTAAACTCTAAAATAATCGTGCACGTTATAATTCTTTAAGGCAATGTTTATAAAAATGAGCACAAAATGGTAACTTTGCATATAGGCTCAAAGCTTTGACAATGATAAATTTTTTCCACTTACGTATGCAAATCACACAAATTGATCATTCTTTCGTATTTTAATGTATTTATGCAATTTCAACGTTTTTAATGTTCGAATAAATTTAAGTTTTTTTATTGTAGAGGCTTGGTGCCTGCCAGTGCAGAAATGCAGTTTTTAAAAAAATGTCGCCAATTTGACACTTACGGTATTGAATTGTATGGAGTTCGTGGTGAAACTGGAACGCAATATGATATCGGCATCTCTCCGAGAGGAATTGAAAAATTCAAAAACAAGCAAAAAATTACCATCTTTTACTGGTAACTCGAGATCATTCCTATTCTTAGCTGTGCTGGGTATCAATAATAACTATTATTGCCTGTGTAATAATCGTTTTTGGGAAAAATAAAACTAAAAATTTTATAATTTTTTAGAATTAATTTTTTAATATCTAAATTCCAAAGGAGCGTTGTAATAAAAAAGTTATTGGTATTGTGTCATATTTCTTAAAAGTAATGGATTTGCCAGAATAGTTTTGCTGATTACAAGTAAATAAATGATTATAGTTAGAAACTCTATGTAGATCAACCCATAGGGTGAGAATAATTTATTTGAATTTTAGCGAGTTTTGTTAAATCGTTATCTTTTTTTTCAAAAGGCCCAGAATTGAATCTGTGAACTTCAAAGACAAGAACTTGAAGATTGAAGTAATGAGCAAGCAGGTGGGAACTGATTGTAGCCGTTACTTGTTTTATTGTTTGACAAAATTCTTTGAATCTGTTATCAAAATAAATTGATACCTCTCAACAATGCATGGTTTGTCTTTGCTCACAAAGAAGCTGTTATATTTTGTGACGTCGAATTCAAAGCAAGGGATTTCCCCTCGTATTACCTTATTTTAGAGTCGCTGCGAATCATTTGTTAAGACTTTCAAACTCTTTTTTTATTACTCGTGCAACATATTCTAAAAAAAAAACAATTAACAAATACTATGGCGGATAAACAAGTTTAAGCCACCTACTAAGACGGATCCTTCCACAGAGGTCGGAAAACATTTTTAAACGATCTTTGTTTGTAATGAGTCAATAACATAAGTTGTTTCCCTATTTTATCAATGCATCAAAGTTTTGCAACTGTATTTCCTTTTCATTTAATTGTAAATAAACAAAATGTAATATACACAAGTTTATTGTACAAATACAATTGCACCGAAGTCACCCCATATTACAAATTTTTATTGCTTTTTGATCAATTTCAATTGTTTTCTTATATTGAAGTACGAATATTCTATTTAAATATTTGTGACCACTTGCTTTAGGCAACGTTATATCACCCATATGTCCAAAGGTTTCATTTTCGATCTTTGCCTCTTCTCAGCTGGTGATTTCACCAGGCCCCTAAAAAATAATTTTCTCTGAAAATTGTTTAATGCTAAAATTGTTTGGTATATCTTGGTTTTTTTCTCAAAAACCTATAGATTTAAGCTATAAAAAAACTCACTGTTTTATTCATTTTTACCACTGACTGGTTTACTGGCTGAGTTTTGTCTTCAGGGAAGGACATCAATTCACACTTTCATTTTACCCTCACCTGCACTGTGCCAGTATGTACTGAAAAGCATTGTGGATCACCATGTCTTCTACAGGTTACCTCAAAATAATTTGACATCCACCTGGGGCAGGAAGCAAAGGTAATTAACGCTTTAACCATTATTTACGCAATTGAATACTATTGCTTTGCAAAGTTTTTGCCTTTATGAAGTTGTTTTTTATACTTTACGATTTTACATAATTGCATATGGAATAAAAATGTCAGAAACGACCATAGGCGTATACACGTGGAGGGCTTGGGGGGTAACTTTCCTTCCATGAAGAATGTACGCAGATCACTCTAAAAGATCGTTTAAAAATTAAAAAAGTGAAGACTATAGAAATTTTCACTTTTTGCTAACTATTAGTAGTCGTGTTTTCGGCTCGCGAACTTCCCATTTCAAACATCTGCACACGCCGCTGGAAACGACTAACATTTTGCAATTTTTTTGTGGTATTGATTGGGTTAAAAGACGTTTTTATGAGAGTTTGGGAACGTTAGCATTGAAGTTTTTATGATTGTCAATTATAGCGGCAGAATCGAAGCCGAAATCTTACAATCGGAAGTAGAACGCGAAGAACCGGAAGTTGAAAGAGGAAGTAGCAAACGTTATCCTCCCCGTCCTAAGTTGCCTGGGCACGGTAAGTAAAAGAGTGAATAATTTATAATGACAATACTTAAAGTTGTACAGTATATATCATTTACCCTTCTGGTACCAAAGGCATCAGCATAGAGTGTTTTATTTGTTGCCAAGAATTCAACTTGACTACGAGAACAGGATCCGAACCAAGACCCTGTTAAGCGAGTTTCACTGCTTTTTAATCATTTTCACGGCTTTTTCAATAATACCGTTGGCAAATGTTCAGTGTAAACGCAAATAAAATTGTGTTCACGTTATTCACACTCTGAATTGTGCCCTTCAGCCAATTCTTTTAGCCGAAATCAATTATCGTATTATAATCTTTTGCACTTGTCAAGTCCTTGTTAAGTTAGAAGAAATTGTTATCTAATTTACTGGAAATTGCTTTTTAATAACTAAAATACTATCTCAGCCTTAATACTATTGAAAATTTCTATTTGGTATGTTAATTGTTTGCCTACATAAACTTTAAAATGGATCTTAATTTTTAATTTGGTTTTGTGAGAATTTGTAAAGATGTAATTTCTTAATTTTTAAACGGAAAGATTAGCTACGTGATTATCTTCAATTTCATTAAAGAAATTACTGATGTACTGTTTTTTGGATGGGAACCAGTTTTGCTTCCGGACTATTGTCTTCTGTTTGTTTAAAATTTCTTGTTTGCATTTGGGGTATGCTGGAGTTTTATCTTCGTGGAAATAAAAGTACATTTCTCCTCTTTACTTTTTTTATGAGAATATATCTAAAGAGCTACCGGCAGTTAGAATCATTCAATTTTTCGAAAAGATAAAATCAAAAAAAGAAAAATTGTCTGCTAACTGAGCACATAATTTATGAAATTGCCATGTGATGATTGTGACAAAATTGTAGAAGCTGTTCATTTAGTCTTGCTCAATTCAGTTCTTCACCCTGCCACTTAAAAGCAACTGGTTAGCGGTTATACAAACAGAAGTTCTTTCTCAAAATCTCTGTTCATTGATAGATGACAACAAAGAGAACAATGACGAAACGGCAGAAGTTGAAAAAGGCGACGCCGACACGAACTGGTCTAGTATGCTTCTCGGCAAGAAGTAAGCCTCCTGTTGCTGATGTTTTACGACGTGGCCCGGGTTGATCTGGTTTGTCGGGCGACACACTGAGAGCTTTGTTTAACCGAACGTTATCATATAGCCGGTTTGCTGTAGTAGTCGATAGAATTTCGTAAAATTGCTTCGTAAAACGTTGTTTTTTGCTCTTAACGAGATTTCTCAACGGCTTTATTGATCACACTTGCTGATTCAGGGCATTAATAAGCTTTTGCGATTCTGTTTGCACAACTTTATAATTTGTTTTACGACGTGCATACTCGCTTAAGTCAGAACTTGTCGACAAGCTTCTAGTTTATATCTATCAGTTATTGCTGTCCAAACCAAAGTAAATGTTTTCTTATAGAACGTACCAATTTTTTTGTAGAGGCGGAATGTTCTCGAACACGGATGCATCCCCAAACAAGGCTGTCAATTACATGACTCCTAAAAATGAAAGAAAAGAACGCAACAGGCAACTTCAATCTCTTAGCGACACAGAGAATAGACACAGAAGACACAGGTTAGTCGATGGTAGACTTTGCACAGACGCTAATTGTTTCGTTTACTGAATGGTTTTGGTAAATAAGTACAAACTAATAAGTTTACATGGTTAAACTAAAATCACGTATTGGGTTTAGTGCAATCTCTTTCCAAGTCGAATCGATTTATTGATGATTGCAATAAATTTTTATTAAGTTATGTATTAATGGATCAACTTTTTAAATGTGTTTTATAAATATAAATGCTAATTTTACTTTTCAACCCAAATGTTTAGAATAAGATATGATTTACGAATACACGTTTGTTTTATATTTGCATTTGAACATATTGGTTCTTTCCGTAAGCTTTTAATCCACTGATTTTAATGACGTTTTCCACGCATGATTGATCCTTGTACAAGATTCGCTTTTGTCGCCACGAACAACCTAGTTGAACTTACTCATGCCTGACTTTGCCGTTCGAATTTAACGAAAGCTGCTACAGCTTACGAGGTTGATTCATTCACACCTAGCTTCGGCTACGTCACACTGCACTGTATTAGATCACGTGGACGTTCCAGCGGCGACGAATCGGATAGTCCGAGCAAGCGACGAATTCGCGCCCGAGCGAGGCGTCGCTCTAACATCGCGAGCGACGGGAGCGAGATTTCCCACGTCAGACGAAGGTAAATAACTGCATGTTCTTAGTTCTAAATCATTTTTTATAATTTACTTGCTATGGGTTGGTTATCTTCATGGGGGAGCGTCACTTGACCGACAAAAGTGAATTATCCAAAAACGCCACTTGACCGACACAACAGCATGATAACAGCTGTTGTCGGACAACTGACTGTTTTAAAAAAAATTCCCTTTGTTGTCGGTCAACTGCCGGTTTGAAGGAATTCCACAAATTTTGTCGGTCGAGTGACGTCGACCTATCTTCATATCATGATCATATCAACTATTTATCTTTTGACTTGAAGGATAAGTGTGGAGTGTAAAGCTTTGATGAGCCTTCAAGCAATGAACCGGACCTGTAGTGAAACACGCATATGCAGACTCACAGGAAAACGTCGGAGGTGCTATTCATTGTGCAGCTGTCAAGCGATTGCTCCGACTTGCTTTCATGGATGCCAACCTGTTGCTGTCCGGTTGAAATTCCTATTTATTTTTTAGTCACTTGCAAAGTGACATGATTTTAGTTTGAAGCTGCTTGTTAACCTTAAGCATCCTTGGAATTGGATGCAACAACATGACTATGGTTGGAGCAAAACTGAGATCGTGTCGATCACGATCGTCGTCGAAACATCACGGTCGAATGGCGCTCGCCATGCTCGCTTTGTACGAGTATAGCGATGAATATCACGACTTCGCATCGCCCTCCTCCGACGTTGTGTCCCGAAAATACAGCCGCGCCTCCTAAACATCATGTGACATAGAAAGAAACTTAAAAACACCGCATACCCAAATATCTTATAGTAACCCTTGATCGATCCCTGATGTTTAAAAAGCACATTCAGAACTGCAAAGCTAAAGTATGGACGCGAAACAACATCATGCGCAAGCTTATTTCCTCACACTGGGGAGCTAGCCCTCATACATTGAGAATATCAGCATTTGCTCTATGCTACCCTGCAGCTGGGTATGCTTGCATGATCACGGTCAGCACATGCTCATCGCCTAGACCCTGCACTCGATGACAGTTGCCGCATCATTACAGGATGCCTAAAACCCACCAACATCAACTGTCTTACCTGCTCGCCGGAATAGCTCCACCAGATATTCGACGAGAGGTGGCCAACAGAAGGGAAAGGCGAAAAGCGAGGAGCAATCCACATGTTATACGGGTCAGACGCAGCAAACCAACGCCTGAAATCAAGAAAGAATTTCTTGCGGACTACCCCTTAACACGCCCCCAAGGTGATAATGATCGAGTATGGAAGATCGGCTTAGAAAATGCTTCTTAAAGCTAGGCTTTGACATCGAGCCAGCCGAGGCGCTTGCCCCTAGACGCCAAGTCCTCCGGAAACACTGAAGATGCCTTAACCGTCTCTGTACGGGAACTGTCAAAACCCAAAGCACTCATGCAAAGTAAGGACTCCATAATGGCCCGACTTTGTGTTAGTGTGGCACCGGAGATGACATTGCAGAACACCTGCTCGTATGCCCCCTTACTTCCGCAGAAGTGCAGAGCGGACACATTTTAGCCTTTAACGTCATCGCTGAAAAATTGGAGTTTTGAAAAGATTGTATCTAGAGACACGAAATATGTACAGGGTGTAAGCGCCAAGTGTTGACTCATTTAAAACCATATATCTCGTGAATTAAGGTACACAAATACACTTTCAGATTAACAGCATTTATTCGAAATAACTTCCTTTTGCACGAATCATACCGGATGTTTCAGGTAAAAAAAAGCAAAACATTTTCGCGTATCTTGATAGGAGTTCAACCTAATTCCGGTCATTCTGTATTATGGACTGCTTCAACCGTGAACAGCTTTTCATCAGTCCACAAAACAGGAAGCTGCGTGCCCTCTTTCAAATATTTGAGAAGGATTTTTGCTCGTGTAGAACCTGACAAGAGTTGTCGCTTCACTTTTTTGTAAGGACAAAACTTGAGATCATTTTTTAACGCATTCTGGATATGTAAAAATTAATCAGCACGTTTATCTGGCCATGTTGAAAGATGAAGTGCTTCCATGGGTTAAAAAAAACTATGGGAAATAGTGGTGTGGCATTGCAGCAAGATGGGGCAACATCCCATACTGCCAAAGCGGTTTAGAGTTGGTGTAAGGAGAATTTTACGGTTTTTTGGTCAAAGGAGTTTTGGCCCCCTTCCTAGTCTGGTCTGGTCTATGTTGGAGCACAAAGCCTGTGCAACTTCTCATAAGAATATTGATGCTCTAAAGCAGTCATTGGAGAAAAGCTGGAATGAAATATCTCCAGAAACTCTGTATGCAACATGTTCTCAGATTACTGACAGACTTCGTTGTATGATTCGTGCAAAAGGGGGTTATTTCGAATAAATGTTTATAAGTCTGAAAGTGTATTTTTGTACCTTCATTTTAAGCCCTTACTTTAAGCGGTTGCTTCTATAATTCACGAGATATATGGTTTTAAATGAGTCTACACTTGGCGTTTACACCCTGTATATAACACAGCCGCGCGTAACGGTTAGCGTGTCGTTTAAAAATTGCCGTAGCTACGTGACCAATTGCTTGTAAGGTTGTTTTATCGACAGCTGTGACCGACATGATGTTGCCCCAACTACGATGATTGTTTCAGGAAAAAATTGCCCATCTAGGAATCCTGCGACCGAAAAAATCTTCTCGTGTCACAGATTTTCATTGCTGTGTATCTCTTAAATATCTTAATAGTTTTCACACTAATTGGCTCGTACAAATCTTTTTTAAATCGACCTAAAATGATAAAACTACTTACTCGCAATTAATTGGCTTTAAACGTTGAGATCTTGCGCGTGGTAGCGTTTCGTAGATTTATGATCGATATTATTTTGCTATCAACTAGTTTTCGTTTCTTTTATATCCGATTTTTTTATTTTGAAAACGTCGATGACGGAAATTTCGATAATTAAAGGAGAATTCCAACGTTCCTGACCGTGCATTCACTAAACCATTTTGCACCTATCTAAATTAAAATTGCTACGTAAACTGAACATATAATAAACAAAAATAACTACTTAACATACATACACATTGCTACTTATGCGAGGCTTAAACTTAAACCGAAGGTACTAGGATTATTTATTTTATCTTTATGTTTATCATCCTGACTCGCAGGAAAGTGACGGAGGCGCCAATACATAGGGTAAGTAATTACCTCGACCATCTTCCGGATAGGCCAAGATATTGTTGTCCGCTTGAGACTTAATAGAGATGTGACTGAAATTCAGAACTGCTTGCCAAGATTAGCAAACAGGGGATTGTGCCATTTTTTTATCTCTATATTTATCCTCCTGACTCGCAGGAAAGCGACGAAGGCACTAATACATAGGTTAAGCAATTACCCCGACCTGCTTCCGGAGATGCCAAGATATTGCTGTCCGCTTGTAATTCAATAGAGATACGACTATAATTTAGAACTGCTTGCCAAGATCACTAAGCAGGGGAAAGTGCCGTAAAGTGTCTTTCCCAAGGACACAACAGAATGGTACCAGTAGGTTTAAACGGAGACTATGTCAATCACAATCCCGGCGTTCTAATCACTTGACCACGGTTGTACCGATCAGCCGTTTTAGTTTCTCAAATTTTATTATTGTAAAAACATATTGTATCGGTTTCGAATTTTATCTTGCCATTACCTAATCTTTTTTACAAATTCTTTTTTTAAATTCTTTTTCATTTTATAAATTTAATTTTTTGCAATTTTTTGTGCAGAAGAGGGAAATGTCATACTGACACAGAAATGACGCATGGATTTCAAGCTTCAGGAGAAAAGAGAAGTAATAATATCAACTCGAGAAGAACTAAAAGGTAGTAGCGCCATATTGCGATCTTTATATTTATAATTATAATTTGGAAATTTGTTTTATTCATGATTTACATCTGATTGATCCACGATCCATGATTTATAAACTTGATTTGGTACTTTGTTTTTTAGGATGTCCAAGGAAGATCTTTCAGCGAGGCAGCAGTTATTTCAGCATATCCAGTGAGATTTTTATTTATCAAATATATACTTTTTTTTAGTTATTTGTTGGGCAATTCTAAACAGCTCAAACACTTTCAAGTTTTTCCAAACTCGGTCAATTTTTTACTATATAGTTAAGTCAACAATGGAATATAGCTTGTCTTGTGTTACAAGCTTTAATCAGAGCCTCTTATCAATCTGACGGATGCTTTGCAAATCGAAAAATGTTACTAAACTTTTAAAAACTTTGTAATTTTGAAGGAAAAAGTTGTGAAACGATATTCGTAACACTTGACATTTCAATCTTTGCATTGTTTTTCTGTTTCATAGAAAGTTTGAACGCCTCTGAAATAGAAAGATACTAATCAGTCGCTTTGTTGCGTTTAATCTTAAGGTACTTGGGCTTGTGTATTCTACAAAAAATAATTGTTATATCTTTGTATGCATTATAGGTTGAAGACTTTCACCGTAGTCTTATCATTTTAAATCTTGCGTTTCCTGCATTTACTCTTCCGATGACTGTTTCAAGCAAAAATTTCACAGTTTACCGAGAAATTGTTCTTGCAGGAAAGATTTCGTCGATATATCCAATAAATCACCGGAAGAGCTCAAAGACATTCCGTATACCGAGATAAAGTGAGCTGCCGTTTGATTTTCTTGTGGCTTTTCTTGTACTTACAGTCGAATTCAAAAGTGCATGTTTTCGTATTGCAGTTTTTTTCACTAATTTATACAAGAAAAAATTTGGTTTAATGTGTTTCACCATTTCTTTAAGCGCTTAATCTTAGAAAAAACATGGATTACACGTCATAAAAACACCAACATTTTGTGACGTTACAATTAGAATGGGACGGTTAATCGGAATCGACCATCGAAAGAATCGATGAATTTTTAGGAATCAAAATCGAAAAATTTTTGATGAAAATTTCGATTCTTGAAAACGATTCCTAATTTATTCAGTATTTGCCCTTTTTTATATATACCTCACCATCATTGAGCATGCACATATATATGAAAAAAGGCGTTTTCTTTTTGAACAATACATATTTATAAGGATTATAATCATGGGTTGGTGGCAAATCAGCCATGGCCGATTGTCACTAACCCTAAAACAAATTGGTGGTGGCTAATTGTCGGCGGCAAATCGATAGCAGCAATTGGTTTTATCCTGTATACACATATACATATTGCAAAAGTAAATCGATCTTCCTTGCAGAATGCTCAATGAAAAGATCAGTGCAATTTAGCAATGTTTAAAAAACCACAGCAGTTTGTTTCATCTTGTGGAATCGTCAGGTAGTTGCTTAATTTGAATAAGTAACCACGTGATGATTTTATAGAGTGAAACCGACTGTTGTGGTTTTTAAACATTAATAAAATATATTTTGTGATATATATTTATAAATACAAAAATTTTTTTCATTTATTAAGACAAAAACATCCCTACAGACTGTTTTATCTGATTAAGAAATTAAGGAACGGATGAAACAGGCTGTAGAGCTGCTATTTTTTTTCTTAATATGTTCTGAATTTCATTGAGCACCCTCCAAAAACAGTTCAATTACTCTTTTTCCTAATTTATATGTATTGCAAGAGTTTCATAGAATATTGCAATATATATATATATATATACAGTATATATAGCAAGAGTGAATTGATCTTCATTGCAGAGTGCTCAATGAAAAGATCATAGCAATTTATAAAAGTTATTTAATTACTATTTAAAAAACATTCTGTGTTATCCAATAAAATCAGTCGGTTTCATTCACCTTAAAGTAAGAGGGGAGCCAGGTCATTTTAATATAAAAGCATATCTTCTGTACTTGCATTTACTATATCTTGAGTTATCTTGAGTTATTACATATGACATCACAGGAATTGCATTATTTGCTTGATTAATTGAACAAACTGTATATTTCTGAGCATAGCGATTGAAAAGCTAAATAATATTTCTAGTTTTAGAAATGATTAATAATTTGAAATGTCATCTAATAAACTGTTTTGCAGAACTACATATTATTTATCAAAGAAAAATTCACTTAACATGCAATTTTTTTGTTACAAATAATTACATTCTTTATTTTTTCTGTAACCACCTGACGATTCTATAGGATGAAACAGATTGTTGTGGTTGTTTTTATTAGTACTTAAAAAAATTTAATATCAATATACAAATATCGTTTTTCAAAGAAAATTTTTTACTGTAGAAGGATCAAGATTCTATATTAGTTAAGATCTAACAGATATTTGGTTTTTTAAACAGTCATTAAATAAATTTTGTAGTAAAATATTTTTCTGATCCTTTCATAAAGCAGTCTCCAAGGAAGATTGATTCATTTGCTAAATATATATAATCTTTAATTTACAGTGGCTGATGGTAAACAACGTAAGACAATTAGGGTAGAGGTATTATACACATCAATTATCTAACTGATTAACAAGATGCTTTAAAAAAACATTTTCTTAGTCTATTATAAAAAAAAAAGTGAATTTTAAATAACAAGAATCGGAATCGAAATTTTGTGTTGGAATCGGCATCGGAATCGAAAAAAAAATTGGCATCGTCCTATCACTAATTACGATCCTCCCTGGCGATGTTGGGCTTATTCGACCCGTTTCTTGTGATGAGGGTTACGATCAACTCCGCGGAACCCCAACAATCGAACACCTTCCACGAACGCGATTTAGACTTATGAAAAACTGACCAAAGACGGCCAGTCGCAGAGAATCAAAAGCAAGGGCGATGTAAGACGAGTTGGAGAATGTCCAGTCAGTCCAATTTCCAGAATGTCCGGTGATTTCGAACCGCAGTTACTGCACGAAGAAGTCTCTGCTCGACCAGTTCTGACCAGATATGAAGCGAAAAGTGTGCCGTGCCCATGCCGTGCCCGTTGCAGCGTCAACGAAAGAGATCGATCACAAGCCCTCCCCACCTATCTCTTCGTTGACATAGAAAATTAGTTTTTAGAATCGAGTTATGCATAACACAGGCAAATCGCTTTAGTAATTTTATTGTTTACAGGACCGAAGGCAATCCTCATCACGTGAAATCGCGTTATCATAGTCGACGTCATCATTCATTCGGCAAAAGAGCAAGTGGCGTGTCAGCAAATAGGTTGGTAAGATCTATTATTATTCGCCGTTCTAATACTGTCCAAATGTAACTCAAGTTCACTGGCAACATCTACAACACAGCGGCTAGTGTCTATCATCCGCGGTCCACATTCCAAATGGGGATGAGATTGTTATAAGGTGTTCAAACGGAATGGTGATGGTGGTTTATATCCGACCCTGGCTGTAATAACCGTTTCTGGTTTGTCATTTTGACCACTTTACGTTTTCTGATCGTCGTCATCGTTTGAAGGGCATCCACTCCAGGTCAGACACAAGCAGAACTGGGGCCGAGGGTTTATCCTTTTACTACCCCAGACTGCTGCACTGCCTGAATCAGATGCTGGCAGTGGTGTTATTAAGCCAGCATCGAGTTTCGTCATTCAAAACCGTCAGACCTCATGCTCCATGTGGTGCCCGATATATAGGGCACGCTGTTAGTACATGGTCTGTGATTTGCTCAGAGGCGCCACACTCGCAATTCGGTTTTCTGATGAGGCAGATTTAATAACAGATTTTTTCTGTTGAATTTTGTGCCTTTTACATCGTTTGCACCAGACTGCTCTTCATTGTAGCTACACTCAAGCGCTCGAAGACGAGATGGTTCCCCCTCTTCCCGTCACAATCACCGCTACGACCCGCGATCGTCGTAACCATGAAAACGAATACGCGTCTCCAGGAAAAGACTGGGACACGAGAACTGCGCCCTCTTGTGGGTATTTTTTAATAATTTTAAATTTACGATTTTTTTTATTAAAATTGAAACTACAAAATGACGACTACCTTGCTAACACATATCTTTAAGCCTATTTTTAAGTTATCTGAAGCAAATTATTTGCAGAATCTATATAGTTACAAAACCTTTAAAATAAAACTATGATGTATTTTTGGATCTCGTTCAGCGTTCACCGTTCTGATTTCATAAACTTTTAAATTTTGGGAAATCTCAAAGGCCTGCAAGGGTAGTAATGGGAAACAGCGAAATAAGACTTGACTTTTTTCGTTTTTGCCAGTTGTTAATCTTGGCAGTTGAATATTATAATGCTAGTAATGTCTGGCATTTATTAAAGTGTTTGATTTTATTGATAATTTTTACGTTGGCGGTTCAACTATTAATATTATTCAAGACCCTCTGTGGGTATTTGCGTATGAAAGTGATGTATAAGAATTTTCTCAGCTTGCCGACTAATAAATTAAAGTCAAGCAAGAAATTTAATATCAAATTTTGTTTTCACTAACTCGAAAACAATTTGCAAAGCACGTAAAAATGTTAAGTCATTTAATAAGCAAGTGTCGACAGGCATGTTTCTTCCTAGATATGACTGATGACACTATAGCTTTGTAAAAACTCAAGCTGAGAAAGTTGAAGACTTAACAGCCCATGCGCAACTTCAATTTGTCGGCTTCACACGACAAACGCCGGGCTCCGTATCTACTTTGTTTTCGTTGTACAGCAAATGATTTGTTTTTAAAAGAACTTGATCGTGGCATTGTCACAGTTAATAGTGCCATCATTATCGTCTTATTTACCGCGAGACAATATTTTAAACGTAGTAATCAACGAACATCAGTGCTTACAAATTGTAGTCCGTGAGCAACTTTTAAGGGATTATCCCAAAATTTTATAGTTTTAAAGTTTTACATTAATTAGTATTTTTGGTTACGAATTTATCGACTTCTAAATGTGTAAATCCGCACGTGTATCGAAGCTTCGACGACAATGCATCGCTGACAATTTTGTTTAGGTTTGATTTTAAATTATTTTTGGATTTTCTTGTTTAAAAATTAACCAAGGTCCGCCATTGTTTTAAAAGATGCAAAAGAGGCCTGCCTGGTAAGAAATTTAGGAACCACTGATAGACCCTATCATACGTCGCACGTGGTCGCAAACTGCAACGCGGTACTCTCGCTACTGGGGAGGTTGCTGGCAACATTGTGTCAGAATTGGCCACACCCACAAATCCGATTCGGATCTTCTTCAGTTAGTGTAACCACTGTTCACATCAACAAACCTGCATTAAATGGTATCGCTGCGTAGAGTCAGATTGTTCGTATCCAACCCTGGTTTTATCTCAAATATTGTCGGATTTTCTATTTTCTGATTTAGTTGATTCGACCCACTACAATTCAGAAGCAAGAACCAAGCCCAGAAGGAAGCATCGAAGGAGCACAAACAACGCCGAGCCCGGCGCGAGCTCCCCGATGTACAGTCAAATATAATCGAAAGCAGTCTGAACGAACTTGTATTTATGCCGTCACAATCTTCGAGTTTGTTGAAGTTTTGCGAGGTCAATGTAAGGTCGCACGAAGCATGTATGATTTTTTTAAAAGTGTTTCTTGTTCAAGCTTTAAAAAAAAGCTCACGTCTAACTTCAAAGAGTTGATAATAAAGCGCATTGAGAAATTTTAAGTGTTGATTTCACTAAAATGCTTCTATCTATATATATATATTTATAAATTGAATGAAATATTTGAACAAAATAATTTATAACTTATGCGTTTGTTTGAATTATGGTTAAGAATGTCCTTTTTGTTATTTCCATTCCAGCAATTTTGTTAAGAAATTTTGCATACATTAGTTGCTTAAAGTTTTATTCTTGAAAATTGTGTAATTCCTCAAGTTAACATTTTAAAATTTAGTATTTTGTTTTGTAACTGTTACACTTTATTGTTTTCACAGTTTACTAATACGTGTTACACTTTATAGGTTCTATTTTTCTTGCTTTTACAAAGCCTTCCTGGTGTCCTAACCCTTTTTAGTATTATTTGCAATCGCACTGTAATAGTTTTTTTTCTAGCTTTCAGAACCGGAATACATAAAAGCGTTGGTGAGTGATTTATTGTCATAGTATTTTTACAGCATGCTGACGTACAAGTATTCCACAACTTTGTGTCTTATGAGGTCAATGTGAACTGATTTGACACGAAATAAGCAGTGTTTTTCGTTGGTCTTGTATTTGTTAGCAATAATTTTTAAAAGTTTTTACTGGTTTCGTGAGTGTGTAATAAATCCTTTTTATACTACGCTTATGCTGTATGTGTATTAAAATGAATTTTAAACTTTTCGAGGAGCGTTGGTAAAAACAAGATTTGAATTTAAGGTTTAATCCTAGCTCTTTGTGACGGAATTGGCTGCATTGTCTCACCTCACATTTGGATTTGATTTTGCATTTAAAAGCACTAAATTTTTTTTTATACTTGACAAGAGAGTCTCGTGAATTTTTCATTTGTTGAATGCAGAATGTCGATAATATTTTATACCCTAAATATTCGTTTGGAAATCAGCATTTGTCATGCTTTTTGGATTCGACTCCCTGGCGTCGTCGTGTAATATAGATGTAGGAAAAGAGACCTTGCTTCTTACCTCTGCATCGCCACCTTAATCTACTTTTGGAGATGCCAAGATGTCACTGTCCGGTTGAAATTGATATGACTGGAATTTGAAGCTGCCTGTTAAAGCCTCCAAGCAGAGGAGAGTGCTGTAAGTATCTTTTTTACGGACACAACAGAATCACGGCAGGTTTTGAACCGAAATCGTGTCGATTCAAGGTCACCAGAGAACAGCACTAGTGGGCTTGAATCAGCACTAGCCGTGGCCGATTGCGTTCGCATCAACAGCTACCGTACATAAAGTATCCTTCATCTTCAGATAGTTTTTAAAGCTTCTACCAGTCTTTACTAGAAATTAAACTCTTGTTGATTCATTTGGTCGGATCCAAAAAAAAGGTATAGCACTTTATGAAGGGTTTTAAAAAACGTTTCGCAGGATGTTGGTGCACTATATGAGTAGACCTTTCTATTTGCTGGCAAAATTTATATGTAAAAACCTTAGCAAATAGACGAAATAAATTTTACAGATTTTCGACCAAACGGTAATGGCTTGTTACAATCTTAATAATTCAACTTTTAAGGCAACCTGCAGTGTAACAACATAATCTTTGCTGGAAATTTGTCGTTCTTTATAAGAATCAAATATTCTCAGAATTTTGAATAAGTTTCTAGCTCAAATACAGGTAATAATTTTTCGCTACGAATTTTAATGTTTTAAAAACTTCCGAGTCGCAATTTGTTGGCTTTATTTTACATCTTAAAGCTTAATTTTGAGTAGACTTGATCTTCTTTCATCAGACATTATTGTATTGTAGACTATTATAGCTTCTTTATTGTTTAAGTTTCATTGAGGTTTATTACTTTTGCCGTCTCCCTATTTGCAACCTTTGCTCTATTTTGTCTTCAATTATTATTAATTGTTTCTTTTGGATGCGAATAAAAACAAACTACTACCGGTACTACTACTACTACTTTTTCCGTATTTATCAGTGCCACCGTAGTAAAATTGAATATTTCTAAAATATAGCAAATAAAGTCTCGTGTAAGATTTCGATTGGATAAAAATACGTTGCATTTCCAAAACCTAATAAATGTATTCATTATGATGATAAATATTGATTTCCACCCACATAGTACGTACACCTTTATCTTTCTGGTTGGCAGGATAACGTGGAAAAATAAGGGCAATTTCCACAAGCATAGAAATTAGATTTTATTTGCGATTTTATTAATACACTGGATGTAAAAGCAAACACAAAAACAAAGTTTCAATCTTATTATGTGTTTCGAATCAGCATTTTTTACACGGAAATTTGACTTCTCAAAATACGACCAACTCCAATGTAAAGACAAAGAGTTAATTGAGCTTGCCCAAGAATGAAAGTGAGATTTTTTTTAGTTCATGTCATGTTTTGTCTTAAGTTTCACTGAGAATTGACGTAATCTTTGTTTTTATGGTTATTAAAGAAATATGCTATAATTTCCTATCATTGTGCAATAAATAATTCTTTAAAGTAAAACTGTTAAATTCGATGTCAAAATAATCGTAAAATTTTGCAATGCAGTTTAACATTTCCAAGAGGATGAAGCAGCAAACACAATCTAACATTAATGCAATTCAACAATGTTGTGATTAAATGCTCTTGATTGATAATCCCAGTAACTAAAACTATTTTCGAGACAAAAAGCCCGAAAAACACTTTTCATCGCAGTGTTACAAAAAAAATGTTAGTATCATTAATCTAATTCCATTTCTTTATAAAATCGTTGATTTTTTCATCCCGAAATCCGAATTTTCCGTCGCCTATTGTCCAAGTTGATGCTTTGTTAAAACCTTGCCGAGATGGAGTAAACTGAAAAGGCCATAAAAAGTTTGTCGCCTCTTTGAAGTGGGGGCCAACCGTAAAAATTTGATGAACAAGGTCCTCAATACAAATCATGTTATGGTCCCCTAAAATATAGAATTGTTGTTTAAAAAAAAAGTTTTGGTTAAAGCGTTAAAATTTTATCTTTATTTCAACAAAGAATTAATCAAACATCATGCTTATAATTTATATTTAGTGTTAAAAAAAATTGTGTCCATTTAACTGATATAGCTGCGTAATTAACATACAATCTACAATACAAAAAATCATCATTAAAATGTACCTAAATTGTCTTCAATAATATTATTATCGGATATGGGAACCTTGCGTTTGTTAATTCTCCCACAACCTCTCTTGTATATTAGTTCACGTATTGTTTTTAAATTGGGAAACCTAAAAAACAGACTTTTAATTGCCCATAGACATATAGAGTTAAAGCACAGTAGGCCTAAATAAAATAGACTGTGCAATTACTTTTGAAACACTAATACCTCAAATTTTACTTACCCCCAAACAACGTAGGGGTCGATAATATTCAGCACTTGCTTTGTAAATTCATCCAATTCAATAAACACCCCCGTATTTACTTTGGACAAGCGCAAAAGAATAATAAGTCGCTTAACTTTTTCACAGGCCATGTCAATTCTGAAAAAAGTTGCCAGTTACAACAAAATTTAAGTAAAATTAAATTAAAGCTCCGCTACGAAGCTTGTACCTCTTCACCCGTATGACAAAGGCAAGTTTTGATGTTGACGGTATCTTAAAACGCTTACGATGAAGCAATTTGGACTGTACCATGATTCTCTTTTGATCTTTTTCAACTTCACGGTATTTCCTTACAAATTCCTCTGCCCTAATAAATTTCAGTTTCGTTGAAGTGGCCGCTTTCTTTCTTTTTTTCTGCAGATGAACCGTACAAATAAATTAAAGGTTTTTTAATATTAATGTATGGCTGCATCCTTTGCTAGCATAAAAATATTTAAGAAATATTAATCCAGTAGGAGGTTTGCATAAAGCTTTAAAAGATTATATTTTTTTTACCTTCTCGACAAGCGAAAACCTTTTTTGTCTTGCTTGATCTCTAACACTTTTTTGTTTAACTGTCCATCAAACAAAAACAAACTAAAAGGTCTTCGTTTGTCAATCACGGTAGAAAATGCCTACGTGACGTCTTATTTTAGTAACAGTATTATTTTTTAGAAATAGCATAGTTTTTAATGTTTTTTTTCTTTGATGTTTTTAACAAACTAATGAAGGCTTTAAACAGAAATCGATTTTTTATTATTCTAAAGTGTTGAAATTTTAATAGACATTGATTTTTTAAAAAATTTTGCTATGGTGACTTTTGGAGATCCAGAACTTCTTTTATTTTGTTTCTAATATGACGATTTTCTGAGCCTTGGATTCGTTGTTAAATGAGTTTTCGGTAAGGTAATGCAATGACTTTTTAATAAACAATAAGTAACGTGTTATTAAGTTATGTCAAGACATAGCTGTCCAGTTGTAAGTTTTTGTTTTTCGTGTTCTTTAACTAAAATTTATGCAAAACCAAAAAGTGTGAGAAGCCTTGGTTTAAGGAAAAGATACTACTTTTTTGTATATACAATAAACCTCGGTTAATCCGGATTCCATTTGACGGTATTATGCAAATATCCGGATTATCCAAAGGCTATTGTTTCAAGCCAGACGTTATCCGTAGTAGTAAGATGTACATAACAATCACCTTATTTGGATATACAAGATTGAATGGTACAATTCTTTGAAATAAAAAAATTTATTTGTACAGTTTAAACGAATACGTACCAATTATAGCAAACCAACGAACACACTATCTAAGTTGAACTGATATAAATTTCAAGTAAGCAACATAGCCGACGCTTGTGAACCATAACGTGGAATAATGTTTATGACCTTAACAAAAGACATCTTGCTACAGTTGTGAAGTGGGAAAATCCGGATTATAAATTTAATATCAGAAATAAGCAAAGATCCGGATTATCCAAAGCATTAGAAATCGTTCGTACCTTCAGTTTTATCCGGATTAATCGAGGTTTATTGTATGTATGTATGTACGAGGGGCATTCAAAAAATACGCGGAATTCTCCCGTGACAAGCGTGCCAGCAAGAAAAAACGTATTTTAGCATGCTAGCCATAAAAAGCATGTTTTTTGTGATCGAATAATTGCCATCACTCATTTTGCGCTGGTAAACGAAGTTGTCAAGAGCTAGTTTATTTAAAGTAGTTTTTTTAACCCATGGAGCGCAAGGATTTCGAGGTAAAAACCAACATCAAATTTTTGGTTAAGCTTGGTTGGAAAGGAACGGAGATCATTCAAGCTCTGCAGACCTTTTATAAAGATGATGCTCCGAAGAAAACTTGTGTTTACAAGTGGATTGAAAGATTTCGAGATGGTAGAGAAGCTGTTGAAGATGATGAGGGTCGTGGAAGACCAACAACCTCAAAAAACAATAAAACAATTGATTTTGTTAAGAACCTAGTCAAAGAAGATGGACGATTGACGGTTTATCAGATAGCTGGGACTGTGGGCACATCAGTTGGTTCAGCTCATTCGATTCTGCATGACGATTTATGCCTCAGCAAGCTTTCGGCGCGATGGGTGCCAAAAGCGTTGCGCCCAAATCAGCTTAATCTCAGAAGTGAATTGTCAAGGGCGATTTTGCTCAAAATTGAAGCAGATGAAGACCGCTTTTTTGATTGAATTATCACAGGAGATGAAACATGGGTCTACCAGTATGATTCTGAAACAAAACAGCAGTCCAAACAGTGGCTCCCACGAGGATCATCTGGCCCAATCAAATTCAAGTCTGAGAGGTCTGCCAAAAAGGTAATGGCAACTGTTTTCTGGGACTCTGAAGGAGTTGTGCTAGTAGATTTTTTAGAAGGTAAAAAAAATGTTACAGGCGCCTATTACGTCGAAGTTTTAAGGAAATTGAGAGCAAAATTAGCTGAAAAGCGTCCAGGAAAACTCTATTGTGGAATTCTTTTCCATCACGACAACGCCCCAGCGCATTCTTTTCGGATCGTAAGAGATGTTTTGAGAGAAATTTGGTGGAAATTGCTGCCACATCCACCTAATAGCCCAGACCTTGCCCCATCTGACTTTTTTTTCCCAAAACTCAAAAAACACTTGAAAGGCGTTTATTTTAATGACACTAATAAGGCAAAGCAAGCAGCAAAAACATGGCTCACAAAATGGTTAGCAGATTACTTCAAAAATGGGATACCGTATTTTATTATAAATTATATTGTTTATAATATCATTAAAATCCTTTCTTCGCCCGTCAAGCTCTAGGAGTGTAAGCGCGATGCTTAACGCTTGTCGGGTAAGTCCCGGTCATGAGGTGCGGCCTTGGTCTTACCACACAGTGGATTCCTTGCGCGGCAAAGCCGGGAATCATTTCCAGCTGCTTGTGATCGAGTTGTTGTCGGGCTCGCGTGGTCTAGTGGTGTTGTCTCCTGCTTGGAAGACAACACGTAGCGAGTTCGATTCGCAGTGAGATATGCATCACTGACGAGCTCTAATAAGAGCGAAACTCGAGTCTGGTGCTTCTCATTGTAAGCAGTTTGGTTTCTATTAATATTCCTAAATACCTCATGTTGTTTATAATATCATTAAAATCCTTTCTTCGCCCGTCAAGCTCTAGGAGTGTAAGCGCGATGCTTGGGTAAGTCCCGGTCATGAGGTGCGGCCTTGGTCTTACCACACAGTGGATTCTGTGTATTCCTTGCGCGGCAAAGCCGGGAATCATTTCCAGCTGCTTGTGATCGAGTTGTTGTCGGGCTCGCGTGGTCTAGTGGTGTTGTCTCCTGCTTGGAAGACAACACGTAGCGAGTTTGATTCGCAGTGAGATATGCATCACTGACGAGCTCTAATAAGAGCGAAACTCGAGTCTGGTGCTTCTCATTTTAAGCAGTTTGGTTTCTATTAATGATACCGTATTTCTTCGAATAGAATGCGCGCATTCTATGTTTTTTTTATGACGAGTTTGTGCGCATTCTAAACAAGGGCGCATTATATTTTTTGATAACAACTTTCGGCCAACTTTAACCCTACCGTACTCTATTTTAAAGTAGTTTCGAACACCTTAAATCCAAAATAATAGGTGTTTCTATACTGAATAAATTATAAAAGTGCTCATGTAGCAGGCAAGCAGCACTAGTTTTGCACTGTCCGCTAGCGCATTCTATTTTTTTTTATCGCGAATTCGTGCGCATTCTAAACATGGGCGCATTTTAATCAAAGAAATACGGTAAAAGGATGGAAGCACCGCCTGGAGAAGTGCATCGACCTTGATGGAGACTACGTTGAAAAGTAGATTGATTGTATCAATAAATTATAAAAAAATATAAAATTCCACGTATTTTTTGAATGCCCTCGTATGTATACATACAAGAGTACCAGAAATATTAATGAAATTATTCAATAACATAAAAAACATTTGAAAAATATTACCACTCCTTCCAAAGAGGCTTTTTTTGCTTCCCGAGCTCTTCGAAGCTCATGCAACTTCCTCTTATACAAACGATTTTCAGGAACAAGGGTAAGTTTTGTTCTAAAAAACATTCATAGTTATTGCAATCAGAATAATATTTAGCCTTACTCAAATTTGATACGAAAAATTTTTGTTTTCACCAAATCTAATCCACCAAACTCACCTAAACAAGACGTTTTAGGTAGAGACTTTGAAAAGACCTTAGAGGAGATGATTAAATTTTGCCTAAGTCTAATGGAATCACAAATAAAGTTTGCCTTGATAAATAGGTGCAGAAATGCTTTTGTATTTAATTTGGTTTTGAAATTCAAAACTTAACATTGAAACAGAAATATAATCATACTTGTTTTATTTTATTTTATTCACACATGTTTATAAAAATAAATCTAATATAAATTTTATTAAAACACACTTTTAAACCTGTTTTCTATTATATTTTCAAATTATTCAATCAATTTAAATCACAAATTAGCAATTGGCCAGTGCAAACCACATAAATTCAAAATTACATGAAACTAATCCAGTGCAAAATTTAACAAAAGGAGTTGTTTTAATTAATGAAAACACTGTTGCCATAGGTAACTTCTTCAAAATATATATTATTATCTCTTTTGGTATGTAACTAAAAGGTTTCTATTCATATTAGAAAAAATCTACCAAATGTAATGAATGAAAGTTAGAAGGTTCATTTTTTCTTAAAAAGTATAGTTTTGTTGGTCTGTGTTTTTTAAAGTTAAGACTGGCCTTCTTATTATGTAATAAGAAAGCTTTGAAAAGCGTGTTCATTCCTTGAAAGACTTTTCATCTGACACTCATCACGGCGGATCGTCAAAATGAACTGAGAGCAATACGATTGTGGTTATATAGACAAGGAGAATGAGTCTGATTGGTTAAAAAAGGCAGCCAATCAGGAATAGAAATGAAAAGGAAAGAAAGCGAGAGTGTGTCTGAATGGTCAAAAGAGACAACCAATCAGAGGTAAAAGTGAAAGAGCGTTAATGAATGAGTTTTAAACTGTAAAGAAATTCCTTGTGTCGTCAGAGATTGGGTTCAAAAGATTTGATAAATGTAACTTCAAGAGCAGAGAGGTGGAAAGAAGTATGTCCTTAGGCAAGGATAGAGAATTTAGTGTCACTGTATTGGCTGGCACAGGAAATTCCCAACAAGAAATTTCTTTACAGTTTAAACAAAGAGTTGTTTAATTGAGTAATTTTTAGTTTTTACAATAATCTTAAGATTTATTGTTTACCCAAATTTAAATTCTAAAAATAAACAAACAAAAAAGTAGTTGACAGGATCATGATCTTTTAATAATTTTAAACATTTGCATGCATTAATGTAATTATCTGCAAAGGCTTTTCTAAGTAATACAAAGTATGCAAATTAATTTAGCTGTTTCAAATACAAACAAATTAACAACTTTAGCTAAAAATAATTTACCAAATGTCACAACAATTCATTCCTTTTCTTATGATACAATGTTAGACATACAGCACAATTCAAGATCTAGTGGCTACAATTGCTATAAATCAATAGATACAGTGGAATCATTGAACACAAAAACCCACAACATGCATTCAGTAAAATGCACTACTTTTGAGAAATAAATTGTACCACTTTCAATTTAATGAAGATGTAGGGTTAGATATAATCATTTGAATCATGTAATTCTCAAGTTATTTTTTCTTTTTTTTTTTCTCAAATTGCTCTTATTTTGCACCAGACATCTTTATGCTGTTTTGTTTGGTTCAATTTAAATGGTATGCACACAGGAATAACAGCAATAATTAAGCAAAGGAAAGCAAAACACAAGAAATGGCAGCATGTTAAAAATAACAGCTTGAAGGTTGCATAACCCTAATTATTGCAAATAGGCATATACTATAGGGTGGTCCACCAAAGTGTGGACACTTTAAAAATAATTTCTTTCAGCTATATAAAAAGCAATAGAAATAACTCATATATACATCAAATGAAAGAGAAATTTATTAGCTTAAACATGATGATAGATTTATTCAATATCTTTCTTTCTTTCTAATAACTAATCAGAGACAAAGAATAACTTGGTCAGATGTGGCACTCACAATTCAACATTATTTCCACCCAAGATTTTTTTAATTTTGTTTTTAGAACCTCAATACTTGAATGGGAAAGAGCACAGGCCTTCTCTGATATAAACTACTACATTCCATTGGATTCAAATCTGGAAAAAAAGGTGGCCAGAGGTCCTTTCGTCAAAAGGATTTGAAATTGTTTTTGCAGCATTCATGGAAGGTGTTCATGGAACACATTCATAGAAGTGTTCTAAGTTGAAGAAAGTAACTCCAAGTGTGGCAGGATTTTTTGTTTGTAGCAAATGTGAGGAAGCAACAAATGGTGCAGAAGAGCAACAGGAGGTAATGTGCAATGAAGTGGAAACTGTGAATGAATTTTGCTATCTTGGTGATAGATTGAATGCCAGTGGAAGATGTGAAGCTGCAGAAATTGTCAGAACAATTCAGAGAGTATGATGGAAGAAATTCAGAGAGTGTGGTGAGCTACTGTTTGGAAAAGATTCTCTTTGCGGATGAAAGAAAAGATATAAAAGTGCTATGTAAGATTAGCTATGTTATATGGAAGCGAAACATGGAGTTTAAAAGAAATTGAAGTAGCTATTTTGAGAAGAGCAGAAAGATACATGGTGAGGGTGTTGTGCAGTGTGAAGTTGGTGGAAAGAAGGATACAGAAGAGCTGATGGACATGTTGGGATTGAAGGAAGCAACAGCTAAGCTGGCAAAGGCAAATGGTATGAGGTGGTATAGTCATGTTTTAAGACAACCTGAAAATGTTTTGATGAAGGCAATGGTACATGAAGTGGATGGAAAACATAAACAGGGTTGACTGAGGATGAAATGGAGGGAACAAGTTAAAGGAAACAGGAGAACAATTGGTTTAAAGAAAGAAGATGCAGCAGATTGATACAGGTGGAGAGAAAGTGTAAAAAGAGTTGCAGAAGTAGTGGGATGCATCCAGCCACCTCCAGTCACTGGAGATTAAACCAGATTAAAACTGGATTGATGATGATGAGCAGTTCTGGACCATTCTGGCAGTGTGTAAAACCACTCTGTCCTGGTGAAGTGCAATTCTTTCATTTCGAGTTGCTGTCTTCACCCAAGGAACAACTTTATTATGCAACATTTGCAAATAAACATGTTGGTTTATTTTGACACTATTTATGACAAAAATCAAAGAGGTTTTGAGACATGTTGTCATAACCCCTGCCCACACCTAACCAAAGCAAGTTTCTGCCTCCAGAATAAAGTTCACTGTTTGACAAGTACTGAATCTTTGTTTTCTAACCAAATGTGATGGTTTGGAATGTTGTGAAAGGCTTGAATGGTGAACAACTTCTCATCAACCCAGAGAACCTGTGGAATCATCCCATCAAGAAGCCTATTTATACTTTGCACATGTATACCTGCTGGTGCCAGGCATTTCTGTCTGTGGTTTTGCAGTCTTGCATATTTCGTTTCCTATCAGACTTTCATCAGAATCCAACTGCAAAACCAGTTCTAGAGTTTTTTTTACTCTTAGAAATTTACGTGCCATCTTGTTCTAAAGCTTAAAATGAAATAAAAATTATTGTTATAAACACAGCAACTCAAAAACTGGGAATAATCACTCCTCTATGACATCTGTCTTTACACAAGCATGCTCAGACAGTCATGAAACACCTGTCTGGCATTATAAACAATATTATTATTATTTTATTATTATTTATTATTTGAAAATACAACACCATGGTGCTAGGTACACACACCAGCACACTAATAGGTGAGGAAAAAAAAGAAACAGTTCAAAGCAAGATTCAACAAACAAAGTGTAATACTCAGTAGACAAGTGAAGTAATACTGTGGAGGTCAAATTTTTTAACACGGATTTTAAAACTAGATAGGCTTGGAGCAGATACAATATCTTGAGGAAGTTTATTCCAAACATCCGGTATACGGTTGGTGAAGAAATTTTTGAACTGATTTTGTTTAGGATGAGTGAGCAACTGAATAGTCCAGTCATGTTGACACAGATTATAACCAGAGATTATAACCAGAGTTGCGAATATTAAACCAGGTCAAATCTGGCAATTTGGCAGTTAACCAATGGCTTTTACCAATTGACGTAATATTACGTCATAAAGCACTCTACGCAAAAAAACCAATGACATAACATTACATTGTAAAGCATTTAATGTGTTAAGAAGCACCTTTGATATTTTAAATCTCTTCTTCTTTGTGACATCAGGAAGAAGTTGTCTTTTGGTGACTTTGTAACCAGGCCTTAACCTGAAGATCATTTTTCAGCAGCTTCTGCATGGTTCAATGACTAACAAGTGCTTCTTGATCAAGTTTTTTGGTGCTCCTTCTTGGATTTCATCTTAACTTTTCTCTGATGTTTTTAATAAGTTTTTTGTTCTCACAAATTTTTCTGAAATTCTCCTGACTTTTGGTAAGGAGCTATCAGTCTATCTAAACCTTTTCACTGCTTTGTACACACCAGAAAGACTTACAGTTCCTTTCAACAGCTTAAAAATTCTAGGGGTTGATACCCCTTATGACAGTGTGCTTCAATGACTTTATTTATTGCCTTTGCCAAGACTGTAACTTACACTTTCAAAAAAATTTTCAAGCAATAATTAATAAGAATGGTCATACTATAAATCTGCAACAAATTAAGATGATTTAGTCATCAAGACATAAGTTTAACTTTTTAAGAAGGTTTAATCCATATTTCAGTAGACCACCCTACATAAACACAAAATAAATTTTTACGAAAACTAAAGTTAAACAAATGAATTTAAAAACATTTAATAATAATGTCTACTATAAGGTTTTGAATTTCTCAATTTTGAGAAAAATCTGGGAAAATGAATAAAATCTAACCCAATTGTGGGATCTTGGAAAAAAATTGGAAATTTTAAACATAAAAGTAAAGTAGAAAGACATGTAAAATAATCACAACCAAAATGCATTTAAGCTTGGTCTATTAACTTTAAACAAATTTTAAAAGTAAGCAAGTTACAAACATTAATTATCATGTCATCTCAATATTTATCATAACTAGAACATTGTTTTCATATTCGAGGTGGAGTTCATAAAAATGACTGACACAACAATTTAATTATGATGATGTAACAAATTAGCCAAATTTATTGATATTTATTAGTAATATTACTGATTGACTGCCAAAATTTTAGTCAAATTTAAAAAAGAAAAATTATAAAAGTACACTTATTTTTCTTTTATATCAGTATTATCCAACATAGAAACAATTTTTTTTGCTAAAACCAGCAAATGGAAAATGCAAAAAAAGCATTCAACCTCAAGAATTTTAAAAACTGTGGTCTCAGTTTAAAAATTTAATTTCATACAGAAAATCTAATTAAAAACTCAACTATCAGTACTCACTTCAATCCTTCCATTGCAAATTTATACCAATGTTATTTTTTACAGAAAATTAAAGTTGGCCAATTAATTTGCATAAAATGATTCTACAAGTAAACAGTTAAGCAAATTTTTTTTGCACAAAAAGCATTATTCCCATAAAATTTATACCATTTACCACAAATACAGTAAACAAATACAAACTGCTATTACCAAAACAACATGCTGTTTATTTATTTGCTACTTAAAATCATAATTTACGTTTTATCACAGTGACTCTTTAACATTGCGTTGGGATACTTTATTGTGTCATCTTCAACTATTCAATAAACGGGATTGCTTAGAGCAATTGTGTTAAAATTTTCTTTTTCAAAAAAAAAATTATCTGTTATTCTCTTTACTAGAAAATAAAAAACTAATTCTTTTATATTCATTCGTTATGCTGCAGCAAATATATAAGGGTTGAGAATTACTATTTATCAATAAATTCATAAAAAAATACAATCTGCTTTTAATAATATACTTCCGCTCTTTCTACTTTTACAAAATTAACACTTCCAAATTTTTATTTTGATATTTTACCTTGTTTTTAAAGCTGCCGAGTACTTTCTTCAAATTCTAACTCTTTTACGCAAATTTTTTGAAATTTTTCTTTTAAGAGCATCATGCAATCCTTTAACTGGCTACCTTAGTCAGTCGGAACAATTTTAAAAATATGAGACATGGACCGAATGCAAAATTTTAATTAAAGTATAAGAAAAAGATAAGATGAAAAAATTGATCTGGCCAGTGTCGACCGACAAATGTTTTTTATGTGAGCTGGTTAGAGCGCTGGGATTGTGATCGACATAGTGTCGGTTCAAAATCTACTCACGCCATTCTGTTGTATCCTTGGGAAAGACACTTTACGGCACTTTCCCTTGCTTGGTTGGCAAGCAGTTCTAAATTTTAGTCATGATAAATTTCAACCGGATAACAATATATTGGCGTCTCCAGAAGCACGTCGGGGTAATTGGTTGTCTTGCGTATTAGCGCCTCCGTCGCCTTCCTGCAAGTCAGGAGGATAAATATAGAAATAAAATAAATAAATCAAATAAAAAATATTATTTCCAAGAAAAAACGCCAACTTAAAGTTTTTTTATTGAAAAAAAATCTTAAAATAATTATTAAAGTTTAAGAATCGGCTTTATTTGTTATTTTTTTTTTTAGTTTTATTCAGAAAAGAGCTTGTAATTTAAAAAAAGAAAAAGTCATGAATGAAGTTTAGAGCTGCTTTCTAAAAGTGCTAAGCAGAAAAAAGTGTCTTTCACAAGAACATAACAGAAAGATATGATTAGATTTAGTTTTTTATTTAAAAAAATTTAGTACCAGTATTACAACTTTTTTTTTTAAAGCTTTTACAGAACCTGAGAATATGGCATATTTCCCCTTTCCCCAGGAAACGTGTCAATTGACGGTTATATTGTTTGCAGCATTACATTGATAGAAATACGCAATCGATATATAATCGATGACGGTTCAAACTTAAACTCACATCCAGTGGTAGATATTCAAAGTTAGGGACCCGAGGTAAGAATTTTCAAAACTGGATGTTCTTAAAAAAATATGGTTTTGATTCCGTATTTCCCTTTTTTCTCCCAAAATCATAGTGACCTCTAAAAAAAGGTCTTCACTTTGTATCGATCTCCTATTTCCCACTTTTCGTCCGAACTTCATAATGAAATGGGTAGAAAAAACATATTTTAAAAACAGTTAGCATCAACTACGCCCAAGCCCGAACAGCTGCTAAAACTATGCTTTTTATTTTGCAATTTTAATAACGACCTTGTTTATATTTCAAAGCAAAAAAACGTAACTATTTTAACAGGAATTACTACTATTCAAAAAATAACATTTAAAATTTTTCATCAACTGATGTGAATATACTATTTTAAAAGTTTTTATTTTCCGTTTGGAGGTTTATTTGCCCTTCTTTCTATAAAGTTGACTTTTTAAGCAGAAAAGATATACATTAATTGTTTGATGTTAATGCTATTCAGTTGCAGATTATTATTTGTAATTTGCTTATTTATAGGATTTGTTGTTACTTCTATTATTATTACCATCTTACTGAAGAGTCACTAAAACTGTGAAATAAACTTAAATGAACAATTTATATTTTTAGGCAATTATGAAAGAACAATAATAACACCTATAGGTACATTTATGTGATTGTAAAAAAATTCTACCAACCATTTTTAGAGCATTGGTTTCAGTAATCACTGTACAACTGTATATTGTATATTATAAGTTTTGCCGCAATGTACTCAGTGCTTTCATTAGCTTAGTTGCCTGTACAATGACTTTAAGCTCTGATTCAATCCTCACTTGTGCCTTCTTTAAGTTCTTTTCAAGTAATCATGATGTGCCATTTTTGTTTGTGAAACTAACTCGGATCCCCCTGTGGTTACTGTCAGTTCTTGAAAACATCCTTCTTGATTTCTTTTAATTTTTATTCAGGTGTTATAGGGGGATTCCAGATAAGTTTCACTGAAAAAAATTGCTTACAGGGATTTCTTAAAAAAACCCTTTTTTGATTAACCCATTTTTGCTATTGTAATTAGAGAAGGCATTAAGATCAGGTTCAATAAAACTAAATGACAGCTAAGGTTAAGTTATGTTTATTAAGTAGAGTTGTATCTAAAAGCTAACAAAAAACTACCGTAATTAAATAAATTTATTTTAAAAGAATTTAATCAAGAGAATTATACAGGGTGTCCCAAAATTGTGCACCATATACTCATCTTGAATTTCTTTCCATGTTTCAACTTTGATTTGATTTGATGAATTTGATTAACTAAAATTTTTTAAATAGCAGTGAGAAACTCACAAAACAACAGTCAAATTGATATTTATGTTTAGAAGTAATTGGAAGATGTTATAAAACTTATATGGTGCATGACATCTGGGACACCCTTTATAACAGTAACTAATTAAAAAATTTTTAATTGTTAAAGTCATATCTCTTCTAAATTTTTGCTGAACAGCAATATCTTGGCATCTCTGGAATCAGGTTGGAGTAATTGCTTACCCTATGTATAGCACCTCCATTGCGTTCCTGCAAGTCAGTAAAATAAATATAAAGGATAAAACAAAAAAATAAAAATAACCCAGACAAAACAAAAACAGCTAGATGAAGCTGGCAAACCCTGTTTGCATTCATGCTTAATGTCAACTTTGCAACAATTGCGCAATATTAAAAACAAAACTTTAAAAAAACAACTTACAACTATTTAATGCAATTTTTGACATTAAACAAATAGATAATCCCAAATTTAGTTTTATTGACCTGTAAACCAATTGAAAGCACTGAAAAATTTTGTTAGATAAAAATATGCCTTTTCATGTTATATGTAATTTTGTTTGTTTATTGCAACCTGTTTTCTATTTATTTAACAAATTTATCTGTTATTAACTTAAAAAAAAGAGAATTTTATGAAACAAATCAAACAAATTGATGTAATCAATTTTGAAAAAGCAATGTAAACGTTAATTTATTCAATGAACCTGATCTGTACTTTTTTAGGTACTTCTCTTTATTAAATGTTTGAAGCTTTTTTTAGTGTATTAGTATTAGATATTTTTGGGGTTAATCAATTCATTGGCATGTAATTGGTAATTAGTTACAGGTCAATTAATTGATGTGACTGTTTTTTCCACAGCTGAGCAAAATATTAGCTAAAAGTTATTTCTATTATGTTTTTCTTTATTAAGTCATATTAAATTGCATAAAAATGTCTCTTTTGATGTGCATAAAAATGTTTTATAAGAACCACTGAAATTGATTGCATCATGTTATAATTATATGGCAGAATCACTTCTACTTATATGATAGAAACTAAATGATCATCTTTAATAATTTGTTTTTACCACAAATCAAAGGTTAAAACTTGGGTTTTATATTAGTTTAATTAAATGTAAATATCACCAGAGATAATTTAAAGCCCTTGAAATTTTCTTCTATATGATTACAGGTATGGTATATTACTAAATTATGACAACAATATTTATATAAGTATGCTATAATTGATAGTTAGTCCATTTACTATCAAAAACTTAGTTTATTTTCTGTTGTAAGTCTTCTGAAAATATTCTAAAAAAAGCATGCACATTAATTAAGTTACTTTATATAAAAAATAATAAATGTTTAGTGTTCTATGAATAAGAAAAAAAATCGGTTCTTGGTTTTACCTAATAAATATTTTTTTTTTTTGTAGAATCGCCTTATGATAGCATCACAATAAGTTTATTTCAATTAAGTTCAAAAGAAAAGAACATTTTTAATGCTAAGTCATGTCCTCTGGCAACTGCTGGAATTTACGTGTAACAGCAGAGGTTAATCAAGGCGGTCGAAAATACATGGAAGATGTTACATCAGTGCAATTTGAACGAGTTAAATCAGAAAAAAGTGTTGTTGAATATGCTGCATTTGCAATTTATGATGGCCATGGTGGAAAAGATGCTGCTTATTTTGCCAGAGATCATCTTTTACAAAACATAAAGCAACAGAAAGGGTTTTTTTCCAACGACTTGGAAGTAATAAAAAAATCTATATCTGATGCATTTGTCGCCACCCATCTTGCTATGTGGAATAAATTGCGTAAGTTAGAAAATGTAAAGTTATTTTATTTATTTTTGTTAATTTTGGTATTGTTAATATGATGTTGATATTGCTTGACAAATTGTTTTGGTCTTAACACTTTAGATCAGTGCTTCTCAACCTTTTCATTCCTGCTGCCCACTTTGGGGACCTTTTAAAAATTTGCAACACATTTGGACCAGAGTGCAGATCTTGATTTTTATCCCTAAAAAGTAGTGTTCTCTAAAAAAACAAAAAAAGGGTCCTCACTTTAAATCTGTCCTGGATTTCCTGATTTTCTTCCCTAAGAAGTAGTTTCCACTGAAAAAAAAAAGGTTGCAGAGCAATAGACTAATATTGTTTGGTTTAAGTTTTGCAGCACATTTAGAAACCTCTTGCAGCACACAGGTTGAGAACCACTGCTCTAGATTACCAAAACCTCAATAAGGATTATCATAATCTTAACAGTCAAATTATTGTTTCATTTTAATTCATGATTATGATTTTTGTTAGATCAATTAGATTTATGTTTTAAGTATGACTTATTATTTTGCAATTGTTAAAGCTATGCCTTTGATGATTTTGCTGATGTTATGAAAGTTGGTTTATCAATTTTGTTGTACCTATTATCATCTGGTCCACAAAAATTTAGTGCTTATTCTTTGATTATTTTTACTGAGGCCAGAGATCTATTTTTTTAAAGGAGCAGTGAGACTTGTTTCAACTTTTGAACAAAAAAGAACACAATTCATAGCTTGCTTTTTCTCTTATCTCCACTTTAAGTTCTCTCACACTAAACTAGAATATTTTCAACACTAAGCGGTATGCAAGTAGCTGCAAACTTTTTGTTCTTAAAATTGCTTGAAACCTGGCCAGTAAATCTAGTAAACCCATATACATAATTTTGTATCAATACTCTCTTAGAACAAATACTCAATACTTGATTAGTATCTATACTGTCAGAAAATGTGCAGAAACACATTTTTTCTTTCTCCAAAAGTTTGAAGAGCAAATCTCCTTTAAATCAATCTGTGGCCTAAGTAAATTATTAAAAATGGTGTCTGTCACCAAATTTTTTTGAGGAAACTGTACTTGCATTAGGTTAATAATTTCATTTGTTGTGATATGCAGTATGCATTGCTGTTAACAAGTTTTTATTATTTTAGCTGAATGGCCAAAGACTTCGTTAGGTCATCCCAGCACAGCTGGTACCACTGCAAGTTTAGTTATTATTCGTGGCAACCGCATGTTTGTTGCAAATGTTGGAGACTCAATGATTGTAATGGGAAGTAGAGACATCCCTGAAAAATCCAATCAATATGAAAATAACTTTGTTGCTAAAGATTTAACAATTGATCATAAACCGGAACTGCAAAAAGAAAGGAAAAGAATTGAAAAATCTGGTGGATGGTTAGTTTTCAAATAATCATTTTAGGCTTATATTATTACCTCCAAATGTAAGATGTTTATGATAAATATATTCTATCAAGAGAGTAAATCTTTAATGACAACACTGTACTGACTTTGTATTATCTCTCTTGTTAGCCTGTAAGTGATAAAATTAAAAAGTTTGGAATGCCAGTTTCATTTGCACTTGACCTGAACTATATATGATTCCAATAAAATTGACTGTAATGTTTTTATTTTGGTTTATTTGTACTTTATAAATCATTTTTGTTTCAAGTTAAACTATTATACTAAAACAATATTACTTTTAAAGCTCAATAAAAAAAACTTTCTATTGTACAAGCACAAGTACAAAACCAAGTTTTTTTTGTACTTGTAAAATTGAATCTTTTAATCATAAACACACAAAATCAAGTTTTTTGTCATACTCAATCATATGTGAAAATGGTCTTTAGTCTTTTAATAGAACAGTTAGTTATTTTAAAATTTCAAAATTGTTGATTGTTTGCAATGGTGTTGTTGGATAAGAAAAACGTTTACTGGATATAAACTCCTTATAATGTAGAAATGTTAACCATGAAAATTAAGATATATGATTCATAAACTGATAAAATCAATGAAAGATAAAGTTAGAAAAGATTTTTTTATAAAACTCAGAGAAGATTTGAAGATTTGATAGTGGTGTTTTGTTGTGTTAGTAATTTGTTGCACATTGTAATGTAAATAACTCTGTACATGTGACAAAAAGAATTAGCTATTTCTAAGAAACATTAAATTTTAAACGAAAATCTTGAACAATTAAAACAATTTTTGGCTACTCAGCATTTTTATCATTAGATGACAGCACCATGGTTTGGAAGCACTGGGTTAAGGCGTTAAGGTTATGCAAAGCTTCTTCTGAAATCAAAACTAGACTAGCACTTTACATCACCAGTTGTCATTGACCCATATTCACACAGAAAGAATCAGGTTTAAATAATAATTTACAGAATTAAAACACGAGAATTTATTACTGTACTTGATTTTTTTAACAAGAACCTTTCTTGTGTATATAAAGTACTTTATCAAGAATTTGGCATTGTATGTTTCTTCAGTTTCATTTTAGTCTTTCTGACATAGCTAAGGTGACAGATTTGATAACAGATAGCTATTATGTACAACATAAATGTGGCATCTTAGATTTGATGTCGGCAGCGTGATTGAGTGATTATGAGCGTCGCGATTGTGATCGAGACGGTTGCGATTCAAAATCTTCTCGCTCCATACTGTTCTGTCCGTGGGAAAGACACTTTGCGGCACTTTCTTCTGTTTGGCTGTCTTGGCAAGCAGTTCTAAATTTTAATAATATCTCTTCAATCGGACAATAATATCTTGGCATCTCCAGATGCAGGTCGGATAGTTGCTTGACAGTCCCCTATGCATAGCACCTCTAACGCTTTCCTGCGAGTCAGAAAGGTAGATATAGAGATGAAAAAAAAGATATGCAAATGATTTAGGTGTGACCCAAAAAACTAGCTCTTGAAGCTTGGAACCCAAATATTTTTTTAATATAGTTTTAGGAAAAGTATTTTAATTAAGTGGCAATGTTTTAAGGCATTGGGCATTGCAGGTGATTATGGTAAATTTTTTAAATTATATGAAATGCTGTACATAAACAATAATTCAATGCACGTCTCAAATTTCAACTGTCCGATTGTAATTATCAATTTATTAACAGCACAATAAATCAAACTATGTTAAAAAGTTGTGTTCGTCAAAAAGACTTTGTATACCGTTCTCGTTAAAAGAAAAATTCGAATTCAAACAATGATTGCTCGTTTCGTGAAAATGTATCAAAAAACTGCTTTTACTGGTATTTTTAAGTTTAGACCAGTTTGCGGAGTCGGAAGATTTAAGATCCGACTCTTGAGAATTTCTAGGATTCCTACCAGGGTTGCGTACTCCGAGTCGCATGGAGGTTTTAAGAAAGAGTCGGAGTCGAAATATTTTATCCGACTCCTGATGTCCAATTTTTTTTAGAGAACACTACTTATTAGGGAGGAAAACCAAACAATCCGTGACAGATTCAAAGTTAAGCCCTTTTTTTGCCACCCTAATTTTAAGCAAATCGTATTTTGCATAATGCTATTGCCCTTATTGGGGAGTCGGAATCTTTAAAATTTTAGAAGCTGGAATTGGAGTCGGATCTTAAACCTTCCGATTCCGCAACCCTGATTTCTACTTTGACTTCCTACACCGACCTCCCAATAAGGGCAATAGCATTATGCAAATTACGATTTGCTTATAATAAAAAGTAAACTTTTTATGAGTTGCATGCTGCGCGACAAGGTTTTCGTGAAAAGATTATTACACTGGCGCGCGAGGCCGCATAAGCTGAGTGGTGACATCATTATTACGTATTTAAATCGGACATCAGGAATCGGAGTCGGATAAAATATTCCGACTCCTTTCTATAACCTCCGACTCCGCAACCCAGGTTTAAACTTCTCTTTTTTTGTAGTTTTGTGGTTTAAAAAGCTTTTTTCAAATGTTTTGAAGTTTAACTTCATCCCAAATGTTTTCTCAGCCTAATGGAATGTGATTTATTTTCTAGTGTCATGAATAAGTCCGGGGTAAATCGCGTTGTTTGGGCTCGTCCTAAGTTAGATCACACCGGGCCGATTCGTCGCAGCACCAAGCTGGACAAAATTCCATTTTTAGCTGTCGCCCGTTCCCTTGGTGACTTATGGAGCTTCAACTCGGAATTGAATGAGTTTGTGGTAAATTTTTCTTATTGATGATCTTATTTAATTGAATAACCTTCATATTCATCCAGTCACAGTTAGCGATCCTGCTTTTAGTGCGAAAGGTTTTTTGTTCGATTCCTTTTACGGTCAAATTGACCATTGTTACCGACGGCCTTGCCACCCCTGTGCAGTATATACTTTATTACAAACTCATGAAACGCTTAGAATCGAATTGTAAAATAACTCGTTTTGTTTTTTTCGATTGAATATTTTGTACTGTGCAGGAATAGTGGTTGAGAACATTTCTTAAAATCATTTGAAATATTTTTTAAAAATGAAATAACTCCACAATCATTCAAAGAACTGAAACAATTTCTATCGAGTATAAATAGACGGACAAACAAAATAGCAACTTTAAAATACAAGAAACTAATCTTTTGTACCTCTGACTTAAAAGTTGTAATCTGGCATGGCTTACTAGAAGAATGCGGCCAAATTAGTAACATTTTAGCAGCGATTTTTAACTGGTCGATTAAATAGCCGAAAGAAGAAGCTTGTTGTACCGTGTGTGTGCGTCGTGGATACAAAGCAAACGTATTTGGCACTCTTACTTTAACTAATTTGCACGCGCGCATGTCCGAACAAACAATGTGGTATTTGGATGCAATCAAAACAATGAATTTCGTCTGCCATACTAGATGACAACATTGTAAAGGCTGCTCATGCAATCTCTGTTTATGTAGCCATAAAAAAAGTTAAGATAAACGGCCACACTGTGCTGATTGTAAAAACTTCTTTCTCGGGTTGATAGCTATATGACTTACTAAGATATTCTTTTACATGGGAGATTAACTCTACCTTCATTCGCTTTGACTAGTTTTTTTTTTTTTTTGTGCTGACTTTGGAGTTTTGAATAAATTTATGTCAATCTTTAGAATTTAGTTAGTTTCTGGCGTTGCAGCCAGAAACAGTGCTGAATGCGTCCCAATAAATCGTTTAGTGCTTGCAACAATCTTTTATAATATTAGTTGCAAAAATTCGCGATTGAGTTTGTAATTGACATTTCTTATAACAGCAAACAAAAAGTTTTTGTGAAGCTGTTAAAAAAGAATCGCTTAGCACATTTTAAAAAAGACAACGAACTATGCCAATTAATTCTTACTTTTGCAATTCCTTGAAACATCTTTCGACTAATTTGTGAAAGCTTTGTAAAAAATTCAAAACTTTTTTCCATATTTGCTTTCCTTGTGGCTTTTGTTTTAATTGATTTTTTATTTTTTTTTGTTGTTTATGTTTAAATCATTTATCAAACTCGTTCACTGCGATTACGATTTTACAATAAGACCAAAAGTGTTTAGACTTAAACGCATCTGCATTATTTAAAAAGACTGAGTGTGCCAAATACGTTGCTTTTAATGCACGGAGCACACACACGATGCAACAAGCTTTTTCGGCAATTTAATTGGCCAGTTAAAATTGGTGCTAAAATATGACTGATTTGGCCGTATTCTGCCATAAATCTGGGTTATAAGAAAATCATTATTTCTTTCCATACACATTACAATCTAAGCAAGAGATTTTTGCATGGTTTATTTTAACAATAACCTTTTATTTTATTGACCAATGCCATGCATTTTAAACTGCGTCAGACAGCTTGAGTAAATTTTAACCGTGCACAAGGCAATCTCAGTTAATCAATTTAATAAATAGTTAATCGATAAAGCTTAAATCATTAGCACCTGGCAGCACTAATAAACCAACATTTTTAAGACCTCTTGAAACCAGGTTTCGCATCATTGTATTTACTCAGTAAGAAAAAAACTGTTGAAATTCGTACGAAACTTTGCATTTGTTTTTAAATATAAAAAAATAATAGCCTTTGTTGATAATAATTATTGGTAACCGATCCATAGCAACAACCAAAAAGGCGAATTTAAAAAATTCCTTTACAGGTCTCTCCTGTTCCTGACGTATACGTTTATGACTTGCATAAAAACAAGGAGCAGTTCATAATCCTTGCAAGTGATGGACTTTGGAATATGATCCGGCCGCAAGAAGCGGTCTCAATCGTTGGAGGTATTGAAATAAAAAAATCCAAGCAGGTATTAGTTGTTTTTTCTTTTTTTTTTTCGTTTTTCTTTTTTGTGTGTGTTTTTCTGATGCAAGATGATTGAGTTTAAACGAGAATATTTCTTGATCAAAATTATCGATAACGATTTCGTTGATTTGTTGCCTAAACTGTGGTTTTTCAACTAAAATGTTGAAATGCGACTTTATAAACAGATTTATGTGCTTGGTAAAGCGAGCGCAATTCTCTGGGTGTAAAGTCAGCGATTGCAAATCTTTAAAGCTGATCGCTTTATCAGGCGAACCTATCTGGAAATGGGGAATAAGAAACCTTGTACCGCAATCCAAGGTTTAAACTAAGTAGTGTGAGGAGATAAAGATACTAAAGATAGCAAGTGATTTTTGGTCATATTAATAGACTCAGTTAGAATCTTACGTCTGATGACCGCAGACGATGCAAGAAACCATGTCTTGCATCTGAAAATAGATTAAATGTTCTTACCACTAAATTACACTTAAAAGACAAAAAATGGCTTCAACGTTTAAAACATTTAATTGCTTCATACAAAGCATCAATAAGTAAAGAAGAATACCCAGAAAATGATTTTACTTTTCTATCAGAGTGTCAGAGCCACAGAACTTATTTTGCGGCTCTGATTCTGACTTTGTTTTTACCCTGGAATATGAGAGACTTTGACTCCACAACTTTGGTTATAAGTCGAACTTTTAAAAATTTAAAAGCTATATAGGTAGGTAATTATTTCTAATGCTATATATGCGGGACTGCAACCAGTAACTTTCCAAGAAGAGCGACACCTCTCTAGCATGTTCAAAATGGCTACGTACGATTAAACATAAATTTCAGCAATCGCTATTGCAATTGTATTGTTGATATTTTGTTTGTTTTGAGTTTACATTTTGTTTGTTTGAGTTTTTCTTGTCAACAATTTACTGCAGATTAAAGTTGAAAAATTTTTATTGATGAAAGACTTACGTTAAGTCAAAAACGTGTCCAAAAATTGATGTGGAAATGGGGTTCAGGCGATTGCTTTAGTCAAGGGTTCACAATGTTTAAAAATTCAAAATTTTTAGGAAGGTTTGAATTCGAGTAAAGACATTTTTTTAGTTGTCACTTGACTTTTAATGGTCCAAAGCACAATTTCACTTACATTTTTAGGTAAATATCTTTTTTAATCTTCATTTGAGTTTGGAAACAAAACAGCATCCAAACCAAAGGTAAGTTTACTTTTTTGAATGAAAAACCAAATTTTGGGCCTCGATTTAAAACAAAAACAGTTTACATTGAAAGTCAAAAGCAGCTGTGTCTTCAGAAAATTACTTAGCTATTCGCGTATGAATATTTTTGCGACAATTCAGGTCGTAAATCTGATTATATTTTACACATAATTTAACTGAAATCAAAGTCGGAATCACTGGCAGTAACCTTGCTTTCTATACTGATCCCATATTTTTTCCTCCTAAAAACCAGCCTAAAGCAAGTAGTAATAGCGTTCTAAAATAAAATTTTTAATTTCAAGATATTTTCGAAGGCTTCCTGACTTATATAATATATACTTATAATAATCACTTATATAGTTCAGTTTCCTCACTCATAGCGTTGAATTTTTCGAAACAGGGCTGCAGCGAAAGTCCCGCTCACGAATTAGTGCAGCTCGCTCTGGACCGTTGGAGACTTCGTATGATGCGAGCCGACAACACGAGCGTCATCGTCGTTGTCATCGAGCGACGCAAGCTAAATACCACCAAGTCTAGCGAAACGTACATCGAAAGCTGGACAAGCGCAAAGTATGTGCATGGTTTATTGGGACGTTTCAAAATTTATTTCATTATCAATCGAATTGAATAGTTTCAATCAGAGGAGCCCAGCACGTGGTCCGCGGGCCGCGTTTGGCTCTTGTAAAGTTTTTAAGTGCCCGCGCAATGTAAACTAATAGAGCAATCGTATTTACGAAAAATTATTTTTTGAAAAAAATCAGTGCAGAATAGATTTTATGCAAAGTGAAAGCCAAAAAACCTTCACTTGTAAAATTGGACCTTAGTGCTTTATTTTCGATGAGCTAAAATGGCCTTCTGTCCACAAAGATGGGACGTCCTAGGTTTAAATAGTGTAATTTGATTAATGATTGAAAGTTTAAATTCTGCAGCATCCTAGACCATGTTTTTCGGTAAATTGGATTTTTTATTCTTAACATTTTGACGTTTATCCCCTGCTTATTTATTAATTTTGGTACAAATTGAATAACGTGCAATATTTTCTTGTTAATTCACGACGTAGTTCTACTTTTTATTTATGGTATAAACTTTCACAAAACAGAAGAGAAGCATTTTCATTTGCGCTATAAGCAGCCGTCATGAACAAATGCTCTCAATAAATAAATCACAACGTCACTCTCTACACCACAAATAAAATCACAGCCACATAAACCGTACAATCAAAAATCATGTAGTTCAACTCTTTTAAGGTGCCAAACAACTGTTTTATGTTTAGTTACTTTATTTTCAAATACTGTTGCATAGTTTCTTAAAAGTAACTAAAACGGTCACATTTTTGAGGTTCGCAATCAATGCGAAAACGCCTCTAATCCAGCGATTTTGAAGTTGAAAAAACACTATTCTAGTTCTAAGCTGGCAAATTGTCGTTCTGCGAAACCAGCAAAATCATATATGGAAACAACTGATTTACACAGGACTTGTTGCGTGTCGTGAACCGCCCCCATTTAACTCGTCGTTATTCTTTGTTATTTCGCTTTGAGCTTTTTAATACAACCTTTTCGCTCGGGCGAGCAACTGAACGATTCGGAAAGTTTTTAGTTTTATACTGTACTTCATTCTTGAGCCATATTGCAAATGATACCCATGACTGGTAGTAAGCTTTTTGCTCTTGCTTTTAATAAAATATCGCAAACTGTCGAAGATTTGTTTTTTTACGTTCAACTAAATTGTTCACGAATCGTATTAAGATCATGTTTTCTGTCAATTGTCTAAATGAAGAACTTTCAGTTTTGTAGAACCTATTTTGTTAATATTCTTTTGTGTTATTTAACCTGGGTCTTAAATAATAATTTATTTATTATGTTACCTATAGTGAATTTCATTCAATGTATTTCTGTGTAGTTTTGATGGTTCTATCGAATTTGATGGTAATACGGGAAAAATGAATGTGTCCTTGCAATAGCAAAAAATTCCTCATCTCTGTAAACTAATACGAATTTGCAAACCCAGCTTAATCAACGAAATATTACCAACTCTATAGATAAAGTTTTATCTACTGAATAAATTCGTGCTTAAACTTTTTTAACCTTTTTTTTATCAGTGCTATCCTATCCTTGCATACCTTAAAAAAGCTTTAGCTGTTTCTCTGATTTTGACTTATTTTAAAGTTTTCCAATCCTAGACGTTTAGATCATTGTAAAGAGGTACCCAAATGTTCTCAGTGGCGCAACATCATTAACGAAACGGTACATTTTGGCCGAAGTTAACACACTGAACTGTTTCAAAGACGATGCATTTTTAAATTGAAAAAGCAGTGCTTATCAGTACCAACATCCCGCATTCCGAATGCAAACGATTAGGCGCTTATGATTGTGGTCTTGTCGGGCCAGTTATTTATCCATCTTGATATCAACGCTGTAGGTTTGAGGTTGTTTCTCGGACGAAATGTTACGCAGCTCTTCTTATGCTTTAACGTAATAAACAAGTACAATAGAGAAAGTTTTCAATTAATTTTTCTCTATTTCAAAAGAAAAGTTTTCTAATTTTAATGCCAATATTCGTTTTCATAATTTAAATAACCAAAACGACTAAAACCCGAAATAAAAAAAAAACGACAGATGTTCTAACGCTGTGTTGAATTTTCTTTCGGATTACCGTTCGCCTTCTGCCGCCTTAATTTTGCGCCAATGTGATTTAATTGCTCGGCTACCGATTCACGTGCTGTATATTCTGTAGAGTTGAAGGCGACAACTCAGACACAAATCCCGGTGAGTTCCATACCATGCACTCGAGAACAGGAAAACCAAATAGTAAGTGTAATCATCAGTGTTTTTGCTGTGCTACTTGTAGATTTGCCAGCGCCCTACGGGCTTCTGCTGTTTAAAATTTGGTTCGTGTTGCATTTTTTAAGGCTTGCCTTGATATTATCAAGCGATATATCTCTACCGTTCCAGATTTTATCTATAGTTCTGTAATCTGTTTCGTCTTTATAAATTGAAAACGGTACTTATTATTGCATCTTAGTTTTAATAATTACTGAACTATTTGTGTCTAACAGCTTGATTTGGGTCCAGTGATTCAGTAACCCAATATTATATGTTTTAATTTTATTGTTTCAATTTATTGCAATGATCCTATTGTTGTAAAACCAATCAAAGACTTACCTTTATGCTTTTAGTTTTTATGTTTATAAATTCAATTCGAAAATGTCACTGGTCGAGTGCTTGAAAGCGCCGTAATTTTGATCGACATGGGCTCGGTTCGAAACTTATGCCGTTCTGTTGTGTCCTTATTAGAGACGTTTTACGGCACATTTCCCTTCTTGGCAGTCTTGGCAAGCAGTTCTAAATTTCATGGCTTTATGTAAACACTGATACCAGGGATAGTACTTAATTTAAATTTTATCAGTTCTTCGGGTACAATCAGAGGCAAGTTAAACTTAGCAAATAAAGGTGTAACAAGAGGCGTAATATATTTTTTACAGAAAAACTTGTAACACGACGTTTCGTCCATTACATCGAGCGGATTTCTTCAGGTAAAAACAACACAAAATGCACAACGTATTTAAAAGCCAAAAATAAAACTAATAAACACAATGGTGAGAGGCAGCCTACGCAACAACAATTTAAGGACTTTGAACTAAAATTAACAGCTTGAAAACCCACAATCATTATAAAACTTTTATATTACGTTATCTTTTAGGAAAAACGTTCCAATCTTTATCATTTATCAAATTTTTTGTATTATGATATACAATGATTCTAAACAATTTTTTTTAAAAATCAAAATTTCACAATTTACAAAATCGATTCTATGTTCATATTTAATACAATGTTTAACTAATGCAGTTTTTTATTTAAATCATCTTCTTTTAATTTACCGTAGCCATATTAATAGAAGAAGATGATTGCATTAGTTAAACATTGTATTAAATATGAACATAGAATCGATTTTGTAAATTTCAAAATATTAAATTTAATATTGATTTTGATAAAAAAAAAAATTTAAATCATTGTATATCAATAATACAAAAAATTCGATGAATGTTAAAGATTGGAATGTTTTTCCTAAAATATAACGTAATATAAAAGTTTTATAATGATTGTGGGTTTTCAAGCTGTTAATTTTAGTTCTGCTGCTCAAAGTTGTTGAATTGTTGTTGTGTAGGCTGACTCTCACCATAGTGTTTATTAGTTTTGTTTTGGGCTTTTAAATACGTTGTGCATTTTGTGTTGTTTTTACCTGAAAAAGTCCGCTCGAACGTCGTGTTACAAGTTTTTCTTTAAAAAATATATTACGCCTTTTGTTGTTTTTGTTAAAGTTTGACTTGCCTCTGATAGTACCCGAAGAACTGATAAATGTTTGGTGGCGTACACTTTTATATCTTGTAGGAGTTGTAACATTACACTTCTGTTGCATTGGTATTTTATGGGGACATTTTTTTATCAGGAGTATTTATTTTAACGTTTTTCTTATTTGTTGTTATAATATTTTTTTCTGTTGCTTACCGGAGAATTTTTTATCATTAATTTTTTTGTTTCATCTACGCTTTCTGTTGCCAAGACAACCGGATAACCGAAATTCTTCTGCAGGTGATCATGTTCCTGCTACGCCTCCTCTACTTCGTCAAAACGCTGACCTTGGCAAGTATTCAATATTATTATACATTCAGTCTTATCACTGTCAAAAGACAAAAATTATCACTTTCAACGTAACAATACTGTGCTTTTTTGATTGGTTTGCATTTATTACGCCCTACTCTCTGCTGTAATCTTTTAAAGAAATTTCTCAATACTACTGTAGACCTCGGTTAATGTGGAATTTTGCTTAACTCGGAGAAAACTGAAATTACAAATGATTTTCTATATAATTTTTATTAAAAAGCTTGGGATTATCCGGATTATTTAATCCCGATCTTTGCCTATTTCGGATAAAAATGCTTTTTTATTTGTAATCCGGATTTTTCCGCTTTACCATTGACCTAGCCTAGAGTCTCTCTTGTCTATACCACAATTATTCACAACAGTTACAGTAACTTCTTTGTAAGTGTGCTATGCAGTTAACTTTACTGAATGACTTTGAAGGTTTGTTTCAGTGATAGATTGCAGTTTTCTTTGTGCATAATAACTGCTTACTGTTTGATTTTTAACGAGAATCAAATTAAAGTCGAGGAAAACAATCTCAAAACCAATCTCAAAACTGAGTGACGCAGCCATGCAAAAACATTGCAACGCTATAGGCTTGACTGTTCATGCCCGGGCATAAAGGATATTGTTTTTCAATTAAAGGAAATACTTAATGACCATTCGGTGAAATGCCTGCGAGTTGCGACAATCAAAAATTACTGATTTTTTACAGCGAAGTGCGTTTGATCTGTGTCTCAGGGTAAATGTGTATTGTTGGGCTATTCTGCATGAAAAATTGTTTATTTCAAAATAATTTAATTATTCGGTCGTCACTAGTTTAATTAAGGTGATTTTTATCGATATTCTACAACTCTAGATAACTGAAGGACAGAAAAAATAGTCTTTGAATATTTTTTATCTTTTAATCACACCTGCAACAAAAAAAATTGTTTGACATCAAGCAAATTTAATCCTTGCAAAAGAGAGCACGAGGTAGAAAATGTGAAATAGTTTCATTGCAGTAAAAAGACGTTCGAAAAAGAATGTTTTAAAAAAGTGTCTCTCTTCCTTTACTAGCTCTCCTAAAGACGTGTAATGGATGTTGTATTATGTTGTAATTGCGCGAATGATAACTTTGAATGCTTTGGAAAAAATCTGCGGTTGAAAGATGCAACAGTTGACGTGCAGTTGCAATCATAAATTTTTGTTTAGAGAGTTTTTGTTGTAAACTGTAATATTGTTTTTATTAATTAGTTTTTACGTTATTCACCTTATACAAGGAAGCTTTAGGCCGATCTTTCTTTTCCGGCTGTGGTTTCCTTAGGTGCTTTGGTGGGACACCGCGACACAAAACGGTCAGTCTCTTTAAAACTATCCAAGACAATTACAGTATATTCGAAAGCGAAGCGCGAAAATGTAATTTTTCCTCCAAAATGAAAACCAAAAAAAAGTCTTTATTCCCTTCTAATCGAAATTCTACACAATTACTTCAACAAAGTCTTCAAGTTGGTGAAGAAGAGGGTGAAAAATTCTGTCCCCACCCTCAGTTAAGAGTCATTGTAAAAGGATTTTAACCTTGCTTTTAATTGTTTTGAATGACTGTTTTTACACCGAGATTTGAAGTCGCAAAGCTTAATCTTGTTTTAATTTCATACCAATGTGCAAGTCTGCTAGTGATCAATTCGTGAAATTAGTCGAGTAATACAATAGCTTTTTAAATGCCTCGCACTAATTTTTTCCCTTTTCCATGAAAATAACTTTAATATGGCTCTAGTGATAAGTCAGCTGTGAATTCCACTGTATATACACGTATGAAATCCCCCACTGCCTTGCGTTTTGCTCAAGTGCCTCAAATTAATCTTGAAGTCTTTTGACCCTAAAAAGAATTTCAATTCAAGATTTGTAATCCCTGGCAGACAGCAAAAATACTCCGCAAGTGCAGCAATTAGATTTGCTACGTCCTCGATCGCCCTCCTTAATAACTTGACGCAGTAGGCCAACAATTGCAAGCGGTTCACGAAGCCTTGCTTAAGCATTGCTGCAATTCTCAGCGCAATCACAGAGCAGATGCTGTGTGGCAATGCACGCCATTCATCCCACGAAACAAACGCCTCGCTTCACCTTCGCACCGACGCAGTTGGCTATTGCACAGACGAAATCGATCGAACTATGTTAGAGTTTCCGGTTCATTATTCCAATGTGACGTCACAAAGCAAGTGTTGCCTGTTCGAAGAGAAATTAAAATTATCAGCAAAAGAAAGGATTCAAAGCGTTCGTTTTTCTCACATAATATATTGAAATGTTCAATGGTTTATTCGTGTATTGAGTTGATTCCATGTCCTTCTACGCTCAAATCAAAACATATAAAAAGTGATTATTAAGGGATTTTCAGCTCTAATCTTCAGCAGCCTTTTTCCATTGCGATTAAAAGAATCGTCGCTCAGTGAAAGTTGCTCGTGTTTTCAAAATACGACTTGTGAATTTTTGAAGTTCATGCGACTGTGACGACTTGCAAGCTGAAAATAAATTATCTGATTTTCCCAAGTTTAAATCTCTTACTGCGAAAGTGTTCCACATTTAACAACATCATGTCTCTTTAAACAAAGCGACTCTTTACTTGAATTTCTTCACGCGATACAATACGACTTAAGTTCCAAAGAATTATTCAAAAGTTATTGTCAAACAACGGCGCATGAATATTCGCGGCATTCTGGTGGCGCCCACTTGTTCAGTGACCGTTTCGCTAAAACTATCGATTCTTGGACTTCGAATTGACTTTGCTTCTTTAGGATCTTCCCCGCCCGAACCCGTGCAAGACTCGAGCGTTTCGTCTTCGAACGGTGACGTGTCCGATGACGTACTTCCGGCAAGCGACTCCAGCTTGAAGCGGCCCTCCCCCGACGAGCTGCAGCCGTCGAGTAGCGGCATCGAGCAAGCCCAAGTCCTCACCCGATCTCGATCGTCGTTGGAAAGAAGCGCCACCAAGCGTAAGCGGGCTGTCGGCCCCTCGGCCTCTCCTGGGGTAAAGACCCGCCGAATGTCTCTTAAATTCCCCATACGAGGGTTGAGGTCGAAGTCAGACGTTGGTATAAAGACTCGCTCTTCTACGAATTCGAAAAGGCCGAAGAAGAGCATTTAACGAAGTGCGCTGCTAGATTTTTCGATAATCGACTGCCTCATACACGAAACATTGCTTAAATTTACGTTTGATGTTTTCGATTTTTACTTCCGCTCGTGAAAATCAATTTAGCGAAGTTCGATTGTCTTATCAATGCAGTCAAGCTTCATTGTGGCGCGGTTGTCGAAAATTACGAAAACCTCATTGCGAGAAAAGCAGCGTTTTAGTCTGGATCGAAAATATTTTGCACAACTGTTGCACCATTTTGTAAATCAATTGATCGCGTTATAACGAAGTTTGACTGTAGTTTATGCGTAATTGTTCGTTTTAAAGTCGAATTTCTGATTCTTTTAATTGCTCGTTCCACTTTAGCTTTTAGTTTTGGCTGCTGTCTTTTTTCAACTCAAAAGCTTTTTTACTAAATGAAATTTATCAAGTGCGAAAATTCGCCGAGAAAAGTTTACGGTTCTAGACGAGAGTGTTTTGATTTTGTCTTTTACCTTGTCTATTGTTTTTAAACCTCCTTCGAAATTCTATCGTAGTTTGCCCGTGACGGCGAATTGTAAAGTTTCCTGAATTTACTCTTATCCCAAAGTCTAGTCCCATTAATGGAGTGCTTAACGTTCGAATGGGTCTCTTGAACATGTTGCCCAGCATCTGATCTACGCCGGCCCTGCTTAGTTGTTCTAAGTGTTGTGAGCATTCAGCGTGTAAGCTCTGGTTCGTGATTAAACTAAAACGAGAAAACAATTTTTTGCTTGTCATTTTCGGCTCCGTTTTGTTCATTTGCATGAGATATTGCCGTGGTAAGACTTGAAAAAAGTATGTTATGGCTGAAGTAGCCTACTATTTAGCATGACGAGAAATAAAGCTTGAATCTTTTTGGACTGTTAACTTAATTTTAGTGTCCTAAAAATCTTCCTGGTTTATTCAATTAACGATTGTCATGATTCCCAACTGTTCGTTTTGCGTTTAGGCTCATTGTAGTACTTGATCAAATAGAAGATAATGATCAAAAAAAGAAAGAAGATATGTTCTGTAATTTTTGTACTCTTGTTCTATTTTGTTAAGTGTTACCAATATTTAACTACGTTATCTATCCTTCATATTGTCCCTAAACTATTTAATTCGAAGAAGATGACTTTATCTGTCGTTTCACTTCACTGTCGTATTGCTATTCGCATCTCTGGTTTTCCGGCTAGCCATCAAAGTTAATTTTTTCCATGGCTGAATTTCACGAATGTCGCCCTCGACTATTCACGCATTTCGTCCTGTAAAGTACAGAATATGAAAGTGAGACCTGGTCTAACGCACGATGTGGACAAATGTAAAAATTCGCCTTCAAGCTTATGGTCGGTTTTCTTAAAATTCACATGAGTTACTTGATTCCCTGCAATCTTAATTGCACAGTAAGATCAATGATTTAACCGCTTGCGTTCTGCAGAACTGTCTTGGCTTGCCATTAAATCTGTTTGAACCAAATGTTGGAATGAAGAAAGTTAAGACAATAAAATTTAAAATTTTCATAGAGCCCAGATTTATCAGATAACCAGTTAATAATTTGAAGCAAAATTTAAAAAATTCTGCAAACGTCAACAGCGCCGACTGAAATGATCAGAGAAGCCGCCACGGCTTTAAAATGTAGGCCTAAGAGCACTAATGCCAATTTTTTTTATAATTTTCAGCTCTGGTAAAATTGATTTGAATTCCTTAAAAATTAAATTTGCAATTGGATGTCTTTGTTTAAATCACAGTGTAGTAGGTCTAGTCCCAGTTTTCGAACTTTGCAGTTTAGGTAAAATTATTTTGTTTTGGCGCTTAGAAATTGTGCGTTAATTTCAACCGAACAGCAATATCTTGGCATGTTACAGAAAATGATAATGACCTTCGTAGGTTAAAATCAATATGTTAGCATGATTTACTTTTATTTCTTCATTAAATATTCGGCTCATTATACTTTGACTAATTTTATTAATTAATTTCTTGGAATTTACTATTAAAGAAATCTAAATTGCTGAAAAGGGTAGAAAATTTTGATTAAAAAATTCTATATTTTAAAGGAAAAATAATTTCATGCATTAGCAATTATGGTTTTGATTTAACCTAAATGTTTTTAAAAGAAAATCAATTTAGTTAATGAGATGGTCAAGTGTTGAAGAGTATCATTTTGATGGCTCACCCAATCAGTGATTCAAGCCCAGCAGACATGCACCTATTGTACCAATACAGGCTTAGTAAAGGAAGGTATCAATTGTATCAAAATAGTTTTCCCGGTATAGGTATTGTGTTGGACCAGTATCGTTTCTCAATATTATAATGTTTCAGTAAAAAAATAGAAGTTATCTTTTATTTTTTGATGAATATAGTTTTCACGCAGTAGACGGATAAAAATTAAAATCGCGACTATTTTTTCCTACTCTCAAGTATTCAGGCATAGATGAACCTAGTACAGGCCCCATATTGGGCTTGTGCATAGTTTTTGAAACTATAATATTCAGGTAGAAAAATAGACCATTTATTGCTTTTGATCAAAATATGAAATTTTCATGCGTTAAATCAACGAAAATTTGATAATTTCTTTTTATCTCGGAATGTTTAGAAAATGAAAAGCCGATATATTTAAATAAGGTCACGTTGCTTAAAGCAGTAACCAAATCAATATACATTTTATTACAAGTAATTACAACTAGCCATACGAAGAAGATGTAAATGGTCGTTTAGTACCTCGAAGTCTAATAAAAAGTCTTTACGCTCGATTTTTTTCTTCAATTTCAAATGAAGACAAAAAAAGGCTCTCAATTCTTACTCATAGTATTAATGCCTCAAAACTTAGCCACTAACTATTTGCTCTAGTCCGCCTTTTATTTCTAGGACAATTACTTCCTCTTTTGTAAAATCGTCGCTTGGCACAGAAAACATTTGGCGGCTCATAAACCAGTAAAGATTTTTGTATAACCAGCCAATATCGGTGTTGCGAAACTACAACAACTACATTTTTTGGACATATATATAGCAAAAACATTAAATGATAATAACACCACAATTTTTGTAGTCTTAAGAGGAGACTCAAAAGACCAAAAGCTATTGCCAAAACCAATCGATCTGAGCGATGTCCAAGCCTCCAACCCCCAACTTCTTCATCTTCTACTCATAATCCTGTTCCAAAAACATCAAATATATATAGAATACAGGCGAATGAATTTATCAAGAAATCCAAATCGAAAACTTAGAAAATATATTAGATTCACTTCTTTTTTCCAAAATAACCGAATAGAGCATTCATACTTGGCGGGTGGTGTATGAACCGACAAACTTTTTTAACCGATGCAAACAATCCACCATTAGTATTTAATTACATCTGTTAAAGTACTAACTCCGGTAGCGATGCTCAATTGATTTACTTGTTAGCGATTTTTCATTGCCTGCTTTGCTGGTTACTTTACTGAAATGTATGAAATCATACAGCGCATTTTTAACAAACCGACAACACCTTTAGTCCTAAATTTTTTTTGGGATACGTAGATTTTAAAAGTTAAAATTCAGATTACTTTTTCAAATAATTCACTTTCATTTTGAGCTATATGAAAAAACATCTTTAAACGAGAAACAAAAACAATTTAGAAGTGAACTATTTTTTTTACGGTTTAAGATTTATATTACTCATTTTCAATATCGAAAATTTTAACTTGAACGGTACAGATACGTTTTGTTGAATTATAACGCAATAAACCTTTTTCCAGTCACCTAGTGGACACGGCAATTGTTCCTGACCATTCCAAACTTTGGCTCTATGCAGTTTGTTTTAACAGGCAAGTCATGAAGCGTATAACATATTTCGATGATTTAAATTTGAGTTGGGATTTCAAAATTAGTTTAAATTTTTCAATCTGTTAGCTAAGTAATGAGAATTAAGTTTTTGCACTCATTTGGCTAGACTTTGCTTGTAGTCATATACTGTAGCTATTTACTTAAAAAAAATTTTTTAACATCTTTCACCCTGTAACTCCCGGCAGTTTTGCTTTTAGTATTTATTTAAGTCCAATGTTACATAGGTTAAATTCAAAACCGAAATCAAGTCGACGACCAAACTACTTTGCAACTGTATTATGGTAAGCAGATTCTGTTAATTTAATTTACAAATATTAATCATTTATCTCTTTGTATTAACGTGTTTTGTTAAAATAAGTAGAATAATTACAATTCTTGTTTTAAATTATATAGTTGCACCTGGTTTGTTTCTAGTGCGTACTTGTATTCTTATAAGTTTTAGTATCTTCAATATTATTGCACTTAAGTTGCATGACATAATAAATTTCAGTTAATTTTTGTTAATATGTCTTGATAGTTTTATCCATTTAGTTATCTGGGAAAAATAAAGATAGCTTATTATAAATATTTACCCATTGCTTTTTGATAAAGTATAGCTTCTTGCAGCCTTTATCTTATAGAGTTGCTTGTTAAAATTAATAAAATTAATAATAATATTTTAATAATGTAACAATTGTTATTGGTGTCATACTTTTTTGTTTTTGGATAACTTGTTTTTTGCATTAAGTACCATTTTAAGTTGATGTAAAAAGATTCTATTACAAAATTTGCTTACATTAATAAAGTTATTAAATAGTTTGATTGCCCTATCTTTAACTAAATGATTCCGCCACTTAGTTATGAATGACTGCAAATGGTTAGAAGAGAAACAAACAATAAACTCCAAATTATGAAATCATAAAAAAACAGATACTTTGATAATAATTTACAATGAGCTTGAATGCTTACATTCTTGCATATTAACTTGAAATGTTACCTACTCTTGTATGTCAAGGGGCCACGGTATATCTTTTTGATTTGCAGGATAATGTCAATGGGGTTCGATTTAGAGTAACCATCAAGCGATTAAACGACGTGCTTTCTGTGATACCGAGATACTGCAGATTCGTTGTAGTTTTTGTTTTGGTATTTTGCGTATAATTTCTTGTAGAGACTTTCGAGCAGAAGAAAGTGTCATAAATAAAGCGCCTTTCTCTAGGATGCAATGGCGAAAGCAGAAGTAGAACTAAGAGTATGCGCGGTCGCCATAAAATTAATCAAAAAATAAAAAAAAAGTCTTAAATACATTACAATTATGACAATACAAAAGTCCTCTATTACAGATAATAAAAAAATTATAGACTTGAAATTTTTCAACTTTTTATGTACGTTTTGTTGAGTATAGTCTTAATTACGTTATTTTCCAAATGTATTGGATATTTCTCCTGGCATCGCTGTTATTTTGTGGATGTCAGAAATGTTTTACAATGTTTTTAGGGTACATTGTGTATGTCACTACAGACGTGCCACTGGGTATATTTCTGTTCATCATACTTCTTTGTATGCATTTCATTCCTCCTTTCAACATGTACGATGTTTTAGTCTAGACTTTCAACCGATAGACTAATCTTTATCTGAATAATGTTTCAAATTAACTTCTGCGGAAATGGTACATAAAACAAACAAATGGTGATAAGCCTAAAATTAAAAAAGAAAGAAAAGGTAAGCATAAGTTTTACAATATATTTATTTCGCATAACCTATAAAAGAAATCAATTTTCTGCCAATCTTTATTTTTAATAATAGTTTCTAAAAATGTAGCTGACAATCGATGATTTCTGAGATGACATTAGTTTTGGTCATAGTCGTACCAGACGAAAATAGTTGGGAAATTCAAAACAAATTTTCCTAGATTTTATGCGACGGTTGCCCGAATCATAACTTAGCATCGTTCCATGGAGATGCCCAAGTATAACTAAAATTTAATGCAAACATTTTTTTCTGCACTTGTTTTTTAAATTTAATGGAAGAGGTATGGAAATTTTTTTTATATAAGTTGGCAGCTTGGTCGAGCAGTTAAGATCGATATAATCTTGGTTCAGAACCTATTTACGTCATTCTGTTGTGTCCTTGGAAAGATACTTTACGACACTATTTCCTGCTTGATGGTCTTGGCAAGCAGTGGTAAATTTTAGCGATGTCTCTGTAAAACTAAAAAACAAAAAAAAAATTTCAACTGGAGAGCATTGCCGTCTCGCAAGCAGGTTGGGGTAATTGCTTGCCCTATGTATAGCGCCTTCGAGTCAGGAGGATAAATATAGCAATGAAAAAAATATATATATACATATCAATATATTTTTTCCAAAAAAAATGTCAAGACCAAACAAATCTAACATTAATTTTAATTGTAGCCTGTTTGAGCAATTTAGGCATTATTGCGGGTTGTATTTTCAAAATAAGGTAAAAGTATTCTGCCTAAAAAATAGGCATAATATAACGTTCTTTAGCCCAATAATGGGCATGCCCGGAGCCCAAAAAAATCTGTTTCTATTTAAATTTTGCTTCTTGAGCTGGAAATTACCTTTCTGCCCCACTTTGTCGGTTATGGCTTTAATCAATGTAAAAATTGAAAATATAGCTACATAAAGGCTATTAATATAAATCAGGGTGGTCCAACTTCTCCACTCTTGTGGGCCACTTTTCAAAATTATTAGAGTTTATTTTTGTCCCAAACTCAGGGTGTTCTCTAAAAAAAAAAAAGGTCTTTAATTGGAATCGATCTCCCAAATTCTTATTTTCGTTCCAAAATCATAGCGTTCTCCAAAAAAAAGGTTGCCGCTGCTTGTAATCGACAAGACTTGTGCAAAATTGTTCCGCGGGCCGCACAAATTCCATCCGCGGGCCCGTAGTTGGACCACGCTGATATAAATGATTATTTTATATGGGTAAAAATGTTCAAACTTTCAAAGGGCTTAATTTTAACAATTAAATCTTGCCCGTTGGCATTTTCAATAAAAATAAAATATTGATAGCTGATCTAATCGTTTTAATTTACCATTTGGTTATAATCATTACGTTTTTGGTACCATTCGTATCAAAATTTGATATTTTCAAGCAATAGTAAATTTTAGACTGAAACTTAATTTGCATTTGACATACACCTGGCCTATACGCTCGCCATACATTTGTTTTTTATCAAATTTTAACCAGCATCTTCGGCGAGTGTTAAAGCTGAAATTCAGATTATACTGAAAAGCCAGCTATGTCAAATGTTGAAAAAAGTCCTAAAAGATAAAGCTTGCTTAAATAATTTTATAAGAAATGAAAAAGCAAAATTTACAAGTGTTTTATTGATACACTCGTAAAATTAAAGCTTCACTTTTTTCGAAGCTTTATTGCAGACCCCCCTTTTTTGTATTTTCTAAGGCGGGCACGTCAGACTCGTAAGTTTAGGCGGGCAACATTCATGGCATGAATGAGATGGTAGGCTAAAATCCAAGATCGCTAAACTATTTTTTGACATTTGGTATAATAAAGTGTATAATTTTTACTTCCCCATCTAAACTAAATTACTAAAAAGTTACGCTGCCAAAGGTTTGTTTTTTAAATCAAAATAAATCATTTAAAATATTTTTTTTAAATAAAATGTTTCCTAATCAAAAAGCCAATGTCACAAATAATTATGAAAGATTGTTGGCTTGGTATTTAAACACTTGAATCATGTGCTTGACTTGACCTCGCAGAACTTGATTATGTTACAAATGTTCTACTTTGTTTTTTTGCTTACGTTTTCAATCCTCGGTTAAAATTGTTTGTTATCCCTACTTTGACCAGCTAAGATAAATGAGTACCAGTCAGCCTGATTCTCTGACTAGCTTTAACAATTTTTATTTGAAATAATTGTTCAGAAACATAATTTCCATAATTTTTTATGCAAATTTATGAATGTTTTGTAATCTCGATTGTTTGAAGATAAATAAAAACATGGGGATTCTTTATTATACTCGATGGGGCAGAAAAGCCTTCTACATTTTATATTCCAAAAAAATAGACGAGAAAAAACTTTATCGTAATTTTATTACGAATGATATTTTATGTGAATTATGTTTCAAAAATAACGTCCTCAAGGTTGCGCCCTCAAGCTGTGATACGCTGCTGTAAGCGATTCCTTCAGTTTCCCATGATCTTCATAGCCAATTCTTGTAAAATTTTAGTACTGCTTGGCTAATGGCCGCTTTCACTCCATCGATGGTTCATTCAATCCATCGTGTCTGATCTGTTGGAAATGATTTCTGATATTTTTTGAGATTGTAGTTACAGATTTTCCGTTAATGTGAAAACTTTCCACAATAAATGCAAATTGTGTACCTTTCAAGACCACATCTAGACTTCAAAAAAAATTTTTTTGTTTAATAAATCACTAAATATTCTACTCTTTCAGTCTAGAAAACAAAATGGCAGTTTATTAACAACATAAATTCAATTCAGCTATGTGGATAACTGCAACAACATTGCCATAATACGACTTTAAAACGTGGGAGGCTTTTCTGCTTCAACCTGAAGGCCTACAGTACAGAACTCGACTCACTTTTCAGCATTTCTATCTGATTATAGTCATTATCTTGGAAAGCATCACCAGCAAAGGAAAATGAAAATCTCATAAATTGGTCTTTAATCAATGAAAAATAAAAAATTCTTTTAAAATCGTACTTTAAAACAGTTTAAATAAGACTAGTATATTTTTAATGTCCCATGAAGATTTTGAATTGATAGATCTACTGTTCTCAAGTAGTTTGAATGGAAAAAACTGTCTCCAAATTGTATGAATTTATTAAAACTTTCACATGCATTGTTTCGTCTTGCAAATTTTTGCGAGATATCTCAAAAGACAAAAGAAAATTATAAGAAATTGACAGTTGTGCGGGCTGCAGCAATCAGCAACGAGGGCGGCAAGTTTGGCATGCCGGCTTTAAAAAGATGAGTTTATTTATTTATTTTTTTTTTATTTTTTTTATCTCTATATTTATCCTCCTGACTCGCAGGAAAGCGACGGAGGCGCTATACATAGGGTAGGCAATCACCCCGACCTGCTTCCGGAGATGCCAAGATATTGCTGTCCGCTAGTAATTTAGTAGAGATATAACTGTAATTTAGAACTGCTTGTCAAGACCACCAAGCAGGGGAAAGTGCCGTCTTGATGTTGTTTGTGGAGCAGATTTATGGCCATAGAACACTTATAAAATGGCTCACAACTTACTCTTCATGAATTGTTACACCTTTTACTGTTTTTTGTAATTTTTACATCATTTTTTCCATTGCAAAGCTGGTTTAAATAAAAATGGATACCAACTGTCTTAAGAAATCCTTTGTTTGCTGATGGAAAAATTTTTAAATGTGACATCACACAAATAGGAGCACTTATAACGTCACAATAACATTTATTTTTGAAAATACAACTTCTTTCCCTTTCAATCGATATATGTTTGATTCATGGGTGGTTTGTAGTTTGAAAGATATACAGTAGCTAGTTAAAATGAAGCATTCACGTTTTAATTCACTTTAATACAGGGTGACACAAAAAAAACGGTCATCACCAAAAATCGAATAACTTCCAAAATTTTATTTAGATTGACACAAAACTTCAGCTATATTAGGTTAAGCCTGTGTAGCAGACATCTCCAAAGTTTCAAGTCTGTGCTACAAAAACTCTTTGTTTCACTGGCGCTCAAAAAATGTGCTCCGAATGAGCTCCCCGGCGCTGCAGGCACATTTGAATCCGGCGGGCAAAGATCTCGATGACCTTCCCGCATTCCTCCCTTGGGATCGCTCTTATTGCTACTGTGATTGCTGCCTTTAGGTCAGGGATAATCTGGGGGTTGTTGCCATACACTCTGTCCTTAAGATATCCCCACAGATAAAAATTTGGGGGGTTCAAGTCCGGTGAATGAGGACGACAACGAGCGGTCTGTGACAATCAACACCGAGCGATATGTCCAGGTGCTTGGCAAGTTCTGGACAGCACTTGGTCGTCGGACAGGGGTCGTCAGGGTCCTCCAGTGGTTCCAGCAGGATGCTGCCACCCCCCACACCTCAAACGAGTCATTGGCATGACTACAGCAGCTTTTCCCTGACCGACTGATCAGCCGCGGGTGTGACCCGCAGTGGTCGCCGCATTCACCGGACTTGAACCCCCCCAGATTTTTATCTGTGGGAATACCTTAAGGACACAGTGTATGACAACAACCCCCAGATTATCCCTGACCTGAAGGCAGCAATCACAGTAGCAATAAGAGCGATCCCAAGGGAGGAATGCGGGAAGGTCATCGAGATCTTTGCCCGCCGGATCCAAATGTGCCTGCAGTGCTGGGGAGCTCATTCGGAGCACATTTTTTGAGCGCCAGTGAAACAAAGAGTTTTTGTAGCACAGACTTGAAACTTTGGAGATGTCTGCTACACAGGCTTAACCTAATATAGCTGAAGTTTTGTGTCAATCTAAATAAAATTTTGGAAGTTATTCGATTTTTGGTGATGACCGTTTTTTTTGTGTCACCCTGTAAATACAAAGTTTAAAAAAAAGCTTTTTAAAAAAATTTTTGTGACATATTTGCAGTGGGTATGATCTACTTTGGTTTTTGACTGATTGTGGGAAAATTTCATTCTTTTTAAAGTAATTTTTGGGTAATATTTAAAAAAGTTTTTGAACCCTTTTTCTTGTATGGTTGAAGCCAATCTTGTTAAAATCGCTGTTTTTCAAGATTACACAACTTGTCCATTAATAAATTTTTTTAAACAACTTTTTTTAGAAATATTCAGGCGAGTTGTTAAAAATAGATTCTATCAACTTATTTCTAAGGATTTCTTTATGGTACAGAACCTTAATATTGCTTTTAAACAAATTCGATTTTACGAGTATAAAAGCAAGAGACTTTTTGTGGTGCTGTCATATAGCCGATAGCTAACGATGAGAGCGTCACGAAAAATTTTAGCTATCACGATATTAATTTTATTTTGTAATAAAAAGTTGCTGCAATTTTATTAATAAATCTGAGTAAGAATAAAAAGATATGATCGTGTATTTTACAGATGTTTAGCAAGCAAATCTTTCAAGCTGGAATAATTGAATTTTTTGTGTTATAATTTTTACAGTCAATAAGCAGTTTTCTTCCAACATCGTGATTTTTTCATTTTATGGTTTTCAAAATGTTTTCACAAATCATCAAATAAAAATGTTTAAAAAAAAGAAGTATTCATTTTTTACCTAAATTCTTATAGTAACTTAATGTTTTATTTTGTCGGCAGTGTATTTAGTCGGCAGCGTGGTCGAGTGGTTAAAGAGCCGGGCTCGTAACCAACACGGTCTCAGTTCAAAACCCATTCACGCCATTCTGTTGTGTTCTTGGGAAAGACACTTTGGGCACTTTCCTCTGCGTGGTGGTCTTGGCAAGCAGTTCTAAATTACATACAATTATATCTCTATTAAATTACAAGCGGACAGCAATATCTTGGCATCTCCGAAAGCAGGTCGGGGTAGTTGCCTACCCTATGTATTAGCGCCTCCGTCGTTTTCCTGCGAGTCAGGAGGATAAATATAGAGATTAAAATAAAAATAAAAAAATTGTAGTACATTTTTATGTGAGTTAAAAATAAAAAAAATTTAAGTAAATTAGCTTTTATTAAAAAAATTGGTGAATAGTTTAAAAATTAGATGTATTGCAGGCGTGGTCATTCAATTGCAAAGCCGAGAGCCGCATTCCTTATCGCAAAGAGCACATCATATACCGGTACAGAGCACACATAAACATTAGCCTATCGTTTCCACACTCTCATAGGCTACATATTTTTGCTCAACTAGACTTATTGTAAATGTCACATACTGTTACTTCCACAAATTTTAGTTTTCTAAATTTTGGAAAGTTTTTTAAATTTTGTTCCGATGTTAAAAAGTTTTTTTTTTGAAATTTTGTAGAATTTATTTGGTAACTTAGTACGTTGTTTAATCGTCTACCTTTTTTGGCGCCTGTTAAGAAGGCCTCGCCAATAACACAATCTCGGTGTCTACTAAACGATAATTCTTAATCTTCTTGCTGGATCTGACCTTCGAACCAGCGACAGCAAAAATATAGTCTAGCTAAATCACAGCTCAGACTACTACAATATCTTCTTTATTAAGAAATATGCTCCAATCCACTTAGGACAGTGGTTCTTAACCTATTTACTTGCTGCACCCCTTTTAAATCACCAACCAATTCTCGCACCCCCTTTTAGAATTGGTTAAATATAACAAGTTTTAAAAAACGTAAAATGGAACCATTTTTTAAGCTCAAAAAAAAAAAATCAGCAAAGAAAGAAATTACAGTAATACATTTAGAAGAGTGTCTCAGTGACTCTTTTGTTGTTGCTTCCTATTTATAATGACATCAAATCTTGGTGTCTTGGTGCTAAGTGCTACTCGCATGTCGTGCTGAGGATCCAAACGATTTCTAGATTTTGTTTTAATGTGAACCAGGCAAGAAAATTCTGTTTCACACAAATAAGTTGTTGCGAAAGGCACCAACACAGTAAGAGCCTTTTTTCCAAACAGGATATGTTTCTAATTGAGAAGCCCAAAAGTTCTCCAGACTATCATCGGAAAATTCCATTTTAATTCCAGTATTGTTTCTCATATCAATGAGATCTTCCATAATGTCGCTATTATCATCAGTTTCTTCCAAATTCACCTTGAAAGGATGACGGATCCAGTAGTCACAGGTTTGTATCTCTCCACATGAGATGTAGCCATCAAATGCAGTACTAAGTTTTTAACAACAAATGCTTCATTTAAAGCTCTTTTCTTAATTAAGTAGCCTTAAAAAAGGCTGTTTTGAAAACCCGAACGTTTTCGTCAGAATATGACAAAAAAATGGTAGCCATTCTTTCTGACGTAACTAAATTTGAATGCCTTGGGCCTGCAAATGAATTTGATAATACTGCTCAAAATGAAACCAAACTTCAACGTCGTTTACTTCAATTAGTTAAAAGTGATGATCTCCCGAAAACCGTTTATGAAGTTATTAGACCCACCGGCTCACAACGACCAAGAATGTACGGCCTTCCAAAAATTCACAAACAAGATGTGCCTTGCCGTCCTATTCTTTCGATGATTGGATCTGCCCAACATGAACTCGCTAAATTTCTCGCCGCCTTATTACAACCCGTATTAGATCTCTACTCAACTAATTGTATTAATGATTCCTTTTCTTTCGCTGAAATGATACAACAACTCAAAGTAAATTCTAATGATTCAATTCTTTGTTCATTTGATATTTGTAGCTTATTTACTAACGTACCTTTAGCAGAAACCATTGAAATTTGTACTAAAACACTTTACGACGGTCACCTCCCTGCTCCAGTTATTCCTAAACATGTTTTTATTGAACTGATGAAAACTGCAACCACTTCTGTTGAATTTAGCTTTAACAACATTATGTATAGGCAAATTGATGGAGTTGCTATGGGTAGTCCCCTTGGTCCCGCTCTAGCAAATATATTCGTTGGCTATTATGAATCAAAACTTTTCAATGAAATTTCAAAACCTACCGTATACTGTCGGTATGTTGATGACACTTTTTCCCTTTTTCACAAAAAAACTGAATTCCAAAAATTTTTAAATTGTCTTAACTCGCTTCACCCCTCCTTAAAATTTACCAATGAAATTGAAACCAATAATTCTCTGCCTTTTTTGGATGTACTTGTTACGAAATCTGACAATAAATTCATCACTTCAGTCTATCGAAAGCCCACTTTCACAGGTCAATATATTCACTGGAATTCCTTTGGACCAAAACAACGTAAAACAAATCTCATTGATACTTTAACACATCGAGCCTTAAAAATCTGCTCTAAATCCACATTAAAACATGAACTAGATAATATTCGCTCTATTCTTGTACAAAATGGTTATCCAGAATACCTTATTGATTCGAGAATTTCTAAAAAACTTTTACGTTTCCAACAAAACACTAAAGAAGGTCATAAAAAATGTCCTGTCTATGTAAAACTACCTTGGATTGGCGAAAATTCCCTGAAATTTGAAAGAAAAATAAAATTATCTATTAATAATTGTTTTGGAGCGGTCCAACCACGAGTGGTCTTTTCCACCAGACGAATTTTACCTGCTATACATAAAGACGTTCTTCCCACTTTTCAACAAAGTAACGTCGTATACGAATACGTGTGCCACTGTGATAGTCGGTACGTGGGTCGAACGTCTCAACGTTTGCAGGACAGAATCCGCCAGCATGTGCCGAAGTCTATTCGGAATAGAACCAGTAAAGAACGTAAACAACCAGAACGTCCAGGTAAACTAGCTAATTCAATACCGCACTGTGACTCAGCGATTGGAAACCATTTGTTACATAACCAAAAATGTGCATCTCACTATAAGGACAATCAATTTTTTATTCTCTCTAAAGCACGATCCGATTTCCACTTATCAGTCTTAGAATCAATTTTCATCACTCTTCGAAAACCTAATTTGTGTAGACAGAAAGAGTTTGTTTACAAACATAAATTGTTAGCATAATTTAAAAATTTTCTTTTTTAGTTCCAAATTTTAACACAAAGCTTGCATAATTTTGTTCCTTTTTTTGCCAAAAAAATTTCTTACGCTGACGAAATGTGATTTTATTTATTAATACTTTTCAATTATTATGATAACTATTATTAACCTTAATTTTTAGCCAATCAGAATCAGCTTTATAACTTTTGAAATACTACATTCAGTTCTGCAATTCATTCTAGCGAAACCTCCTGAAGAGAGCTAGACGAAAACGTTCGGGTTTTCAAAACAGCCTTTTTTAAGGCTACTTAATTAACAAAAGAGCTTTAAATGAAGCATTTGTTGTTAAAAGCTATTTTAAAATTTTGTACCAACAAAAAACTTTTTGCAGTACTAAGTATTTGTAAATGTTCAGCAATTGTTGAAACAAGGGGTGGATGCAAGGAAGCACTTTCCTCGAGTGTTTCTTGAAGGGAAGGAAAATTTACCAAGTTTCCTTTCTTTACACGTCTAATGCACAGCTGAAGCTTTTCTTTATATGCAGACAGCTTCTCACATGCATGAATTACGCTGATTCCTTGTCCCTGCAAAGAGCGGTTGAGCTCGTTGAGTGCTGTGAACACATTAGCCAAATAGGCAAGGTTTTGAATAAATTCAGGGTCTTCAAAATATTCAGCCATTTTATTTCCCATTTTGCAGAGGAACTCTTTAATTTCATCTCGCAATTCAAACAGACGAGATAGCAAACGACCACGTGACAGCCACCTTACTTCGGTGTAATATAAAAGCACGGTTTGTTCTTTACCCAACTCCTTACAAAACAGTTGAAACAGTCGGTGATTCAGTGCACGGCCACGACTCGTATTCACAACCTTAATGCAAATTTCCAAAGCTTTTTTTAGTTTGAGGGGTAATGTTTTTGCTGCAAGAGCGTGCCGATGAAGAAAGCAATAGGTAATTTTCAGACTGGGAATTTCTTTTCTTAGTAATGCAGCAAATCCTGAACGGTTGCCCAACATGGCTGGTACTCCATCAGTGTATATCGAACCAATCTTGTCTAAGTGAAGTTGGTGTTTCATGAAGAATTCTTTTATCATATCAAATACGTCTTTGGCTTTCGTTGTAGTTTCCAGTGACTGACAAAACAAAAAACTTTCTTCAATTTTCTTGTTTTTCACATATCGGACTACCGCTATTAGCTGACTACAGTTTGACACGTCAGTAGATTCATCAAGCTGCAGTGAAATCGTTACTGGACTTGCCTTAATGTCAGCAATAACCTGCTCCAGAATATCTTTACTCATATCGATGATCCTATTGTGGATAACATCATTAGATAAAGATACTTGTTGCAACTTTTTTGCAGCTTCCTTAGCAGCTTCCTTGCCAAGAACAATATCTGCTATTTTAAGAATACATGGCTTGATCAATTCCTCTCCAACGGTATGGGGCTGCTTTGACTTAACAATTTGGTATGCAGCTTCAGAAGAAGCTAGCAATAGTGGTTTTTCTGGTGGTGAAAACCCATACATAAGTAACGTGCCGGCACGGTCAAATCTAGCCCTCTTGACTTGTAATGTCGCAATGTCATTTCCTGCATTCACACCACCATGCCTGTTCTTGAAATGTTCATCAAGTTTCGATGGTTTCAAGTTTGAGTTTGAGAACATAGTGCCGCACAGGACACACTGCGGACGTTGTGTACCATCTTTTTCGGTAATAAATGTAAAGCCATACTGAACATAGGCATCATTCCACTTTCGTTTTTTAGACATACCAAAAACAAAGTTTAGTGATATTAAAGTCTGTAACAACACTCAATTCTGTTATTTTCCATTTGTAAATTTGAAATCTGTAACATAACGTTTTTTGTATTTAAAAGAGTAGGCCTAGTCAACCTTAATGATTCAGCATCCCCGCACCCCCTAGGAACATTTCTCGCACCCCCAAGGGGTGCGAGCACCCCTGGTTAAGAAACCCTGACTTAGGAGCCCGAATAGTATAAATCAAAGCAACAGGTTAAAGCTCAATAGCTTAATTCTTCACAATCACGTAGATCACCAAAGACTTGCGTTCAAAAACTATGACTTCACACAGTTAACAATTTTTCAATTTTAAGTTACCACAACGAAACATCCAATTTTATAATAATACTGCTTTTCAGCGAATCGTATTTATACCATTCAGTAAGATTACTCGAATGTTCTGACATTCTCCAAAGCAAACAACTATTACGTCATAATCAAAACAGGTCAATCGGATAGTTCTGGAAATCTGGAAATTTCGTGAAATTAAGCAGTGTTGCCATTTTTTCTTGTAAATAAAAATAAATTATTTAAATTGCTCATAAAACTGTTATTTCTTCGGCTATTTGAGCCGGACCAACGCGAAATCAAAGATATTTTTTATGAGATTGTGAATCTACATAATTTGGGCAATTTTTAGGAACGGAACACATACATTATACCACATTCAAAAATGCAATTTTGCGTACCCTCCTACAATGAACAGAAACTGACGCCTACAATTCTAAGATTACAGAAGGACATTTATAACATGGAGTGAGGTAAAAAATTAAAGTTTTAAAATGCGCTAAACACACGAGGCAAAATAGTTAGCCATTACGTTCAACAAAAAAATGCAACGTCTCTCATTTTGTTGAAAATGCTCTGTGTTCATCTTTATATACTTTCATTTCGCTGTGCATTTTTTCGTACCATTTTGAGAGCAAACTTAACTTTGTTTTTTTGAATAAACTAGGACACCCTAAAAAAACACAGACTCAATATAGGCGGAAGAAAGATCCGGATAAAACCGGGCTAACCGCAGTTTTGCCGGGCCGAATCTAATGTGTCAAAATTACATTTTACCTAATGTAATAAGAATTATAACATTTTATAGTTGTGAGGCTTGTATGTGTGGGTTCGATTCCTGGGTCGAGCAAATCGGACGTAGTGTTGCGAACATTTATTTTTTATTTTGCGATAGTTGCAATTGCAAGGAAGTGGTTTTCTTGTCCAGGTGCAATGTCACGGAGATAGACTTGCATCTGCATATAAGCGAATGTATTAAAATGTTTTTTTATAACGAATGGTAATATAAGCAGTCGTTGTGTTTTAACCTCTATGTTTGCAAAACTTTTTTTCCTGGCTAAATCTAATAATCAATTTTACAATATAGTAAATCCTTATTATGTCATGCTTCATTCACAACTTAATCTTAACTTCAGAAACCTATAGTTAAATTTCTGTCTTTTTCAGTAGTTTTAATTTTAGTATGACGTAATTTTTTTTTGTAGACTCCCGAGTAAAGTTTGTGACAATTAAAAATAAACACAAAATAAAAACTAAAAAAGTTAAACAACTGTATTACTAGCTTCCTTTACATGGATTGCCCGAATAAAACAACATCTTACATCTAACCCTGTTTGCCTCTATACCGCTTATCTTCACCATCAATAAACTACATATTTCTCTTTCCAAATCTATAAACCTATTATTTGATTTGCATCATGCCCTGGGAGTTTCCTTATCATCTTTTTGCCGATATATTTACTATCTCTTTCTGTAAGCGTTCATATGATTTAAATCTGGTATTTTTAACCTGTATTTTACCGCAGTATGTTACAAAGCTGCAATTTTTTTTGATTCTTACAGAACTATTAATAGTTTGGTTGTTGTTAATTAGATGAAAAATAAAAAAAAAATTTTTTTGATAAATATTATGTTTTTTAAAAAATAACCATGTTTCCGTATAGGAACAATGGAAGGTTTCCGGGAAATAACCAGACACTGATAGAATATAAAGATTTTATTTGTTTATCCAATTTGCAATTCAATAATATCTTGGATCGTGGTACATGCCCCAGCATACAACAGCTCTGCTTCAGTGTAACCGGATATTACACTTTGTGCAATACACACGATTGTTTTTGTGGCAAATCTTGCATCGCCCTTGAGTCATGGATGCCGAAAAGCCATAAAATCTGTTACAACAGGTTTTAAAATGCATGACACGTGTGTGATTTTTATTTGTGGACAAGAAACTCCAACAGATTTGAATAAACACGTGATTTTGCGACGAAAATTTTGATGAAACATTTTATTGCCATGAAGTTCTCCCTAAATACTCCAGCTTGTGATCACGCTTGAGTTGAGAATGTTGCTAAACAGCAGTCGTACCGCTTCTTTCCAGAAATTCGTGGTCGATAGCTACCAAGAAAATTGTTACAAATATTTACGCCACCTATGCCTTCAACAATAAAAATTGAATTGAACAACAATTGAAGCCGGCTTGATTATAAAAGATAATTGATAAAATTACTTTAGCCCAGAAAGCCTTCTACTCTTTGTAAAATCGCAAATTTGCTTTGTCGCCAAGACCGTAATTTGAATTACTCGCTTTGTTTTAGCGACTTTCTAAAACGATCGCGAAGTTAACGGTTCGTTGATTTCTACGACAAAAAGATTAACTGTCATCGATGTGGAGTTATCAGCAATGCGTGCTAGTGATAATTTTTTGTCGAAGATTATAGCAGCGTTTTTAGTATTTAAAGTATAATTTTGATTCGAATTGCCAGTGAAGAAAATTCAGGTAAAAAATTTATTGTAATGTTGTTCAATGTTTGTTTTAATAATTTTAGCTGGTTTGAAAATGCTGGTAATCAATTTGGTAAAGATATTTAAAATTAAATTGTAAATTGAAACTGTAGCTTTCACCATGTTGTTCTATTTCTGTAAATGTGCTTAATGTTGAGCATCGGTTGGTTTATCGTTTCAGTAAGACCTGGCTATTTTATATATTGTTAATTCGATAAGTGTTTGTTATTGTTATTGTTTTTTTGTTTTTTTTTCTTTTCCAACTCTGTCTATTCTGTTCAACAGAAAACCGCAGTGTTGGACCGTTTGACAAAAAAGAATTTGTTAGAGGAATTTTGCTGCGCGTTTTCTTACCCTCGTGTATGTGTCGCGTATAACTGAGCGCGTTTTAAGATATTACACCCCTTGTTATAGGACTACACAAGATGAGGCTGGGAAACACTAACATTCGATGCATTTCGTACTTGTCGATGTAAAGGCTCATCTGCCAAAAATTGCTGGTGATTTTAGCAACAGAGTTATCTTGCTACTTGCACTTGTAAAGTTTTCTATCGCAGCAATAATAAAACGTGCCAATAGAATGCTTTGGGATCCGTTATTGTAACAAATTAGTCAGAGTTATACCGACTATATTGTATCAAAATTCAGGTTATTCCAAGTTAGATCAAAAAATAAGTTGAAAACAATGTAATATACTGTTTATGACCAAAACAGTCATTCTTCTAATTATTTCTCTTGGTTTTTACTTAGTATCGAAATTACTTAGTAATGGTTGGTGGGAAACTTCCAATGTCTTTATATGGGACATCGTTTATAAACAGTTAAAATAAATGCACTATACAACTAAATCTTTACATTGATCTATGTTAAGTAATGCCTAAGTTTTAAAAAAAGTTGCAATTTTACAGCAAAGACATTCTCTGCAAATGTCTAGCTTAAATTGAATTTAGCCAACTTTACAAATTTATAAAATCAATTTTTTGTCTATTTTTCCGCCGAAAAAATTGGTAGAAAAGTGCAATGGTTCAAAAAAACATTTTTTAAAATATCACATATTAATATTAATATGGGAGAGCATGAAAAAAAGAAAAATACAATCTTCTTTAAACATATACATTAACTTATATCGTGTTCCCATAAGGGAGCGTTGGTAAAAAACAGGTTAACTTGGTAAAATACATTTGATATTCAACCAGTTTGATGTACAGTACATCTGATATTCTCTTTTTTGACTTTAATCGTCTCGTTTACCAAAAACAACCTCAATATTTTAAGTTTTACAACTTTTTAGTAAAGCTAATTCCAATCTTTATAATAGCTTGTCTCAGTACTTTTCTGTAAATATTTTTCTTTACTTTTAATCTACCTTTTTAAAAAAAAAAGAAATTAAACCAGAAATTTTGAACAAATTGACTGGACTGCAGCTAGCGCGCTAGAGTTACTTTTCCGAGTTTGTTGTAACTAATAATCTTTATGGAGTTAATGAAAAAAGCAACTTTGTGTTTTAGGTTTGTAGGCTCTTATCGAAGGGATTGCTGCACCGATAGGAAAGGGATTGCATTTGAAAAGTTTCCAATGAGAGTTTAAAACTCGGAACCATAATTGGTTGCGTGGTGCGTAATGCCACAGGCGGCATTCTTTAGTGCGGTCCGTCTACCACTCAAAGCAACCTATCTGTCGAAGAAAAGCATCTTATTGATTTGCAAAACATCTTTTTCTCATCAACGTATTCTGAATTTCAGCTGTTTGGTCTTAAATTTTATCCGTTGATTGGGAAATAACCATCAAAACAATTTTTCTATTCACATCTTCATGCCTCAAAGATCCTCAATCCTCAAAGGACCCCCCTTATATGAAAACGTTATAACTCGTAAAATTCGGATGATTAAAACCCAAAATTTTATGATTTTTCCTAAAATTTATTCCTGAATATTTTGGTATTTTACTTGAGAAAATCCGATGGGTAGTTTTAGTGTAGCAGGCTATTTGTTTGACTTACCTGATGAATTTTTTGTACAAAAATCATGAGGTAAGTCAAAAAACGTTTTAAACGTCTTGCTTTGTTTCTCAAGATTGCTGCGTCACGTAGTAGTTGTTTGTTTTTGCAGCAGACTGTGCTGATCCGATTATGCCGCAAAACAAAGCAATCAACGAAAATTTGAGGACCTTCAACTTTATGCAAAATAAGAAGAGACTAATAGCAAATATATTAAAAGCAAAGACATTTGACTAAACTAGAATAAATTTTTTCCAACATATCAAAAAATCAACTGCACAGCTACTGTCTGTTCAGAGTATTGGACATGTAAACTTAGGATCCTCCGAGGACCCCCCTTAGGCAGTCAACAGAAAAAACATCCTAGGTAAATAAGGGTTAAGAATTGATGAGAAGTTGCCTGTTTGCTTCGCAATGCTAGAATTTTGTTTTAATCACATTAGCTTACAAATGCAGCTACACCCATCGCAAAAAAATTGTAATGTTAATTCATTGGAATAGATTTTTTTTTTGCTACTAAATGAGCCAAAAAGGTTATAGATTGTTAAGTTTAAAAAAGTAGAGAACTAGCCTACTGAGTTAGAAGCTCCGCAGAATTTAGTAAAATTGATCATGATTCGCTTGAATAACTTATTCTACAACATTTAGATAAGTTTTGTGCACAAAAAATGCAATTGTTACAGGTAACAGTCCTTCAGTATCTTTCGCGAATATTTTTGTGTATTATATACCATTACTGTTGGCAAATGTGCAAAATAAAACTATTAATTTTAAAAGATGCATCGGGACATAATTTGGCTTTCGTATAATTATTCCGTGACAACCAAAAAAAATTAGCTTTTACCCACCTTGATAATTTCAATCTGCAATTAGTTTTTAGGAAACGCAATTAACTTAACATTCGAAAATCGTAAAATGGAAAAAACACATTTATGCACGGAGATTCATACAGAGCCATAATGGAACTAAAGCTAAAGTAGTGATAAAAAAATATATATTGTTACTTAGAAACCCACTGCATATTTTAAATTTAACCCTATTCTCCTCAACCTTTATCGAGCTGTTGACTCCTCAACAGCTGGTCTTCAAAAGCCCACCAAATCAACAATTTATAACTCCAAAACTACTTAAGTTATCTTTATGAAATTTAAGCAGAGTAAAGATCATTTATTAGCTTTTGTTAGAGCAAAAAAGTTTTTGAAAATTCATTTGAAAAAGTATGCAAAATTGCAATTTAGCAAGGTCACTTTAATTTTTACGTTTAGACACTCATTTAACTAGCGTGAAATGCGATTGTAATGGATTCGCTGTTGGGATAATCGTAAACTTAATTAAAAATTGGATGTTAACAGTGACGTCAACGCGCACGACAATTACCAACAATGAAGAAGCTAAGGAAGCTTGTTTCATTGTTTAAATGGTCGAATTACACTGGTCAACACGATTTTTCTTGCATGGACTTTTTCAACAGATTTTGGGTAATTTGGGGGCGCTGAATCCAAATTTGGTGTTAGTTTTTGCTCATCACGTCACGTTTTTGAGATATGAAAACTTAATTTTTTAAAAAATTGCTAATTTTTGCCAAAAATTAAAAAATTTATGTTGCGTTTAAGTGCCCTTAAGTGGAATAATGTTTACAATGGAAGGCAGCATCTCCTTTAAATGACTTTTCAAAGCTATTTGTAATCTTAAACCGTGTTTGTGTATTATTGACCACATCATATATAAATACTAAATACGTGAAATATATTAAAAATACACAATCTGGAGCATTATGTTCAGCACAGGTACGACATCAATGAAAATCTAAGTTTTTTCGTTTTGTGTCATTCTCACAAAATTACATTAGCAGGTTTAAGCAAAACCAAGCAAAAAATATACGAAAAAGTAACGCTGTCACATCGCAACAATCACTACGACTGTACACAAATCCAACGCATAGTTTAGCACAAATTAAATCACATTATGACATCATAAATTTTCTTTTTGTTGCTAATCTTTTTTGAACTGCGTAAGGGGCATCTCTCTTCAAACTCCAACAGTAATCTGCCATCATGTTGCAGTTCCATCGACCTTGATAACGTTCTTTTATCACTTTGACATCCTGATGAAAACGCTCTCCTTGCTCCTCACTAACGTCGCCAAGATTCGCGGGAAATTCGTTGAGGTGGCTGTGCAAGTAGTGCACTTTAATGCTCATTCGGCACTCAAGGTCTTGTAGGCTGAGAAAAAGCTCCTCCACCAACTCTATATAATTGTCAACTTTCTTATTACCAAGGAAGTTATGGACCACTTTAGAAAATGCTTTCCAAGCTTGAGCCTCAACGACAGTCATTGTAGTCACGAAATACTGGTCCCAGAGCAACGTTCTGATCTGAGGCCCATCAAATATCCCTGCTTTTTTCTTCTCATAGCTAAGGCCAGGAAAGGTTGAGCAAATGTATCCCAAACAGTCTCCAGAACGATCAAGTGCTTTGACAAATTGCTTCATTAGTCCAAGTTTGATGTGTAGTGGCGGCAAAATGATGTTTTTCCGATCAACCAAGGGGTTATTGACGATATTCTTTTCTCCAGGTTTTATTGTATTCCTTAGTGGCCATTCTTTTCTTACCCAATGCTCTTCGTTGGCTCTACTATCCCAGTAGCATAAAAAGCAAGGATATTTGGTATGACCTCCTTGTTGCCCTAATATGAAATTCACCATTTTTGAATCAACACAAATCAACCGCTGGTGAACGCAGCACTTCAATCTTTCAAGCACAACCTTGATGTTTTCGTAGTTTTCCTTCAGAGTGACAGAATGTCCTAATGGGATGGACCCATACTGGTTACCATTATGGAGCAGGACACACTTAACGCTTCTTTTTGAGCTATCAATAAAAAGTCTCCAGTCATTTGAACGATATGCAGACAAACCCATAGTAAGAAGACGCCCCTCAATATCTGTGCAGTAAACAAGCTGGCCATCAGACCGAAAGTACTTTCTTAATTTCTCTTCCCGGTTACGGTAAAATGAAACACTTATACCAGCTTTGAGAAGATGTTTTTCCTGCAGCCTGGAAGCCAGCACTTCAGCGGATTGCTTTGGCAAATTTAAATCTCGTATCAAATCATTCAATTCAGATTGACTATACAAAGAAACTCGGCCAGTATTCCATGCCTCGTGCGCTATATCCTGTTCTTCATCATCATCATCAGAATTGGTTGAAGACGTGGAAGACCTAAGCTGATCGTCATCAATTTCCGGAAGCTTGGTGAAAATGGGTACAGGCACTTTATCACTATGGGGAATCGGTCGCATAGTAGAATGTATGTTTGGGTATTGCAAGTGTTGCTTGTTTTTCGTGTTGAATCCTTTGGCATTTACGAGGCAGAAGTAGCAGTCATCCACGTGGTTTTTTGGTTCTCTCCATACCATTGACACACCAAATTTGAGCTTCGCATTCTCTCCTTGAGACCAGGATCTCAATGTTTCGACACACGTTGTGCAAACTTGGTGAGGCGCCCAACTTTTGTCCTGGTCACCAAGCGGTACTCCAAAAGAAGCAAGGTAAATTTTTTTGATAAAACTATTGATATTACGTCTTTGAGGTGGTAAAGTAAAACAACCACAGATATAACAGAAAATATCTGGGTCATTGCAGCATTTTCTTCGCTTGGAAGTCACAAACATGTTAAGACCTTAACGTAAGATGAAACAGAACAAAAGCTTTAAAAACACTGAAGTGTAAATATTACTGAACCTGTAACATATGCAGCACTGCAAAACATGCAAATTGCACCAAAACGTGATGTGATAGAAAAAATCTGAGCTCAGATTCGGATTCAGCACGCAATGCAGCACTACAAAACATGAAAATTGCACAAAAACGTGATATGATAGAGAACATCTGAGCTCAGATTCGGATTCAGTACATCAAAGTTACCCTAACTCCGTTCTCAAAGTCCATGCAAGAAAAAAAAAATTTTTTTTGTTGACCAGCGTTATGAAAAACATTTTAGACCAGTTTTATTTACTTGCTCGCAGGTTTTGTCCACATTTTTTGTGGTTACTAATAGTTATTGCTGCTTTTTTAAAAAAGGATAAAAAAAACGAAAATGAATTTTTTTTACGCAAAAGAATTTGAAATTGGCTATGTTTTGATATTTAGCAGTGTTAAAATATCGGCTTACAGATATTATAAAACCAACAAAACTTTATCTTTTATATATCACTGTTTACATGCACATCGTATTTCACCGCCGCAAAAAGAGTTTTTTAATTTTTGAAATGAAACTATACCATTGCATTACTTTACAAAAAAACACTGAGAAAACAATATTACTGTATATATCAGTGCTCTTCAACCTTTTTGTTCTCGCGGAACCCCTAAAGCACTTTCACGTTTGTCACGGAACCCCATTAACAAAAAGTTAAAAAAACACGAGTTACATGTAAAAAAAGAAAATATCTTATTATTAGAGACTTCAACAAACAAGCAGTCATTACAGAAGTTGAAAAGCAAGAAATTTAATGACTCAGTTGTTATTGAATTTCTTTTACAATCTTCGTAAATCGTGGCTGCTTATTGCTCAGTGCATTCCTCATATACATATCTACACTCTTTAAACAACATCTGTTTTTGTTTTTAATAGTGGTTAAAATAGAAAATGCTGTTTTACACAAATAAGTATTGGGAAATTGACACAGAAGTTTCAGTGCTTCCTTTGCAATTGCTGTTCCCTCTTTGCACAGAAAAATCCAAAACTATTTTTTTCCATTTTTTTCAAAGATTTCCTCCAAATTCATATCATTACAGATGTCCAGAAGTTCTTCTTGTTCTGACAAAGTAAAAATAAAAGAATTAACTACCCACTTCAGCAAACGAAAAGCCTCAGAGTCTTCTTCTGGAAAATACTGATTAAAATTTTTCTTCAATAGCTTCAAATGTTCCAACACCAATTCTTTTATTTCAGCTGTATCCTCAATTTCGGAATCCTCGCTCAGAAATTTATTCAAAAACTGAAAAGGAGAAAAATCATTTTTTGACACTTTATTGGCCCAGCAGTAAATTTGTCTTTTAAAGGCATCAATTTTTCCAACTTGGGAAAATATATCTGAACTTTTCCCTTGAAGACTGGTGTTGAGTATGGACAACATATCGAATACTGAAGCCAGATATGCCAATTTGGAGACCATTCATGGTCAAGAAAATTTGTTGCATATCCATGATTTTTCTCTGCAAGAAAAACTAATATTTCCCGTCTCAATTTGAACACACGAGTCAAAACTTTGCCACGAGAGAGACAGCGCACCTCTGTATGTAGCAGAACATTGACATTCTCAGAATCCAATTCTTCACACAGTTTTTGAAAAACTCTAGCAGATTTGCCTTTACCACCACATTTTATGTGATTCACAGTTTTCATAACAATATCCAAAACACTTTCTAGTTCCGTTTTTCTCTGCTTATCAGAACTAAGCGGTTTTACACCCAGAGCTTCACGATAAATATTGCAATGTTTTAATATACAGTTTGTAGCAATTGCCTTGACACGAGCACCAACTCCCGAAAAGTGTCCAGTTATCACAGCTGCTCCATCTGTAGTTAGAGAACAACATTTTTCCCACGGTATTTGCTTTTCAGTCATAAATTCGTTGAGTTTACTTGTTCAGCACTTGCGTTCACTTTCAAGTCTAGCCAGCACAAATATTTCTCAATATAGATAAAATAATTGAGAAAAACTTATGGAAAATTGGCTACTACTGCGGCTATCGCAGTGAGTGGTCATGGCAGAGTCAACTTAAAGGCTTTTCAAGATGCAGCACACCATAAAATTAAGATTTTGAACTCTAGGTTTATTAAAAGAGTTGACATTGGCCAAAAAATTGATCGAACCAAAATAACAGATTAGCAAAATAAAACCTTTCCAAGATATCGGTCTGTCCTGTGCAAACTGAAATTCTATCATGTCAACCAAAATTTCAAATTGCGCATGACTACCAAAATTTGCTTTTGTTGGCAGTGCCTTTTTTAAATTTTGCCCCTCCTGGCAAAAAAAGATCCGGCGTCCCTGGCTGCAGCTCTACTGTAGTCTGTTATTCTATCTCTATTCATTGTCTACTTAACTACTGTAAACTGCAGCATCATGCATAGCTGTGATGCAACAATAACATTTATTCGTTTTGAATAACGTTCTTGTTAACCTCAATCAATCAATGAATCAATCAATCTTTGTTTATTCATTGTAGACAAAGCGGAAATATATCCATACAACACTACATTTCAAAAATATAATAATAATCAATAATTTCCAACAATTCTACAATAGGGTTGCAGCGAAAGACTAAAAAACAGTCATCGGGTCAGCCACAACCTCATAACAATGAACATCAAGTTGCGCCGTTACGCAACAACTATCAATATTTTCGGCTATAAAATGCACTAACTGGCCTACTTGGAGTTTGAATGCGGCATGGTGATGGTGATCTAAAGAAACAATCTAATAATGGCGCATCAACGTACTGAAGCAAGAAATCATTTTCCTTACAAAACAAGGAACCCCAGCGGAACTCTTAAAACTCACGGAACCTCTTTAAATGCTTTGCGGAACCCCTGTTGAAGAGCACTGCTCTATATAATTGTTACTGTTAGTCGTGGAACATATCTCGGCATCGATTAAAGCATGAAGCGCAAATTTGTAAGCAGTGGCGCAAACACGTGGAAGAGCCGCATGTTTGACACAGATTTCGTGATTTGTTTATGTTTTGTTTTTGCATTTTCTGGCCTGGTCCAATTTCATTATCATAGCAGAAATAACAACGTTTCCTAAAATTAGACTTTGAAGCATAATTTTTAGGTGTAAATGTTACAACACTAGAGTCACTCGCACGGAAATGACTTTCGCCCAAAATAAGTTTAATTTTTCGTTGAACATCAATATGCAGCTGTCAGATTGACAAATAGCACTGGCATTCTTCTTAGCCTCGAAAAAATTGTAGATGATTTGTATTAACAGAACGACTTGATCCACGGTTGACTTTTTGCATTAAAACCATCAATTGGCTTGTTGCGTACGTAGGTAAGCGTCTCAAATTTTTCCCAGGGGACGTAAAGTGGATAAAGTTGTCAATAACTTTTTGGGTCTTCTACAGCCTTCTTTTTCTTTCGAATCGCAACTACAAGCGCTCTTCCGTAGATTTTCGAAATTGGAGTTGACGCTATTAGGAAAAGAGAAAGTTATGTAATCAAAAAGTTAAAGCAGCTCTAACATGTTTATAAGCTCTATGCACATTAAATTAGGGCCTGGAGCTTTATCTGGTTTTACATAGAAAAATCCTTGCAAATAGCCCAGGTCATCCGTAACTAAGATATCTAAGTTGATTTTATTTAGAGATTTCCAGTTAGTGGGTCATTTTAAAACTAAAAAGACGTCAGAATATAATAGGATAATTATATTAGACCAGAAGTCATATCCAATTTTTTTCGAAATGACATTTTGAGTTCAAACATAAAATTTATTGCGAAAGGCAAATGAAGACCATAAATGGTCTTTACATTTACATAAATATTCTTTTCGAATTTCAAGAATGAAGTTTTTTTGGTCTTTATTTAACTTTCGAAATAAATTTATCAAACAGTTTGCAATAAGTAAGGATCGTTTTTTTAAACTTTGGCACGAAAATTTTTTGGGAGGAAAAAAGTCATATGTGTAAATTTCAGACTTTAGAACTGTCATGAATTTATACAAGGTGGAACCCCTGTTTCAATGAAATTCAATCGTATCAAACATCTTGTTTTTATTCTATGTTTTCTGTTTGCAAAACCCACACTTAAAAGCTATAAACTTTTTTACAAAACTTTTTTAAACAAGTAAACTTATACATAAAAAATACGTTGGATTTTTCATTGTAAGGAAATTTTCATCATAAAAACGGCCTGTTACTTCAAATGCAACGTGAAATATAAATAAAAAGTTAATTATAAAAAGTCAGGTGTCGTTTAATTGTCTGAAGGCGTCAGCATAAGAGCTAAAATGTGAACCAGTTAATTTAATTTTTTTCCCACGAATGAATAGTTATAAGAAAGTTTTATAAAAATGCTTAGTGTAAAGATTGAATTTTGTCCGCTTGATTGGTATTCAAACAGTCCAACAGCATTTGTTTTATTATTGTTATTATAATTGTTTTATACAAAAGAATGTATATGTGTAAAATGTTACCAAGCAATCGCCAAAAGCTCAAAAAAAGAAAATGCGATTTACATGAAATAAGTTCTGCATCGCCTAAGGCATTTCGACGTCGGCAAACAACGTAATTCGCTTCGTCACGCAAAACCAATTCTTGGTAAAATTTATGTCACTTAATAAAGACGTGAAATTGAAATTCCACGCCTGCTTGCGAAAACCAGCAAAAATTCACAAATTTGCTAAAAAATGTCTATTTTACCCGTTAACCTTTGTTCGGGGGCACCTAAAAACAGTACCATCTTATTTAGCATTTTAAATTAGGAAAAGTCAAGAAATTCCAGAATTTTATCTACAAAGATGAAGTAATCACAAACGTTTTTGCAAAGACCAGGTTCAGAAGCCGTTGAGGAGAATAGGGTTAAACAATTTTCACCAAAAAAAGTTTGTTAATTGTTAAGATAGATTTGGGTTATAGTAAATAAAATACTTTTTCCAGTCATTTTAGAGCAGTGGTTCCCAACCTTTTTTAGTCACGCACCCCATTCAAAAAACTATCAAGCTTACGGACCCCTAAACTTTTAAGAGTGACCCTCACAAACAATTTTTGCAAAACTACGCTTACATTTACACTAGAATATTACCGTTTAATTGCAATTTTGTAATCGAATAAAATTAAAAAATTGCTCAAACATAAAATGGTACTTTCAAGAATCATCAGAAAAACAACTTTAAACAAGTAGATTACAGGTACATTGAATTGGAAGCAAACAAATAACAATGAATGGGAAAATAACAATGATGCAAACAAATTTAATGGGAAGCCTGTTGTTGTGTTTTTTGCACCAAATCACTAAATTGTGGGTGGGTTTTTGACAAAGCTACCCGCATATCATGCTGAACGTCCATACGATTTCTGTGCTTAGTTTTCATGGTCACAAGAGCCAAAAATCCAGCCTCGCAGAGGTTCGTTGTTGCAAAAGGAATTATAGAACGAATTGCTTGCTTTGCCAGAGATTGGTAGGATTGCTGTTGAGAGCACCAAAATTCTTCCAGTGTTTTAGCATTAAATTCAATTTTTAAAAGCTCGCTTGCTCTCAGATCAATAAGTTCTTCTTTGTTGGGATCTTCGTCATTAATACCGTTCAAGTCAATGAGAAAAGGATTTCGAATCCATGCTTCATTCTTCAAGCTATCTAAATTAAAATATCCTTGGAAGGAGGTTTGTAGAGTATCCAAGTGTGAACAAAATTCCTTTTTCATAGAGATAAAAATTTCACATTCTTTTTTAGTTTTAAGGTCTTCTAACATTGAAAAATTAGCATAATTACCTGCTTGCAACCTACGTTTCCAAAGTGACAACTTGAGTAGGAACGCTTTCAATTTTTCAGCTGAATCCATTATTGTCACACCTGATCCTTGAAGCGCACGATTAACATTATTGATGTGGCCAAAAATATCAGCTAAATAGGAAAGGCCGTACAAAAATGATTTAGACTCAAAATTTTCTTAAAGGTCACTTCTTTTATCTTTCAGAAAAATTGACACATCTCGTTTGAGCTCGTGCAGTCGTTTTAAAACTTCGTCTCTGGAAAGCCAACGTACTTCTGAATGATACAAAAGCACAACGTGATCTGATCCAAGATCCTGAAAGAGAACTTTGATGATACGATGATTAATAGCTCGGCTTCTGACAAAATTAACTACTTTCACACACACCGACAGAACTTCTTTGAGGCTTGGTGGTAAAGTTTTTGCTGCTAAAGCATACCTGTGCAGCATGCAATGAGTAACATTTACATTAGAAACTTCGTTTTTAACCAAAGCGGCAAACCCAGATTTGTTTCCAAGCATAGCTGGAGCTCCATCCGTGCAAATAGAGCCTAATTTCTTTTTCCAGTCAAAGTTTTGCTTGACAAAAAATTTATTTACCATCCTGAACACATCGATAGCCTTTGCGGTTTCCAAAAGAGGCTCACAAAACAAAAATTCTTCTTTGATTTTATTGCCATTAACATAACGCACAAAACTCAAGAGCTGACTGCAGTTAGAAACATCAGTGCTCTCATCAAGCTGCAAGCTAAATGCGAATGGGGAAGATGCCAATTCTTCCATAACTTGTTTAAGAATATTTTCTGAAATATCATCTATTCTGGATTTAATAACATTATTTGACATTGGTATACTTTCAAGTTTTTTTCTCTGTTCTGAGCCACAAACTATTTCAGTCATTTCTAAAGCACAGGGTTTAATTAGTGTTTCGGCAATAGTGTGCGGCTTTTTGTTCTTGGCAATCTGATAAGCAATTTTGTAACTTGCTTCAAGCAGAGGCTTTCCAGTTGGAATAAACCTATGCTTATCTAAAGTACCGCCTCTTACAAATCTAGCCTTTTCTTGCAAAAATGCATTGCGACTGTCAGAAACGTTTCCTGGATGATTAGATATTAAGTGGTCCTTTAGCTTGACTGGCCTCATGCTACTATTAGCTGAACTTTTCCACACAGGAAACATTGAGGTTTTTCTGTACCATCGCGATCTACTATAACAGTAAATCCTAATTATATGTATTCGTTGTTATATTTTCTCTTTTTCGCAGCCATTGCAATTGGTTCTTTTGCTAAATTTTGTGCCTAACCTGCTGCTTAATAAACTACTAATGTCTGACATGATTCAAATATCTGGCGTTCAACCAAGAGAAAGTGTGACAACATAAAGACTATAATTCAACGTGTAATTTTGTTGCTCCGCACTCAGATAAACGTCATAATCGGCACAGAAGAGAAAGCAAAACCATAACTCTTTAAGTTAATTCTGTCAAATTTGCAGTGCACTTGCGGACCCCCTGCTACCCATCCACGGACCCCTTGGGGGTCCGTGGACTCCTGGTTGGGAACCACTGTTTTAGAGCCTAAATTTCAAGACACGACATTTTATAAATTATCTGCAATTTTTTTACAAATTAATCTTTCCTATTTTTTACCCTTTTTTGACAATAGTTTGCAATTTAAGGCATGACCATACGTAACAATAAAATATCTTAAAGTCATAGCCGTACCAAACCAAAATATTTTGGAAAGCAAAGCAATTTTTCCCAAATTTTTTGACGATTGCTCGAATCATGATTTCGCATCGTTTTATAAAGATGCCCAAAATTTAAATTTAATGTGAAGAACTTTTTTGGGTCTTAACTTGTTTTTTAAATTTTAATAGAACAGAAACAATTGGTTTTGTTCAAATACGCTTTTGAAGACGGAAAAAAAGGTTTTCACGTTAAATCTTACAAAACTGCAGCAAAAGCTTTGATCTTTTCCGTCGCCGCTTTTGATTTTAGCCAAATTTGCCAAAATGTTTTTGATTCTGCTGTACATTTTTTTAACAATGTATTGGTTTTACACATTGATCAAGCTCGTTTTAAATTATATGACTCTCTCCTGCCAACTAGTGCATCCTCAAGTCTAATTCTGCCCAAATCTTTTGCGTCCTGGGATAAATCGCCCCCCAGCCTCCCGGCTTGTACGGCTATGTTTATAGTCTAATACGACACGAAAAAAACTAGACTAGGTTACGTACCCCAGATTGTTGCAAACAACTCCATGAATGTTTTGGTAGAAATGCAGTTTATTATAATTTGGATCTGTACATGCAAAGTTTGATTTAGCGGTAGAACAACAAAATTTAAATAAAAAATTCTGTTACAAATCGATTAACTGGGAGTGGTGCCGGAATAAGGCTTAAAAATCGGAACTGTTTCAGCTAAACCAAGACGTATGACTAGTCTGATAAAACTAGTTTTAAATGTTATAGGAGTTAAGAAAGTCAAATAAAAAAGTTTTATCATTTTTTTATAAAAACACATTTAAGTTAGTAGCTTATGGATACCATAATAATAATATTTTATAAATTCAAATCTCATTCTCTTTTATAGTTTTTATGACGCTTGAAAAGAGCACCTTAGATGAGTTTTGTGACAAAAAAGAGACTAAAACTTAAGCTTACTTTCTATTCTTTGCATGTCACAACAATTGATGGCGTTCTCTTAGTCTCGTTGGAAATTTGTATTTAGAAAACGCGTTGACTGCTTCAGAAACGTAAATAAAAACAGTTTTGACGGCTTTTGATTTAAAGAAAAAAGTGTCTTTTCCGGCTAAATGCTTTGTGTTACGTATTTAAAACAAAACAAAAAGTTTGGTAACTGTTTAGGTTTTTTGCTATACGTTTATGACCTAATCAGAATTAAAGTAATATCAAACACGCATTTACTTCCGATTTGATTTTCTCACAGCCACGCGACCTACCGCTATCATAGAACATTCTTGTTTATTTGCAATCTTAGTTCAACAAAAAATGAAAGATAGTGTAATTTTTGAATATTTGTTTTATGGATTAATAATTAAAATGTCTTCGATTATTAAGACTTAGGTTTATCGCTTGTTTTTGTTCCATTAAAAATTTAGTGTAGAGCAGAAAGGTTAAAGAAATTTTGTGAAAGTTAAACTTGTTGTCATTGACCCTCGTTTTCTTTTACATTGGGTACTTGACACTACTTCGGGCGATATATTTTTATGTGCTAAACAACACGAAGTAAGCTTAAAGTACCTGTAATACTATTTTCTGCAGATCCAAAAATGGTTAGAACATGTACAGCCTATATTGTAAAGAGAAAGGTAATAAACGCTAATTACAATAATATTGAATTTGCAGTAAAATTAAGTGTTATTAGAGATATAATTATCAGAAAAGCTGAATCATATTCACATTGTCAAAACTTCTCCAATGTTTATTTGTTTCTAACTATAATAAAAGAGTGAGACTGCAATTGATTTAAAAGACGTTTTTATTTGTTCGAAAGGGCCTAATTTCTATACGACTCTTCAAAAAATGTACTTCTACATATTTTTGATATTTAGTAAAAACATAAACGCGCTAGGCCGGTATAAGGGGAAAAACTAGAAATCTAATGTCATTAAATATGCCTTGCTCCAAAGCCAAATCGTTTTACCGGCTTCAGAAAATATTTAGATAATTTCATCATGGAAAATATATTTACTTTTTTGCAACAAGGCCTCATTTAAAACAATATCAGGAATTATACCCCATGGATTCCCAGAATGCACCTCAATATTGAAACAATTTCGGATATCTGAGTAGGTGTCTTTTCCGCAGCATTTTCTCAAAGATCGAACAAAAAATTTTTTGAATTCACTTTCCTTTTTTAGTGAAAAATCTAGATATAACAGTAGTTTAGCGAGAGGGACAAAATTTAGAAAAAAGGTATTTTTTTGTTTAAAAGGGCACTCTTAACAAACATAATTAGAGAATTGGAAAAACATTTTCTCTAGAAAATTAATGAAGACCAAAAAAAGGTCTTCACTTGAGTTAAAAGTGAACTTGTAAATCTTTGTAAAGCAAAATAAAGGGCCGAAAAATATAAAAAGTCTTCATTTGTAAAAAAGACGTTCAATTTTTTTGAGTAAACCAAAAATATTTGCGATTTAAGTAAATGAAACGCCGTGGCTGAAAAATGAAGTCCTTTATTTATTAATTTTTTGGTTTCCACTATCTTTTTTAATGAAAGTTTTTTCAAATATACCTAGGTTTAAAATTTGCGTTTGTTCGTCGTCGTCGTCGTCGTCGTCGTCATCGTTTGAAGGGCATCCACTCCAGGCCAGACACAAACAGAACTGGGGCCGAGGGTTTATCCTTTTACTACCCCAGACTGCTGCACTGCCTGGATCAGATGCTGGCAGTGATGTTATTAAGCCAGCATCGAGTTTCGTCATCCAAAACCGTCAGACCGCGTGCTCCATGTGGTGCCCGATGTATGGGGCACATTGTTAGTACATGGTCTGCGGTTTGCTCTGAGGCGCCACACTCGCAATTCGGTGAAGGAGCGAGACCCCATTTGTGCATGGACGAATGGAATCGCCCAACACCAGTCCGCAGGCGGTTGAGCTTAACCCAAGCTGCTCGGGGTAAGCCCATCCCAACAGGCCTGACACTGGTCCCGGGCACAAAAGCACGGAGCCTGGAAGCACTTTCACAGTACTCCGCGTTCCATTTATGATTTGTCCATTCAGAGGCGCGGATGCCAAGTCTGGCAAGATTGTCCAAGAGATTCCGCGCACCTGGCACAAACGGGCGTCTGGATCTTAGTCTCACTTGGCCAGTATCTGAGGACCCACTTAAAAGACCATGCAAAATATGATCGGGGTCCAGAGATCCACGGTAAGCCAAGGAGAGTGTCGCTCCCAGTCGGTGAAGCTCAGCTGGCTGGATGCCTGAAAGTACAGGTAGGTGGTCCGTTGGAGTGGGACGAAGGCATCCAGTAACTATGCGCAAGGCGTCATTCAAGACACTGTCAATGAGGCGAGTGTGAGCACTGCGACACCAGACTGGCGCACAGTACTCAGCTGTTGAGTAGACTAGAGACAAGGTGGCTATGCGTAGTGTTTTAGCACCAGCACCCCATCCCGAGCCCACGAGTCGCCTCAACAGTGTGACGCGCGAAGATAGTTTTTTGCGCAATGCCACTAAATGGTGACGAAACGTGAGCGATCTGTCCAGTTTTACCCCAAGGTATGTAGGGGTTGGACAGAACGGTAAAAGTCTACTATTGTTGTAGACCTTTAGCTCACGTTTGGCCTCTCGGTTGTTTAAGTGAAAGGCTGTCGTCACCGTCTTAGTGTGACTGAGCTTCAACCTCCAAGTCTGGAGATACGCTGACAGTGTGGACATGTCTTGGCTTAATGTCCCCTCCAAGTCCTTCCAGTTTCCAGAAGAGTGCAACAATGCTAAATCATCAGCATAAGCAAACTTTCTGGAAATCATGGAAGGAAGATCGTACGTATAGATGTTAAATAGGAGGGGAGCCAAGACCGATCCCTGAGGAACGCCGTTTTTAAGACGGCGTAGCCTGCTTTGCTTGCTGTCACCGGTGGTAAGGGTGAAACTTCGATTTCGGACAAGCTCCATGATCATTTTGACCATGTGCTTATCCGGAAGTAGTCTCAGCAGCTTGCAGGTAAGGCCACGGTGCCAGACAGTGTCATAAGCAGCTGTCAGATCGATAAATACGGCACCGGTCTTCTTTTTAGCCTCGAAAGAATCCTCGATGTTCTGGGTTAGCAGAACAACTTGATCTACGGTTGACTTCCCGCGTCGGAACCCAGCCTGCTCTTTAGGGAGCAGTGGATCGATTAATGGTTCAACGCGGGCGTAGATAAGCCTCTCGAGGATCTTGTAGGGGACACAGAGCAGAGATATCGGTCGATAACTCTTTGGGTCCCCCACGGGCTTTGCTGGTTTTGGGATCGCGACCACAAGCGCTCTTCTCCAGATCTTGGGAATTTTGAGTCGGCGCAAACAGGAAGAAATGAACTCACGTAACCAGGACTTCAAAGCAGCTCCAGCATGGAGTATAAGCTCGGGGCAGATGGAATCAGGACCCGGAGCTTTACCTGGTTTTAAATGTTGAAGGGCAGCAGCAAATTCTCTCTGTGAAAAATTGTCAGAGATATTTACTGCGTCTGGTGTTGTGGCCCTCCAAAGGTCAGACACTTCTTGAAAGACAAGTCGAGATGACTTGCGATCAACAGCCTCGTATTTCCCATTTCTAACCAGCTGAGATGCAATAGCATCGGCTGAGACGGGACAATGACGAGGAGAGTGTCGTGACCTACCAGTAAGGTTGTTCAAGATACTCCACGCTTTTCGACTAGAGTGTGAGAAGTCAATGCTCCGAACTGCTTCGGACCATCGATCCCTCCGTTTTCTGTCAAGCTTGGCAAGCAGAGCTGTAGCAGCCAAACTTGAGTCGTCTCCCTGAGGAGACTGCAGAAAGGTTTTATAGAGGGATTCACACTCTGCATCCCAACACGGAATATAGTTATTTCGATACCCGCGTGGGATAGTCTTCTTGGCTGCTTTCTTAATGATGTTACAGAAGTCCTGGTAAGCCGCATCCACATCAAGTGAATCAGGCGGCAACAAAGTCTTTGCGAATTTATTCGTCAAAGCAATGTAGTGACTCCAATTGGCCTTGTGGAAGTTCCATCGCTTAACAGGCATGCTTGGCACTGCCATAGCAAACCTTGGTGGTGTAATAAGCGAGGGTCGATGTTGTGACCTGGGAAACTTCTCAAGGACACGTCTATCCGGTAAGCGACTGTTTGGACCTACGCTAGCGAAAGCTAGGTCTGGATTGGTGCCAGTGTTCCAGCGGCCGGAATAAAAACTGGCAGCGTCCTTGGCATTATATAGGAGGGCAAGACAATTAATACTTGCCCATCCAGCCAAGCACTCACCATCCGGACTGTTGTCATCATAACCCCAGTCAGCATGACGACAGTTAAAATCGCCAGCGTACAGACAGGGGTGAGGAAACACTGGGAGATCCAGGGATCGCAATCGCGTTGGCGGTGGTTTGTAGACGTTGACTATTTTATAGCCATCAACGTCCACACACAGCCACTCGATCTCCGATGTCGGTGGAGATTGGTCCAAAAGCGTGTATCTCAGTCGCTCGTGAACAAACGTGGCAAGGCCATGCTTCCTGCTTAAAGAAGACCCAGCTAGTTGGTAGTGTGGTAGCACCAACTTCTCTGCATCAGTGCAGTGGGTCTCCTGCAGTAGGATGACGAGTGCCTCAGACTGCATAGCGAGGTGATGAAGAACATTCATCTTGCTTGCAGTGAGGCCTTCGATGTTCAGCTGAAGAATAGTGGGTCTTCGGAACTTGTTGGCAATGTGCCCTGAAAAGGGCAGTTTTATCCTGACATTGCCCCGTCCTGAAAAGGACGTTTGCCGATTAACAGACCCACACTGAACATCGGAATGGGTGGATACCCTTCCGTTTTGGTAGGTTCGGTTTCGGTCTGTCATTTTTAAAATCAATGAGCAGACTTACTCACGGCCCAGGCTACGTGAAAGCACCTACCATCTGGGCCATCTGCGTTTGTTAAGAGTGTCTTTTTGACCCAAAAAGTGCACTTTTAAAATTTTGCTCCGCTTGCCAAAAAGTTTTTCGGCGCCTTTGATTGCAGCACTTTTTCGTTTTTTTACTGGCTCCAGTCGAAAAAAAATTTTGGGGCAATAAAGTTCTACTCAAACCTTGAGACATTTTTCCGAATTTTGATTTTTTGGAACTTTACGGATATAAGAAGGAAATTTGGCTAAAATTTAGTGTGAAGACCAAAAGAAAAGGTCTTCACTTTGAATCCGTCTTATTTTTGTTGATTTTTTGTCCCAAAACATAGTGATCTTTAAAAAAAAGGTTTTCGCCTAAACTCGTAACCTTTTTCTGCAATTAGTGTTCATTTTCGATGCATAAAAAGTCCTTGACACTGCCCTGATTTTGCGCAAATTTTTCTTGTCGTTTCCCGAAAAATCTGGTTTTGCCCAAATTTTTGAAACTTGGGGGGTGATTACTCCCCTGACCCTGTAGGTACAGCTATGGGTTACACTAATGTTATTTCATTTCACCTGACGAAATGAGCAGTAGTTCACGAAAGCTAGTGTGATTAAACCAACTTTATAAACCAAGTCAATATAAATAGTTTTTTCTAGTTTTTTCTGATTGATTTTAATAGTTGACACGGCTTTTTCTTTTTATTCTTTCGTATTTTACACAATAAGCGGTTAATCCAAGTTTTTTTCCCATTTTATAATAACGTTAATTTTTAGCCAGTAGCAAGGACGTCTGAAATATGTGCTGTAGAATAGTCTAAAAACAGATCTTTTGTAATAACTTAAAAGAACAAGATTTAAAATGTTTAAATTTGTCCGGCAGTGAAAAATCATGATTTGAACTATTCGGCGTAGTAAATTCAGTTTTGAACAATTTCGAAGATATGTCATAAAAAAACAAAAAAACAGATCAAGTGAAAAATTGTTGACGAACTAAAACAAATACAATGGGGCTTAATAGGTTTTCCATGCTACATATTTAATTCTTAGGGCTGATAAAAGCTTTAAGACAGACAGCTAACCAACACAACATCCAAACTTCTACGTTTCGTTAAACTACAAAAATAGGGACCGCGAAAAAGATCAGCAAAAAGCAGGCTTGTCCATGGGAATCATCCCATGGGATGGGATGGGATTTGACAGCACACATTTTTATTTCCCATGGGAGAGTAGCCATGTCATAGCAACTTGATTACGTCAGAGTTTTATACTTTTTTACCTTTTAAATGTTTTTTACTCTTCTTTTTTCTTCATATACTTGCATCTATTATCTATTTTGTGGTGGGACACCGGAAAATAAATACAAATAGTCTTTTTTTATATAAGATTACGTTTTGTGCGTAACATTATATCTTTATCTGTTGTTGGCAATTTATGAAAAAGCGAAGCGGTTTTTACTTTACGTAATCTATGTATTTCAATATCTCTGTTTTAATGTAACAGTTTCAATGTGCTGCAGATGTTTGTTCAGAGTGTAAAAAACGATTCTGAGTGAAGACCTTTTTTTTTTTTTTTTTTTCAGAGAACACCTTAATTTTGGGAAAAAATAGAGAAATTAGAGAAGAAATCGAAGTGAAGACCTTTTTTTTTTTTTAGAGAACACCCTAATTTTCTGAGAAAATATAAAAGAGAACCTATTCTTAAAATTTTGAATGCCATCATTGCATATCGTCCTATTTAGTAGACAATAAACCTAAATTTTTATAAATTTAATTATTTTTATTGAACTGTATTCCGATGGGAATCCCATGGGATGGGATAGGATGGGATAGGCATAATTTGCTGTGGGATGGGATGGGATGGGACAGAAAAATATGTCCCATGGACAAGCCTGGCAAAAAGGCATAAAGAAGTTTCACGCGAGACACGATGTTAAATGTATAAAAATAACGTTTTTTGTCTGGACTAGCTGGTGAGAGTTATGCTTAACAAGACTGGGGTCCGATTAATAATCAAAAATGAAGGTAAAAATTTTAAAAAATATCAAAAAAAGGTAAATGTAAGCCTACTAAGGGCAATAATTTCTTGTTTTCACACAACTTATTAACCCATTGATTTCCATGATCGTCGGTTGGGTATTTCTATTTTATTTGCTAAAAAATAAATGGTTCTGGAAGAAAAACTAATAATTATGGAAATTATGGTAAAAAACAGGTGATTTTTAAAAAGATTGTTGGGCAGAAGTGAGTAAAAAAATAGGATATTTCAAATTTTAGTCAATATCAAAATTAAACAAAAAATTACCTTAAATACAATAAAAATGCAATCCATTTTCAAAAAAAAAAAATTACTGCTGTATTTTACTTGTAATGATAAAGGAAGAAACATTTGACACGTAGGGTTACATTGCACTTTATACAATGACTTTTTGATTCTCCATCACATAGCTTGTTATGGTATCGTTGTTAGTCTATAACAATTTATTCAACTGAAAAAGACGCTGCACCAACCAACTGTGATTCACAACAACTGAAAACACCAGAATTTAACTACGCGCGCAAATGCAAAGGTAGCCGTAAGCACCTGACGAATTACATGGAGATAACGTCATTGATACATAGTAAACCCGAGCACAGTGCGGGTTTGATTACACGACGGGCATCTTCTTTACTCTTGCCTTCTAGCAATGTGATCCAAATTCGCTGCACTTTTCAGGAATTGACAGCAGTGATCTACCAACTCTTTTCCTTCCAGTTTTAATTTTCAGATAAAAAGTAGCAATACTTCTATGAGAAAACCCGTCACAAACGCTATTTTTATAAATTAATTTGTGAGTTATCCCGGCTTTTACCTGGCATATCTCGATCAATCTTGTAAAAAGGATCAGTAGGCTACCACTTTTTGCCTCAATTAGTAACAAAACCCGTAGCAAAAAGCAAAATAGTAGGTCCATTATAAAGAAAATTTCGGATTTAACTAAAGTTAGATAATTTATTTGTAGTCTGATTTGTCTCATATCTGTCCAGCGTACTTTTAAAAGACCATCGATTGTAAAAAACTAATTATGACCTCCAAGCAACATAACTGGCTGGTTTTTTTTTATTGATGGTCAAATCCAAGACAGACGCTTTTTTTTCAGAAATGAGTGCAATTTATAAAGTGCTAATTGATTACGTAATAACTTTGCTGTCATATCGAGCAGTTTCTATTCTGTTGATTGTTGTTACGAAAGAAATATAAACGGTTTTCCAACTGATCTTTTAAAAGATCACTGAGCGCTTGCAAAGCTATTTTAGCAGTAATTACTTTAACTTCGTGTTTAAAAGCGTAAACCTAACCGAAGGTCATGTTGAAATATCTGGACAACAGTTAGCAGATTTGATTTCTCCTTTATAGACTAGGTAGAAGAACGTCATGATCAAAAAAAAGAAGCCGTAACAGCTGAAAAAGCAGGAAAATATTATGAAAAATCAATGGTAATCTGCGTCGAAAGCATGTTAAATGACACTGTCGTCAATGAAACAACCACCGGCATAGGTAAACATTGCTATTTTAATAAACCTCATTAAGATAATTTAATTGCGGTAAACAAGCTTTACCAATAGGTGAAAAATCTCTTTCGTAATTTAGGCTGGTATATAATTGTAGTTTTTGTATAAAAACCATACGAATAGTCAAGCAGATTATATTTATCTGTACAGCAATAAGCTAGACGAAGTAAAAAAATTTTTAATTTATTAAACGCTTTGAACAAGTTAAGAAAATAAGGGAAGAAAAATGACAAAGAACGGAAAAATATCATTTGAAGACCCAGGTTTGTAAATTTATTGAAATCACGCCATTCATTTTTAAATATGTGAAAAAAAATTGACAACAAAATTAATCTGTCAGTAACATTTTCTAGAAATTAATATTTTACAAAAATTGCCGGAGTATTTCGTTCTACTGCACTGCTACAAATTTATTGATTTGTTTTAGCTAGGAGTAGGCTATTATCTTTTTGTTTTAATATTAACAAACAGCAATGTCATATTTTTTCCAAAACGAAACAAAGACCCAAAGCAGTTAATACAAGAAATGTTCAGTGTGCTATGCTCTCATTTGTGTGTAGAAAGATGCGAGTTCGATTCTCAGTCTGCCAGAGTTATTTCCGTTTTAGCCTTGAATAAAGCACTTTTCGGAAAATTTTTCAATCAAGTTGCCTTGCGTACTTGTAGTAATAGTAACTCTGTTTATAACAGAAATCGGCAACCAGGTCAATAAAATTATTAACAAAAAAAAATTAATTTACAGTAATTTTATATGCTCACACGAAGAAGATACTAGATTGAAAAATTAAAAAATTGAAAAAGAAATTTTTTTTTGATGGTATTTTACATGTTTGTTTGATACTGAGTTTGAAAAAAGATGAGATTGGCTTTTATATTCCAATGAGCGATACAAAATCAAAGAAACATGTAAAATACCAATCGCAGCATATTTAACATTATTTTATTATTTTTAAAATTTTTAAATTTTATTTCTATATTTACCCTCCTGACTTGCAGGAAAGCTTTGCAGGAGCTAGTACATCCAGCCAGTGGCGTAGCAACGTAACCTGCCGCCCTTGGAGTTTTGCACGAACTGCCGCCCCTTAACACCATCAAAACAAAGAACATATTAATGAAGTTCTACACCAGGGGTCGGTAACCTACGGCACGCGTGCCACACTCGGCACGCCAAGCAATTTCCAATGGCACGCAGAGCCTTCCCAAGTTGCACAAAATGTTTATTCGGTCTATAAAAAATAGCGCAGTAGTTCCGATTGAATTCGTACACAATATTAGATACTAACGCCACCTAGCACAAACAACTTTCTATGACAGGGGTCGGCAACCCCCGGCACGCGAGGTGATTTTATACGGCACACGGCGTCGTGAACATTTTTCAAAAAAACGTTTACGGACATTTTTTTTTTTTTTTTTTTAGAGATCACCCTGATTTTGGGAGAAAAATAGGGAAATCAGAGATGAAATCGAAGTGAAGACTTTTTTTTTTTAGAGAACATCCTGATTTTGGGAGAAAAGTAGGGAAATCGGAGATGAAATCGAAGTGAAGACATCGGCACGCAAACGTATATTTTGACATTGAATTTTACAATTTGGCACACTGGAAAGAAAACGTTGCCGACCCCTGTTGTAGAACAAGTATATGGACCATGTCTAGTTTATTGTATATTAATGTATAAAAATGTATGAGGTTGGCACACTGAACGATTTCAAAACTTAAGTCGGCACACAGTTAGCAAAAGGTTGCCGACCCCTATTCATAATAGTGATAGTTTAATTCTTATCAAAAGTTCAAAATTGAATACGCCGAGGTTTCATTGAAACAAACTCAAATTATATCTTCAAAAGATAGCATCTCGACGAAATCACTTTCAATGGACAGGATTGCTAAAGCAGACAGCCTACTTTCACCCATAGTCGATCTCAAGTAAGATTTTATCAATTAAGCTTTGAAAAACGTCTTTTACAGCTTACAATAGAAACCGTAACAGTGAGGTAAAGCTTAAGACACAAAAATAAATAAGGTGTTGATTCACATAAACGATATTTGGTCAACCACTGCAGCACATCCAGCGCTGTGGCATCGCTTTGAAATGCAGTGCCGCTGGATTGTACTAACCTATTAAACCTGGCTATTTCATAATTTAATTTAGAAAAATTAATGTCATCAGCATACAGCTTAAATTTGTTCATATCTTCTTTGATATTTTCGATTCGCAACAACGCGTGGGGATTTAAGAAGCCGAATACTGCATTTAACTTACAAATTTCACTTCTGTCCGAAATCTAGCATGCATCTCTTAACTTCTTCAATAGCGAGAGACCTACGTCTTCTGCATGTTCGCCAGGCATCTTTTTCTTCCTTCGGACACGTCGCTCTTCAAGCGGAATTTCTTGGTTTTTGCAAATCTTGATAGCAGTTTCAATACTTTGCTTAGCCAGCGCATCGCAATCATTGACCAAAAAAGAAATAAAAGCATTCATCTTGTGGGAACAGTTTTCCGGTGATAAAACCTCTTCGCTGTAAATATTTTTGGGTATCATAAGATTTTCTTAGAACTTTCATCCAAAATTGTAAAAAAGAAACAAAGGAAAATTGCTGAATTACATCCAATACGCCACGAGCTTGTCCTCGTGTATCAATATTTTTGTTTTGATCACATAGCTCGTTTAATGTATTCACTACATCAAGGAAATAATGCTGAAGGGCTTTCACAGCTTCGTAATGCGTACTCCATCGAGTGTCAATCACTCTTTTTACCACAATTGGTACATGCTTAAGTAACACTTTTATCTTTGAGTAGAAGCAGAAAAAAAGGAGTAGACCCTTTCCACAACAGCAAAGAATGTTACGGAATGTTCAGACGATGCCACTGCGGGAATGCCTGCGAGGTTAAGCGAATGATTAACACATGGAATAAATATTGCTTTAGAATTAACTTGTTTTATTCTGCATTGTACTCCAGAACGGATTCCAGCCATGGTGGAAGGATTGTCGTATGCTTGACCTCTGTACATCATTATGTCCAAACCGTTTTGCTGAAGCTCATCGAGAATAGACTTGGTAATTTCGTCTGCGTTTTTTCTGTGCAGTGGAAAGAAGTTTAGGAAGACTCTTTTATTTGTACCTCATTACTGCCAACTTTTACGTATCTAACAATAAGAGCCATTTGATCAATATGAGAGACGTCGGGAGTACTATCGAGTAAAATGGAAAAATATTTTGCTGCCTTTATTTCCTCCAGAATGAGATGTTTTACCTTTTTTCCAAGAAGCTCAATTAACTCATTTTGGATTGTTGGTGAAAGGTACTTTGTCATGCCCTTGCTAGAAAGTTGAATAACTGAAAGATGTTCTCAATGACAGCATTATATTTTGCAAGCAATTTTAAAGTTTCAAGAAAATTCCCCTGGTTCCCCCGAGTTAAAGTCTTCACGATGGCCATGTAAAGGAAGATTTTGCTTACATAGAAACTTTATGACTTCAACTACACTATGCAGGATTTTTCTCCATTTATTATTTTTCTTATCCATGAGATCTTGCATTTCTTTATTAATTGTTTGATGAAGTTGAAGTTTCAGTGCAAGCTCCTTCCATTTATCAAAGCACTGCTTGTGAATTTTTAAATTTTTATGATTAAAAATATATGAATTTAGATGTCAGAAATTAACAAAGGTTTTGGAAACAAATTGAGATTTATCATTTCTTGATTGAAACAACTTGCAACAGAAACAATATAATCCTGAATGGCTATTCGAATAAAGCAACCATGATCTAAGAACTTTATCACCGTTTTTTAACGTCTTATAAAACCACTCCTTACTCAAAAAGCTAAACAACTCCTTCTCTTTGTCTCCTTCTTTAATTACTCTAATCGTTGGCTTGAATAGTCCTTCTTTATTCTGATATCTATCAGGTCCTGACGTGGCTACTTTGACCATCTCAACTCTCATGTAATGAGTTATCACTTCTGGTCAAGTAGCCACGTCGTTTATGTCATCAATTTTATTTTTAGCTATACTGTAAATGTTTCGTTGGTAGGAATGCTTTCAATGATCACTTCTTGATTACTTTGCTCAAGTTTAACTTTCTTTTCCGTTTCCGTGTGAGGTAGAGATTTGCTGAAGCTGCTAACCTCATTATTTTCTTTAGCTGAAGAGAGTGAGGAGTGTAAGGAAATGTTTACAAACTTCAAAATGGCTCCTTCATTCTTTTTCAGCTCTTCTTCCCTAGCTTTCTTTTTTTTCTGAAAGAAGCTCCACTTTCTTTTACTCTTTTCATTGGTAGGCTAACTTTACGTAAATTAATTAACTTAAAAAAATTAGCAACTAGATTTTTTAACTGCAATCTGCAATATTAAACAACACTGTAGCAGCAAATTTGCAATAGCCGAGCTATAACTTACTAAGTCTGGCGTAAAACTGTCAAATCTTTAATGCTTTTTTCTCAAAACCTATAGGCTAAACAAACTCTACAGTGCTCAGGCATACAGCCGACATGACTTCAATAGAGTGATTAGCAATCTATGCCTTCACAGAGAGCACAGTGCGTCACAATCAAAAAAAAGAATTGCTAATAAAGTCATTACAATTTGCCGCCCTCAACAACATGCCGCCCTTGGATATATCCACAATATCCAATGGTTAGCTACGCCACTGCATCCAGCAAGCAATTGCCCTGATCTACTTCCAGAGATGTCACGATATTGCTGTCCAGTTGAAATTTTTTATTTTGGTTTTTTAGTTTTGTAGAGATATGGTTAGAATTTGGAAGTGCTTGCCAAGACCGCCAAGCAGGGAAAAGTGCCGTAAAGTGTCTTTGCCAAGAAACAAAAGAATGGCGTAAGTGCGTTATGAACCATTGACCATGGTGATCACCAGCACAATGCTTTAACCACTAGACCATGCTGCCGACTAAATAAAAAAAAGTTTGTATAAAGAGCGTTTCGTTTGCAAAACTTAAGAAGCAAATACAGCTGCATATTTTGCTCTTAAATTTACAAGCTTTAATTATTAAAAACGCAACATTTATTTCAACTTGTATTTACTATTCAATTTTTTGAATATTAAAAAATGAAGTTTTAAATACCCTATTTATTGGATTTTTATTATTTACTGAAAATTTTTTGTCATATAAGAAAACATGTAGGCCAAGTCTATTTTTCATCTACTTTTTTTTAAATAAAAAACTAAAATTGTTTTTCAGATGTGCATTCTTTCATGAGCGAAGAAGAAGTTCATCAAGTCGTGTTGGTTGGAAAGTGCTCAATGACTGAGAGAACAATTATTTCTGCCACTTTAAAAGTAATTGCTCGTTTAAAAAAAAACTTAGGCCTGTTTCTTTTTACCAAAAAAAAATCAATCAAGATGTTTCCAATGCGAGAATATAACACGAATAATGACATTGTTGTGGTCTACCATTACACAAACGCACAATTACCCGAGGCACGGCTACAAACGAAATAAACGCAGATTACCGCACCACGGTACAATAGTCAACAAACACTGATAGTTCGATTCCTATCGTAACACCTTTTTTTCTTTTAATTGTTTTAAGAATTTTACCATACACATTCAAAATACTTGCACAAGCACATTAGTTCATTACGTAATCTTGAAATGTGGGAGGAGGCTTGATTACTCTAGTACGAGTACGTTTAACCTTGGAAAATTTATTACTTTGATTACGCGTAGGCGGATCAGTCACATTGACATTACGATCTTGGCAATTGCTACTATCATCAAAATTAAAGTTATCAAATACAGGCAAAACAATATGAGATTCAGACCTAGTCCTTAAGAATTTACGATTACGAGTAATTAATTTTCCATCTACTTCTACAACATATGAACGGGAAGCATATTGCAAAAGTACCTTACCCAAGTTCCACAAATGCTTAGAATTTAGCGGTTGCACATGAACAATTTCATTAATACGTAAATCACGCAACGAACAAGAATTTCTATCATAATAATATTTCGCTTTTTTACGTTTGTTATTCACCAATTTAGTTACATTTTCTCCTTTCTCAATTTTCGGAGTGAGCCAATCAGATGCAGTTGGCAAAACAGTTTTAGCTCGTCTCGAGAACAATCTTTGTACAGGATTAGTATTCATACATTCAGTAGGAGTATTACGCCAATCAAGTATAGACAACCAAAAATCTCTTTTGTCTCATTGAGACTTTTTTATGATACTTTTTACAATTTTACCGGCAGATTCTACTTTTCCATTTGATTGACTGTGATACTGGGACGTCGTGACATGAGTAAATTGCCAAGTTTTAGCAAATTCTGTAAACTCAGAACTTTTCAATTGAGGACCATTATCAGAAATTAAAATACCAGGAATACCATGACGTGAAAACGGATGGAGGCTTGGGTTCGAATCCCACTTCTGACACCTTGTTTCTTTTTGTTGTTGCTTTTATATTTTATACCAAAAAGAAAATCAATCAAGATGTTTTCAATGCGAGAACCTAACACAAATAATGACATTGTTGTGGTCTACCATTACACAAACGCACAATTACCCGAGGCACGGCTACAAACAAAATAAACACAGATCACCGCACCATGGTACAATAGTCAACAAACGCTGATGCTTCTATTCCTACCGTAACAAGGCCTAAAAACGTAAAGTACCGCAACAGTTTGTAGGACAATGATCTACTAACCTTTTTGCTTAAAGCATTCCAAAAAGAAAACATGTTTTCAGTAACTTATCACTTTGTTATTTTCATTCTTAAATAACGACTAAAATAGCATTTTTAAACTAGGGGCAATCTACCCTTAGGTAAATTTCTTCATTTTCACTTCAGTTTTCTTTTATTCCTGCTCCACCGCATAATCAAAATACTAAAAACATTAAGAGGCTTATGAATTGCTTGAAGACGGGATCAGAGAAAGGAAGAAGCGACAAAACAGGTTGACGTTTTCACTAGCTAAATGAAATGTGTGATGAAATGGAGTTAAGTTTTTGCAGCCTAAGCCGTTTTCGACAGCTTTAAAGCTAATGATTAAAAGGATAAACCCTCGGCCTTGGTCCTGTTTGTGTCTGGCCTGGAGTGGATGCCCTTCAAACGACGACGACGACGACCATTTTCGTACTCCCTAAAAATACTCTTTTTGGTTTACCTAGACCAGAAATCTAACACTGACAGTTGAGCCAGCAACCTAGATGTTTCAAAAATCTGGAACGGAAATCAAAAGCCAGATGACCGGTTAAGGCTTTGAACCAAGAAGCAAAAACAGCAAAATTGACTTTTGTTTCACGTAGAATTTTGATAAACTATTTTGCAATTGTTTCAAGAGCAATAGTGAGTTATTAATATTACGTCAGAAAAGACGCTGAAGGGTTTGTTAGCTATTAATGATTCAAGCGTATTATCAAGTTAGAATATTGATTTTCTATTCTCGTTAAACGCCGGAAAGATTTTTAGAATCGCTCGTTTACCGAATCTTCAAGAATCTTGTTCACCGTAAAACAAACAAAAAAGGTCGGAAAAAATAGTGTATCAATTCTTATAAAGTGCATTAAAAACTGGTTTAAAAAGCTAGAAAAAATTGGATTCTTTAAACAAAATCTTCTTCAAAGTGAAAGTTGATTGTTGCCTTGTACACTTTGTTCTTGTTGCTGTTTTAGAGTAGCCTTTTTCTTCCCGATGATATAGCTGACTGGCATAACAAACACAATATTCTTTTTGCGGTCTTTTTTTTGAAAAAGACATCCACTGAAATAACGAAATATTCTATTTTAGCTTTTTTGGAATTAAGTTATCAATTGAAGAATTTTTTTGGAGCTTCATCTTTGTAATTTCTGAGTGTCTGGGGTGATCTTTTTAACTTGTGTAGAACAATTTTACTTTTGTTTAGTTGCTTTTATTGAGTAAATACAGGTATGTAACAACTAATTTTTGTAATTCTGGGAGAGTACTATGAGGTTGTTTTTTTTATTTGTTTATAATGAATCTTTTCATGATTTTGTATTTCTTTGCTTTTATTAATATGTCACTTACTATTTTTGGTCTCGCTGTCAGTAGCACAGTTGTTATGTGACATTGTTGATAGTCAACTCTTTTCCAATGCATAATTTTATCACTAAATTTTGATTTTTTAAAATACTTTTAAATATAAACAACTGGGCAGCGATATTTTTTTTAGATAAGTTTAAATGCCACGGAAGGATTGTAATTAGCCGCTTCTCCCTACACGACCTTTTAAAAAAAATAGCCGCATAACTATAGAAAGCAAATAAAAAATAGCTTCAAAATAAGTGTTTTTTTTGAGAGAGAATTGTTCCAAGTTTTCTTTTTAAAGCGTAGAAGAAAAGTGGAAAATTTTCTTCCATCTGTTGCACTATCTTTTTTCTACGTTATGAGTTTTCGTATTTGGCGTCGAACAAAACCTGTTCTATATTGATTTTAAGCTTAAGCAGCCGCTCTGTGGTAAAAATATTCTTCGGCGTAGATCGATCAAAATTTTGGTTTAAATCAAAAAGTTTATTAACAAACAAGTTTTATCCAAAGACTGCAAAAAGGCCGATTTTGTTCTTTTTTTTTACTCACTTGCTTAGCACTATAATCAAATCACGTTTCAGGTCAGCCTTTTTTAAACAATCTTAACTGTTCTAAAAATACATGTTTTTTTATACTAAAATTGTGTTACATTTACTGTTGACTCAAATGTTTTGTTTTCGATAGAACTTTTAAAAAATTGTTGGACTTATGGTGAAAAAATAATTTTTGACCGAGTTGCCTAGGCCCTACACTGTTAAAAAAACTGCTGCGAGTTCTTTGATCATTGCAGTCGGCGTTTCTGATGTTTGCAGAATTTTGCAACTTTTCTTTGATGTTTTTTTAACAGTGTAGTTGATTGAAAAAAGACAATACAACACCATCTGAATCTATTGCAAACCCTAAGTTTAGGAAAGTCCAACAATAATTTTATTTTAAATTTTTTAACGATTTTTTTATATACCGGTATGTACGAATTTTTTAAACTATCGCAATATTGTACAAAAACGTGACTAGGAAAATTATTTAATTGATTTTTTTTTAACTCTTTTTATAGAAATACCAGCTCCAAAAACTGTTTTTGGAAACAAGGAACAACGCTACTAAAGACAATAAAGGTAGATGTATGTCATTTTTATGATTTTATTTTAACAGTGTTTTGGTGTACATTACAAATAAACAAACATTTTTCATTCTTAAAAAATCGGGCAAATTATGGTGTAGACACACAAATGGACTCTAAAAGTTACAAGTTATTTGTTTTTGGTTTGATAACCTGTCTCTGTACTGTTTTAATTTTTTTAATTTAGTTCTCTGTTTTCAACTAAGTGCCCGTTAAATTATTTGTAAAACGATAGAGTGGTTGGAAGAGTATGCTTCGAAACTAAACCGTTCATATTTTCTAATTGCACATGTTTGTCATTTCATTCTATTGCTTCTATTTTTATTCTACAATGCATAGCTCGATTTCTTTATACAGGATCCAGTAATTCTAAAACCGAAAATAAGCATTTTTAAAAATTAAGAAAGTAGAGTTTTTCGGCATACTAAGTAGGCCTATGTTGTTTTAGATAGAGCAGGTTTTCTCAAACTTTTTATTCACGGAACACTATCTCATTATTTTTGCTCACGGAACACTTCGTCAAAAAAAAAATCGAATCACAAATTTGCCAAGAATATCAATGGACTTTTTTGCAAGTCAAAAAAAATCTTTTGTAAAAATCCCCCTCCAAAAAAAACACCCCCGCCACCGTGCAGTGCTGAAAACGTGCCGGGGGTGTTTTTCTCAAATCTCACATTTGCATTAGTGGCGGGGCCTTCTACAAAAGATCCGTCAAAAAACTAAATTTGCTTAAACGGAGTCAAAACGAAACGTAACATAAGAATGTGAAATTTAAAAAATATGTAAAGGTTATGCAAGCTCATTGCGACGTACTTGGAAACCGTCATGTTCATTGTTCAGCGGAACCATAGCCAAAAAAATTTGGGGGGTAATGAAATTTTGCTTAAATTTTACGACATTTGCCCAAATCATGATTTTCTTGTACTTTACAGATGGGACAAAAAAAATTCTGAGATTCTCGGACAAAGACCAAATTTCGTCCTGAAATCAAGGTGTTCTCTAAAACAAAGGTTTTCACTGCGAATCAGTCTATTTTTGACCCAAAATCAAGGTTTTCTCTAAAAAAAAAAAGTCTTCACCTAAATTTGGTGACTATTTTTTGCAGTTGATCATTGATACTGCCCTAAAAACACCTGCCTTTGCCCAAATTTTTCATATCGCTGCCCGCAAAATTCTGGTTTCGTCCAAATATTTTTTTGTCACTGCCTGAAAAAATTTGAATTTTGCCCAAATCCCAGAAAATTGGGGGCAATTTGCCCCCTGCCCCCCGCCAGGTACGGCTATGAGCAGAACACTTTACGTAAGCTCCGCGGAACACAGTTTGAGAAACGCTGAGGTAGAGTGTATTAGCAAGTACAAAAGAAAATAAATAGATTCAGACACTAAATATTAAACCAATAAAATTTTATTGTTGATACAAAGATTAACAAATCTTTATGTGCCATTCTCGAGTTGCAAGCCAAGTGTCAGACCATATGAGCCCTTTTCTTTAAGATCTTCGATTTGATTTCACTATTTCAATGTCTTTCCCATGAATATTTTAAAACTTTTAAACAATATCTGCGCTAAAGATATAATCAGTAGCCCTATATTTGAAGGCATGTAAAAAGAGTTCCTTTCAAAATGAGGTTAAATTGCCGCATCAATATCCATTAATTAAAACGCTTATTTTTGCCTAATTACTGTATCTAAAAACACAACATTCGTACTTTGCTTTTTTTGTTAATTAAAACGTGATGTTTTTGCAGGAGGAGTTTATTTTTTCTGCAAAGGATTAAAGAAAAATTTGGACAGTGCCTTGAAGCAACTCCAAGTGCTAGATTTAAAAGTAAAACTAAAGAAAAGCAATGCTGTTTCAAAAAGTAAATTTGCAATTTTTTATCATTACCCTGTTTGATTTTATCACTAGTGTCAGTATCAGTATCTTTTATTTCCGCCCTGCCAGTAAAAAAAAGACACAAACAACAACAATAGATCACATAACACTAAGCAGAACAAGAAAAAGGAAGAAGCAACAAAATGCTGAACGTTATAGCATGCAATGAGAAAAGATTAAAATAGTAGTCAAAAAGGATATGCATGGTTGCAGCACCAATGATGTACAGAAAAAAAAGTAAACGAAAAAAGAAAAAAAGAAAATAAATAAATGAATAAGACGTGACATGTGTTAAGGCATGGTTGCAGCACTTTTAATATAATGCTACAAAGAAAAAAAAAGTAAACGAAAAAGAAAAAAATAAAATAAATAAATAAAACAGAAAAGAAAAAAATAAATGAAGACGTGACATATGTTAAGGCAGCATGGTTGCAGCACCTTTAATATAATGATATAAAGAAAAAAAAGTAAACGAAAAAGAAAAAAATAAAATAAATAAACGAATAAGACGTGACACGTGTTAAGGCAGGGGTTCTCAACCGGTAGGCCCATGGCTCATTGGTGGGCCTCAGTGAGCTTTTTAGGTGGGCCGCAGTGAGTTACAAAGTAAAGACCCTTTTTTTTGGTCTTCTCTTATAATTTGAAACGATTTCGTGAAATTGGGTGTGGAATGAAAGTAAAGACCAAACACATTGGGCCACAATAATTGCCTTATAAGTTTTTTGGGTCGAGGTGTTAAAAAGGTTAAGAATCCCTGTTTTAAGGCATTGCTGTGTTGGCGGAAAATTGTGGGATCACAGCAGGCCAATGACCAAAAAGGTCTTGGCATGCAAAGGAACCCACCTAAAGAAATCCTGCCATGGATCATAGTACACTTCAAAATGCTAAAAATCTAAAAAAATTTTTAATTTTTTTCAAAGTATGGTTTCCTCGACGCATCACTGAATTGGACAAATGCAAATCCGTTTTATCCGAGGTGGAACCGGATTCAGATGTAAATCATCCAGGATTTAAAGATAAAAACTACAGACAAAGAAGACAATACATTTGCAATCTCACCAAAACTTACAAGATGTAAGTAATCAGCCATTTTATAGCTAGTATATAAGATGTAGGTTTTTAAATGAACTAATGGCGATGGCCTAAATGCCAACTACACTATCGGTCGTGACTCTATTCGAATAAGTGATAAAATCAACACAACTGCAACTGATCTTCTTGTTGAACCACACGCACGCTCGTACGGTTCACAAAATGAATGAACGAATGGTTCTTATGCACGATACAGCACAATACGGCCCAGATGGTAGGTGCTTTCTCGCAGCCTGGGCCATGAGTAAGTCTATTCATTAGTGTTAAAGATGACATACCGAAACCGAACCTACCGAAATGGAAGAGTATCTAACCATTCCGATGTTCAGTGTGGGTCTGCTAATCGGAAAACGTCCTTTTCAGGACGGGGCAATGCCTGTATAAAACTGCCCTTTTCAGGGCACATTGCCAACAAGTTCCGAAGACCCACTATTCTTCAGATGAACATCGAAGGCCTCACTGCAAGCAAGATGAACGTTCTTCATCACCTCGCTATGCAGTCTGAGGCACTCGTCATCCTACTACAGGAGACCCACTGCACTGATGCAGAGAAGTTGGTACTTCCAAACTACCTTCTTTAAGCAGGAAACATGGCCTTGCCACGTTTGTCCACGAGCGACTGAGATACACACTTTTGGACCAATCTCCACTGACATCGGAGATCGAGTGGCTGTGTGTGGACGTTGATGGTTATAAAATAGTCAACGTCTACAAACCACCGCCAACACGATTGCAAGGACCGCAAGATCATTACCCGACTATGGTTTCGGGTTATATGTTAATTCAGCTGCAAAAATAATTCTAGCATTGTTTGGATTAACAAGCTATCACTTCAATTTTTTGAATTGAAAAAACAAATGAAGTAATGAGTATCAATTTATTATTCAAAGTTATTCAAACTATTATTCAACGACGCAACAAAATAATTTATTATTCAAACTATTATTCAACGACGCCGGGGGTTTTCGTTTGAACAATCACTGAACAGCAAAAACATTTGCAAAAAAGCTCTTTTTGCTTTGCTGAAAAATAAACTTAAGTTGTTGCGTTTTTATTCACCAATCAGAGCTTCCATCAATACAACCGTTTCTTCCACATGGGATAAAATCGTAAAGTCATTTCGTAGCCTTGCTGTTTATATGTAAGCCGCAGAAAAGATATGGACGTATCATTGCTCTTTGGGATGAAACATTAATCGAGCTTATAGCTGTTATTTTTTTAATACTGTAGGTTTTCATGAGTAGATATGAATTTCCCGGCTTTCAGCGGTGAAACAAGACAATTATAGAAAGATTGACTGACTTTAAGTATAATTCAAGTATTAACTGTAAATGTCTAGTATTGTTTTACAGGCGTGAAGTAATTCCAGTGGTTGATTACAATCAAGATGAAATTAAGACCTGGAAAACTGTTTACAACGGATTAAAAAAATACCACAAAAAATGGGCCTGCTCTGAGTATCTTCATTGTTTTCAAAATCTTGAAGAAAAAAAGATTTATTCTCCTGAATTTATACCACAACTAAAAGATGTTTCAGCATATTTGAAAAGTAAATTTTTGTTTTAATTTAAAAAAAAGCTTGTCTCATATAATCGTTAAACGCTTTTTGTCTTGATTTGTTTTTAAAAAAGTTTTTTTAACCCCAAGAGTTTCAAATTTTGTAGTTTTTATTAAAAACGAAATTGAAAAAAGTCAACGCACAAGAAAACATTCTCTTCTCTGTTTTTTTACGTAATTCTGATCAAGCTAAAAATTTTTTCCAAAGTTTGCCTATTAATGCTTTTTCGTACTCCTAAATTTTAAAGAAATTTATTTGAAAATACTATCATTATACTAATAACCCGTGATAAAATAGTTTCTAGAAGAACAACTTCTATAAAGAAAATTAGCTAGAATATTTTAAACCAACTATTTAGTTTGATCCTAAAGCAAAATATATCAAAAAGACGGATGAAAACATTGGGTCGAGAGAGATATCGTTGTATTTTTCATTAAATGGCAATACCCTTATCTTTAAAAAAAACTTAAAAAATTTAATTGGTGTGTTCAAAAATTTTTAGAGATCAAAAAACGAAGAGTAAGAATTCGTTTCCAACATTTTCACACTTAAAAAAGCATGATTGAAATCACTAGCCTCAACTATTTTAAACATTTTCATAATGTTCTTTCGAAAGCGAAATAGTTCGAATTAATTTATGTTCTCTTTTTTTTCGATTTGTAACTTTTGCACCAAAAAAGTTTAAAAATAGCCTTAGCAATGTTTGGCATCTCACAAACTACCGAAGACGAGCTGTGGTGGTAAAATAATTATTACCATTTTTATAGTAAATGATAAAAATGAAGCTTGCTTGTTTGTTTTGTGACTTACAACTTGCATTGGTTTATCTTTCCTTTGTCGTAATTTTGTCAGGTTGCACTGGATTCCAACTGTGTCCTGTTTCCGGATTATTGACTCCGCGAGACTTTCTAGCAAGTTTAGCTTTTAAAGTGTTTCAATGCACACAATATATCCGTCATCACAGCTCGCCAATGCACACTCCAGAGCCGTAAGTTTGTCTAATTTTCATATTATAAAAACTCCTTAGTTCAATTTTACAGGGTGTCCCAAAAAAAATGTAACACTTTTGTTTTGGTCTGTGCTTATTATTCTTTACTCTAACATTTTCATCTTTTCAGGTGTGACTAGCTAAGTATAGGAGATTTGTTTGACACCAATATTTTAATATTTTGGCCAAGATGGTGTACACATATGAGCAAAGGACAAAAATTGTGGAGTGGTACATTGAAACTAAGTCCTATGTGAAGACTCAAAGACGGTTTGCAGCTCATTTTGAAACAAGAGCGAAACCAAGTCGCCGTATGATTCAATACCAAGTGGAAAAATTTAGAGAACATGGGACTGTACAGAATCTGAATAAAACAAGATCAGGCAGACAAAGAACTGGCAGGTCGGCAAGCAATGTCAACGCAGTCAGAAACTCTGTGGTTCAAAGTCCCAAAAAGTCAATTCGCAGACGTCCTCAGGAGCTTACAGTAACAAGAAACTCTATCCATAGAATCTTGCGAATGGATCTGAATCTGTATCCTTATCAGGTACAGATAACACACAAATTGACAGATTTTGACATGGAAAGAAGAATGGAAATGGGTGAATGGTTTAATGAGATGATGGAAGGAGATCAAGAATGGATAAAGGATGTGTGGTTCAGTGACGAGGCACATTTCCACCTTAATGGCATTGTCAGTAAACACAACTATCGCTTCTGGGGAATAAAAATGCCTGCTGATTTCATTACCCAAAAACCTCTTCACAGTTCGAAGGTCACTGCATGGTGTGCTTTAAGCTACAGAGGAATTATTGGACCATTTTGGTTCGAAGATGAGGATGAGAATGCAGTAACCATCAATCAAGAGAATTACAGAAGAGTTGTTCAGACGTTCTGTACCAACCTTTGTCGGAAAAGAAACATTACCTTCAGTACACAGTGGTTTCAACAAGATGGGGCTACTCCACACACTGCCAAGGAAACTCTTGAATTTCTTCGGCAAAAATTTGAAAACCGTTTAATTTCATTCAAGACGGCACACCTTTGGGCTCCTCACTCACCTGATCTTAACCCTTTGGACTTTTTTTTGTGGGGCTATGCCAAAGAAAATGTTTACAAAAATAATCCCCAAACTGTTCAGGAACTAAAGGCTGAGATCACTCAGTTCATAAGGAGAATTCCAAACGACATGTGCCAACGGGTCGTTGAAAACTTTGCTGTCAGGCTAAATGCCTGCATGAATCGAAATGGAGGACACATCGAACATTTCATTCACTGCAGAGATCAGTGCTGAAGGCAAAAATAACTAAATTGAACTTCAAAGTAGGAATTATGACTTCATTTTTTCAGGAAAAAATTTCCCTAATGTACTCTATCTATTGGCAAAAGCACTATTAATTTCAATCTAAAATAAAAAATTAATTGCAATGTAAAAGTGTTACATTTTTTTTGGGACGCCCTGTATTAAGTCATACTTATCCAAAAAAACTTGATTTATTTTCATTCATAGGCTCATCAACAATTTCAATATTTCAGAGACTGTTGCCACGAACTTTTGGGACACGTGCCCATGCTTTGCGACCCTGTTTTTGCTGCTTTTTCTCAGGAAGTTGGACTTGCTTCCTTGGGGGCCAGTGATGAAGAAATTTTGAAGTTAGCAACGGTAAAATTATTTTTATTATGCCCGTTTGTGCTTAGAAACAAGACACTTTAAAATAAGAAAACAATTTACTATCGTTTATACCGTGCTTTATGATTTCTGATTATAAATATCCTTAGAACAAACTAAGATGAACAAGACATGTAGAAAAAATTTTAGAGTGCAAAAGAGGATCCATGGAATGAATTTACACTGGATACAGTACCTTTCTTATTTTAACGAGAAGTATATTATGCAAAATTCCTTTGTGCCTTTTTCTAAAGAAACTGTCATGTTTTAGATTTGCCTCATTCATGTCTTAATTTCTATTTACTTTTTCAAAAACGCTAATTACAGTAAACTTTGGTTAATCCGGATCTTTGCCTATTTCGGATAAAAATTGTTTTTTTTATTTATAATCCAGATTTTCCCGCTTTACAACTGTAGCAGGATGTCTTTTGTCAACGTTATAAACATTATTACACGTTATGGTTTACAAGCGTTGGCTATTTTGCTTGTTACTTGAAATTTATTTGTGTTGCACTTTCATTAAGATAGTTCAAATTTGCATTGCACGTTTAAACTATATAAATAAATTTGTTTATTTTAAAGAATTGTACCATTCAGTCTTTTATATATTCAAATAAAGTGATTTTTATCCACATCTTACTACTCTGAATAACATCTGGCTTGAAACAATAGCTTTCAGATAATCCGGATCTTCGCATAATACGGATCAATTTGTGCATCAAATCGAATCAGGATTAACCGAAGTTTAATGTATTTCATATTTGACTTCGTTTTGGCGAAAAATTGTTCAATGAGACGTTTTCTGTCAAATTTAATTTTCTTTAAATTTGATTTGTTGAGTTGCTCAAAACATAATAACAAAAGAAAAGTTTTTAAAATTTCTCGAATTGTTGCTTCATAAAGCCCATTGCAAACGATTAATGAAGAGAGAAAAAGCTATCAACAAGGAAATATTCTTAGCAAAAAATCTCAGCTAAATTCCACTTAACTCTATTACAGTAGAATTCGTCTAATTGGTCATCGTTTAATTCGTCAGTTTGCTTAATTCATCAGTTTTTGGTCAGTCCCGGCAGAATTCGTATCTTTTACATGCATTTCAGTTCGTCTAGTTCGCCATCGTCTAATTCGTCACTTCGCTCAATTCGTCACCTGTTTATATCCCCGAGAAACCTTATGTTTGGCTTATTCGTCATTTGCGGACTCGAGTCAATGTTCACGCGATATTCACAGCTTTGTTGATTACTACAGGATGGATGGATTCACGCAGTCTCAGTGGTTAGTTCAACACGCGTGAGATCTCAAACAAACAAAGAGTCTTAACCCTTTAAGGGATATAAGAATTTGATTGTAAAATAAAACGACAATGGTTCAATAATGATGTCACAAATACTTAAAAATTAAAATTATAATGCCTTTACAGAAGTGCTTTTGTTACGTTACAATCACAATCATGGTACACATATGTACCATTGTCTCTTATAGGGTTAATCGGATTAATAGTCTACAGCAGCGGTTCCCAAACTTTTTAAAAAATTTAGCCTGGCGGACCTTTTGCAGTTATTTTGATATTTCGCGGCCCTTTAAAAATCAAAGAACGCTATTCTATAGGAAAATGCCATAACTACACCAATGAAAGAAAAGCAAAAACTATCAAATACAGTAAGCGTTTAATGGGATGGGTGCACTTGTTTTGCTGCAATTATGTCGTCAATGTTTGGTTTGGTTTTAGACAGCGCAACTCTCATGTCGTGTACTACATCCAGTCGGTTTCTGTATTTGTTTTTCATATTGAGTAGAGTGGAAAAGGCTGCCTCACACTCATAAGTAGTTACAAAAGGAATGAGGAATTTTAGAGCCATCTTGGAAAGATTTGGAAGGACTGTCCCATTTCTATCCAAAAGTCAGTGCAGCACATTTCTCGGTGAAGAAGTTTTGCACCACCATCGTTAATCATATCAATAAATTCTTCTTGAATTTCATTCGATTCTGAAGGTAAATCATCCAACTTGAGTGTAAATGGTTTGTTAATGAAAAGGTTCAATTTGTCAACTTCCTGTAAATTGGGAAAATAATGTGAGATCTCTTCACCAAGAATGGATACGTGTTGTTTCATCACTTCGATAATATCATCACTTGCTTCAAGTTCGTTATCATCCAAAAACTGATTAAGCTCTGGAAAAGGGGCAAAGTTTTTCTTTTCCAATTTGGAACCCCACAGCCCTATTTTTGTATTAAAAGCTGTCAACTTTTCATGGGAGTGAAGAGCGTTTATTTCTTTTCCTTGCAGACCCAGATTGACGCGGTTGACAGATTCAAAAATGTCAACCAAAAATGCAAGAAGTATCAAAAAACTATTGTCAGAAAAGTTATTGTGTAGTTCTGGTTTTCGCTCTCTTAAAAACTCTTGTATTTCATTCCTTAGAAAGAAGACTCTTTTCAGGACTTTTCCCTTTGACAGCCATCTGACATGTGTATAAAGCAAAAGATTTTGAAATGCAGAATCACTTTCTTTGCACAATTCTTGAAAAAGACGGGAATTAAGTGCATTCGCTTTTATAAAATTCACTGCTTTAATTACAGTGGTAAGAACGCATGACAACTTGTCGGGCATCGTTTTGACCATTAACGCTTGACGATGGAGAATGCAGTGTGTGCCAATTGCATTTGGGGACTTTTCTTTGACCAGAGTCTGGAAACCAGAGCGACATCCCAGCATTGCTGGAGCACCATCAGTGCAAACACCAATCACGTGCTCCCATCGTAGATCATGAGTCCGAAAAAAACTGTCAACTTTGTTAAATATATCTTTTCCCTTTGTAGTTGTGTCAAGGGGTTCGCAGAACAAAAATTCGTCTTCCGAATGTTTTTCATGTACGTAGCGCACATATATGCAAAGTTGAGCTAGATTAGCAACGTCTGTTGTTTCGTCAAGCTGAATCGCAAAAAATTTAAAATTTGAATTGCGCATCTTTGAGACCACTTGTAAGAGAATGTTATTTGACATGTCAGCTATTCGCCTACTAACACTGTTGTCTGATAAGGACACTTGTTTTAGTTTTTCAAGTTCAGAATTTCCCAGAAGGTTTGACATTATAATTTTGATGTCACAAGCGTCATTTTAAAAAGCCGTATAGCCGCTATACGGCAACAACGCAATTCGTATGTGTTTCAGATAGCGGACTACGGACCCTCTGAAACTACTGTACGGACCCCATCTGGTCCGCGGACCCCAGTTTGGGAACCACTGGTCTACAGGAAAATCTCGCTGCAGCAACAGAAAATACGAAATGCGAGGCGTATTCTAGCTTACAGCACATTAACTACCCGCTGATAGTGTAGAAGAATTTAAATAGAGCACAGTAATTATAGAGATTAAGTGTTAACAAAAAAGCAACTACAGTTTGAACCGTTAAGATTAAGAGTTAACAGTACAGTATAATTGCACTTTCTGCGTTTCATTTCAAGATTATTGTCAGAGCGAAGTTACAGAAAATCAATGTCAAATAAAAGATCAAAGTACGTAAGCTTATCGCTTAAAACAAAATACGAAATTGCATGCAAGTTAAACCAAGAAAATGTTAATTTGTCAAGGTTAGCAAAAGACCTTAATGTTCCAAGAACTACTCTGAATACCCTACGCAAACATAAGGAGAAAGTAATCTCCGAATTTCATGCAGGGCGTAATGTCGAAATGAAAAGAAAGCGCAAGCATGGATTTGATAATGTGGATGAGCCTCTACTGAAGTGGTTTCGCAGTGCAAGAGATGAAAAGATACCCATTAGCGGAGAAATGCTTCTCTTAAAGGCTCAACAATACGCCAGCATCTGTGGCTATGACAATGTTGATAAACTAGATATAAACTGGATAAACCGATGGAAATCGCGGGAAGAAGTTGCATGCAAGAAATTACATGGTGAAGCAGCGTCTGTTGATGAAGAATGTGTGAACAATTGGTACAAAAATCGTCTCCCTATTCTTTTGAAAGAGTTCAAAAAAGAACAGATTTTTAATGCTGATGAAACTGGGCTTTTTTACAAATGCTTGCCTGACCGGACCCACGTTTTTAAGAATGAAACTTGCGCTGGTGGTAAAATGTCAAAAGAGAGATTAAGTGTGCTAGTGGCGGCCAGTATGGCGGGAGAGAAGTTACCCCTTCTCGTCATTGGAAAGGCAGCAAAACCAAGATGCTTTAAAAATGTAAAAAAACTTCCATTTTCGTACCAATCCAACTCAAAGGCCTGGATGACGTCGACGATTTTCGAAACCTGGGTTAGGAAACTTGACATAAACATGAAGAACAGTAACAGAAAAATTGCGCTTGTTGTTGACAACTGTACAGTCCATCCTGTCATACATGGCCTGACGAATGTTAGGCTGGTGTTCTTGCCTCCTAACACTACCTCCAAAACCCAACCGGTGGATGCTGGAGTAATCCGTTGTTTAAAAGCATACTACAGAAAGAACCTAGCTGGAATGCGCCTTCTAGCTTTTGAGGGGAAGAAAGAATTAAAAGTCGATGTTTTGGAAGCCATGAAGCTTCTTGATCTAGCTTGGAACTCTGTATCTGACGTATCGATTCAAAACTGCTTCAGAAAGGTCCGTTTTGCTCCTTCAACATCAGAAGAAAACCTGGAAACCGCCAGTCAGTGCAACAATAGCACAGAAGGAATTTGGGAAAGATTGCAAGCCGCCGGCTTAGTTTCAGAGGGCTTCAGTTTCAACGAGTACGTGGAAAGTGATGCAGACCTGATTACACGCGAGAATATTACAGAAAGCAGCATAATAGACGATCTTCGAGCTAGCGAACATCCTGCAGATGATCAACAAGATAACGATGATGAAGATAACTCTCTAGATGAACTTGAACCTACTCCTTTTTCCGCATTAGAAGCACTAAAGACGCTAGACCGCTATTTCAGAAAGCAAGGCAACAGCGATGTGATGTTACGCAACGTGTCCAAAATGCAGCAGGACATATTGGCCAGGGAAGCCTCTAATAGAACAAAACAAACCAAAATCACACATTTTTTTGCGAGTTAGCTTTTTTGATTACAGCGACTTTCTGTATCATTTTCTGTGTACTGCATGATTTGTGTTCTGTGTAAGTGCATTGTATTCAACAATAAACTTAACAAACTGCGTTAACAGCTAAATAAGCACCATGTAAACAAGCCTTTATAGAGTTTTTACCTGTTTGCATAATTGGTCAATTTGCCTAATTCGTCACTTTTTTCTAATCCCCTTGAGGTGACGAATTAGGCAAATTCTACTGTATAAGCTTTCGTTTATTCAACTTCTTCAGATAACTATAACTGAAAAAGAAAGAGATAATGATAAAACGTAAAAAAAATTTTATTATTTAATTCAGATACAGATGATGATCGAACGTAAAAAAATTCAATAACAAATTTTTTTTTTACGTTCGATCATCATGTGTATCTGAATTCAATTATAAAGATCTTTTTACGTTCTATCATCATCTGTTTCTTTTTTATTTATAGTTATCTGAAGAAGTTGAAAAAACGAAAGCTTGTAGAGTTGAATGGTATTTAGCTGAGATTTTTGTGAAGAATAATTGTTTTAGTGTATGTCTCCTACAATGTATGTACCAATCATTGCAAGTTTAAACCTGGTTTAGTTTTTGACAGTTTTGGATTATTTTTCTAACAAGAATTGCTTGCAAAAATTGTTTTTAGTAAAAGTATGGCACTTGTAAAATTGGCCCAATTAATAAAATTTGAACTTTGGTTTTTAGGTTCTCCTCATTTTTGAATCCAGATCCATGGCTATAACCATGATTAATAATTAAGACTTTTAAAAAAACATGTTAATCCAACCAAAACAAAGCTGCCTACACATTGTCCAATTATTAATATCTATATGTTTTTGTTTTTTAATGTCAAGCAAGATTTTAGGGTGTCGAATTGGTAGAAGCCCCATTTCGACGGCGGCCGGGCCAGCGTGGCCTTGGCCCAACTCCTGCTTCGCAATTCTGCTGTGTCCTTGCAAAGGGCACTTTATAAAGTTATCCCCTGCTGGACAGTATAAGCAAGCAGCTTTAAATCATAGCCATATCAGTGATTGGATTCAGGGGTTCACACGGGTTTGCGAAAACCGGTTCTTAGAATTTCAGCACGTTCTGCGAACCCGATCTTAATTTAACGTAATCTATGTGTCTCTATAACTCTGTATAATGAAGAAACCTGTTGCTACTAAGTTCTATAAAAAAGAGAACCTGTTCTTAAAGTTTTGAACCCTAACACTGGTCTTATCACTGTATGAAAACTGTAAATAAAAATTTTGATCCGTGCCGCAAAGTCTTGGAATCACGGATAGCAGGATGGGTAATTTCTTGACCGTTACCCAAAATTGATTATCTTCAACGTTGTCCCGCGCGTCAAAAAAATAAACAGTTGAAGCGATTTCAACCGCGATTGTGAATACGACCTACTTTGGAATGAACATTTATTGAACAAACAGTTAGCTACTTTTCATTTTTTCAATTTTGTATTTTTTTGAGGTCAATTTGTTTAGTTCTGATTGTGTAGTTATTGGCAAGCCACTTGATTTAAAACAAACTATTAAGCGTCAGGGTCAGGAAACAAGTCTTATTTGTTAACAGTCTGGAAATCTCAGTTTGTCAAAAAAGACTCTCTTACATGCTATTTTCTGGTTTTTCTTTCTGATTTTTTGTATATTAAAATTATAATTTGTAAGATAGACTAATTTTTTTGAGTGATTTTAAAGCTTTATTGGTTTACTGTGGAATTTGGTCTTTGCAAAGAGGAAGGAAATCTAAAAGCTTACGGTGCCGGACTTCTTTCGTCCATCGGAGAGCTGAAAGTAAGTATATTAGTTTTAAGTTTACCACCCACTTTTCTTTGTCGTGATTCCACGTTATGTGCAAACCTTTTGAAAATAAAATTAAGCAATAAATCAAATTTTGTAAAGTTTGTTTTTTAGTTTTTATTTTTGGTCGTGAAAAAAAATTTTAGGATACTTGCGTAGAATGCATACATGCTTAACATTCCTGTATCGACAGCATGCGGTGTCAGATGTTCCTGAGCATCTACCATTAGATGCTGAACGAACTTCGTTGCAGCCCTATCAAGATTCGACGTATCAGTCTGTGTATTTTGTTTCAAACAGCTTTGAAAAAGCCATTGATGAAGTCAGGTAACAAATTTATTTCAAAATTTATGTCATAAAAATGTCCATCAATTGCAGAGTGTGTAATGCACGACACCATTTCTTTCGGTACGACAAAACCTTTATAGGAGTCAAAACCTTAGATATTTCTTTATTTGTATACATTAACTGAAAATAAATGCTCAAAAACAGGCTTTAAAAGCTTAAATAATTAATTGACGCTAATTCATTATCAATTTTTTTAAACGTATTTTTATTTTGAAAAACTGTCTCGTTTTAAATTTATGTTGCGCATGACAAAAGCAAAAACTCTGCATTAAGTTTACTAGACTACATTTAAAAATTTTAATTTTGTTTTTAATTTGATTAAACTTTTTTCAACTGTGTAATAAAGTTAATCGTTCGTTGATAAAAGATACGAAAAAAGCTACTAGTTGTTTTTCGACCCCAAAATGGGTCAAATTGAAATCAAAATCATCAACTTAACCGTCAATAAAAAGGTTTAAGAAACAAATCTCGGCAAATTTTACTTTATAATAAATAAATTAGGGTGAAAATCTCATGTTCGTTCAATCGTTTGGACGCATAAAAAATTATCGTAGTGAAATTGCGAAAATCCAGATTGAAAAAATTTGTAGCCATGAAAAATAAAAAATTTCGGAAACCCTCGTTTACAGGATCTTTTTGCTTTTCAGATCCTTTTCGGAAAAGTTCTTGAAACGGAACTTTCGAGTATTTTATAAAGAAAGCTCCCAATCCGTTGAAGTAATCCCAAAACTGTAAATGTCGCCTTTTCCAAGCAGAATCCTATTAATCAAATTTAAAAGAAAAAATTAAACTTTGTTGTTGTTGTAAAAACTAGCGATTATTATATTATTTTGTTTTCGTACGAATTTTCATCGTTACTTTTTTTAAAACACCCACTAGCTTATTACTGCATGCTGTTGTCTTTATTTGCTTTTTTTGATAATGGGATCTAAACATCTGAGTTTAATTTAAATACCTATTTTCCTAAAAATCTTTGACCTAGTCTAAATTGAATCCTCTCCCTAAAGTTTACCTTTGACGCACCTTTTACTTCCATTTCTCCTTGTAAATAAGTCCCCAAAAACAAACTATAGAGGCACCAAAATTTTAGGCAATTTTTTTATGCTGTATCCTGTAAACTAACAACTTATCCTGTAAACTAATAAAATTGCAGAGCAAAATCCAAATCACAAATGTATTTTTCAAAGGACATAACTTTGCAATGCAGTTAAAATAAACTTTACGTATATGCAACAAAATTAAAAAATCTTTCTTGATTTTCTTTCTAGAACAATCTAAGTGAAAACCCAATAAACATTGCATAAGCGATAATTTACTTCGGTTACTTCCAAAAAACTCGTTTCATAAACCTAGTGGTGTTGAATTTGTTAAAAGGCTTTACTTTAATGTAGTTATTTTTGTTAGATTACAGTCAACTAAATATCAAGATACACATATTGACTCGTTTACCTTTTGTTTTAAGAAAACAAACAGCAAAACATTGTTTTCTAACGCTTATCAACATTTACATTACTTCTCTATTTTGCTTATTAAACTTTTTCGATTATTCAGCTCCATAAAGGTCAAGATATTTACAATGCATTGTTTTTCCAAATAACAAAATACATTGTAAGTGTGATAAGTAGAATTAGGATTATATATGTGCAATATTGTTTGACGGTGTAATTTATACTGTCGATGTGTGTGTGGTTTTGGATGTAGCGTTATTGTAAATTTTATTGCTTCCAGAACGAAACAACTAGAAAACATTAATAAAAATATTGCATCTTTAATTTTTATGGTTATTGTACAAGACAAAACAACCCTTCCAAGAAAATATTATTACGAGCAGCTATTTGCAACGGAGAGCGATAAGATGAGAGTCTCAATTATTTAACTTCGGTATTGGTTCTATGCATAAATGACGTGATTGAACATGATTAAAAATCTTTTCAGCTCTAACTTATAAGGCATGCGTGACCTTAAATGCGACCCAAACCAAACCAAAAAACCGCAATAGTGTCCGGAAAACTAGGTCAAGACAAAAAGACATTTTCACTCATTGGAAAACCAGATTCAGGCCGTTAAAACTTTTTTTCTTTCTTTGGTTTTCACATAGTTTTTAGTAAAGTTTGCGTTTGTTAAGAATTAATTTTCAACTGAGATAGTGTGCTTTTTCTTCCAAATGCCTGTTTGGAGGTTTCCCATTCAGTGGTTTAGGGACAGTTACACCGGGTCTGAATACAGGGGGCGAATCGTCAGCATAAGAAACATAAAAAAGAGTTTTTGTTTAATAGACATGTTTTTTGTCCTCCTTTTCTCCTTCCTCGTCTTTCGTTTTTGCCCGAGAAAAAGCATTTCACATCATTTGCCCCTGGGGGGAGATCTTAAATTGGAGCTCTAAATTACAGAAATATCGCTCACAAAAATAATAAAAAGATTCGAAAAAACCTAATAATTGGACCGCAACTTCTTTGAAACTTCAATGTAGGTCGGGCTAATTCCTTAGAGCAGTGGTTCTTAACCGGGGGGCACGCCTCCCCTGGGGACGTATGTAAATTATCAAGGGAGCGCAAGCCCTAACGTGTTTTACAACATATTCTTCATTAATTTTGAGATTAACGTTTTTTGGACTATTTTATGCTTGTTCTTAGTGCTTACATGCTGTCTGAAATATTACTGCAAGTATGTGTTGAACCATTATATGGTAATTCCGTTTCGTAAACTGAATAATGTATGATGTCATACTACAACAAAAGTATCTATCGTGTTTACTTCTTTTTGGTAATTTAGCAGTTGCAAATTAGAACTTACAAATTTAGCAAAACACGTAGCCTACTTTGGGTTGCTAAATTCAGTCAGAGAAAAATCAGAATGGGTTAAGGCAGCTATCAGTCAATTTGTAAAGTGGCAGTGCAGCACAAGTAAACTTTGTAAAGTAATCTAGAATAGACCTAATCTTGAGAAGTAATTAAGTTTATGCTTTTATCATGTTGCAATATCTGCGTAGCTAACTAATAAATTTAGATAATCAAAATGACAGAGAAAAAAGAAAGTATCTTTATGACTGCATTTAAATTTGGTTTGGTATCGCAGCAAAAAAGTAACACAGAAGTCCCGCAGTGTGTGATATGTTACAAGACTCTTCCTAATGATGCAATGCGTCTCTCATGTTCGAAACGGCATTTGACTACATCCCATTCTGCTTTAGCCGACAAACCTAAAGAATTTTTGGTATTAAAAAGTCACTCCTTAAAAAAACCTAAGTCGGATATGTGTGGGAATGTTTCAGCAAAGAGCTTCAAATGCTGTTGAAGCTTTTTATGAAATTTTTGTGTTAAGGCCCGTTTCCACTACGAGCGTGGAAAAAAGCATTCTTTGTTTGTTTTATTGATTTTTTTTGCGCTCGCTTCAATTTTAACCGCTCTCTTCAATCGAAGATCAATAATTGAAACAAAGAATGCTCTTTTCCACGCTCGTAGTGGAAACGGGCCTTTAATGTCAAAGAATAAGAACAGCCAAAGCATCGGGGAGTCTGTTGTGAAAGTTAGCGTGCTCATAGCAGCAGAACTAGTACTGGGTAAGGATAAAGCAAATATGCTTCTCGAATTTCACTATCCAATGATAGAATTAAAGGGGGAATCGATGAACTGTCTGATCAGAATATCAAACATCAACTTCTCGACCAAATAAAACAGTCTTTATTCTTTGCTATACAGTGCGATGAAACGACGGATATTGGAAAGTATTCTCAGCTTTTGCTTTATGTTGGTTTCTTCTCAGTTAACACGGCAAAAGATTATGCTATTCTGCCACCCAATAAAAAGTCGTGCAACATCAACCGATGTTGTTATTGCTGTACTAAACTTCTTTCAGGAAAACCAACTATCGCGAAAATCATTAGCAAGAACGTTCACGTATGGAGCTCCAGCTATGCCTAGTCTGCAATCTGGCTTCTTCAGAGGGTAAAAGAAAGAAATCCTTCTGTAATAGGTAGGCCTACGCATTGCGTACTTCATCGTAAAGCCTTATCATCCATAACTTTGGCTCCTGAAACGAAAGAGGTTTAGGACCTATCTATTGAGATCGTTAGCTATATAAAGGCGGGATTCCTTAACGGTCGTCTATCACACTCCTGTGTCAAGATATGTAATGTGAACATGTAGCTCTACACGAATGTTCGATGGCTGTCTAAGGGGAATATGCTAAAACGGTTTCATGAATTAAAAGTTGCAATATTTTTTGATTCCAGGTAGAAAAAAAATTTATTAAGAAAGTTTCAATCCCAAAAATTTTAACCATCACTGGCTTATCTTGTGGACATATTTCAGGCAATGAATGCTCTCAAGCTTCAACTTCAAGGGAAAAACATAAATATAAGTATGCAAAATGCCATTATGTAGTCATGTCAAAACTTGACCTCAGAAAAAATCGAATAAGACAAGGGAATCCAGCAAGCTTTTATTAATTCGATTTTACTCTCACAAACGGTAACCTTGAGTCTGAATTAAAGCATGAATAAAAACTTACCTATTTGACTAAAAGAAAAATTTAATTAAATAAAATCGTCATATAGATGAGAAGCAAAACACCTAGAAGTTTATCAGAAACCCTTTCAGTGCGAAGCATAAGGCGGCATTTTTGATGAAGCACAAGAAGAGTTTCTCGAGGTAAAATTTAACTCCACAACCAAGGACAACTTTAAAATGTTTAACCTTGAAACGTTTTGAATCAAGTACCTTTCTGTTTATCCTTTTATTTCAATCCAGGCCCTTTGTGTTCTAGTTATGTTTGGTTTGACTTATCTTTGTGAAGCCGCATTTTCTACAATAGTTATCTAGAAACAAGCTGGAAGTTGAAGGAGACTTACGATGTGCGCTGTCTGGGATAAAACCACGCATTAAATAGCTAGTTGCTAAGAAACAGTGTAAAGTGTCTCATTGATTTGTGATTAATAAATAAAATGCAATTGCAGCATTTATTTATTTATAAATGTAGGGGGGCGTGAAGAGGGGAACCATTGCTCAAGGGAGGCGCAGTACCAAAACGGTTAAGAACCACTGGTTTAGAATTTGCTTTAACCATAACTTCTCCGACGTTTTTCCAAAAATCAAGAGAATAAAAAATAATATTACACCAGAAAATAAAATGTAGCCAGCAAAAAACTCATCTCAGGGCTTTCTGTCCGATACTCTTCAGGAGATAAACGTTGGAATGAAGAAAAAAACACAATTGATTGTCTAATACAGGGGTTCTTAAACTTTTTGAGATACCCTTCTTTTTTCTCGCGAGCAAAATTTACAATCCCTCTTCTTAATGCAAGCAAATTCTCGCTCCCTTGGCTACACAAAAAAACAACGAAACCAAAGCTCTATCACCATATTCTCTATTTTTGTCCAGAAATTGAGGTGGAGACTGAGGAAAAAGTCTTCACTTTCCATCAACTCCAAAATCTCCATTTTTGCCTCACATTCAACCTGAAGACAAAGTACATTATTACAGCATCCATCAATTTAGTTTGTAGCCAGTTGCTTGCCCCGCCCTGGTAAATCTTTCACGCCCCCCAGTTCATGAACCCAGGTCTAATAAAACTGAACGAAGATTATTGAATATTTCAAGAAAAGCGTCAAAACGCGTAACAGCGCAAGATTTTCAAGTTGTAAATAAACTTTTTACAATTTTAATTTTGCAAGAATTCGACTACAACTTGAAAATCTTGGCTGATTACGCGTTTTGACGCCTTTCTCAAACATCCAATCGTTCAGTTTTATTAAACAATTAATTGAATTTTTTTCCCCTCATTTCAATGTTTATCTCCTAAAGAGTGTCGGACGAAAAGCTTTGAGCTGAGTTTTTACTGGCTATATTTAAGTTCTGTACCATAAACCACTTGTTAAAAATAAAACAAACAATTTTTTAAAAACAGGAACATTGAGTGAGAAAATGTTGCGTGACTTGAAAAAGCTCTGTAAACTTGTTAGTGATGATTTTTGAAATACACATTGTCAAAACAATACAAAAATGTTCGATCACGTTACCCCCCCCCCCCCCCCCCGTTTCCCAACCTGATACATGGTCGGTGAGTTTTAAGGCTTCCGCCAACGGACACCGGCACATTTCAATCCGAGTCGTTAAAAACAATCCCAGGATTTTGTGAACAGACAAAACAGTTTGTAGAATCGTTTTACAGACCAAAAATTAGGTGAAGAGCAAAAATTATGATTTTTTTTGCTTTTCGCCTACTTTTCTGTCGGTCACAAATTTCGCAAAATTAAAAACGTACTTCAAACGCAATCTTCCGTCATAAAAGGCTAAAGAACACTGATGCAACCCTCTTTGTCGCAGTATATTTTTCACTTCTCTTTGGAAAAAGAAACGTCTGTAAATGGAAAGTCACGTGATCCGAATATTGTGCTGATTGTATTTGTTCACTCGAAATATTTATGCCTAAATTGCATAGTTGGCACCACATGTTAAAAAGATTTTACAAACCATATCCCTCAAAAGCATTTGGGAAGTTTCTTAATTTTTTGGGAATTTGCTTTTTTTGAAATCAGTTTTCAACGACATCCTATTGGTTGGCATTGTTCTAAATAATTATATTGTTGCGCAATAAAAAATTGATTAGCTGTGGCAGTGGTTGGCAATCTTTTAAACTTCACCGACCACCTGTATTTCTTATTTGGCGGACCACTAAAACAAATTTAGAAAAAAAGCTGTTGTGAAGACAAAAAAAAGAAAGACCTTCACTATCAAAATTATTATTTTTTCATGTCCGAGCTGAATTTAGATAAATAAGTTACTGAGAAGATTAAAACAAAATCTTCATCTTCAAAATTCCTATTTTTTCATGGCCGAGATGTAGAATTTGTTTAAAAATGAAGAAAAGACTGAAAAAAAGCTTTTAACATTACCTCGAATGATAAGACTCATGATGTCAAAGGTGTCTGAATTTGAATTGATTAGAGCAGTGGTTCTCAACCATCGGTCCGCAACCATTTATTTCAATTTTACTCTTTAAGGAGGCCTTACGAGTTCAGAAGTAGAACAATGTCAAAAGAATATTAACAGTGATTATTGATTTTTCTTAATAACTAAATGCAAGATCAAGGCTTAGATTGGGGAAATGTGTATCGTTGTGTACTGACCACGCTGCCAGCATGGCTGGGTGTCATTCGGGTGCAACTGCAAAAATAAAAAAAAGTTGCAAACAAAAATCTGCTGTCTTCACATTGCATGTATCGCTGTGAACAATAGCTTCCCAGAAGCTGTCACCTGAATTAAATGACATTATAATCCGACCAATTAAGATTATCAATTACTCGTAACCGAATATAGCATTTAAGGCTTTTGAGGCACTATGTGTAAGTGTGGCTGCGCAAAATCGCCATCTCATCTTTCATGCAGAAGTGATGTGGCTTTTGAGAGGACGCGTTCTTACACGTCTTTTTGAGTTAAGGGAAGAAACAAATTAATTTTACCTGAATGAACATTCCCATTAAAAGAATTTTATCCGATGAAATGTACATAGGTAAACTTGCATATTTAGTGAATATATTTAGCCGCTTGAATGACGAATGACCGCTTGAATAGCTCTCTTTAAGGTTATTGCATCAATATATTTACAGTGTGCAATAAAAACAATGGTTTCAAAAAAAGTGGCGAAGAAAAAGTATAAAAATGAATTATGAAATCAGTCTCTAGTTATTAAGAGGAATGGTGCCAGACTATCCTTCAAGTTAAGATAGTCATTCGAAAAGACTAAGCAGGAAAAGATAAGAATTCAACAAAGTAACTTTTTTGCAAATTTGTAATTGTAATCAGAAATCTACAATTTCAAACTTATTTTGATTAGTAAAGATGAAAAATACCGGTATTCTCGTAAAAGAAACAATCAGAAATCAGTACTAATCAAGAAAGAAAATTTTGAAAGCTTGGTTTAATATAATATAATTTCTTATATCAAAAAGTACATTGTACCTTCTTGTAAATTTTCTACCGCATGGTGTCCAACCCGCTTCTGGCTCCCCTGACTTTACTATTAAAAACTTCAATACAGCCACGTTTACTACGTATTATATCAAGAAGAGAGCAGCAAATTTCAAATTAAATAGAGTTCTTCTGATGCTAAATGCTTACTTTTGTTTTAATAAAAAAATTTTTTATCGATTTATTGCGTTTATTACAATTTTTTCAGACATTAAAAAGATTACCAGCCCGCCAAATTTGTTTGATATATTACCGGTCCGCAGGCTTAAAAAATGGTTGAGAACCACTGGATTAGAGTTCTTTACCTGATAAACTTGTTACAAATCTGATTTGTTCTGTGGAACATCAAAACTTTTTCCATGAACCACCGGTTAGCAAACATTGGGCCATAACATTTAATAATAAAACTTTTTTTTGTAGAAAACAGCTGTAATACAAACCAGATTGTGCACAGACTTTTTTATAAGTAGGACTAGTTTTAAAAAAAGAACAATCATAATTTAAAATTAGATATCATAAATAAGGCAAAGTTTGCTGAACTGTGATTAAAGCTGTTGCAAAAAAAAAAGCGTTTTCTCGTTTCTACAAAGAAAAATTTTCTCGATTTAAAATGCGACTTATTGACCAGTTCAAGCTGTGTTTTGTTAGGTGACAAAGTTATCTGTTATTTTAGAAGGTCCAAAATCAGCGTTTGAGCCGAAAATCAAGATGTTTTTAATTTGATTATTAAGAACGTTAAAAATCTTTTTTTTTTTCTTTATCAAAACTGAATAGTTTTAGCAAATTTTCTGTTGAGTTTTAAAAAATTAAATTTGTTTAATTTCCAGGTAAGAATTAAATGCAAGTAAAACTAAAATTTAATTTAAAAAAATGGTAAAAAAGCAAGAAAAAGGCTTTAGCTAAATAACAATAGTAACTTGAGCTCAAGATTATACGAATACTGGTAAACCCTTTAACCAGTACCCGGCTGGAAGGGGATGTGCGGGCAAAATTAATTTCACAAAAGCAGAGAATGTATCATAATTTCCAAGGGAGTCTAGCATAAGTAATTACCTTTAAAAGTTGATTTCTTGTGTTTTCATATTTTTTTGGTTTTGGGTGGTGGAACCTAATATTAAAGGTAAAAAAGGTTAAAGGATGAGTACGGGAGTACGGCCAGGTTATTAACAAATGCTACGGTGTCGGTCGAAACCGACACATCGAACTCAAACCGACCTCAAACTAATTGAATTTTGTTTGCTGTTAGCCGTTACTAAGCTCGCAGGCTTTGAGGTTTTTCCAAAATTTAAAAGATAATAAACTATACCCGGGGAATAGTGAACGTGAACACCAACCATTAACCTGTGCAGGTCTCTGGCTTCAGCTACTCGAAAACCCAAATATCGCTGAGCAGTTAAATTGGTATATTGTTGTTTTCGCTGTGAACCAAAAGATGTGTCATGCATGCAAAACAATGCAATCAAAACTACTCTTACAATAAAATGTTGCAATTAACTTTAAAATGGCTTGAACTTTCCGTAAGTAAGTAGAACAATGTTTTATTTTCTTTGATAAAGCCACAGTTGATTTATTTACTCAAATATATATAAACAAACTGCTCTATAGTTTAACAAAACCTTAAAAAAATTAGAAAACACTGCAACAATTCTTAATCACCTCTGCCGTTACTCTTTAAATCGGCCGAAGAAAAAGTAAATCCGATATAGTAGATACGTCGACACCGTGGCCGATTCATTAGAGCGCCGTTAATGTGATCGGCATGGTCTCGGTTCAAAACCTTATCGCGCCATTCTGTTGTTTCCTTGGCAAAGACACTTTCGCCGCTTCTGATACTGGGTTGTCTTGGCAAGAAATTATAAATTTCAGTCATATCTATATAAAACTAAAAAACTAAAATAAAAATTTTTAACCTGACAGCAATATCTTGACATCTCCGGAAGCAGGTCGGGGTAATTGCTTGCCCTATTTTTTTAACGCCTCGGTCACTTTTCTGCGAGTCGGGAGAATAAACACAAAAATAAAATAAAAAAATGAAATATTCTCAATAAAGTTTGTAATCGTAAAATTTTTCTATAAAATATTTTCCATAGCTCAATTCACCATTAACTAAATTTTATAGTTCGGCTATAAGTGTTTTATGGGCAAAACTACAAAGTTCTAAGACGGGGGTGGGAAACCTACGACCCGCAAGATGTTTCAATGCGGCCTTCGTGTAGTTGGAAAGCCGATGTGCCGCGTTTTTTGGTCTTCATTTCGAATTCGGCGTAAAAGTGAAATAAATTTTTGAGATTAAGATAAAAAAAAAAGGTCTTGACATGACGAACCAGATGAAGAAGGTGTATTGAGAAATTACCTTTTTCGTAAATCAACAAAAAGTTTAATGCGGCCCGCTCCTAATCTTTTAATTTTGGGATGCGACCTGCAAATGCAATCGGGTTCCTCACCCCTGCTCTAAAAGACTTTCTATACTGAACCAAAAATTAACAGTTAACTGAGATGACCAGTAAAATATTTAAATTGGAAAGTTGATAGAACTTTTGATAATCTTACAGTTTAGGTACAGTGTTTTTGAAAACCAAAAAAGATTGTCTGTAAAATTTTAGATTTGTAAATTTATATACTAAAAAAAGACATAATTAACCAAAGTTAGGGTTAGTTTTATTTTACACACCTAAATTGTAAGGTTAATAAGTAGACGCCAAGTCGGACATTTCTGACCAAAACTTGAGCGAAACTGTTTCAGAGAAACCTTAATATTCAAAATACTTCTATCTGGAAAAATTGTATATAGCGACTTATTGTAATTTTATAACCTCGTCTGGGTGTTAATATAACGTCATATTATTTTAGTAAAACCACTGTCACTTGCCAACACCATGAACAGCAAAGAAGAAAATCTTGAAACCCGGCAAATTTTCGAGCATCGAAAATGGCTTGATTGCAAATTAATTTGGGATAAGATCTTCCGAATTTTATCTTGCACGTGTTATGACAGCGCTTTATGGTACGAGCAATTCCAAACTGGTGAGTAGCGTAAAAATAGATTTGGTTAAGCTGTTTTAAGCTTGATTCTTAAATTTTGTAAGTCTATAATGAATCTTTTTGCTGTAAAAGTTTTCCCTGTCTCCGGAAACAACCAAAATTCTGCCCCAATTCTCATTTATAACAAAACAAATTGAAGAGTAATTACACAAAACGTATAACGTTAAAATAAACACTTATAGCTCTTTATGGCTAACCTACATCGCAAGAAAACAGTAGTTTTACTTTGTTATTATACTAGAAATCCTATGAGAAGACTGAGGGTCGTAACGAATTGTTTTTCCGAAAAAGTTGAAAAGTGATGAGGCAGAAGGCTGTCTTGTTTTCTCTCGTTTTTGCAGATTATTACAATCCAGTGCAAACACAATGTTATTGTCTTATAAGAAACTAAGCCACTTAAAACGAGAAATACTATACTCTAGTTTTGCTCTTGTTGTAGCTCGTCACTGGATTCGAACCAATTGGATGTTGTCCTATACACAGTAATTTTTGAAGAGTGAGCGTGTTGCTTAAGGCGAGTCCTGGACAGAGCTATGATCATGGTCTTACAACATAGTTAGATGCTGTGTATTCCTAAAAATAAAAAGCAAAAACATCTACGTTTTAAAAAAATGCCAAACTGTTGGTCAAGTGGCGCTAAATCTTTCATATTTATTACCGTAATTTTTTTAATGAAGTATTTTTGTTTTGTTATTTGTCAAGTTGTTTTGGCAGATTATAAAGTAAAAGTTATTCGTTTTTTGCTGTTAAACTTACCTTCAACTAAACAACAATTTTTTCGGTAGTTTTTTTTTAGTGCCCAATGTTTCATCCTTTTAATGATTTTCTTTATAGGTTATCGTATAAGAAAGTTGCTTGGATTATTGAGCATATTGCTGGGTATGTCGATGCTGATTATCAACTCTCTTCATCAGCATTTTTTTGGCCACTCGTTCAAGCTATTGACAATACTTTTTTTTTTCTGTGGAATTTTCTTTCTTTTCTGCGGCGTTTGCTGGAAAAGGAATTCTAGGAAAGCAACTATCGACGACGAGGTTGGAGCCGGAATCCGAGAAGCGATGCATCCGGCTCGGACGTTGGCGATGTTATCCGAATCGGAAACACAAAGCTCTACGTGTTCCAAACGCTCCTCGCCGGATTCTGAAAACGATCTTGAGAGAACACTTTCTGCTAGCGAAGGTTCAATAGAAGATTTACATTTACAGTCTTTCACAAATCAAGATACTCAACAAGTCGAGGGACGTTTCTCTGAAGAGAGTAAAAATGAGGTTTTAAAAAAGTGGGAAAAAGCAAAAATTAAACAAAAGCGCAAAAAATCGAAAATTTCCAAAAAGAAGAAAAAACGATAAATTTAATTTTTTCAATAACTTTCTATCGTAATAAATGCCATTTATGTTAATTTTTTATTTGTTTGCATTATGTCAATAAACCAACCTACTTAGCTTTCTTTGCAATATGTTTTTAGACTCATGATTTTTTCTTGCTTGCCAATAAAAAACACTTGTGATTGACAGCAAGTCTATATTGCTTTTGGTGGCAAAAAATTGTAAAATTTTTGTTTGATTGGTCATTCTTCATGGTTGCGCAAAAATTTTTTTCTAATTTTTAAATGAAAAATCTTGTAGTGGGGAAGGACTGGACTGACTTGGTTGGTGTTTGGAGGAGGTGAGAAAGTGAGGGGGGAGGAGGATCCTAACCCTAGCCCTAGCCCAAACCCTAACCCTAGCCGAAACCCAAACCTAAAGAAGGGTAGTGGTCCTGAGTTCAATATTTGACCACCACAGTTGACAGCAAAGCTGTCAAACCGAAAGAAAACTCTAACCCTATAAAAAACAGTGGTCCTAAGTTTCACTCCCACCCAAGAAAACAAAGCTGTAAATTCTAACCCTAAGAAAGTCAGTGGTCCTAAGTTTGATTCCTGTCCAAGACAAAACCAAGATTACAAAACATGACGTAAGACATTCTGCAAGATTTTAAAGCAATAAACTTTTTTCTTTTTTCTCTAAACAACCTTGATTTTTATTATAACTTTATTTAATCTTTTCTAAACAATCTTGATTTTTTTTATAATAATCTCCATTTTTTCTAAACAAATTTGGCTTTTGTTATATCCAATGGTGGGCACGGTACTTCTTAAAAGTACCGCGGTACCTTAAAGTAATTAGCAGTGAATATGTTTTATCTTGATTTTTCGGATAAATTATGCCTTGAATATATGAAAGGACTAATGAATACGTTGTCTTCTGATTTATTTTTTATGTAAAAAAAGTTTTGACAGGAATGGTACTAATTTCCATATAACCTATAACAGTGGTTTAGTCAGAGTTATTCACAAACTTTTTGGCCACGGACCTCAATTTCAAATCTTGCTTATCATGGATCCCAATCTTATGTCACATCAATTTTCTGCCCAACCAACGAGGAAAGTTTTGACAGTTTTGACAGGAATGGTACTAATTTCCATATAACCTATAACAGTGGTTTAGTCAGAGTTATTCACAAACTTTTTGGCCACGGACCTCAATTTCAAATCTTGCTTATCATGGATCCCAATCTTATGTCACATCAATTTTCTGCCCAACCAACGAGGAAAGATAAAACAAACAAAAACACACAAAATCCGTTAAAAAACAAATGTTTATAAACAGGCATACCATGTTTCCGTAAAGGCAAACCGGGACGCTCGTTTATAGACAAAAATTCGTCCCTAAAAAGAAGTGTTCTCTAAAAAAAAAAGGTCTTCACTTCAAATCTGTCTCGGATTTCATGGTATGGATTACTTTACCAAGTATGGTATATATGTTGACAAATTTTGTCATATCGTGGCGGACCCCTTGTGCGCTCATCACGGACCTCATTTTGGAAAACTCTGGCTTAAATTTTATGGTCTTTTAATAAAATTATTAAACCTTCGCTGGCCGTTAAATGTTATTATAATTTTTTATATTTTTGCTTGCAAAGAAACGAAATCAAAATTTCATCAAGTCCCTTTCGAATTGGTAAGAATATAAAACCTGGTGATTAGTGGATTTTTGATTTTATGCAAAATATTTCCATTTTTATAATTAGACAACTAGAACGTTCCTTGCAAATGCAATACCTTCAGAAAATATTTACTGCACTACGATTAAGTCCTATTAATTTCTGATATACCGTATTTCGCACCGAAAACACTAAAGATTTGACATAATTGCACGCAAAAATGCTACTTTTTCCAAAGCTACAATGTCTTTTTTGCAAAATAATTACTATACGCACATTAAACACAATAATCACTCTTTTTTTGCACAACTGGTGCGGTGACCATGCACAATTTTTTTGTATATGTTATAAAGTATATAGTTTAGTTGCCGTCTCCCCATAGGCGTACCAGCCCAAAGATTTTGGGGGCCAATGAAGTTTTTCCTAAATTTTGTGACGTTTGCCCAAATCATGATTTTTTAGCACATTACAGATAGGACAAAAAAATTGTCTGAGATTCTCGAACCAAGAAGAACTTTTGTCCTAAAATCATGGTGATCTCTAAAAAAAAAAGTTCTTCACTTGAATTCAGTCTCATATTTTTCAATTTTCGACCCAAAAGCAAGGCGTTCTCTAAAAAAAAAAGATCTTGACTTAAATTTGGTAACTATTTTTTGCAGTTAATTATTGTCACTGCCCTAAAATTTCTGACTTTCCCCAAAATTTTCATATCACTGCCCGAAAAATTTCAATTTTTCCCAAATCTTAGAAACTTGGGGGCAATTTCCCCCCTGCCCCCACGGCAGGTACGCCTATGCGTTTCCCTATTTGCAACCTTTGCTCTATTTTGTTTTCAATTATAATCAACTGTTCTTTGGATGCAAATAAAAACAAACTGCTACTACCACTACTATTTTAATAATCTACAATGTCTAGGCCTTTGTTAGTTATTTCAACAAGATGGCCTTGAACACCCAAGTAAAGAACATAAGTGAAATAGGTTGTGGTTGATAAATTGTTAGATTTCCTTTCGACAACGCGCGATTTATACACTTTACACCTTTTTTTTCATTAGAACCGATGTACAGTAATTCGGGTGTTAATGCGGTTTATCTGCAACGAATTACGTGCATTCATGTACAAATAAAATCCAAATAAAATACGCTTATTAAAATAGACACGACAATCATTCAAATTTTGTAAATGACAACAAACCAAATCAATTAACAAATTAAAATTACTGCCAATTGAAAACGTCTATGAATACATTCTACATACCGAAATATTTTTTCAAGGTCACTTTTTTCAAGTTATCAATTTATCGATCACCGTAAATATCACGAAATATTAACTTCCAATTCCACTCAAAGCAACATTTTTAAAGTACAGTACCTTATTACATCAACCCGTTTTCTCTCTAGTTAGACTTTAGTTTCGGCAAGACGAGTTTTAATGCGAAGACGTCACGACCACTGCAGAGAACATCAATCTGATTAACTACCGAACTACGGCGGCTACACTTTTAACAAAATCTACAACCTACGAATCCAAAGAAGCGCTTGCTTGTGGCAAAAATTGATAGCGATTATTCAAAGCGAAAATCAACAACAGCTTTTCTGTAAAACAATTTCTTGTTCTATTAAAAAAGCTGCGGAATGGAACGCGGAGTACTGTGAAAATGCTTCCAGGCTCCTTGCTTTTGTGCCCCGTACCAGTGCCAGGCCTGTTGGGATGGGCTTACCCCGAGCAGCTTGGGTTAAGCTCAACCGCCTGCGGACTGGTGTTGGGCGATTCCATTTTTCCATGCACAAATGGGGTCTCGCTCCTTCACCGAATTGCAAGTGTGGCGCCTCTGAGCAAACCGCAGACCATGTACTAACAGCGTGCCCTATACATGTACATCGGGCATCACATGAAGCACGAGGTCTGACGGTTTTGAATGACGAAACTCGATGCTGGCTTAATAACACCACTGCCAGCATCTGATTCAGGCAGTTCAGCAGTCTGGGGTAGTAAAAGGATAAACTCTCGGCCCCAATCCTGCTTGTGTCTGACCTGGAGTGGATACCCTTCAAACGATGACGACGACGACGACGAGCTGCGGATAATAGACTGGCGTTTTTGTGCCATTATCTTAGTTTTCAACTTACAAATAATGTCGACTTGAACACTGAAGACAGCCTGCTGTGTGTTTAAGTAAAAATTTCAAGTTTTATTTATTGTACCACAATGATCTTAACATATCATATTTTCTTCTGATCATCTTAAAGGAATAGCAGAAGTATGTCGGAAAACAGAATTGGGAGAAATTTCTTGCGATAGATCTTCATATTTCAGTAACACAATGCGAAAGAAAATACACTGCTTTTGCTAGTAAGCTATTGCAAACCGAAATGAAATCAATAATTTTTACTAACTGTAACTTGCAACAGAGAGCACTTTATTATAGATTATGGCTGTTTGATTGGTATTACAAAATACCCTTTTAACAACTTTCCGAAATAGCCTCCAAAAATGCGAAATACGCAATTTTATGACAGGAAGAGTTAGCGAAGTGATTTTCAACCTTTTTCATACCGTGGCCCACTTTTCAACGCAATGTAATTTTAACGTCCCACTTCGATCAACAAAATTTAATTCCGGTCGCAAAAATCTGGTGATCTATAAAAAAAAAAGGTCTTCACTTTGCATTTGTTTGCAATTTCTCGATTTTCATCCCCAAAACATAAAAAAAAGTCCTCGGTGGGAACTTGTTTCCGATTTTTCGACCATAATGACTTCATTATAGATATTGCTTTCATTTTGATTTATGCTCTGTGGCCCACCGACAATACCACTGTGACCCACAGGTTGAAAACCCCTAGGTTAGCGTATAAAAATGCTCTAGTCATAAAATACTCCCGCAGTGAGCCTTAACTCTACTTAGACTAAGCTTTTTAGAAAACTTTTTACGACCAAAAAGGTGAGGCGAAGCGGAAAGTGCTCGCGCTCTTTGTTTGCTTATATTTCGACAATTAGTAGCACTAAAAGTGTCATTCAAGTTTGTATAGAAAAAGAATTTCATACTCTTGTGATAGAGATACTTAAATGTTGTAATAAAATATTATTTCGGATTGAAAAAGCGAGTTTTCTAAAGGTGGTAAACTCTTGTAAATTGGCCGAAGAGCAGAGATTGGTTTTTGAGTTAACGGCTTCGGCGGTTTAATTGATCGTATGATTAAAAGTAAAATTCTTTCACATTTCTTTCTGTTCTTTCTGCAGGAATCCCCTTAGGGAGATTACTGCAGTTCACAGAAGAAGAATCTCTATTTCAGCAAAATCTGATTTTATTATTAAAATGCTTCAATCTTAGCAACAACGAATGTTTTCAAAATTTACTGGACTGTTTGAACAATTTTGGAAATGTACTTTTCATACAATAAAAAGAAATACAATTTATTCCAAAAAAAAATTGAAAATTTAAGTGTCACATCGTACTTTTTTATAATTATTTCAAAATGTTATAATAAGCCAAATTTTAAAAATTAGTTAAGATTGATTACTTTGGTGAAATTAATTTTTTTGCATTTTCACAAGTTTTTTCTTTTTTAGTAGGTAGTCAAGCCTTCGTAGTAGAATATTTTATAATCAAACTTGACTAATGCTCTGGCGTATATTTTTGAATTTTAAATTTACCATTCATTGAATTATTTACATTTCGTCAGAGTAGGGCCTCAACCTGAGACCCGCAAAGTCTATTGTTGTAGCTCTTCGAAGAATTTGTAATTACACAATCGATCAAATTATTGTAATGCTTCGAATCAATCTAATGAGGCGCAGAAAACTCGGAATACATAGGCTAATTTTCGTTTCAGTAGAGATTTTTCGTTTTATATAAAAATAAAACACGTAGTATATCACACTGGTGATCTTTTTTTGTTCAGTTTTTAACTAAATTTGTGGTCCGAATTTGTAGTCCGAATTCCTGCTATCAAGGAGCTTCATTAAAAAATAATTAAGTACCAAATTAAGATTTCTGCACCACAATAAACTTTTCGACAAAAGCTGGACCATAATGGTTAAAAGATCGAGCATCCCTGCGTCAGAGTATAAAACAACGTAACATTTTCCAAAACAGTCATTATCATCGAAATAAATTTCTACCGAGAGGAATTTTGGATTTTAATATTAATTTGATTATAACTTAAGACACTGATATTTTTTTCAGAATTATTTAACTTATAGTACGAATTTTGACATTAGAATAAAAAATAAAACATCGATACAACCAATTGATGATATTGCACGCGAGCATAGCACAATATACGAGTATATTCTATTCGAATGTCTTTTGACCTTGTTTACGTAAATGTTCGATACAGACCCAACATAATTCAAAAGGAGGACGAAAGTCCGTTGATAATTTTTGATTACCTCAACCAAACTGCAACAAATATTTCTGAAAATTTCACTTTTTAAATGAATCTATATCGTTCGATTTTTTGGTCATTTTCATTACACGCTCAGTGCAATAAAGAAAAGTAAGCTATTCTATTGAGAGTTATTTCTAACATAAACTTACAAGAAGAAAAAATGAACGCACACCTATCAAGATATTGTACTGTACAGAAAGTAACATATAGAAATGAAATAGTTATTCACGCCAAGTCATTTACAGTATGCTAAATTTTAATACTGGTGCGTAAAATAATTTCCACTTCTTGTTCTTATTGCAAACAAAATTACAAGAAAAAAGCTGGATCAGGGATCTTTTAACTCTGTTACATTTGACGCGTCATCTGCTTGAATAAAAATAAGTCAAATAACCTCTGTTGGTGCGTTTTCCATTAACTTCAATATTAACACTTAAAAAAGATTGTGTTATTTTTTGTGATAATTTTATTGGTTGATTTCACTTCAGAAACCTCTTTTTATTTTGTTAAAATTGTTTAAAAATTGGAGTTCGAATAAAGTTTCAAGAAAAGCACAGATATTGGATATGTACAGTATGTAAAGGTCGAATGACATAGAGTGACGCTGGCGTATAAAAAAATGATACAATTATTAACATATAATGTAAAACTTCAAGCGCATAAGTAATTAACGATTTTACTTCAGTTTAATCTAAACAAAACTTGATATTTAAACCGATAAGTTAAAACAATATTTTTTCACCAATTTTAATTTTGTTTCTTTTTCTGTGCACATTTAAGCATGATTAAGATTGATAGAAAAAAATAAGACAAAATAAGCTTCATACACAAACCCATCATTCGTTTTCAAGATTTAAAATTTTTATTGATTTTTATAGTATTTCAACTCCCTCCAGACTCGTACAAAAACGTTGAAGGCGTTATACTAAGGGCAACTTTTAAATAAAGCCAACGTAAGTACGATCAATTCCACGAAAAGTCGGTTGTTTTCTTGAAAAATTTGTTGTAATAAGATTTATTCTATCAAGCCTTATCACAATTAGTTGTCATATCCAAACAAAAACAAACCAAACTGAGATCTTTAAAATTATTTTATAAACTTTCTAGCTTTGTGACTAATTCGAAATCTAAAAATAAACTTTTGAAAAAGTAGGATTTTTAAAAAATATCTAAAACTTTGCTTTCAGGATGCTGTTTCGCTTGGGGTAACAAATACAAATAAAGTAAGAAACCAATAAATTTAGTCTTTTATGTTGAACGTTGCTAACATTTGAGAAAAAAGGTTTGGACATCAACCATGTCAATGAAAACGTCTACGGATATTAAAAATTAAACTTTTAAGTTTCATTTTCCACAACAACGTTTTGTGGTCAAGTTCCCCTTTCGATACCGTCGGGACATATATGTCCCACGGCATTAGTCCACACCATGAAATAATACCAATGGGACAAAATCATCCCAAGAATAAATACCGTTGGGACAAATGTGTCCCAATTAAAAAAGTAGAAGAAATACAATATGGAGTAACAAAAATCTATCAAAAACACATATATGACATAGATTTCCTTGTTTTAAACTAAAATTAATTTAATATGTTCATTACAAATCGATATTGAAAGGGTTAAATTATTGCACTAGTTTAACCAAAAATACTTTACTTTTTCTTTCTCCAAATAAACGTTTTAATTAAAAGCTTTATTAATTGATATTAAAAATTGATCCATGAATAAAATTTTATACATTTTTCACACGGAAATATTGTGGTCAGGTTCTTAAAATTGTAAAACTTTACGCCTAGTTGTCACCATTAGAAGCTTCACATTGTAAAATTTTTAGTATGGAAGTACTAGATTCCTTCTACGTAAAAAACTTAACTTTTTGAAAGGGTTATCTTTCTTCCAAGTGTCTTACATTTTAAAATTTTTAATACAAAACCACTAGCTTGCTTGAAAAAAAATCTAAAAAATTTTTTCTGAAAAGCGTACATTTCTTCCAAGTGTTGTAGAAGTTTGTTAATTTTTAAAACAAAAATCCTAAAAAAATTGTGTTTTATTTTAGATTGTTGCTATTTTTTCTATGCATAGCAACAATTTAACCTCATAATGATTGTGCGTATTGTTTTCTTAAACGCGCGAATGTTGCAATTCTGCCGAACAAGGGAGTTTAACGAACAAACTGAGTTACCAAAATTGTTAAATAACAGTAAATATTCGACTTTCCACACAGTTTTTGACTAAACGTTTTCCAAAATGAGTGTTTTTATAGGTTTAGAACACCGTATCTTAGCGAAATATTGCTTGAAGTGTTTACACCAGGGGTGCAAAAACACGGTCGCGCACTCGCACCGCGCGACCGTGACTTTCAATGTTCTCTGAATAATAATCATATGTCGAAGGCATAAAACTTTTGACATAACTATTCCTTAACATTGTAAAATTGACTTGACGAGGTGGAAATAATATGCGACTTAAATGTGGCTAGTTTAACTTATTTTTGAAAAACTAAATAGTTCATCAGAAGAACGGCAGGCAAAGTGCATCTAATTTGGATAGATTTTTATCAGCTTATTAACTTTACTGAAAGACGCAACCTGGCTTATACTCCAAATCAGTGGTTTTCAACCAGGGTTCCGTCAGAACAGTTTAGGGGTTCCGCAAGTTGTCTGTGAAAGATGAACTTCGTGTGTGTTTATCAAAAACACGACCTAATTTTAAAGAGTTTTGCAAGAAACATTAGGCTCAAGTTTTTTATTGAATTTTTTACGAGAATAAATGTAATTTTTTACAGTTTGTATTAATAATTTCAGAGACCAATTCCAAGTGAAGACCTTCTTTTTTTTTTTTAGAGAACACCCTGCTTTTGGGACGAAAATAGGTGTTTTTAGCTGGTTACGGCTAGCAAACTCGAATAATTTTCAAAAGTGGCCCACAAGAGTGCAGAAGTTGGACCACCCTGGCATAGGACAATCAAATTACCGCACAGGGGCTCCTCAAGCCTCTGGAATGTTTCATTAAGGTTCCGCTCCACCAAAAAGGTTGAAAACCACTACTCTAAATGAAAATAAAAACAACGTACGTAGACGCTGCTACGCTTGACTGCATTTAAGAAGACAGCCAAAAAACGAAAAGACGAGTACATGGTGTGCTGAATGCAAAGTATCATTTTGCTCAGATAGTTGCTTTCGAGATCATCATTCGTTGAAAGAGTTCAAAAGTAAATAGAAAAAGATACTTAAAAAAAGTTGGAGACATAAACAATTAGTAAGAAAAATGTATCATCAAATTAGTTAAGGTGTCCTAAGTTTTGGCCAATTTTTATATCAATAATGTCGTACAGCTTCTTTGCAAATTTAGCATGTTTTCAGTTAAATAAAACAGAATTTTCTTTTAAATGTAATTTAAAAAATTTAATTTCAATGGATAGACTTTCAAAGCAAACACATCGTTTTTATTTATTTACTGCCTAATTATCAGCAATTTCATTTGTAATAAATTGCATGTTTTATTTCAAAATTGATTGCATTTTATTACATTTGCCGTATGAATGATGTATGTGCTACTAAAAATTTTTTGCGCTACTGAAGTTAACAAAAATTTTTGCACCCCTGGTTTACACGCTATCGCTTAACATCACCTACCCGATAACAATGATTTTGTTTCAAAAACATCTTTAGTTATACAGAAAAAAAAGATTAGGATTTTTTAAGTACACTTCACATAAAACAACCGCTTGCACCAAAAAATTTTCAATTAAGACCGTCAAGTCACACCTTGTTGAAGCATTTGTGGACAAAACGTAAAAGATTTTTAGCAATTTTATTGTTTTTATTTTTAACAATTTTTGCTAAACTATAAACATAAACGAAAAAACTCTATATTTAAGCGTCATTAGTCTATCTCATCGCTGAAATAACAAACAAAATTTATGAAAACTGTTTATTAAGCAATTAAAATAAACAAAAAAACCTAATTCATTATTTTTATATATTTACTTTACACTAATTGAACATGTTAAGTAGACTTTTTTATGAATAGTTTAATTGTATTAACAAAAACATATGCGCGAAAATCAATCAATTTTACAAATATTAAAAGATTGTTTTGTTATCACTGGAAAAAAACAACAAAAATTAGAATGCTTTAACAGAAACACTGTTGTGCAAATACTGAAGAAAATTGGGTATTGTTAGAAAACCTTAATGACGTGTAATACTTCAGTTTCCTTTACTCTATTGCCAGCGTAAACGATAAGATGTTATTTTAAAATTCACTTGCATCAACTTACGCCCAGTTAAAATAGAATGAGCTTTTTATCCAATTGTTCCACAAGAAACTTTTCAATTCACAAATTGTTGTATACATTTTTTAATGAATAACAAACTTACTGCGCATGCGCTGCTGCAAACTCCATCTGCTCATCAAGATTGACGAACTTCAGCATGCAGACGTCACAAATAAGGGAGTCGGCGAAACCGGTCTCTGGACAGCGTGAGAAGCCAGCCCCCACAAGGTTTTTGATGCTTCTTCGCGCGCATTACATAAAGTGTCTTCCTGTTAGAACATCAATTTACAAAGAAACAATGTGCAATTTTTGACGGGAGCTCTTGAACAACACCAACGACTTTCCTCACTGTTAAGTTGCCTATGTTATCATTAAGTTTCTTTGTCTAAAACTAAAGGACAACATCCTCCGCCTGTCACCCGACGATTATCAAGAACTAGAGCCTAGTTCTAGTTCTAGTTCAATCCATCCATCAAAGCGTCCCAATCCATCAAAGCGTTGAAAAATAGGAAAATCGTCTGTTATAAGAAACCTTAAAAAAAATCCGTACGGTTTAACATTTATAAGTTTTGTTTTGAAGTGGGTTGCTCACATAAATAGAATGAGTTCTTTCGAGGAAAGGTTTAACTCCTTCGGAGATGTTTTTAGCGAAACTTTAAGAAGAAACCTTGCAAGGGCTGGCTTCTCACGCTGTCCAGAGACCGGTTTCCCCGACTCCGTTATTTGTGACGTCTGCATGCTGAAGTTCGTCAATCTTGATGAGCAGATGGAGTTTGCAGCAGCGCATGCGCAGTAAGTTTGTTATTTATTAAGAAATGTATACAACAATTTGTGAATTGAAAAGTTCTTGTGGCACAATTGGATAAAAAGCTCATTCTATTTTAACTGGGCGTAAGTTGATACAAGTGAATTTTAAAATAACATCTTATCGTTTACGCTGGCAATAGAATAAAGGAAACTGAAGTATTACACGTCATTAAGGTTTTCTAACAATACCCAATTTTCTTCAATATTTGCGCAACAGTGTGTCTGTTAAAGCATTCTAATTTTTGTTGTTTTTTTCCAGTGATAACAAAACAATCTTTTAATATTTGTAAAATTGATTAATTTTCGCGCATGTGTTGTCGTTAACACAATTAAACTATTCATGAAAAAGTATGTTGCGTCTAAATAGCTGCTTCTTTTTTTCTTTCCGGCTTTAATCCTATACGCTTCACTGGCTGCGGAGTGGCCGTTTGCTTCGATGGCGGTTTCCATTCATTCAGTTCGAAATTGTTGTCGTGGCAGATGGGCGTGTCGTCGCCAGCGAAAGTGTGTCGGATGTTTATTCACAACCTCATAAAGCAAGTGAGTAGTTGATGTTGGAATGTTTTCATATAATTACCGTATATTTATTTTTGTTCATTTATAGATACTGGACTAAACGATTTAAATTGTCTGATACGATCCCGCCGTGGCCGGCAAAAATAAAATACTAGCGTGAACACCTAGGTCTTGTTCAGTGTATGCTTTTCTGGGCTGCTTTTCAGTCACCCGATCAGTTGGTTTTCAAAGATGATTGTTGAAGGATAAAAGCAATTTCTCGCCCCCAACACTCCATCAATACCTCACCACGCAACAACTTCTCTTCTCCATCACCTCCTAGGTTTAAAACTCCAAACCTCGCAACTTGTTGTGTTTGTTTGGATGCGCTGAGGGAGGTAGTTGTGTTTATCTGCTTACACTTGGCGACTTGTCGTCGGTGTTACGACCGACTAGAGCGTTGTTGTTGTATTTGTAGGAGTAATGTTTTAGATTTTTTTGTGTATTGTAATTGCTTAATAAACAGTTTTCATAAATTTTGTTGGTTATTTCAGCGATGAGATAGACTAATGACGCTTAAATATAGAGTTTTTTCGTTTATGTTTATAGTTTAGCAAAAAGTGATAAAAATAAAAACAATAAAATTGCTAAAAATCTTTTACGTTTTGTCCACAAATGCTTCAACAAGGTGTGACTTGACGGTCTTAATTGAAAATTTTTTGGTGCAAGCGGTTGTTTTATGTGAAGTGTACTTAAAAAATCCTAATCTTTTTTTTCAGTATAACTAAAGATGTTTTTTAAACAGAATCATTGTTATCGGGTAGGTGATGTTAAGCGATAGCGTGTAAACACTTCAAGCGATATTTTGCTAAAATATGGTATTCTAAACCTATAAAAACACTCTTTTTAGAAAAAATTGTGTGAAAGTCCAATATTTACTGTTATTTAACAGTTTTGACAACTCAGTTTGTTTGTTAAACCTCCTTGTTTGGCAGAATTGCAGCATTCGCGCAATTAAGAAAACAATTGCCACAACCATTTTGAGGTTAAATTGTCGCTATGCATTAAAAAAATAGCAACAATCTAAAATAAAAAACAATTTTTTTAGGATTTTGTTCTAAAAACTAACAAACTTCTGCGACACTTGGAAGAAATGTACGCTTTTCAGAAAAAATTTTTTAGATTTTTTTTTAAGCAAGCTAGTGTTTTTGTATTAAAAATTTTAAAATGTAAGACACTTGGAAGAAAGATAACCCTTTCAAAAAGTTAAATTTTTTACGTTTTGTCGGAGCGTGGTCGAGTGGTTAAAGCGCCGGGCTCGTGTTTCAGTTCAAAACTCACTCGCGCCATTCTGTTGTGTCTTTGGGAAAGACATTTTACGGCACATTCCCCTGCTTGGTCGTCTTGGCAAGCAGTTATAAATTACAGTCATATCTCTATTAAATTACAAGCGGACAGCAATATCTTGGCATCTCCGGAAGCAGGTCGGAGTAATTGCCTACCCTATGTATTAGCGCCTCCGTCGCTTTCCTGCGAATCAGGAGGATAAATATAGAGATAAAATAAAAAAATAAAATAAAAACGTAGAAGGAATCTGGTGCTTCCATACTAAAAAATTTACAACTTTTAATGAAGCTTTTAATGGTGACAATCAGGCGTAAAGTTTTACAATTTTAAGAACCTGACCACAAAATCTCCGTGTGAAAAATGTATAAAATTTTATCCATGGATCAATTTTTAATATCAATTAATGAAGCTTTTAATTAAAACGTTTATTTGGAGAAAGAAAAACTAAAGTATTTTTGGTTGAACTAGTGCAATAATTTAAAACTTTACCACAAATCGTTGTTGTGGAAAATGAAACTTAAAAGTTTAATTTTTAATATCCGTAGACGTTTTCATTGACATGGTTGATGTCCAAACCTTTTTTTCGAATGTTAGCAACGTTCAACATAAAAGACTAAATTTATTGGTTTCTTACTTTATTTGTGTTTGTTACCCCAAGCAAAACCGTATCCTGAAAGCAAAGTTTTAGATATTTTTTAAAAATCCTACTTTTTCAAAAGTTTATTTTTAGATTTCAAGTTAGTCACAAAGCTAGAAAGTTTATAAAATAATTTTAAAGATTTCAGTTTGGGGACATTCCATGTCAACTCACACCCTTTTCGGCACTTTTTTGCCGACCATCTCCGATTTTGCTGAAATTTGGCATATTTGTAGGTTTGGATGAAAACATGTCTCTCACCAAATTTCAAGTTTCTAACTCAAATAGTTTTTGATATATGAAGGTTGAAAATTAGACACAAAATCGCCGGTTGAATGCTCCTGATCGAGCAAAAGTAGCCCTCCTGGCTTTATTTTTTGTTCGATTTAAAAGATTTTAATGTCATTGGAAAGCTCTTTTCAGCAGCTTTTCAATGATATTCATATTTTACTTGTAGCTATATAAATAAAAAAGTTATGTTTTGTCGTGACCTTGTGATCTTGACCTCGCATGACCCCAAAACCTCCACTTTAGACAAAAAATTTTTTTAATATTTTTGTTCCTCACATAGAGGAATATCAGCATGCCAAAAATCAAAGTGGTATCTTTATGGGTTATCAAGATATTTTTTAATTACAAAAATATTAACAAAAAATGATTTATTTGAAAAAATCGACAAAGTTGCGAAAATATCAACAAATTTGCATCATTAGGCATATCTGTTCAATAAAATGCAAATATCTTAAAAACCCATAGAGATCTCACTTTGATTTTTGGCATGCTGATAGTCCTCCATGTGAGAAACAAAAATATTAAAAATTTTTTTTGTCTAGAGCGGGGGTTTTGGGGTCATGCGAGGTCAAGATCACAAGGTCACGACAAAATATAAATCTTTTATTTATATAGCTATAAGTGAGATATAAATATCACTGAAAAGCTGCTGAAAAGAGCTTTCCAACAATATTAACATCTTTGAAATCGAACAAAAAATAAAGCCAGGAGGACTACTTTTGCTCGATCAGGAGCATTCAACCGGCGATTTTGTATCTAACTTTTAACCTTCATATATCAAAAACTATTTGAGTTAGAAACTTGAAATTTGGTGTGAGGCATTTTCTCGTCCAAACCTACAAACATGCCAAATTTCAGCAAAATCGGAGATGGTCGGCAAAAAAATGCTGAAAAGGGTGTGAGTTGATATACGGAATGTCTTTTTGGTATGTTTTTGTTTGGATATGACAACTAACTGTAATGAGGCTTGATAGAATAAATCTTATTACAACATATTTTTAAAAAACAACCGACTTTTTTTGGAATTGATTGTTAAAATCATAAGAATAGAACTCGCACTGAAATTGAAAAAGTTAATTAACTGCATAGAAATCTTTTTTGAAACTGTTAATTGATTCTATTGTTTGCGTTCACTGCTTTATAGGAAAATCACGTGCAGCGATCTTAATGAAATCTGATTGGCTCACTTACACGTGGCGTGCACACTATAAATTGAGATGTTGGTAAATTTAATTCCTCTTTCAGTCGTTGGTGATCAAGTGATTCAGTGGTTTAGTTTGTAGAGTGAGTTTGTAGATCGCAAGCGAAACTTGGGTAACTTTCGTTTTGCGATTGCATCGTTGGCTGCATCGTTGGCTGCATCGTTGGGAGCACGTTGGCTTCACGTTGGTTGTATAGTTAACTGCATCGTTTAAGCAGTATTGTCGAGAAAATAATTGTGGTCGTTGGCTTGTGGAAGCCTGTTACACCTTCATATCAAAATCTCAACTTTAATAAATATTATAAAGCCATAAGACGTGTGGGAAAGCCAGCGGTGTGATTGGGGAAGGCTCGGATAGCTTCCCTATAGTTTGAAGAATTTGGAACTAAAGAAGAGAGGGATTCGCTGTCAGTAAACTTTTGAAATTAACATTAATCCTACTCACGTTGGCTTTATTTAACTTGAATTTTAAAGAAATGTTAATTTAGAAAATTTAGTTGGTAAAATGCATTAAAATGTTCAGCTTTATGATGAATTTCGTTAGTAAAAGTGAAAAAATGTAAAACTTTTTAGCATTAACGGTTGTTGCACTTGACTGGTAAGAAAACTAGCGGTTAAGTTTAAGTTGGTGTTTTGAAATGAAATTTTTTTGATCAAGCTTGTAATAAATTTTCCTTTCACAAATTTTTTTTAAAAAATATAAAAATCAAGGTGCATTATAAATTTTTTCGCTTACTCTATTTTTACACTGAAAATTAAGGTAATCAGATTTTCAAACACCGATCATGAATATGTTGCGGTTTTTAACAGGAAACGCGATACGGTATGAACAGCAAGCTTCTGTGTAAGAGGAAACCTTGACACATGTTATCAAGCTTACAGTGATTAGGCTACAAGTAGTTTTCTTATTACTAAAAGTTTATAAAAATGACCAAAAGATTAAACATAGTTAGAAGTGAATTCATTTTTGAAACAATTAAAATGTTAACATCAGAAAGCGAATTCATACTGGTTAAAAAAAAATTACTATGTTTCAATTTGATTTACTAAATAATAAAAATGGAAAAAAGACAAACTTTTTTATTATAAAGCATCTATTTCAACGGTGCACAACCTGCGGCCGTCGGTGCGAAATAATGCGGCCGTCAAATATAATTCGAAATATACAGCTTGGCTGCCGTATGAGCATACATGAAAGCAAAATTCAAACAATATAAAAATAAATCAAAATCAGTCGACATGATGCGCAGCAATCGGAATCATGATGTCACAAAGAGATAAAGAATGAAGAATGAATAGTGAATAGTATAAAGGCCCGTTTCCACTACAAGCGTGGAAAGAGCATTCTTTGTCTCTTTTATTGATCTTCGAGTGAAACGAGCGCAAAAAAATCAATAAAACAAACAAAGAATGCTTTTTTCCACGCTCGTAGTGGAAACGGGCCTTAAGTGATGTAAAGTTTTTAGTACGGTTGAGTAGGCGTGAGTTATACGAATTGCAGAGGAGTAATTATGATAAAACGATAGATCGTGGTTTATGTCAAACTTAAGTTTGTTACTAACCAGCAGATTTTCCAGATTGTTAAATATCTTTAGTGGGCGTATGTAATCATTCTGCTTTTAATTATAAAACGTTGAGCTTACCGAACATCTATTTTTTTAACATTAAGTTGTGTGATGTTTGTTACAGCCTTGGTGTACGGTAAACCGTTCAAATATTTTAAAATTTGTAAGCTAGAAAACAGTACATTACATCATGTCGTTAAAACGAAAAAGAACAATGGCAGAAGAGAAAAGAGTATTTAATTCAAAGTGGGAGATGGACTACTTCATGATTGAGACAGCAGCACATACCATGATGTGTCTAATATGTAGTCAAGTTATTAAAACTGTGAAGGGAGACAATGCAAAGCAACATTTTCATCGCCATTTGTCACACACTTACGCAAAATTAGAAGGGGAATCAAGAAAGATCTGTGTAGAAAATTTAAAGAAAAGTATACGGCAGCAGACATCTTGCATGTCATCTTTTATGAAATCTACTAATAGTCGCAGTGAAGCTTCTTATAGAGTGGCATATCATCTTGGTGTGGCGGGAAGCCTTTTTCCGATGGAGAACTGGTTAAGCGATGCCTCATAGACGTAGTTAAGTGCATTCATCCTGGAAAAGAAAGCGATTATTCATCGATTCCTCTCTCGCGAGTTACGATTCAACGCCGGCAAGATGATATAGCCAAGCAATTGGCCCTTTCTCTCCAGACAAAGGTTAACAAAGAAGCAAGTTTATTTTCACTGGCCGTTGATGAATCAACTGACATCAAGGACTCAGCGCAACTACTAGTCTTCATTCGTTCTCTGTCTCCAAGTTTTCAGCTGTGTGAGGATCTTCTTTCCATGGAAACACTCTCTTCTCGCACCCGTGGAGAAGATATCATACTTGCAGTCAAGAATGCTTGCATTCGTAATGGATTAGACTTGAAAAATCTTCGAGGCATTTGCACAGATGGCGCACCTGCAATGACGGGTAGCATACAAGGTTTTGTGGCAAGATTTTCGAAGTATGTATCACAGGAATATAATAATAAGCAGCTAACCAATCTTCATTGCATTATCCACCAAGAAGTATTGTGTGTCAAATCTGTTACTTTAAATGTCACTTTGAAAGAGGTGAATCAAATCATATTGTACATTCGCGCAAATGCTCTTCATCACCGGCAATTTCGAGAACTTTTGCAATTGAGTGAGACTTCTGCTGAGGATATTCTCTATCACACCGCAGTGCGTTGGTGTCTCAGGGACAAACATCTCGCCGGGTTTTACAGCTACGTAAAGAAATAGTTGAATACTATTTCACAAAAAACAAAGACTGTCCCTTGATGAACAACGACTTCCTTACATCTCTGGCGTTTCTAGTGGATTTTTTGAGCCATGTTGACAACCTGAATCAAAGTTTGCAAGGAAAAGAAATAACAATTTGTTTCATGTACAAAAAAGTTCTGGATTTTCAAGATAAATGTCGTCTACTCAAAAGTCATCTCCAGCAGCAACATTTCTTCCATTTTCCACAACTGACGGCTCTAATTGTTGAAAAAGAAATAGAAGTTAACAAAATCCCAATCGCTCTTTTTTCTGGCGTTTTCGATACAGTGTTGCAGGATTTTGCAAATCGTTTTCAAGATTTTATCAGAATTTCAACAACATTAAGACTAGTTGCTTTTCCACATCTGGTGGAAACCGAAAGTGCTCCATTAAATCTACAAATGGAACTAGTTGAATTAAAAAATAATGAGCAGCTTGTGAAGAAGTTTAAGGACGAAGAAAATTTGGTAGACACGTGGAAAGGGGCACTTGAATATCCACTGCTGCGAGAATTGGCAAGAGAAACTCTCGTTCTTTTTGGAAGCACTTACATGTGCGAAGCAGCGTTTTCAAAAATTAAGTACCTAAAAAACAAGTACCGAACCCGATTGCTAGACGGCAACCTGGAGTCTGAACTGAGGCTGATGATATCCAGCGAGATACCCGACTTTGCAAAATTGTGTGCTTGCGTGCAAGACCAAGGCAGTCATTAATTGCTATGATGCCTCGTAAAATGTTATTGAATAAATCCATCAAAAAAATTTGCAGTTGTCATTACACTTTTATAGGCTCAAATTAATTAATTAGATATTAGCGAATAAATCATTTTTTAAAGAACTTACGAATATCCAATAATATCAAATTCACTGGCGGCCGTACTTCAAAGCAATAAATGTAGTGCGGCCGGTAATAGCAAAAAGGTTGTGCACCCCTGATCTATTTATTGAACACAAATATCCTATCAATAAAATTTTTGTTTAAAACTTTTAACAAATACTTTAAAATTGACTATAAATAAAAATCAAGGTTGATACGAAAAAAATTGAACTGAGGTATAACAAAATTTAAGGCTGCTTAAAGAAAAAAGCTTTAAAATTAAATAAAAGTACCTAAAAATCAAGCTTTCTCAGGGAAAAATTGAAAGTAGGTATCTAAAAATCAAGGTTGACTAAGAAAAATTTTTGAAAAATTAAACATAAGTACAACAAAAATCAAGGTTGTCAAGAAAAAACTTAAACAAAGGTATGACAAAAATCAAGGTTATTAAAAAAAAATTGAACATATTTATAAAAAAATCAAGGTTGCCAAAAAAAAATTAAAAATGATAGATATCTAAAAATTAAGCTTTTCGAGAAAAAAGTTAACTTAAAAAAAATTGAAGATACTGTAGTTATGACAAAAATCAAGGTTGCTTAGAAAAAAATTAAAAAAGGCATGACAAAAATCAAGGTTGTTTAAAAAAAATTGAACATATTTATAAAAAAATCAAGGTTGCCAAAAAAAAATTAAAAATGATAGATATCTAAAAATTAAGGTTTTCGAGAAAAAAGTTAACTTAAAAAAAATTGAAGATACTGTAGTTATGACAAAAATCAAGCTTGCTTAGAAAAAAATTAAAAAAGGCATGACAAAAATCAAGGTTGTTTAAAAAAAATTGAGCGAAGTTATAACAAAAATCAAGTTCGTCAAAAAAATTGAGGTTACGTATGACAAAAAATCAAGGTTACCAAGAAAAATTAAACAAAGTATGACAAAATTCAAGGTTGCTTAGAAAAAAATTGAAGGTAGGTGTAACGAAAATCAAGATTGTTAAGAAAAATTAAAAATAGGTATGCAAAAATCGAGGTTGCCAAAAAAAACTTAAACAAAGTGTCACACTTCATTCATAATTTTAATCATAACGATGTAGTTTATCCCCGTTAAAAGCAATTCGTAGTTTGATTATAAGAGAATAAATGCGGCTCTTTCAGCGCTGTTTGCGATATACGTCCAATTTGTTCTATTGCTCGATACATGTATCTTTTTTCTCTTTCGCTCGACAGTATGACGTAATATGTTTTGTTCAAGCTTTGCTATCTCGAAGGTAATAGAATATTCGCCTAACGATCTCTCCAGGGAGTCCTGGCTCAATCTCGAATTTACGAGAAAGTTTACGTCAGGTGATTTTGGTTTCTATATAAAGCCGATACGTAGCGAATTATTAAGATGAGATGTGATTTTGAGACGACTCGAGTGGAAGTAATTTGGTTGGGCGCGGAAGGCCCGTTAGTTTTTGTATTGGTCGTCGAATGTTGAATTTATTTTGTGCCAGTGGTTGGCAGTTGTATTCTACAGAGGTAGAATTATTTGTGTTGATTGAATCAAGTTATAGCGTTAATTTCGCTTTGCAGTTTGGCAAAGCGTGGAATAGAAGTTTAGTCGGACGTGATTTTTGTAATACATTCGTTCTTATTAGAGACAGTGATCTCTGTTTGTTGTGAAGAAGAGTCTTCAACGAAATCAATCCGAGCTTTCGTTAAACCAAAGCAAGACTACTTCTTGAGCCGGAATAAAATAAAATTTAGACACAGCTTTGTTTCAGCGCAGGTATTCGGGTTACCTAACTCAACTGGTCCTTTGGGATTCCCGAACAAAGTTTGTAAAACAAAGGTATAACAAAAATCAAGATTATTGAGAAAAAATTAAATCTAGATATAACAAAATCAGGGTTGCCAAGAAAAAAATTGAAGATAGTTATAAAAAATTAAGGTTTTCAAGAAAAAATTCAATAAAGGTATAATAAAATTGAGGTTGTAAATTAAAGATAGTTATGACAAAAATCAAGGTTATTTAGAAAAGTTGAGCAAGTTATAACAAAAATCAAGTTTGTCTAAAAAAAAAAATTAAGGCTAGGTATGACAAAAATCAAGGTTACCAAGAAAAATTAAACAAAGGCATGACATAAACCAAGATTGTTAAGAAAAATTAAACATAGGTATAACAAAAATCAAGGTTGCCAAGAAAAAATTAAGTAAAGGTATGAAAAAAATTCAGGTTGTCAAGAAAAAAATTGAAAATAGATATCTAAAAATGAAGGTTGACTAAGAAAATTTTTGAAGAATTAAATAAATGTGCTACAAAAATCAAGCTTGTTTAGGAGAAAATTGGTGATAGGAATGACAAAAATCAAGGTTGCCTAAAGAAAAACTTTTAAAATTTCAAGAAAGGTATAATAAAAATCATGTTATTGTAAATTTGGCTTTTCTTGATACCAGGTATATTATTAAAATCTTTATTCATGCTCTTCTGGTAAAATCTGAGTTAAATTGCTGTTAATTCTTTATTAAAAAGTAAAAACAATAACAAAAACTCAACCTTTCGGTGTACTATGTTTTAGTAAACCTTCATCAGGAGATTAAGCAAAACACAAATATCATCCAAAATAAAACCGCAGTGGCGCGAAAAAAAGGAAAAAATATTTAAAATACATTATTGATTTAAAACGACATCTAACGGATTCAGAATTTTAAATTATAATAAGCATTTGGATAGAAACAATTGGTTTTATCATTAAAAGCATCATTATTAAAATGAATAAAAAAGGACTCCAAAAATCTTCTTTTTATATAATCTGCTTTTGCCAAAATTTTTGAATTATTCCAATTCATATGATGCTTTTCCGAATATACATGTTTTACTAGAGCAGATTTGTTGTTTATATCATTATTTTCTAATCGATTATTTTCTAATAATTTAGCACGATTAGAAAATAATGATATAAACAACAAATCTGCTCTAGTAAAACATGTATATTCGGAAAAGCATCATATGAATTGGAATAATTCAAAAATTTTGGCAAAAGAAGCAGATTATATAAAAAGAAGATTTTTGGAGTCCTTTTTTATTCATTTTAATAATGATGCTTTTAATGATAAAACCAATTGTTTCTATCCAAATGCTTATTATAATTTAAAATTCTGAATCCGTTAGATGTCGTTTTAAATCAATAATGTATTTTAAATATTTTTTCCTTTTTTTCGCGCCACTGCGGTTTTATTTTGGATGATATTTGTGTTTTGCTTAATCTCCTGATGAAGGTTTACTAAAACATAGTACACCGAAAGGTTGAGTTTTTGTTATTGTTTTTACTTTTTAATAAAGAATTAACAGCAATTTAACTCAGATTTTACCAGAAGAGCATGAATAAAGATTTTAATAAAAATCATGGTTGACAAAAAAAAATCTCAAAAAAATTTAACATGGGTGTAGCAAAAATCAAACTTGTTTAGAAAAAAAATTAAATAGGGAAATCTAAAAATCAAGCTTCTTAGGAAAATTTTTTGAAAAAGTGAACAAAAGTATAACAAAATCAAGGTTATCAAGAAAAATTTAAAATGATAGATATCTAAAATCAAGTCACCAAGAAAAACTATTAAAATTGAACAAAGGTATAACAAAAATCGATTTTGTCAAGAAAAAAATTAAAAATAGGTGTAACAAAAACCAAGGTTGACTAAGAAAATTTTTTTAAAAATTGAACATCAGTATAACAAAAATCAAGCTTGCCTAAAAAAAAAATTGAAGATAGATATCTAAAAACCAAGATTTCCAAAAGAACTTTTAAAAATTCCACAAAGATATAATAAAAATCATGATTGACAAAGAAAAATTTTTGAAAAATTGAACATAAGTATAACAAAAATCAAGGTTGCTAGAAGAAAAGGTTTTAAAATTTTCAATTCAATTCAATTCAATTCAATTTTATTTGCAATTAAGGTATTACGTTTTAAAGTTTTTATTGAAAAAGTGATTGCGAAATAGGAACAGCGGCTAAACAGCGTCGTCATCGTTTCGTCATCGTCGTGATCGTTGGCCCAGATGGTAGGTGCTTTCACGCAGCCTGGGCCGTGAGTAAGTCTGCTCATTGATTTTAAAATGACAGACCGAAACCGAACCTACCAAAACGGAAGGGTATCCACCCATTCCGATGTTCAGTGTGGGTCTGTTAATCGGCAAACGTCCTTTTCAGGACGGGGCAATGTCAGGATAAAACTGCCCTTTTCAGGGCACATTGCCAACAAGTTCCGAAGACCCACTATTCTTCAGCTGAACATCGAAGGCCTCACTGCAAGCAAGATGAATGTTCTTCATCACCTCGCTATGCAGTCTGAGGCACTCGTCATCCTACTGCAGGAGACCCACTGCACTGATGCAGAGAAGTTGGTGCTACCACACTACCAACTAGCTGGGTCTTCTTTAAGCAGGAAGCATGGCCTTGCCACGTTTGTCCACGAGCGACTGAGATACACGCTTTTGGACCAATCTTCACCGACATCGGAGATCGAGTGGCTGTGTGTGGACGTTGATGGCTATAAAATAGTCAACGTCTACAAACCACCGCCAACGCGATTGCGAACCCTGGATCTCCCAGTGTTTCCTCACCCCTGTCTGTACGCTGGCGATTTTAACTGTCGTCATGCTGACTGGGGTTATGATGACAACAGTCCGGATGGTGAGTGCTTGGCTGGATGGGCAAGTATTAATTGTCTTGCCCTCCTATATAATGCCAAGGACGCTGCCAGTTTTTATTCCGGCCGCTGGAACACTGGCACCAATCCAGACCTAGCTTTCGCTAGCGTAGGTCCAAACAGTCGCTTACCGGATAGACGTGTCCTTGAGAAGTTTCCCAGGTCACAACATCGACCCTCGCTTATTACACCACCAAGGTTTGCTATGGCAGTGCCAAGCATGCCTGTTAAGCGATGGAACTACCGCAAGGCCAATTGGAGTCACTACATTGCTTTGACGAATAAATTCGCAAAGACTTTGTTGCCGCCTGATTCACTTGATGTGGATGCGGCTTACCAGGACTTCTGTAACATCATTAAGAAAGCAGCCAAGAAGACTATCCCACGCGGGTATCGAAATAACTATGTTCCGTGTTGGGATGCAGAGTGTGAATCCCTCTATAAAACCTTTCTGCAGTCTCCTCAGGGAGACGACTCAAGTTTGGCTGCTACAACTCTGCTTGCCAAGCTTGACAGAAAACGGAGGGATCGATGGTCCGAAGCAGTTCGGAGCATTGACTTCTCACACTCTAGTCGAAAAGCGTGGAGTATTTTGAACAACCTTACTGGTAGGTCACGACACTCTCCTCGTCATTGTCCCGTTTCAGCCAATGCTATTGCATCTCAGCTGGTTAGAAATGGGAAATACGAGGCTGTTGATCGCAAGTCATCTCGACTTGTCTTTCAAGAAATGTCTGACCTTTGGAGGGCCACAACACCAGACGCAGTAAATATCTCTGACAATTTTTCGCGGAGAGAATTTGCTGCTGCCCTTCAACATTTAAAACCCGGTAAAGCTCCGGGTCCTGATTCCATCTGCCCCGAGCTTATACTCCATGCTGGAGCTGCTTTGAAGTCCTGGTTACGTGACTTCCTTTCTTCCTGTTTGCGCCGACTCAAAATTCCCAAGATCTGGAGAAGAGCGCTTGTGGTCGCGATCCCAAAACCAGCAAAGCCCGTGGGGGACCCAAAGAGTTATCGACCGATATCTCTGCTCTGTGTCCCCTACAAGATCCTCGAGAGGCTTATCTACGCCCGCGTTGAACCATTAATCGATCCACTGCTCCCTAAAGAGCAGGCTGGGTTCCGACGCGGGAAGTCAACCGTAGATCAAGTTGTTCTGCTAACCCAGAACATCGAGGATTCTTTCGAGTCTAAAAAGAAGGCCGGTGCCGTATTTATCGATCTGACAGCTGCTTATGACACTGTCTGGCACCGTGGCCTTACCTGCAAGCTGCTGAGACTTCTTCCGGATAAGCACATGGTCAAAATGATCATGGAGCTTGTCCGAAATCGAAGTTTCACCCTTACCACCGGTGACAGCAAGCAAAGCAGGCTACGCCGTCTTAAAAACGGCGTTCCTCAGGGATCGGTCTTGGCTCCCCTCCTATTTAACATCTATACGTACGATCTTCCTTCCATGATTTCCAGAAAGTTTGCTTATGCTGATGATTTAGCATTGTTGCACTCTTCTGGAAACTGGAAGGACTTGGAGGGGACATTAAGCCAAGACATGTCCATACTGTCAGCGTATCTCCAGACTTGGAGGTTGAAGCTCAGTCACACTAAGACGGTGACGACAGCCTTTCACTTAAACAACCGAGAGGCCAAACGTGAGCTAAAGGTCTACAACAATAGTAGACTTTTACCGTTCTGTCCAACCCCTACATACCTTGGGGTAAAACTGGACAGATCGCTCACGTTTCGTCACCATTTAGTGGCATTGCGCAAAAAACTATCATCGCGCGTCACACTGTTGAGGCGACTCGTGGGCTCGGGATGGGGTGCTGGTGCTAAAACACTACGCATAGCCACCTTGTCTCTAGTCTACTCAACAGCTGAGTACTGTGCGCCAGTCTGGTGTCGCAGTGCTCACACTCGCCTCATTGACAGTGTCTTGAATGACGCCTTGCGCATAGTTACTGGATGCCTGCGTCCCACTCCAACGGACCACCTACCTGTACTCTCAGGCATCCAGCCAGCTGAGCTTCGCCGACTGGGAGCGACACTCTCCTTGGCTTACCGTGGATCTCTGGACCCCGATCATATTTTGCATGGTCTGTTAAATGGGTCCTCAGATACTGGCCAAGTGAGACTAAGATCCAGACGCCCGTTTGTGCCAGGTGCGCGGAATCTCTTCGACAATCTTGCCAGACTTGGCATCCGCGCCTCTGAATGGACAAATCATAAATGGAACGCGGAGTACTGTGAAAGTGCTTCCAGGCTCCGTGCTTTTGTGCCCGGGACCAGTGTCAGGCCTGTTGGGATGGGCTTACCCCGAGCAGCTTGGGTTAAGCTCAACCGCCTGCGGACTGGTGTTGGGCGATTCCATTCGTCCATGCACAAATGGGGTCTCGCTCCTTCACCGAATTGCGAGTGTGGCGCCTCAGAGCAAACCGCAGACCATGTACTAACAATGTGCCCTATACATCGGGCACCACATGGAGCACGCGGTCTGACGGTTTTGGATGACGAAACTCGATGCTGGCTTAATAACATCACTGCCAGCATCTGATCCAGGCAGTGCAGCAGTCTGGGGTAGTAAAAGGATAAACCCTCGGCCCCAGTTCTGTTTGTGTCTGGCCTGGAGTGGATGCCCTTCAAACGATGACGACGACGAGCGGCTAAACGATATACACTTTTACACGCACAACGTCAATTGTGCGTGGTCGCCGTACTTTTAAAATGAAGTAGCTACTGTACGTTAATTATTTTTTTAAAAAAGAAAAAGAGAGAAAAAAGAAAAAAATTAACCTAAATTTGTTTTTTAAAAAAAATAATAAAAAATAAAAGTGTATATCAAAGCGCAAAAGGTAGTAAAGATACTTTATCACAATAAAATATACACATCCGAGCCATATAAAGAGAATGTTGCATAATCATGGGTGGGAGAAACAACAAACTCTGTGACCAAAAGGGTCAGGACCCAAAAGGGGTCAGGCAGGCAAAGAAACCCGCCAAAAGAAATCCTGCGTAAGTCAAAAGGACCATTTCAAATGTATATGGCCGGCAAAAAAACAATAACTAAAATTAAACTACAAAAACATTAAAAGAATGGTATGCATCATATAAAAAAATTATTGAATTTTTGTCTTGATCGGGAAATTTTGTCATTGATTTATTAACTTGATTTTCTTGTGGAATGTCTTGAGCTCGTACTTAGTTTCTTCATCAAATTATTTGAAGTTTCCTGAAAAAACAATAGCAACCAGTAAAAGTTTTTCTAGGAGTTTTTTAAATCTGTTTTTTTGAAAGCTTAGTTTTCCATAAGATACTGTAAGAATTCTTTACGAAAATTTTTATAAGACCCAGACTCCCTTAATCTATGTGGGACATTATTCCAAAGGAATGGACACCTATACTTTAACGATTGTTTGGTCAGATTTAATCTACAAAATGATGGAGAAAATTTAGATTGACTTCTTCTGTTTATTTGTGAGTCATTGCCTACGTTAAATTAAACAAAGATATAAGCCAAATTTGTTTAGAAAAAATGGAGATAGTTTTATAAAAAAAAATCAAGATTGTTTAGAAAAAATTAAACAAAGTTATAGTAAAAATCAAGGTTGTTTAGAGAAAAAAGAAAAAAGTTTATTGCTTTAAAATCTTGCAGAATGTCTTATGTCATGTTTTGTAATCTTGGTTTTGTCTTGGACAGGAATCAAACTCAGGACCACTGACTTTCTTAGGGTTAGGATTTACAGCTTTGTTTTCTTGGGTGGGAGTGAAACTTAGGACCACTGTCTTTTATAGGATTAGAGTTTTCTTTCGGTTTGACAGCTTTGCTGTCAACTGTCTTGGTCAAGAATTGTATTTAAGACCACTACCCTTCTTAGAGTTAGGGTTAAGGTTAGGGTTTGGGCTAGGGTTAGGGTTAGGACTAGGGCTAGGCAAGGGTTAGGGTCTTCCTTCCCCCTCATTTCTTCAACCCCTCCCTTCTCACCTCCTCCTTACTCACTTCCGCCGGACACCAAACAAACCAGTTTTTCCCCACTACTGGCGTATTTCCCCAAGTGACCTAAACTAAATTGGAAAATCTGGAAACGAAAGATTTTAATCATACAACAAAAACTTGTTAAATAAGTGAAGACCTTTTTTGACATTTATTCAAATTTGAAGGTATAGAAACTTTTTTAATGCAAATAGAAACCAATAAAATATTTGCTTGTAAAATTCACTTCGGTTGCTTTATTTACTTCCCTTTTTGTTGAATTTTTTTAAAGCTGTAATTTACCGGCTAATATTTTTAATAAACCGAAATTGGCCCTTACGCCAAATAAAGATTCAACACCAGTGATCTAGATGTTAAAAGCTTTTTAAAGCACTGAGGTTAAGCATGTTATGAAACAGCCTGCTCCAAATCTCACGCGGTCTTCCACGTTATTTTCCGCGAAGACTCGATCTGCCTTCGAAGTCGTCAAAATATTGTTGTCCGGTTCAAATTTTTCACTTGATTTTTTGATTATAGAAATTATTTTAATTTGGAGTAGCTCGCAAAGATCGCAAAGCGTAAAAACGCTTCGTAATTTTGTAATTTGACATAACAAAATGACGAGAGTAGGGGATGAACCGTACCCGTGTTGATTTTGTTGGCCAATAAAACGATGCTCCTGTCTGCTCGGCCGAGCCGCAGACAATTGCAAGAAAGAAACAAAAATTGCTTTAAACGTTTCCAACTAAACTCTTTTTCACAAATAACTTATTTGAAAAAATAACGAAATAACCCATCTTACGAGTTTTTGCTAATTTCTTCAAATGATTTAAAAAAAATTTTTCCTCATCATGGTTTTTTTTGTTCATTAAATTCTTACTAAGATAGCACAAACTTTTTATAAACAAACAAACATCATTCAATGCTATGGACTAGTTATTTTGTTTAATTGATACAATTCTTTGCTTATATCTAATCAGAGATCTGATACCACATTATTTTATCTATGTACTAATACATACTACCACTTCACACTGAGGTCAACAGTTACTGAAATAGTTTTTCACCCTCGCAGAATTTTTTCGGTTAGTTTTTATGCCTCCCCGAGCACCAAAGTTACAAGAGTCTTGCACTTCCACCTTGATTAAGCAATGCTCTCTTGATTTGCGACCGGCGGAGTTTGTATTCTTTTTACGCTATTAATTTTTTTTGTGTTTATGTGCTTTTCCTTTTTTAACCTTCGATGTTAATACGCAGGCGCGATAACCATAAACGATTTTCTTGTGCATGTTATAATGTAAATCAATTTGCTTTTATTCATTGGTTGTTTTTTGGGTGCAAATAAAAACAAACCTGGAAGCACAAATTTTGCAAGCACCGCACAAAATCTAAAAAGGTTTCGTCATTATTTTTTGTTTTGACCAAACCTTTGATTTGTCTCAAAAAGCTTTGATTAATCATAAACGAATTAGTGGCTATTTCTCTGTTCAACACGAAAAATGGTTTGGCACTTGGAAGTTTGTTTAACAAAGTTTTTTGAAATGAAGCGTATTTATATTGCCAAGGTGGTTTGATTTATTTAGTTGTGAGGTATCCAATTATTGGTGTGTTATTTTCCGAAATGACGGAAATTAATTAGGGAAATTATTCTTCTGAAGAATCAAATCAAAAAGCAAAGTTATTAGGATAGGTTTAAAATTTAAAAACTTCATGGCAAAAAGAAGATGAAAAAAAAGTCTTCATTCGATCAAAAAAAGTTATTTTCTTAAAAATGTGGCTACTGTATTTTATTTACTGAGACTTTTTCAAATCACTTTTTTTATCACGGTCACTGTCTTGATCATAAATATTTTTAATAAGACGAAACAGCCCTTGGCTTCAAAAATGTTTAATGTTTTTTCTTTTATAGTTTTTTTTTTTTTTTTTAGCTTATTTTTTATTTTATTATTTTTTCCAGAATCATGAAATCATGAAAGGAAGATCGTACGTATAAGATGTTCAATAGGAGGGGAGCCAAGACCGATCCCTGATGAACGCCGTTTTTAAGACGGCGTAGCCTGCTTTGCTTGCTGTCACCGGTGGTAAGGGTGAAACTTCGAATGCGGACAAGCTCCATGATCATTTTGACCATGTGCTTATCCGGAAGTAGTCTCAGCAGCTTGCAGGTAAGGGCACGGTGCCAGACAATATCATAAGCAGCTGTCAGATCGACAAATACGGCACCGGCCTTCTTTTTAGTCTCAAAAAAATCCTCAATGTTCTGAGTTAGCAGAACAACTTGATCTACGGTTGACTTCCCGCGTCGAACCCCAGCCTGCTCTTTAGGGAGCAGTGGATTAACTAATGGTTCAACGCGGGCGTAGATAAGCCTCTCGAGGATATTATAGGAGACACAGAGCAGAGATATCGTTCGATAACTCTTTGGGTCCCCCACAGGCTTTGCTGGTTTTGGGATCGCGACCACAAGCGCTCTTCTCCAGATCTTGGGAATTTTGAGTCGGCGCAAACAGGAAGAAATGAACTCACGTAACCAGGACTTCAAAGCAGCTCCAGCATGGAGTATAAGCTCTGAGCAGATGGAATCAGGTCCCGGAGCTTTACCTGGTTTTAAATGTTGGAGGGCAGCAGCAAGTTCTCTCTGTGAAAAATTGTCAGAGATATTTACTGCGTCTGGTGTCGTGGCCCTCCAAAGTTCAGACATTTCTTGAGAAACTGGTCGAGTTGACTTGTGATCAACAGCCTCGTATTTCCCATTTCTAACCAGATGAGATGCAATAGCATCGGCTGAAACGGAACAGCGACGAGGAGAGTGTCGTGACCTACAAGTAAGGTTGTTCAAAATACTCCACGCTTTTCGACTAGAGTGTGAGAAGTCAGTGCTCCGAACTGCTTCGGACCATCGATCCCTTCGCTTTCTGTCAAGCTTGGAAAACAGAGATGTGGCAGCCAAACTCGATTCGTCACCCTGAGGAGACTGCAGAAAGGTTTTATAAAGGGATTCACACTCTGCATCCCAACACGGAACATAGTTATTTCGATACCCGCGTGGGATAGTCGTTTTGGGTGCTTTCTTAATGATGTTACAGAAGTCCTGGTAAGCCGTATCCACATTAAGCGAATCAGGCGGCAACAAAGTCTTTGCGAATTTATTCGTCAAAGCAATGTAGTGACTCCATTTGGCCTTGCGGAAGTTCCATCGCTTAACAGGCATGCTTGGCACTGCCATAGCAAACCTTAGTGGTGTAATAAGCGAAGGTCGATGTTGTGACCTGGGGAACTTGTCAAGGACACGTCTATACGGTAAGCGACTGTTTGGACCTACGCTGGCGAAATTGGTGCCAGTGTTCCAGCGGCTGGAATAAAAACTGGCAGCGTCCTTGGCATTATGTAGGAGGGCAAGACAATTAATACTTACCCAGCCAGCCAAGCAATCACCCTCCGTACTGTTATCATCGTAACCCCAGTCACCACGACGACGGTCAAAATCGCCACCGTAAAGACAGGGGTGAGGATACACTGGGAGATTCAGAGTTCGCAATCGCGTTGGCGGTGGTTTGTAGACGTTGACTATTTTATAACCATCAACGTCCACACACAGCCACGCGATCTCCGATGTCGGTGGAGATTGGTCCAAAAGCGTGTATCTCAGTCGCTCGTGGACAAACGTGGCAAGGCCATGCTTCCTGCTTAAAGAAGAACAAGCTAGTTGTTAGTTTGGAAGTACCAACTTCTCTGCATCAGTGCAGTGAGTCTCCTGCAGTAGGATGACGAGTGTCTCAGACTGCATAGCGAGGTGATGAAGAACGTTCATCTTGCTTGCAATGAGGCCTTCGATGTTCATCTGAAAAATAGTGGGTCTTCGGAACTTGTTGGCAATGTGCCCTTAAAAGAGCAGTTTTATTCTGGCATTGCCCTGTCCTGAAAAGAAGGTTTGCCGACTAGCAGACCCACACTGAACATCGGAACGATTAGCAGATCCATTCCGATGGATGGGTACCCATTCGTTTTGTTAGGTTCGGTTTCGGTCTGTTATTTAAACAGCAATGAACAGACTTACTCACGCCCCAGGCTGCGAGAAAGCACCTACCATCTGGACCGTAAAAAAAAACTTTTTTTTATGCAAATAAAAACCAGTAAAAGTATTCGCTTGTAAAATTCACTTCGGATGATTTATTTACGTCGGCTGCGTTGTCGAGTGATTAAAGCGCCGGTCTCATGACGAACATGGTCTCGGTTCAAAGCCCACTCGTGCTATTCTATTGTGTATTTGAAAAAAACACTTTACGACATTCTCCCCTGCTTGGTGGTCTTGGCAAGCAGTTCTAAATTACAGTCATATCTCTATTAAATTACAAGCGAATAGCAATATCTTGGCACCTCCGGAAGCAGGTCGGCATAATTGCCTATCCTATGTATTAGCGCCTCCGTCGTTTTTCTGCTAGTCAGGAGGATAAATATAGAGATGAAATAAATAAAAGTACTTCCCTTTTTGTTGGATTTTTTTTTTTAAAGCTGCAATTTACCGGCTAATATTTTTAATAAACCGAAATGGCCCTTACGCCAAATAAAGATTCAACACCAGTGATCTAGATATTAAAAGCTTTTTAAAGCACTGAGGTTAAGCATGTTATGAAACAGCCTGCTCCAAATCTCACGCGGTCTTCCACGTTATTTTCCGCGAAGACTCGATCTGCCTTCGAAGTCGTCAAAATATTGTTGTCCGGTTCAAATTTTTCACTTGATTTTTTGATTATAAAAATTATTTTAATTTGGAGTAGCTCGCAAAGACCGCAAAGCGTAAAAACGCTTCGTAATTTTGTAATTTGATATAACAAAATGACGAGAGTAGGGGATGAACCGTACCCGTGTTGATTTTGTTGGCCAATAAAACGATGCTCCTGTCGGCTCGGCCGAGCTGCACACAATTGCAAAAAAGAAACAAAAATTGCTTCAAACTTTTCCAACTAAACTCTTCTTCACAAATAACTTATTTGAAAAAATAACAAAATAACCCATCTTACGAGTTTTTGCTAATTTGTTCAAATGATTTTTAAAAAAACTTTTCCTCACCACGGTGTATATTTGTGTATTAAATTCTTACTAAGAGAGCACAAACTTTTATAAACAAACAAACATCATTCAATGGTATAGACTAGTTATTTTGTTTAATTAATGCAATTCTTTGCTTATATCTAATCAGAGATCTGATAGCAAATTATTTTATTTATGTACTGATGCATACTACCATTTCACACTGAGGTCAACAGTTATTGAAATAGTTTTTCACCCACGCAGAATTTTATCTAGACCCCATTCTAGTTTTTTGGGGGCTTGATTAAGTTCATTCTTGTCCATCCTAATAAGAAGACAAGTCAAAAGTTTAGTTTTAGCTCGTTAACCGCTTTAAAAAATTGGTATGAACAAATTTTTTGAAAGCAGGATGTCGTATTTGGGAATCGAACTACTTGAAGAGATAAACAGGTATTTTGTTTGATTGAGTTGCCTGGAAGCATAAATTTTGCAAGCACCGCACAAAATCTGAAAAGCTTTTGTCATTATTTTTTGTTTTGTCCAAACCTTTAATTTGTCTCAAAAAGCTTTGATTAATCATAGACAAATTAGTGGCTATTTCTCTGTTCAACACGAAAAATGGTTTGGCACTTGGAAGTTTGTTTAACAAAGTTTTTTGAAATGAAGCGTATTTGTATTGTCGAGGTGGTTTGATTTACTTAGTTGTGAGGTATCCAATTAGTGGCCCGTGTGTTAGTTTCCGAAATGACGGAAACTAAATAGCAAAATTATTCTTCTGAAGAATCAAATCAAAAAGCAAAGTTATTAGGATAGGTTTAAAATTAAAAAACTTCATGGCAAAAAGAAGATGAAAAAAAGTCTTTATTTAATTAAAAAAAGTTATTTTCTTAAAAATGTGGCTACTGTATTTTATTTACTGAGACTTTTTCAAATCACTTTTTTTATCACGGTCACTGTCTTGATCATAAATATTTTTAATAAGACGAAACAGCCCTTGGCTTCAAAAATGTTTAATGTTTTTTCTTTTATAGTTTTTTTTATTTTTATTATTAGCTTACTTTTTATTATTTTTTCTCTTTTTTGATAATAGAATTTAATATTGTATCTTTTCAAACAAGAAAAAAAAACGATACTGAGTAATAGTATGTCGAAATATTACGTTTTCAATATTGTTAATGTTTCAGGAATTGCTTTTTACAAAGAAACTGTTTTTAATACGAGTGTAAAATGACAGAAAGTGTTGCCAATAAAGCACAAAGAAAAGAATGGCTGGATTTTTCGGGTTGCTTTTTCAAATTTGTTTCTTTTCAATGTTTCAATAATTTTGGTTTTATTGAAAAGAATCTTCATGGAAAAAGTTTACGTATACTCAAAAGTATTTGCACCACTTTTTTTTTTAACTATTTAATTGTTTAAGAGGCAAAAAAAGCTTTATTGTATTGTTTATTTTATTGGGGTCAAACAAAAATTCAAACTTGCACTTATGTAAAAATTGATTCCATTTTACAAAGTATTTGTGTTTTGTCTCTTGTTAGTATTATTTTACACTGGCATTGTAAACATGTAGGAATTAGGGTGCTTGAGAGAAACCGATATTTCAATTTTTAACTACGTGTTCCTTAAAAATCTTTGTTCATGTTCTTCTGGTAAAGTTAAAGTCAAACTGCTGTTAAATCATTATTCAAAGATAAAAGCAATAATTAAAACTTGCCATTTCGGTATACTAATAAAATCAGTAAACTTTCTGAAGAAGAACTCGTTTCCTACGTATTGGTACATATATGTACCACGAGGTCCATTGCTGCATGCATGACTTATGGTAGTGATACATATGTGTACCACTACGTCATACTGATGCAGTCGAAAAAAATTGCAACCGTTGCTCAGGAAAAACCTCGAAAGTAGCAATGTAGTGAACGTGTTAAATGAAACAAAAACATGATTGACAACGAAATCACAGCGGTGACAAAAAAAGAAAAGAAAGTACATTTGTAATCTATAACGACATCTAACGGATTTCAATTATTTAAAAAAATTTTTTTAAGTTATGATAAACAGTTGGATAAAAAAAATTGTTTTCGTCGTTAAAAAAACATGACTATTTGAATGATTAAAAAAGGACTCCAAAAACCTTGTGTAATCTGCTTTTTCCAAAATTTTTGAGTTACTCCAATCCATCAAATGGATTGAAGTAACTCTAATTTAAATAACGTTATTTAAATCACGAATCGCTTAAATATTGTTATTAAATATTTATTTTACGATTCTTACCATTTACAGCAACAAAAACAAAGTGTTATTATTATTTCATTAACCGGAGCATCTAAACTAATTGCGAAATCAAAAGATGTAAAAAAACGATATACTGCGGCATGCATTGGAAGATAACAACTACCCAAATTGGTTGGTAAAGAAAACATTCAATCGATTGAAATTCAGCAAAATTCAGGACCAAGAAAAGAGCAAAACCTACAAAAAAATAGTAGCCTTACTCTATTTAACAGATATAACTAAACTTTTAAACCATATAATTATTAAAGAAATATCAGAGTATATACGAAACCTCTTCAAACAATTAAACAAATTTTACCGAACCTAAAAGATCCAATTGTACCAAAGCAACAGCCGGAAGTAATTTATGAAATTCCGTGTGTTAACTTTTTTAAATCACTGTACACTTTAAAAAAATTGTAAGTGAGTGACATTGTAAAATGCACTATTCCAATGAGTGGGCAATAAATTTGAGTTTAACTTTATTGATAGACCAAGAAACAAAAATATATAATTCTTTTGTTCGATTTATATTCTTCCATTAAACCTTAGGAATAATATCAAATAATATCAAAATCAGACCCCTGATTCAACATTATTTCAAGTATGAAAAAAATGTCCTGATCTCGAATCTGATGTAGCTCTTCCGTGCCTCAACAAGCTATCAATAGACAATGCTTCAAAAGCAATAATCCTACTTCAAACTAACTCTATAAATGTTTTTATTTTCCAGGAATCGAAAAGGCAAAGTCATTCATTCTTGTTGGGTTCATCGCCGTTCAAATGATTATTTTGTTGCACAGCATTAACCACTTCAAAAATGGAAATTTTCATGATTTCGACACTAATGAGTCGTCTCACCGATCCGATCTGGAATCAAGTAATTGCTCTGCTGACAATTACCGGCATTTCAATAGCGTCAATAACAATTCTCTTAAGAACGTTTGCATTGCTTTTGATTATTGTCATATTAAGAATTGCAGCAAGTCGGTTTGTGATTGCAGCTCCGGTTGCAAAAGCAGTTCCGAAAGCACTGGCCAAACGTCAAGCAGCAGACACTCCAAAGAAAACGAAAGCTCTGGCGATGCTGACCGCTTGCGTAATCGCGACAGTTTTGCTTTTGGTCCCCCGGACCGCTCTGGCAAAGATGATCGCTCTGGTCGCCGGGATCGTTCGGAGCAAGACGAAGAATCTGGAGAAGCGTCTGGAGAAGCGTCTGGAGAAAGCTCTGGAGAAGCTGGTTGCCATGGATACCGGTCTGAAACAAGGTACTTACATGAAAGCGTCGCAGGTTACAGCGGTGGTGTTAGCGGTCACTTAAAGGTCTTGGAGGAAGTTTGCAACGATCCTGAAAAATTTGGAGAATCCAAAGTGACTGCTGAAATCTTAAAATACCTAATAATGGAAATTAAGCGGAAAGAAAGAGAAAAAACTACATTAAATCTGAATTTACAACAGCAAAACAATGAGCAGCAAAAACAAAGACGCTTCTTGAAAAAAAAACTGCAAGATTTGCTGGATTTGGAGCGGACTTGTCAGAGTATCCAGGTGCCGTTGCAATATCGTCAGGACCTTCAACAGCTAAGAAGCGACATAACTACCATGCAACGTTTTGTTCGAAATGCGCTGTCTCTACAGCAACAGCCACATCTTCCCGAAACACCACCACCGACATCTACGCCGTCGTCGTTACGTCTTGCGCTTCCAATAACAACTGATGAGCCGAAGACAGATACTTCGAGGTTTCCCCTTAAGATCCCACAAACCTCTCCGCCACACGTCAGCAATCCACAAAAATGTTGCACGACGACATCCACGGCAGTGACGGGTTTTTCACAACGCACCCCCCGAATCACATCAACACTCCGTGCATATCGAACAAAACAAATCAGGGTAAAACCAACAACCAGAATCTTTACGCAAAAGACCACAACTCAAACGCTCACGGAAGTAAAAAGAAGCCTTACGCAAGAGACTACCACTCAAGCGCACACGGAAGTAACAACGTCCGATACCACGGCTCTATACACTCTGTATTCTGGTAGGCCTGTGTTAGTATTTAACTTACCCAAAGGCTATTTCGAAACTTATAGGAGGACAACAAGCACTGTTGAGGTATCAACAAGTTCACCAACCACTGTTGAGGCATCAACAAGTTCACGTCCTTACCGTGTAACGTTAGCTAAACCAAAGCAAAGAAAAAAAACAAATCGATCAAAAAAAAAGAAAAATTAATCTGAAAAAAACTACTTGGTGACATTGCATGATTGTGCCTATTAACAAAGCATATTTAAGGTTGACATCGCTTATCTGTTGCATTCAAATTGATAAAATCAAACGTTGAAAAGTAGACGATTTAAAGTTGAACATTAACAATTGAAAAATATATATAGTTATAGTAGTTTTTAACTGTCTCGTATTTAATAAACGCTTGTTTTTAATAATTGCAAGTAACTTGAAACCGCGTTTTGCTTGGATTTCGAATAAATGTTTCACTTTTAAAGTGTTGTGTGGCTTTGGGTCTTACCAATCATTTTTTGGTCGAGTGTGGGCCACAGTCAAATATCTTTAAAAGCCTTCAAACCTCGCCTATATCCGGTTTAGATTAGAGATAAACTGTCACCCAATAAATAAGAATAATGAATTGAGACCTCGTTTATGCACGGGATTTTTAACGCCCGTTAACAATCCCGTCTGGCTTAAAAGCTTCGTACTTGTTGTAAATATCTAGCGAATGTAGTACATTAAGAAAAAATTACTGATATTAATTGTTGTCTTGAAATTTTTTGATTTGCTGAATCCATTATGACTGAACAGGCGTCTTTGTTTAACCAGAAGTTGTTAAACATTTTGAGATGCGCCCCCATTCATTACGCAAACAAAAATCGTGTCCCTCATGATAATCGCAAGAAATCCGAGCCCCATATAACACTGGGGAACACAATTTTTGTTGCATTGATACTGACACTTGTTTTTACCTAATTTTGTGGTGCTGAATTCAAATATGCAGTCAGTTTTTTTCTTAAAGCTACAGATTTTTTGCAATTGAACATTTTTATTTTTAGCGAATTTGCACTCCTAACGTAAAATGACAGGGGTTATTTTGTAATAGCCATTTGCACCTAGGGCCGCATAAGAAACTTTGAGTATACCAGGCATCAATATTCAAGTCTCATACATCTAACCAATATGCAAATAAGAGTATGTGAAAATCAATGTGTACAGTCGATACAAACAAAATACAAGATCAAATTTGGCCCTGTTTAGTCAAGAATTTGCGCTTGTAGCTCCTGCGCTTGTAGATTTCCTCGGGCAATCTCGCGTGATGCTCCAGCAGTAGACTGCCATCATGTTTCTGTCCCATCTGCCTTGGTAGCGATGTGTCCATAGTCATGAAGTCTTGATGGAACCGCTCCTCTTGTTCATCACTAACAGCCTTGGAGTTACTGGGGAATTCAACAAGGTGATTATGAAGGAAATGCAGCTTGACACTCATTTTACACCCAAGGTCACGATAAGCTAACAGCATTGTAGTGACCAGAACGTGGTAGTTATCTGCCTTCTTGTTACCAAGAAAGTTTTGTGTAACTGCTACAAAAGATAGCCATGCCGCCCTCTCCTTGTCATTTATCTTGTTGACAAATTCTTCATCACGTACAAGGGTACGAATCTGAGTTCCATCAAAGACACCAGCCTTGATTTTGTCAAACAACAATTTAGGAAAAAGCAAAAACTATGTGCCAAAAACACTCACCATCACTACCCAGTGCTTTCATAAACTGCTTTATCAAGCAGAGTTTTATGTGGAGTGGGGGAAAAAACTACCTTCTCTCTGCTTACTATGGGGTCGTGCACAATGTTTGGTGTGCCTGCTTTCAAGTTTCATGAATAGGCCACTCCTTCTGTGTCCAGTGTTTCTCTCGATCTTGGCTGTCACACATGCAAAGATGACAGGAATTCTTTGTAAAACCTCTCTGTTGGCCAAGGAGAAAGCTGACCATTTTAAGATTTATGCAAAGGATCCAGTTGTGCTCATGATATTTGAGTAAGTTGATGACTGCTTTTATGTCATCATATGTTTTTCTCAAATGCACAAAGTGACCAACGGGAACTCCTCTGTAAAGGTTGCCATTGTGTAAAAGAACACATTTGAGGCTCTGCTTAGAGCTATCCAGAAACAGTCTCCATTTAGTTGGGATGTACGAGGCAACATCTAACTGCCTGAGCAGACCAGGGATATTGTGACAATAAACAAACTATTTCTGTTCTGAGAAAAATGTTGCAAAAGACTGGTCTCACTTTTGAAAATATGAAACTTTTGCAGAGTCACCAAGTAGATGCTTTACTTGCAGCCTGGAAGCTACTATCTCTTCAGCTTTCTTAGAGAGTCCCAAATCACGAACTAAGTCTTTCAATTCCGTTTGGCTAAACAGCTCAGGGGCTGATAGCCGATTGGTGTTATCTGAAAGGATTCAGATTCAAAAACCATCTTGTTGTTGCAGCCCTCATGCTCTCGCTGATCATCATCACTGTCTACACTTGAGAAAAAATCACTAAAAACTGGGACTGCAAGTTCTTCAAATGTGAAACAGGTCGAATAACTGAGGGAATGCTTAAATAGGAGATCTTATGCCAATTTTTCTTGCCAACACCTTTTGTGTTGACCATGCAAAAATAGCAGTTAGTCACATGATCTCGGGGTTCCCGCCAAACCATGGGAACTCTAAAAGGCAGTCCCTTTCGTTTTCCTTGTGTCCAACCGCGAAGCATTTCCTCACAGTTATGACATACGATATGGGATGACCATTTCTTGTCTTGGTCACCAAGGAGAATTTGAAAATATGCTTTGTAGGTATGCTTCACAAACAAAGTGATGTTACGCCTTTGATGAGGCGGTGTATAACACCCACATACATAACAGAAAGAATCAGGCTTGTTTTTACATTCACGTCTATGAGAAAAAGTCATGTTTACACCTGATATAACAAAACGTTTTGTAAATCAAATAACTCAAGGAAAAACTATAAATAGAATACCATAAAATTACTTTAATATACAAGTGTAAAAGATACGGTAGACTTAAGACCGTAGTTGGTTGAGCCTTGATAAAGAGCCTAGACTAGTTAACAACGTGTGCAGTGCTGTGCACACTCTCGACTGATAACGCGAGGAGTTTCCTACAATCGCACGCTTTTTGGCTGCTTAGTAACCTATTAGTCTTACATGACCGCGCACAGTCAGTACTTCTTCCAGGTACTTCTATCTGTATAGCTGCTGAGCCTTATAAACAGAACGTATTGATGCTCTGATTTGATTTTTTCGATTGCATTTCCAGCACTTCTTGCTGTCACCGACTGGCACATGCTTTACTACAGCGAGATATTTGACCTTTGTTTGCACCAATTGCATGCTTTACTGATTGTACTAAAGGTGCGGCAGCAAGAAAATCTGCTAATATTTAATGGGGACAAAAGTTAATTGAGTGTTTATGGCTGTCAGCTGGTGCGCTGCACTACTCGTGACTTCAAGACCAAGGTTAGGTTAATTACGTATACAATATAGGTATCCATCGATCCGTTTTTGTGGAAATCCAGATTCTCAAATTGCGCAAAAACTAGAGCATGTAGATGAAAACCGACTTCAGATTTGGAATCAGCGTCAAAAATCTATCAAGAATCATTTGAAAAATCTCATGCAACACAAAATGAAAAAAAAATTGTTCCCCTGTGTAATCTATCAGAATTAAATAGAACAACTAAATTTTGTCAATAAAAAGCTTGTAACGTTTTTTGGAAACGATAATTTTAATTCATGTCTTTTTAGTAGATTATAAACTTCAGATCGGCTTTACAGTAGAATTTCCTTCTGTTGATTGTTTTTATACTGAAGAAGAAAACCCACTTACGCATATAATTCAATGAATGCCGAAAGATTGTACGTAAAGCTACAGTACTTACATTCTTGTACTTGTCAGAGGTAGAGTAGAGACAAGACTTCATTCATTTTCATTTTTATTCACAATCAATTTGAAATTAATCATAGTGCATGTAAAAATAAAGATTGTGAATAAGGAAGCAGCGACTAAACGAAGTACATTATTACATGCACAACGTCAGTTGCGCATCTCACTGTATCTTTAAGGGTAACTTTATCGTGACTTAAGGGTAGCGAGACCAAGACAAGACACGAGACTTTACATAGCTTCCTTTAATTTGATCGCTAAACGTATACAAAAATACATGACCTTGAAGAATCTTTTTCAAATTAAAAATATTACATCAAGCGTCAAGACGCTGAACCAGATAGAAAAAACTTGCTTATATCATGATTATAAGATGTAATTGTCATTAAAGATCCTTTCTCGTAAAATTGGTTAATTCTAGACAAAAAGTATTTTAATTGTAAATACCAGGGCACCCTTGTTCTACAAAAAACCTCACAACAACAAAAGCTATTATGAAAAAAATAATAACTAATGTGAATACTGTTACCTCAGACAATACTTATTTTAAAATTCTTAAGTTTTTTTGGTATAAATCAGAGGTCAGTTCAACTTTAATAAATAAAATAACAGGCTCTTAGCTAATCTTTTACATCAGGGATAACGATTTTTCATAGAATAGGTCAAAAAATGACAATCATATCAAAATTACCGTTAAGTGGGTCATTGGCTTTAAATTCGGCCAAAGTTCAAGGTAAAGACCAAAAAGACAAAAAAGAGTTTTCACTTTTGATCAGCATCCAAAACCTCTATTTTCGGCCAAAATTCTATTCGAAGTGAAGACTAAAAAAACAAAGGAAAACGTTTTACGTCCAATCCGTCCTAATGTGCGTTATACGCACAATGACCTCGGGCAGCGATATAAAAATTTGGGCAAAGTCAGGAGTTTTACGGCAGTGACAATGATGAACTGCAAAAAATAGTTACCAAATTTAGGTGAAGACCTTTTTTAGAGAACAGCATGATTTTAGGACAAAATTTGGTCTTCGTTCGAGAATCTCAAACAATGTTTTTGTCCTTTCCGTGAAGTACTACAAAATCATGATTTAGGCATTTGTCACAAAATTTGGGCAAAACTTCGTTACTGCCCCAAATTTTTTGGATGGTACGCCAATGGATACCGATGGGGAACTGCATCCTTTTTTTCGAGAAACTCTCGATCAAACTTCTAGCCTTAAATAAATACGAGACGCAATGATTGTGAATGTGAGTTGTTTAAAATTTTATTGATAAGGAAAGTTTTAATACAAGCTAACTGTTTGTGTGTATTTATATTTTTTGCTGTGATTTTGCACACTTGCTTCTTCTTCTTTTCCTTTCGGCCTATTCCTTTAGTCAGGGGTAGCCACAGCGTATCATCATTCTCCACATCTTTCTGTCTTCAACATTTTGTCTCCTTCCCCCATATCTTCTTTCATTACATCTAAAAATCTTCTCTTCGGTCTCCCTCTTCTCCTCTTTCCCGGTAACTCCATTTCCATCATCTTTCTTCCTACATACTCTTGGTATCTCCTCATGACATGTCCATACCACCTCAGCCTGCCCTCCCTCATCTTCATTTCTAACCGATCTACCTTAACAGTACTCCTGATGTGCTCGTTTCTAATCTTGTCTTTTCTCGTCACTCCCATAGCAAATTTCAACATTTTCATCTCTGCGACTTCCATCTCTTCTACTTGTTTTTTTGTGACTGCCACTGTCTCAAGTCCATACACCATTGCTGGTCTTACCACTAAACTGTACACTTTTCCTTTTACTCTAGCTGGTAACCTCCTGTCGCAGATTACTCCCGATGCTCTTCTCCATCCGTTCCATCCTGCCTGTACTCTCTTCTTTACCTCCCTCTCACAACCACCACTTTCTTGCACCGTTGATCCCAAATACTTAAATTCCATTACTCTTGGCACTTTTGCATCCTCCGTCTTTACTGTTTCGTCATCATTTCCTCCATTTATGCAAAGATATTCGGTCTTTGACCTACTTACTTTCATCCCTCTTCTTTCCAATGCATACTTCAAGAATTCTAATCTCTGCTTCACTTCTTCCCTGGTCTCTTCATAAATCACAATATCATCAGTAAACAGCATCGTCCATGGTGGTTCTCTCCTTACTTCATCCGTTAGCCTGTCCATTATCACTGCAAACAGGAATGGACTTAACGCTGATCCCTGGTGCAGTCCAACCTTAACCTTGAAACTTTCTGTAGTTCCTACTGCACACCTCACCACTGTTTCGCTTCCCTCATACATATCCTGTACTAGTTGTACAGTACTTCCCTCATACATATTTTGCCTACTTGCTAATGTTTTTTAATTAATGTAGCCATCTATTCCGGGCTTTTAATGTAAAAACTTTTTCATAATTTTGAATATTTTAAACGGAAGTGTAAAGATAGTCAAAACTATCATTCTTTGGCGAAATCAAGTTAATCCAATAATCGTTTGATCTAGATTTGTTTACTTTTAAGCCTAAAACCTATGGAATACCTGATACCGGTACAGTGAGAAACCAGCTCCTGTGAGACATTAAAATCAAAAACGTTGCTTTTTGATCAAGTTGGTAAATTTTATACTCTGGTATTTGCCTAATCAGGTTTATGATTTTTTTCCTCTAATTTGTTTCAATTTATATTTTTTTTTATGGTGACAATGATTAAATATAAAATAGCAGGATATTACAATGATTAAGTATAAAATAGCAATGTTGTTGCTGAAAATTTAGTTATAAATTGTTATTTAATTTTGTATTTTAATATTTGTATACAAAAGGGCTATTTTTTTAAATCGTAACTTTTCCACGTGTTTCAAACAACAGCATACATGCAAGGTCAACTAGGTAAATCATCGTCCAGGTTTAGTGGTTATTTATTGTATTTTATATCTATATTTATCCTCCTGACTTACAGGAAAGCGACAGAGGCGCTAATATATGGGTAAACAATTAGCTCGGCCTGCTTCCGGAGTTGCCAAGATCTTGTGACCGTAATTTAGAACTGCTTGCCAAAACCACCAAACAGGGAAAGTACCGTAAAGTGTCATTCCCAAGGACACAACAGAATGGCGCGATTAAGGTATTAACCAAGACCATATCGATCACAATTCTGGACCTCTAATCACTCAACCGTGCTGCCAGTAAACCAGCGGTTCTTAAATTGGACGGGCTCGCCTCCATTGTGGGCGTGAAAGGCTCATTAAAAGGCGCGAACAACTGGCAGCAAACTGAATAGATAATTACATTGACATAAAATAAATTGAAAATAGAGAAGACATGACAGTTGTTATTTAAAGTATGAATTTATAGATTCCAAGGTAAATAGTCAAGTGATACTATAAGGATAATATACTATGAAAATCTCAGCAATCATGCAATGTCACCAAGTAGTTTGCAGCGTAATCTTTAGACAAAACACTTTGACCATAAAGATAAGCTTTTAGCTTTTTTTCACTGTCGGAAAAAACTGAAAATGGCGAGTAATTCGTTTCGCCAATTTTCTTCTGCAGGAATAATAAAAGCGTCATTTGAAATTGCTTACGTGATTGCTAAAGCGAAGAAACCTCACAACACTGGTAAAGCATTAATTAAACCGTGCATGTTAAAAGCAGCTAATCGTACGTTGGGAAAAACATAGAGTAAGAAGATGGTGAAAATTTCACTCTTGGATTTTACAGTCAAAACCTGATGATGAGCTTGCAAAAAACAATTGAGTGTCAAGTTCTCCGAAAATTACAAATCTCACTTTTTTGTTCAATCCCATGTGATAAAACAACTAACATTGCCCAATTGTCGTAGTTGTTAGTCTACGTTCGTTTCGATTAAAGCGGACATGCTGTTTCGCAGGCTCCTCTCGAGACTTCATGTAGAGCAGAAGATGTATTTAAAGTTGTCTCCAGGTTTATTATAATAATAACACACATTGGGTGTTACAGCAAGCTTTACTTGAGTTTCGAACCGTTTTCCATCATTAAGAAGTCTTTTCTATTACGCGGCCATTCTTTTTGTCAAACAACTATCTTTAAGCACGTTTTTATTCTTACTTATTGTAAATCGTTTCAAAACACAGTGAGTTATCGAGAAAAAAGAATTGGGTTTGTAAGTGATTTGTAGAAGACTGTTACAAAGAAGACTGTTTGAATGTATTTGTTGTAGTTGCAGACGATTTTTGGAAGTAAAAACAATTTAAAAGCGCATCACATCGCATCGCACCGCACGCATAGCATCATTTAGATTCGCATCGTTCTGAATCGCATCGCATAATTCGGATCATGTTGTATCATTTGGATCACATCGCATTGAAATTATATTTAAATAAAACTGTTTTCCTCTTTTATTGGTGCGCATTTTAGACGTTCAAATCTGCTACAACATTGGGAAAAATTTGTGGATGTCTGCACTCAGGAGCGCCAAAAATTGATTTGCCGGGGGGAGGGATTAGAAAAGCACTCTATATTTTAGCGTATTAGAAAAAATCTGTACTAAAAACTTAGTTTGAAGAAATAATTTGCTGTACAGAATTCGAAAATAGCTTTTCGTTTGAGACTCTTTTGAAGAAATTGTCAGATTGAAAAATAAGAATTCCGTATGGAGTTATAAGGTTTAAAATTCTTGTTGGTCGAGCGCCTTTTGGAGGTTAAAGAAATTCAAATGTATGTACTTGTCACAAACTTTTTTCGGGAATCCCAAAGGACCAGTTGATCTAGGTAACCCGAATACCTGCGCTGAAACAAAGCTGTGTCTAAATTTTATTTTATTCCGGCCCAAGAAGTAGTCTTGCTACAAGCCTGACAATTTTATACAGTTGGTTTAACGAAAGCTCGGATTGGTTTCGTTGAAGACTCTTCTTCACAACAAACAGAAACCACAGTCTCTAATAAGAACGAATGTATTACAAAAATCACGTCCGACCAGACTTCTATTTCACGCTTTGCCAAACTGCAAAGCGAAATCAACACTACTGTATAACTCAACTCAATCAACACAAATAATCCTACCTCTGTAGAACAAAATTGCCACTCGAGTCGTCTCAAAATCACATCTAATCATAATAATTCGCTACGCATCGGCTTTATATAGAAACCAAAATCACGTGACGTAAAGCTTCTCGTAAATTCGAGGTATAGCCAGAACTCCCTGGAGAGATCGTTACGCTCGAATCAAGTGGCATATACGCGAACCTTCTAGTACAATGACATTGGTCAAAAACATATTACGTCAATACAAAGAGAAAAAAGATACGTACATGTATCGAGCAATAGAACAAATTGGACGTATATCGCAAACAGCGCTCAAAGAGCCGCATTTTTTCTCTTATAATAACACTACGAATTACTATTAACTGAAATAAATTATACCGTTACGATTAAAATTATGAATGAAGTGTGACAGTACTGACAAGTAAAAGTAGATTTTCTACATGCTGAAGTTACAAATTCGGATTCTTAGGCAACTATTCTAACAAACGTCTGAGAAAAGAAAATTGTGGTTGGTTTCTTTTTTTATGAGTACGCTGTAGGAAAAAATAGAGAGAATTGAGGATTGAGGCCGCCAAAGACGCAAAATTAATTTTATTGTTATTATTGGTTCACCTGGCCTTCATGATCTGCTTGAAAAGGACATTGCAGACAAAATTGGGCAAAATTCAATTTTTTTTTAATTATTAAAGGTAACCCGAACACTTAATTAATTCTATTTTATCGAAAAGATTAAATAAATAAATGCGAAGCCGATCTACAACGCGGAAAAATATTCAGTCTACCTCCATGTTCTCTGGATGGTAACTCGTCGTCGTCGTCGTTTGAAGAGGTATCCACTCCAGGTCAGACACAAACAGGACTGGGGCCGAGAGTTTATCCTTTTACTACCCCAGACTGCTGTACTACCTGAATCAGATGCTGGCAGTGTTGTTATTAAGCCAGCATCGAGTTTCGTCATCCAAAACCGTCAGACCTCGTGCTCCATGTGGTGCTCGATGTATAGGGCACGCTGTTAGCACATGGTCTGCGGTTTGCTCTGAGGCGCCACACTTGTAATTCGGTGAAGGAGCGAGACCCCATTTGTGCATGGACGAATGGAATCGCCCAACACCAGTCCGCAGGCGGTTGAGCTTAATCCAAGCTGCTCGGGGTGAGCCCATCCTAACAGGCCTGGCACCGGTCTCGGGCACAAAATCACGGAGCCTGGAAGAATTGTTACAGTATTCCGTTTTTCATTTGTGATTTGTCCATTCAAAGGCGCGGGTGATAAGTCTGGCTAGGTTGTCCAAAAGATTCCGCGAAGCTGGCACAAATGGGCGTCTGAATCTTAGTCTCACTTGGCGACTATCTGAGGACCTACTTAAAAGACTATGCAAGGTATGATCGGGGTCAGAGATCCACGATGAGCCAAGGAGAGTGTCGCTCCCATTCGGCGAAGCTCAGCTGGCTGGATGCCTGAGAATACAGGTAGGTGGTCCGTTGGGTAGGACGCAGGCATCCAGTAACTATGCGCAAGGCGTCATTCAAGACACTGTCAGTGAGACGAGTGTGAGCAATGCAGCACCAGACTGGCGCACAGTACTCAGCTGTTGAGTAGACTAGAGATGTGGTGGCTATGCGTAGTGTTTTAGCACCAGCACCCCATTCCGAGCCTACGAGTCGCTTCAGCAGTGTGACGCATGAGGATAGTTTTTTGTGCAATGCCACTAAATGGTGACAAAACGTGAGCGATCTGTCCAGTTTTACCCCAAGGTAAGTAGGGGTTGGACAGAACGATAAAAGTCTATCGTTGTTGTAGACCTTTAGCTCCCGTTTGGCCCCTCGGTTATTTAAGTGAAAGGCTGTCCTCACCGTCTTAGTGTGACTGAGCTTCAACCTCCAAGTCAAGAGATAGGCTGAGAGTGTAGACACGTCTTGGCTTAAAGTCCCCTCCAAGTCATTCCAGTTTCCAGAAGAGTGCAGCAATACTAAATCATCAGCATAATCAAACTTTCTGGAAATCATGAAAGGAAGATCGTACGTATAAGATGTTCAATAGGAGGGGAGCCAAGACCGATCCCTGATGAACGCCGTTTCTAAGACGGTGTAGCCTGCTTTGCTTGCTGTCACCGGTGGTAAGGGTGAAACTTCGAATGCGGACAAGCCCCAAGATCATTTTGACCATGTGCTTATCCGGAAGTAGTCTCAGCAGCTTGCAGGTAAGGCCACGGTGCCAGACAATATCATAAGCAGCTGTCAGATCAATAAATACGGCACCGGCCTTTTTTATAGCCTCAAAAGAATTCTCAATGTTCTGGGTTAGCACAACAACTTGATCTACGGTTGACTTCCCGCGTCGAACCCCAACCTGCTCTTTAGGAAGCAGTGGATCGACTAATGGCTCAACGCGGGCGTAGATAAGCCTCTCGAGGATCTTGTAGCGGACACAGAGCAGAGATATCGGTCGATAACTCTTTGGGACCCCCACAGGCTTTGCTGGTTTTGGGATCGCGACCACAAGCGCTCTTCTCCAGATCTTGGGAATTTTGAGTGGGCGCAAACAGGAAGAAATGAACTCACGTAACCAGGACTTCAAAGCAGCTCCGGCATGGAGTATAAGCTCGGAGCAATTAGGAATCAAGCCCCGGAGCTTTACCTGGTTTTAAATGTTGGAGGGCAGCAGCAAGTTCTCTCTGTGAAAAATTGTCAGAGATATTTACTGCGTCTGGTGTTGTGGCCCTCCAAAGGTCAGACATTTCTTGAGAGACTAGTCGAGATGACTTGCGGTCAACAGCCTCGTGTTTCCCATTTCTAACCAGTTGAGATGCAATAGCATCGGCTGAAACGGAACAGTGACGAGGAGAGTGTCGTGACCTACCAGTAAAGTTGTTCAAAATACTCCACGCTTTTCGACTAGAGTGTGAGAAGTCAATGCTCCGAACTGCTTCGGACCATCGATCCCTCCGTTTTCTGTCAAGCTTGGAAAGCAGAGATGTGGCAGCCAAACTCGAGTCGTCACCCTGAGGAGACTGCAGAAAGGTTTTATAGAGGGATTCACACTCTGCATCCCAACACGGAACATAGTTATTTCGATACCCGCGTGGGATAGTCTTTTTGGCTGCTTTCTTAATGGTGTTACAGAAGTCCTGGTAAGCCGCATCCACATCAAGTGAATCAGGCGGCAACAAAGTCTTTGCGAATTTATTCGTCAAAGCAATGTAGTGACTCCATTTGGCCTTGCGGAAGTTCCATCGCTTAACAGGCATGCTTGGCACTGCCATAGCAAACCTTAGTGGTGTAATAAGCAAAGGTCGATGTTATGACATGGGGAACTTGTCAAGGACACGTCTATCCGGTAAGCGACTGTTTGGACCTACGCTAGTGAAAGCTAGATCTGGATTGGTGCCAGTGTTCCAGCGGCCGGAATAAAAACTGGCAGCGTCCTTGGCATTATATAGCAGGGCAAGACAATTAATACTTACCCAGCCAGCCAAGCAATCACCGTCCGGACTGTTGTCATCGTAACCCCAGTCAGCATGACGACAGTCAAAATTGCCAGCGTAAAGACAGGGGTGAGGAAACACTGGGAGATTCAGGGTTCGCAATCGCGTTGGCGGTGGTTTGTAGACGTTGACTATTTTATAACCATCAACGTCCACACACAACCACTCGATCTCCGATGTCGGTAAAGATTGTCCAAAAGCGTGTATCTCAGTCGCTCGTGGATAAACGTGGCAAGGCCATGCTTCCTGCTTAAAGAAGAACAAGCTAGTTGTTAGTTTGGAAGTACCAATTTCTCTGCATCAGTGCAGTGGGTCTCCTGCAGTAGGATGACGAGTGCTTCCGACTGCATAGCGAGGTGATGAAGAACGTTCATCTTGCTTGCAATGAGGCCTTCGATGTTCATCTGAAGAATAGTGGGTCTTCGGAACTTGTTGGAAATGTGCCCTGAAAAGGGAAGTTTTCTTCTGGCATTGCCCCGTCCTGGAAAGGACGTTTGCCAATTAGCAGACCCACACTGAACATCGGAATGGGTGGATACCCTTCCGTTTTGGTAAGTTTGGTTTCGTTCTGTCATTTTAAAATCAATGAACAGACTTACTCACGGCCCAGGCTGCGTGAAAGGACCTACCATCTGGGCCACTAATACATAGGTTAAGCAATTATCCCGACCTGCTTCTGGAGATGCCAAGATATTGCTGTCCGCTTGAAATTTAATAGAGATATGACTGTAATTTATAACTGCTTGCCAAAATCCACCAAGCATTCCGTAATTGGTTTAGATGCGCTGGTTAATAAAATAATAATAACACCTTGTTTTTGTTGCTGTAAATGGCAAGATTCGTAATATAAATAACGTTATTTAAATCACGAATTCCTTAAATATTGTTATTAAATATTTAATTTACGAATCTTGACATTTACAGCAACAAAAACAAAGTGTTGTTATTATTTTATTAACCAGAGCATCTAAACTAATTGCGGAATCAAAAGATGTAAAAAAAAGATATATTGCGACATGCGTTGGAAGATAACAACTACCCAAATTGATTTGTAAAAAAAACATTTAATTGATTTAAATTCAGCAAAAGTTAGGACCAAGAAAAGAGAAAACCTACAAAAAAATAGTAGGCTTACTTTATTTAACAGATATAACTAAACTTTTAAACCATATAATTATTAAACAAAATATCAGAGTATATACGAAACCTCTTCAAACAATTACCGTATATACTCGTGTATAAGTCGATATGCATTTTAAGACAAGAAATTGCATCATTAAAGGTATTACCCGTGTATAAGTCGACTCCGCAATTCGAGAATATTCTGGAATATTTACCGGTAACTTGAAGCGCAAATCGGGTAACTGATCGAACATTTAAACACGTGCGATAAGCAATCACGTGTTTGCTACTCCGTAGTTGGTAAACAAAGAAAAAAGCAATGCTTGATCAGGCGCGTGCCTCTGCGCGTGAAAAGCGCGTGCAATGCCTGAACGAACGTTTACAAAACAATTCCTGCATTGTCAATGCACAGACGTCTATTTACCGTAATAAACTTTTTGTTAGACTACTGCTAAGTCAATACTATACTGTGAAGTAACTTTAACATGTTTGTATATTGCATGTATACCGGTAATAATGATGTAATAAAGTAATAATGGAGTTTTCTTTTTATACCACATTCAACTCGACTCAGCAGCAACATGTCCAAAAACATTACTCGTGTATAAGTCGACCCCAGAAATTTTACCTAAAAATCGTGTCCCAGAAACTCGACTTATACACGAGTATATTTTACCGAACCTGAAAGATCCAATTGTACCAAAGCAACAGCCAGAAGTGATTTATGAAATTCCGTGTGTTAACTTTTTTAAATGACTGTAGTCATTAAAAAAATTGTTTATAGGTGGGTGACATTGTAAAATGCACTATTCCAATCAGTGGCCAATAAATTTAAGTTTAACTTTATTGTTAGACCAAGAAACAAAAATGTGCGATTTTTGGCTTCTCAATGTTCGGTTTATATTCTTCCATTAAACCTTAGGAATAATATCAAAATCAAACCCCTGATTTAACATTATTCAGAATATGAAAAAAAAGTCTTGATCTCGAATCTGATGTAGCTTTTCGTTGCTTCAATAAGCAAAATTTAATAGCAATAATCATACTTCAAACTAACTCTATAAATGTTTATTTTGCAGGAATCGAAAAGGCAAAGTCATTCATTCTTGTTGGGTTCATCGCCGTTCAAATGATTACTTTGTTGCACAGCATTAACCACTTCAAAAATGGAAATTTTTATGATTTCAACACTAATGAGTCGTCTCACCGATCCGATCTGGAATCAAGTAATTGCACTGCTGACAATTACCGGCATTTCAATAGCGTCAATAACAATTCTCTTAAGAACGTTTGCATTGCTTTTGATTATTGTCATATTAAGAATTGCAGCAAGTCGGTTTGTGATTGCAGCTCCGGTTGCAAAAGCAGTTCCGAAAGCACTGGCCAAACGTCAAGCAGCAGACACTCCAAAGAAAACGAAAGCTCTGGCGATGCTGACCGCTTGCGTAATCGCGACAGTTTTGGTCCCCCGGACCGCTCTGACAAAGATGATCGCTCTGGTCGCCGGGATCGTTCGGAGCAAGACGAAGAATCTGGAGAAGCGTCTGGAGAAAGCTCTGGAGAAGCTGGTTGCCATGGATACCGGTCTGAAACAAGATACTTACATGAAAGCGTCGCAGGTTACAGCGGTGGTGTTGGCGGTCACTTAAAGGTCTTGCAGGAAGTTTGCAACGATCCTGAAGAATTTGAAGAATCCGAAATAGACAAAATGACTGCTGAAATCTTAAAAGAACTAACAATGGAAATTAAGCGGCAAGAAAGAGAAAAAACTACATTAAATCTGAATTTACGACGGCAAAACAATGAGCAGCGAAAACAAAGACGCTTATTGAGAGAAAAACTGCAAGCTTTGCTGGATTTGGAGCGGACTTGTCAGAGTATGCCGTTGCCGTTGCCGTTGCAATATCGTCAGGACCTTCAACAGCTAAAAAGCGACATAACTACCACGCAACGTCTCGTTCGAAATGCGATGTCTCTGCAGTGACAGCCACATCTTCCCGAAATACCACCACCGACATCTACGCCGTCGTCGTTACGTCTTGCGCTTCCAATAACAACTGATGAGCCAAAAACAGATACTTTGAAGGTTCCCCTTAAGATCCCACAAACCTCTCCGCCACACGTCAGCAATCCACAGAAATGTTGAACGACGACATCCACGGCAGTGACGGGTTTTTCAAAACGCACCCCCCGAATCACATCAACACTCCGTGCATATAGAACAAAACAAATCAGGGTAAAACCAACAACCAGAATCTTTACGCAAAAGACCACAACTCAAACGCTCACAGAAGTAAAAAAAAGCCTTACGCAAGAGACTACCACTCAAGCGCACACGGAAGTAACAACGTCCGATACCACGGCTCTATACACTCTGTATTCTGGTAGGCCTGTGTTAGTATTTACCTTACCCAAAGGCTATTTCGAAACTTATAGGAGGACACATAGGAGGACAACAAACACTGTTGAGGCATCAACAAGTTCACCAAGCACTGTTGAGGCATCAACAAGTTCACGTCCTTACCGTGTAACGTCAGCTAAACCAAAGCAAAGAAAAAAAACAAATCGATCAAAAAAGAAGAAAAATTAATCTGAAAAAAACTTAGATTACTTTGTGCTTATCAGCAAAGCATATATAGGGCGACATCGCATTCAAATTGATAAAATCAAACGTTGAAAAGTAGACGATTTAAAGTTGAACATTAACAATTTAAAAAATCGTTATAGTAGTTTTTAACTGTCTCGTATTTAATAAACGCTTGTTTTTAATAATTGCAAGTAACTTGAAACCGCGTTTTGCTTGGATTTTCGAATAAATGCTTACTAATCATTTTTTGGTCGAGTGTGGGCCACAGTCAAATATCTTTAAAAGCCTTCAAACCTCGCCTATATCCGGTTTAGATTAGAGATAAACTGTCACCCAATAAATAAGAATAATGAATTGAGACCTCGTTTATGCACGGGATTTTTAATGCCCGTTAACAATCCCGTCTGGCTTGAAAGCTTCGTACTTGTTGTAAATATCTAACGAATGCAATACATTAAGAAAAAATTATTGATATTATATATTGTTGTCTTGAAATTTTTTGATTTGCTGAATCCATTATGGCTGAACAGGAGTCTTTGTTTAACCAGAAGTTGTTAAACATTTTGAGATGCGCCCCCATTCATTACGCAAAAAAAACTCGTGCCCCCTATGATAATCGCAAGAAATCCGAGCCCCATAAAATCTATCAGAATTAAATAGAACAACTAAATTTTGTCAATAAAAAGCTTGTAACGTTTTTTGGAAACGATAATTTTAATTTATGACTTTGTAGTACATTATAAACTTCAGATCGGCTTTACAGTAGAATTTCCTTCTGTTGATTGTTTTTATACTGAAGAAGAAAACCCACTTACGCATATAATTCAATGAATGCCGAAAGATTGTACGTAAAGCTACAGTTCTTACATTCTTGTACTTGTCAGAGGTGGAGTTGTGACAAGACTTTATTCATCTTCATTTTTACTCACAATCAATTTGAAATTAATCATAGTGCATGTAAAAATAAAGATTGTGAATAAGGAAGCAGCGACTAAACGAAGTACATTATTACATGCACAACGTCAGTTGCGCATCTCACTGTATCTTTAAGGGTAACTTTATCGTGACTTAAAGGTAGCGAGACCAAGACAAGACACGAGACTTTACATAGCTTCCTTTAATTTGATCGCTAAACTTATACAAAAATACATGACCTTGAAAAATCTTTTTCAAATTAAAAATATTACATCAAGATTTTTTTTTAAATTAAATTAAATTAAAAATTTTTTTCTTAAAGGCAATATCTAGTTTAGCAGGAAAAAAACTTCATTTTCTTTTTGAATTTGATGATGCCATAGCCCCAGTTTTACCACGAAAGTATAACAAAATCGAGGTTGTTAAGAAAAAATTGAAGACAGTTATGACAAAAATCAAGGTTGCTTAGAAAAAAATTAAACAAAGGCATAACAAAAATCAAGATTGTTTAGAATAAATTGAGCAAAGCTATAACAAAAATCAAGTTCGTCTAAAAAAAAATTGAGGTTAGCTATGACAAAAATCAAGATTGCTTCAAGAAAAACTTTTAAAAATTTAAAAATAGAATGGTATAATAAAAATCATGGTTGACAAAAAAAATCTTGAAAAATTCAACATGGGTGTAGCAAAAATCAAACTTGTTTAAATAAAAAGTTAAATATAAGTATCTAAAAATCAAGCTTCTTAGGAAAATTTTTTGAAAAAGTGAACAAAAGTATAACAAAAATCAAGGTTGCTAGAAGAAAAAGTTTTACAATTAAACAAAGATATAACAAAAACTAAATTTGTTTAAAAAAATGGAGATAGTTATAAAAAAATCAAGATTGTTTAGAAAAAATTAAACAAAGTTATAATAAAAATCAAGGTTGTTGAGATAAAAAAGTCCTGGTTGAGTTTATTGCTTTAAAATCTTGCAGGGTGTCTTGAAATAGTCTTATGTCATGTTTTGGTTCTGTCTTGGGCAGGAATCAAACTCAGGACCACTGACTTTCTTAGAATTAGAGTTTTCGTTCGGTTTGACAGCTTTGAACACCGAACACTATCCTTCTTAGGGTTAGGGTTAGGGTTAGTGTTTGGGTAGTGTTTGGGATAGGGTAGGGTTTAAGATAGGGTAGGGTTTGGGATAGAGTAGGGTTTGGGATAGGGTAGGGTTTGGAATAGGGTAGGGTTTGGGATAGGGTAGGATTTGGGATAGGGTAGGGTTTGGGATAGGGTAGGGTTTAGGATAGGGTAGGGTTTGGGATAGGGTAGGGTTTGGGATAGGGTAGGGTTTGGGATAGGATAGGATTTGGGATAGAGTAGGGTTTAAGATAGGGTAGGGTTTGGGATAAGGTAGGGTTTGGGATAGGATAGGGTTTGGGATAGGGTAGGGTTTGGGATAGGGTAGAGTTTGGGATAGGGTAGGTTTGGGATAGGGTAGGGTTTAAGATAGGGTAGAGTTTGGGATAGGGTAGGGTTTGGGATAGGGTAGGGTTTGGGATAGAGTAGGTTTGGGATAGGGTAGGGTTTGGGATAGGGTAGAGTTTGGGATACGGTAGGGTTTGGGATAGGGTTAGGGTTTGGGATAGGGTAGGGTTTGGGATAGGGTAGGGTTTGGGATAGGGTAGGGTTTGGGATAGGGTAGGGTTTGGGATAGGGTAAGGTTTGGGATAGGGTAGGGTTTGGGATAGGGTAGGGTTTGGGATAGGATAGGGTTTGGGATAGGGTAGGGTTTGGGATAGGGTAGGGTTTGGGATAGGGTAGGGTTTGGGATAGGGTAGGGTTTGGGATAGGGTAGGGTTTGAGATAGGGTAGGGTTTGGGATAGGGTAGGGTTTGAGATAGGGTAGGGTTTGGGATAGGGTAGGGTTTGGGATAGGGTAGGGTTTGGGATAGGGTAGGGTTTGGGATAGGGTAGGGTTTGGGATAGGGTAGGGTTTGGGATAGGGTAGGGTTTGGGATAGGGTAGGGTTTGGGATAGGGTAGGGTTTGGGATAGGGTAGGGTTTGGGATAGGGTAGGGTTTGGGATAGGGTAGGGTTTGGGATAGGGTAGGGTTTGGGATAGGGTAGGGTTTGGGATAGGGTAGGGTTTGGAATAGGGTAGGGTTTGGGATAGGGTAGGGTTTGGGATAGGGTAGGGTTTGGGATAGGGTAGGGTTTGGGATAGGGTAGGGTTTGGGATAGGGTAGGGTTTGGGATAGGGTAGGGTTTGGGATAGGGTAGGGTTTGGGATAGGGTAGGGTTTGGGATAGGGTAGGGTTTGGGATAGGGTAGGGTTTGGGATAGGGTAGGGTTTGGGATAGGGTAGGGTTTGGGATAGGGTAGGGTTTGGGATAGGGTAGGGTTTGGGATAGGGTAGGGTTTGGGATAGGGTAGGGTTTGGGATAGGGCAGGGTTTGGGATAGGGTAGGGTTTGGGATAGGGTAGGGTTTGGGATAGGGTAGGGTTTGGGATAGGGTAGGGTTTGGGATAGGGTAGGGTTTGGGATAAGGTAGGGTTTAAGATAGGGTAGAGTTTGGGATAGGGTAGGGTTTGGGATAGGGTAGGGTTTGGGATAGGGTAGGGTTTGGGATAGGGTAGGGTTTGGGATAGGGTAGGGTTTGGGATAGGGTAGGGTTTGGGATAGGGTAGGGTTTGGGATAGGGTAGGGTTTGGGATAGGGTAGGGTTTGGGATAGGGTAGGGTTTGGGATAGGGTAGAGTTTGGGATAGGGTAGGGTTTGGGATAGGGTAGAGTGTGGGATAGGGTAGGGTTTGGGATAGGGTAGGGTTTGGGATAGGGTAGGGTGTGGGATAGGGTAGGGTTTGGGATAGGGTAGGGTTTGGGATAAGGTAGGGTTTGGGATAGGGTAGGGTTTGGGATAGGGTAGAGTTTGGGATAGGGTAGGGTTTGGGATAAGGTAGGGTTTGGGATAGGGTAGGGTTTGGGATAGGGTAGGGTTTGGGATAGGGTAGGGTTTGGGATAGGGTAGGGTTTGGGATAGGGTAGGGTTTGGGATAGGGTAGGGTTTGGGATAGGGTAGGGTTTGGGATAGGGTAGGGTTTGGGATAGGGTAGGGTTTGGGATAGGGTAAGGTTTGGGATAGGGTAGGTTTGGGCTAGGGTTAGACTTCACCTCCTCCCCACCTCACCTCTTTACCTTCTCACCTCCTCATCTCCCCACCTCTCCATTCTCACCTCCTCCGGACATCACTCTTCTTTTCTGACTCAGAGCTCCTTCCCTACTACTGCTGTCTTTCCCTAAATGATCTAAACTAAATCGGAAAATCTGGAAACGAAAGATTTTAATCATACAACAAAAACTTCTTAAATAAATAAAGACCTTTTTTGACATTCATTCAAGTTTGAAGGTAAAAAAACTCGTCGTCGTCGGCGTCATCGTTTGAAGGGTATCCACTCCAGGTCAGACACAAACAGGACTGGGGCCGAGAGTTTATCCTTTTACTACCCCAGACTGCTGCACTGCCTGAATCAGATGCTGGCAGTGATGTTATTAAGCCAGCATCGAGTTTCGTCATCCAAAACCGTCAGACCTCTTGCTCTATGTGGTGCTCGATGTATAAGGCACGCTGTTAGTACATTGTCTGTGGTTTGCACAGAGGCGCCACACTCGTAATTCGGTGAAAGAGCGAGACCCCATTTGTGCATGGACGAATGGAATCGCCCAACACCAGTCCGCAGGCGGTTGAGCTTAATCCAAGCTGCTCGGGGTAAGCCCATCCCAACAGGCCTGGCACCGGTCCCGGGCACATAAGCACGGAGCCTGGAAGCATTTTCACAATACTCCGTTTTCCATTTGTGATTTGTCCATTCAGAGGCGCGGATGCCAAGTCTGGAAAGGTTGTCCAAAAGATTCCGCACAGCTGGCACAAACGGGCGTCTGGATCTTAGTCTCACTTGGCGAGTATCTGAGGACCTACTTAAGAAACTATACAAGATATGATCGGGGTTCAGAGATTCACGGTGTCGCTCTCACTCGGCGAAGCTCAGCTGGCTGGATGACTGAGAGTACAGGTAGGTGATCCGTTGGAGTGGGACGCAAGCATTCAGTTACTATGCGTAAGGCGTCGTTCAAGACACTGTCAATGAGGCGAGTGTGAGCACTGCGACAGACTGGCGCACAGTACTCAGCTGTTGAGTAGACTAGAGATAAGGTGGCTATGCGTAGTGTTTTAGCACCAGCACCCCATCCCGAGCCCACGAGTCGCCTCAACAGTATGACGGTGAGGATAGTTTTTTGCGCAATGCCACTAAGTGGTGACGAAACGTGGGCAATCTGTCCAATTTTCTCCCAAGATAAGTAGGGGTTTGACAGAACGGTAAAAGTCTATCGTTGTTGTAGACCTTTAGCTCCCGTTTGGCCTCTCGGTTATTTAAGTGAAAGGCTGCCGTCACCGTCTTAGTGTGACTGAGCTTCAACCTCCAAGTCAAAAGATAGGCTGAGAGTGTGGACACGTCTTGGCTTAAAGTCCCCTCCAAGTCATTCCAGTTTCCAGAAGAGTGCAGCAATGCTAAGTCATCAGCATAATCAAACTTTCTGGAAATCATGAAAGGAAGATCGTACGTATAGATGTTAAATAGGAGGGGAGCCAAGACCGATCCCTGATGAACGCCGTTTTTAAGACGGCGTAGCCTGCTTTGCTTGCTGTCACCGGTGGTAAGGGTGAAACTTCGAATTCGGCCAAGCTCCATAAGTCTTTTGACCATGTGCTTATCCAGAAGTAGTCTCAGCAGCTTGCAGGTAAGGCCACGGCGCTATTAAAGTATGAATTTATAGAAGACATGACAGTTATTATTTAAAGTATGAATTTATAGATTCCAAGGTAAATAGTCAAGTGTTACTATAAGGATGATATTCTATGAAAATCTCAGCAATCATGCAATGTCACCAAGTAGTTTGCAGCGTAATCTTTAGACAAAACACTTTGACCATAAAGATAAGCTTTTAGCTTTTTTTCACTGTCGGAAAAAACTGAAAATGGCGAGTAATTCGTTTCGCCAATTTTCTTCTGCAGGAATAGTAAAAGCGTCATTTGAAATTGCTTACGTGATTGCTAAAGCGAAGAAACCTCACAACACTGGTAAAGCATTAATTAAACCGTGCATGTTAAAAGCAGCTAATCGTACGTTGGGAAAAACATAGAGTAAGAAGATGGTGAAAATTTCACTCTTGAATTTTACAGTCAAAACCTGATGATGAGCTTGCAAAAAACAATTGAGTGTCAAGTTCTCCGAAAATTACAAATCTCACTTTTTTGTTCAATCCCATGTGATAAAACAACTAACATTGCCCAATTGTCGTAGTTGTTAGTCTACGTTCGTTTCGATTAAAGAGGACATGCTGTTTCGCAGGCTCCTCTCGAGACTTCATGTAGAGCAGAAGATGTATTTAAAGTTGTCTCCAGGTTTATTATAATAATAACACACATTGGGTGTTACAGCAAGCTTTACTTGAGTTTCGAACCGTTTTCCATTATTAATGAAGTCTTTTCTTTTCCGCGCGCATTCTTTTTGTCAAACAACTATCTTTAAGCACGTTTTTATTCTTATTTATTGTAAATCGTTTTGTTACGCAGTGAGTTATCGAGAAAAAAGAATTGGGTTTGTAAGTGATAAGTAGAATGTTTGAATGTATTTGTTGTACACTTGCAGACGATTTTTGGAAGTAAAAACAATTTAAAATCGCATCACATCGCATCGCACCGCACGCATAGCATCATTTGGATTCGCATCGTTCTGAACCACACGCATTGCAATCATCGCATAATTTAGCATCGTTCTGAATCGCATCGCATAATTCGGATCATGTTGTATTATTTGGATCACATCGCATTGAAATTATATTTAAATAAAACTGTTTTCCTCTTTTATTGGTGCGCATTTTAGACGTTCAAATCTGCTACAACATTGGGAAAAATTTGTGGATGTCTGCACTCAGGAGCGCCGGAAATTGATTTGGCAGGGGAGATTAGAAAAAAAGCACTCTTTATTTTAGCGTATTAGAAAAAATCTGTACTAAAAACTTAGTAAAGACAAAAGAAATTGAAGAAATAATTTGCTGTACAGAATTCGAAAATAGCTTTTCGTTTGAGACTCTTTTGGAGAAATTGTCAGATAGAAGAATAAGCAATCCATATAGAGTTATAAAGCTTTAAAATTCTTATTGGTTGAGCGCCTTTGGAGATTAAAGAAATTCCAGTGTATGTACTGACAAGTAAAAGTAGATTTTTTACATGCTGAAGTTACAAATTCGAATTCTTAGGCAACTATTCTAACAAAACGTCTGAGAAAAGAAAATTGTGGTTGGTTTCTTTTTTTATGAGTACGCTGTAGGAAAAAATAGAGAGAATTGAGGATTGAGGCCGCCAAAGACGCAAAATTAATTTTATTGTTATTATTGGTTCACCTGGCCTTTGTGATCTGCTTGAAAAGCAAATTGCAAACAAAATTGGGCAAAATTTAATTTTTTTTAATTATTAAAGGCAACCCGAACACTTAATTAATTCTATTTTATCGAAAAGATTAAATAAATAAATGCGAAGCCCATCTACAACGCGGAAAAATATTCAGTCTACCTCCATGTTCTCTGGATGGTAATTGTTTTTCCAAGACTCGAAAAACAAATAAACACGGCAGTCAAACACTGTCATCTTGTCGTCGAACTGCCAGTTAATTTTGCGACCGAACAGCTTCAGAAGGACATGCAACCTGCTCATAATTGCAACAATGTTATTTACTAACGTTTGTGCTACTATGATAGTCGGCACGTTTTTCACCCGTCCAAACCCTTGAAAGAGCGTGTCAAACAGCACATGCCCCATTTTGCTACAAATTTCCCTCCCTTTAGGTGTCCATGTCGGGGTAAGCCCATCCCAACAGGCCTGATACTGGTCCCGGGCACAAAAGCACGGAGCCTGGAAGCATTTTCACAGTACTCCGCGTTCCATTTGTGATTTGTCCATTCAGAGGCGCGGATGCCAAGTCTGGCAAGGTTGTCCAAGAGATTCCGCGCACCTGGCACAAACGGGCGTCTGGATCTTAGTCTCACTTGGCCAGTATCTGAGGACCCATTTAACAGACCATGCAAAATATGATCGGGGTCCAGAGATCCACGGTAAGCCAAGGAGAGTGTCGCTCCCAGTCGGCGAAGCTCAGCTGGCTGGATGCCTGAGAGTACAGGTAGGTGGTCCGTTGGAGTGGGACGCAGGCATCCAGTAACTATGCGCAAGGCGTCATTCAAGACACTGTCAATGAGGCGAGTGTGAGCACTGCAACACCAGACTGGCGCACAGTACTCAGCTGTTGAGTAGACTAGAGATGTGGTGGCTATGCGTAGTGTTTTAGCACCAGCACCCCATTCCGAGCCCACGAGTCGCCTCAACAGTGTGACGCGCGAGGATAGTTTTTTGCGCAATGCCACTAAATGGTGACGAAACGTGAGCGATCTGTCCAGTTTTACCCCAAGGTATGTAGGGATTGGACAGAACGGTAAAAGTCTATCGTTGTTGTAGACCTTTAGCTCACGTTTGGCCTCTCGGTTATTTAAGTGAAAGGCTGCCGTCACCGTCTTAGTGTGACTGAGCTTCAACCTCCAAGTCTGGAGATACGCTGACAGTGTGGACATGTCTTGGCTTAATGTCCCCTCCAAGTCCTTCCAGTTTCCAGAAGAGTGCAACAATGCTAAATCATCAGCATAAGCAAACTTTCTGGAAATCATGAAAGGAAGATCGTACGTATAGATGTTAAATAAGAGGGGAGCCAAGACCGATCCCTGAGGAACGCCGTTTTTAAGACGGCGTAGCCTGCTTTGCTTGCTGTCACCGGTGGTAAGGGTGAAACTTCGATTTCGGACAAGCTCCATGATCATTTTGACCATGTGCTTATCCGGAAGTAGTCTCAGCAGCTTGCAGGTAAGGCCACGGTGCCAGACAGTGTTATAAGCAGCTGTCAGATCGATAAATACGGCACCGGCCTTCTTTTTAGTCTCGAAAGAATCCTCGATGTTCTGGGTTAGCAGAACAACTTGATCTACGGTTGACTTCCCGCGTCGGAACCCAGCCTGCTCTTTAGGAAACAGCGGATCGACTAATGGTTCAACGCGGGCGTAGATAAGCCTCTCGAGGATCTTGTAGGGGACACAGAGCAGAGATATCGGTCGATAACTCTTTGGGACCCCCACGGGCTTTGCTGGTTTTGGGATCGCGACCACAAGCGCTCTTCTCCAGATCTTGGGAATTTTGAGTCGGCGCAAACAGGAAGAAATGAACTCACGTAACCAGGACTTCAAAGCAGCTCCGGCATGGAGTATAAGCTCAGGGCAGATGGAATTAGGACCTGGAGCTTTACCTGGTTTTAAATGTTGAAGGGCAGCAGCAAGTTCTCTCTGTGAAAAATTGTCAGAGATATTTACTGCGTCTGGTGTCGTGGCCCTCCAAAGTTCAGACACTTCTTAAAAGACAAGTCGAGATGAGTTGCGATCAACAGCCTCGTATTTCACATTTCTAACCAGCTGAGATGCAATAGCATCGGCTGAAACGGAACAGCGACGAGGAGAGTGTCGTGACCTACCAGTAAGGTTGTTCAAAATATTCCACGCTTTTCGACTAGAGTGTGAGAAGTCAATGCTCCGAACTGCTTCGGACCATCATCCCTCCGTTTTCTGTCAAGCTTGGAAAGCAGAGTTGTAGCAGCCAAACTTGAGTCGTCTCCCTGAGGAGACTGCAGAAAGGTTTTATAGAGGGATTCACACTCTGCATCCCAACACGGAATATAGTTGTTTCGATATCCGCGTGCGATAGTCTTTTTTGCTGCTTTCTTAATGATGTTACAGAAGTCCTGGTAAGCCGCATCCACATCAAGTGAATCAGGCGGCAACAAAGTCTTTGCGAATTTATTCGTCAAAGCAATGTAGTGACTCCAATTGGCCTTGCGGTAGTTCCATCGCTTAACAGGCATGCTTGGCACTGCCATAGCAAACCTTGGTGGTGTAATAAGCGAGGGTCGATGTTGTGACCTGGGAAACTTGTCAAGGACACGTCTATCCGGTAAGCGACTGTTTGGACCTACGCTAGCGAAAGCTAGGTCTGGATTGGTGCCAGTGTTCCAGCGGCCGGAATAAAAACTGGCAGCGTCCTTGGCATTATGTAGGAGGGCAAGACAATTAATACTTACCCAGCCAGCCAAGCACTCACCATCCGGACTGTTGTCATCATAACCCCAGTCAGCATGACGACAGTTAAAATCGCCAGCGTACAGACAGGGGTGAGGAAACACTGGGAGATCCAGGGTTCGCAATCGCGTTGGTGGTGGTTTGTAGACGTTGACTATTTTATAGCCATCAACGTCCACACACAGCCACTCGATCTCCGATGTCGGTGGAGATTGGTCCAAAAGCGTGTATCTCAGTCGCTCGTGGACAAACGTGGCAAGGCCATGCTTCCTGCTTAAAGAAGAACAAGCTAGTTGGTAGTGTGGTAGCACCAATTTCTCTGCATCAGTGCAGTGGGTCTCCTGCAGTAGGATGACGAGTGCCTCAGACTGCATAGCGAGGTGATGAAGAACATTCATCTTGCTTGCAGTGAGGTCTTCGATGTTTAGCTGAAGAATAGTGGGTCTTCGGAACTTGTTGGCAATGTGCCCTGAAAAGGGCAGTTTTATTCTGACATTGCCCCGTCCTGGAAAGGACGTTTGCCGATTAACAGACCCATACTGAACATCGGAATGGGTGGATACCCTTCCGTTTTGGTAGGTTCGGTTTCGGTCTGTCATTTTAAAATCAATGAGCAGACTTACTCACGGCCCAGGCTGCGTGAAAGCACCTACCATCTGGGCCTTAAAGCCGCTGCGTTCTGCGAGCGAGCGGTTGGTCGAAAAACGTAAAAAATGCAAGCTCGGCTTGTGTTGTTCGAGGTTTACCTGTTTTCTAACGATGGACGATGTGTCCGGCAAAAGGCGTGCCCGCACAGAACCGATTTGCCTGTGCATTGCCGCCGAACTGTGACGAGCGAAAGCAGCTCTGTGACGAACGGTGTTAGTGTGACTGAGCTTCAACCTCCAAATCTAGAGATAGGCTGAGAGTGTGGACATGTCTTGGCTTAATGTCCCCTCCAAGTCCTACCAGTTTCCAGAAGAGTGCAGCAATGCTAAGTCATCAGCATAAGCAAACTTTCTGGAAATCATGAAAGGAAGATCGTACGTATAGATGTTAAATAGGAGGGGAGCCAAGACCGATCCACGAGGAACGCCGTTTTTAAGACAGCGTAGCCTGCTTTGCTTGCTGTCACCGGTGGTAAGGGTGAAACTTCGAATGCGGACAAGCTCCATGATCATTTTGACCATGTGCTTATCCGGAAGTAGTCTCAGCAGCTTGCAGGTAAGGCCACGGTGCCAGACAATATCATAAGCAGCTGTCAGATCGACAAATACGGCACCGGCCTTCTTTTTAGTCTCGAAAGAATCCTCGATGTTCTGAGTTAGCAGAACAACTTGATCTACGGTTGACTTCCCGCGTCGAACCCCAACCTGCTCTTTAGGGAGCAGCGGATCGACTAATGGCTCAACGCGGGCGTAGATAAGCCTCTCGAGGATATTATAGGAGACACAGAGCAGAGATATCGGTCGATAACTCTTTGGGTCCCCCACAGGCTTTGCTGGTTTTGGGATCGCGACCACAAGCGCTCTTCTCCAGATCTTGGGAATTTTGAGTCGGCGCAAACAGGAAGAAATGAACTCACGTAACCAGGACTTCAAAGCAGCTCCGGCATGGAGTATAAGCTCTGAGCAGATGGAATCAGGTCCCGGGGCTTTACCTGGTTTTAAATGTTGGAGGGCAGCAGCAAGTTCTCTCTGTGAAAAATTGTCAGAGATATTTACTGCGTCTGGTGTTGTGGCCCTCCAAAGTTCAGACACTTCTTGAGAGACTAGTCGATTTGACTTGTGATCAACAGCCTCGTATTTCCCATTTCTAACCAGCTGAGATGCAATAGCATCGGCTGAAACGGAACAGCGACGAGGAGAGTGTCGTGACCTACCAGTAAGGTTGTTCAAAATACTCCACGCTTTTCGACTAGAGTGTGAGAAGTCAATGCTCCGAACTGCTTCGGACCATCGATCCCTCCGTTTTCTGTCAAGCTTGGAAAGCAGAGATGTGGCAGCCAAACTCGAGTCGTCACCCTGAGGAGACTGCAGAAAGGTTTTATAGAGGGATTCACACTCTGCATCCCAACACGGAACATAGTTATTTCGATACCCGCGTGGGATAGTCTTTTTGGCTGCTTTCTTAATGGTGTTACAGAAGTCCTGGTAAGCCGCATCCACATCAAGTGAATCAGGCGGCAACAAAGTCTTTGCGAATTTATTCGTCAAAGCAATGTAGTGACTCCATTTGGCCTTGCGGTAGTTCCATCGCTTAACAGGCATACTTGGCACTGCCATAGCAAACCTTAGTGGTGTAATAAGCGAAGGTCGATGTTGTGACCTGGGGAACTTGTCAAGGACACGTCTATCCGGTAAGCGACTGTTTGGACGCTGGCGAAATTGGTGCCAGTGTTCCAGCGGCTGGAATAAAAACTGGCAGCGTCCTTGGCATTATGTAGGAGGGCAAGACAATTAATACTTACCCAGCCAGCCAAGCAATCACCGTCCGTACTGTTATCATCGTAACCCCAGTCACCACGACGACGGTCAAAATTGCCACCGTAAAGACAGGGGTGAGGAAACACTGGGAGATTCAGAGTTCGCAATCGCGTTGGCGGTGACTTGTAGACGTTGATTATTTTATAACCATCAACGTCCACACACAGCCACGCGATCTCCGATGTCGGTGGAGATTGGTCCAAAAGCGTGTATCTCAGTCGCTCGTGGACAAACGTGGCAAGGCCATGCTTCCTGCTTAAAGAAGAACAAGCTAGTTGTTAGTTTGGAAGTACCAACTTCTCTGCATCAGTGCAGTGAGTCTCCTGTAGTAGGATGACGAGTGCCTCAGACTGCATAGCGAGGTGATGAAGAACGTTCATCTTGCTTGCAATGAGGCCTTCGATGTTCATCTGAAAAATAGTGGGTCTTCGGAACTTGTTGGCAATGTGCCCTGAAAAGGGCAGTTTTATTCTGACAATGCCCCGTCCTGAAAAGAACGTTTGCCAACGAGCAGACCCACATTGAACATCGGAACGACTAGCAGATCCATTCCGATGGGTGGATACCCATTCGTTTTGTTAGGTTCGGTTTCGGTCTGTTATTTAAACAGCAATGAACAGACTTACTCACGCACCAGGCTGCGAGAAAGCACCTACCATATGGGCTGTAAAACAAAAAAACTTTTTTTTATGCAAATAAAAACCAGTAAAAGTATTCGCTTGTAAAATTCACTTCCGATGATTCATTTACGTCGGCTGCGTTGTCGAATGATTAAAGCGCCGGTCTCATGACCAACATGGTCTCGGTTCAAAGCCCACTCGTGCTATTCTATTGTGTCCTTGGAAAAAACACTTTACGACACTCTCCCCTGCTTGGTGGTCTTGGCAAGCAGTTCTAAATTACAGTCATATCTCTATTAAATTACAAGCGAACAGCAATATCTTGGCACCTCCGGAAGCAGGTTGGCATAATTGCCTATCCTATGTATTAGCGCCTCCGTCGTTTTTCTGCTAGTCAGAAGGATAAATATAGAGATGAAATAAATAAAAGTACTTCCCCTTTTGTTGGATTTTTTTTTAAAGCTGCAATTTACTGGCTAATATTTTTAATAAACCGAAATTGGCCCTTACGCCAAAAAAAGATTCAACACCAGTGATCTAGATATTAAAAGCTTTTTAAAGCACTGAGGTTAAGCATGTTATGAAACAGCCTGCTCCAAATCTCACGCGGTCTTCCACGTTATTTTCCGCGAAGACTCGATCTGGCTTCGAAGTCGCCAAAATATTGTTGTCCGGTTCAAATTTTTCACTTGATTTTTTGATTATAGAAATTATTTAATTTGAAGTAGCTCGCAAAGACCGCAAAGCGTAAAACGCTTCGTAATTTTGTAATTTGACATAACAAAATGACGAGAGTAGGGGATGAACCGTACCCGTGTTGATTTTGTTGGCCAATAAAACAATGCTCCTTTCGGCTCGGCCGAGCTTCAGACAATTACAAGGAAGAAACAAAAATTGTTTTAAACTTTTCCAACTAAACTCTTCTTCACAAATAACTTATTTGAAAAAATAACGAAATAACCCATCTTACGAGTTTTTGCTAATTTTTTCAAATGATTTTTAAAAAATTTTTTCTTCACCATGGTGTATATTTGTTTATTAAATTCTTATTAAGAGAGCACAAACTTTTATAAACAAACAAACATCATTTAATGCTATAGACTAGTTATTTTGTTTAATTAATGCAATTCTTTGTTTGTATCTAATCAGAGATCTGATAGCACATTATTTTATCTATGTACTGATACATACTACCATTTCACAGTGAGGTCAACAGTTACTGAAGTAGTTTTTTACCCACGCAGAATTTTATCTGGACCCCATTCTAGTTTTTTTGGGGGCTTGATCAAGTTCATTCCTGTCCGTCCTAATGAGAAGACAAGTCAAAAGTTTAGCTTTAGCTCGTGAACCGCTTTAAAAAATTGCTATAAACAAATTTTTTGAAAGCAGGACGTAACTTTATCATGACTTAAAGGTAGCGAGACCGAGACGAGACGAGACTTTACATAACTTCCTTTAATTTGATCGCTAAACGTATACAAAAATACATGACCTTGAAGAATCTTTTTCAAATTAAAAATATTACATCAAGCGTCAAGACGCTGAACCAGATAGAAAAAACTTGCTTATATCATGATTGTAAGATGTAATTGTCATTGAAGATCCTTTCTCGTAAAATTGGTTAATTCTAGACAAAAAGTATTTTAATTGTAAATACTAGGGCACCCTTATTCTACAAAAAAGCTCACAACAACAAAAGCTATTATGAAAAAAATAATAACTAATGTAAATACTGTTACCTCAGACAATACTTATTTTAAAATTCTTAAGTTCTTTTGGTATAAATCAGAGGTCAGTTCAACTTCAATAAATAAAATAACAGGCTCTTAGCTAACCTTTTACATCAGGGATAACGATTTTTCATAGAATAGGTCAAAAAATGACAATCATATCAAAATTACCGTTAAGTGGACTATTGGCTTTAAATTCGGCCAAAGTTCAAGGTGAAGACCAAAAAGACAAAAAAAAGTTTTCACTTTTGATCAGCATCCAAAACCTCTATTTTCGGCCAAAATTCTATTCGAGGTGAAGACTAAAAAAACAAAGAAAAACGTTTTTACGTTCAATCCGTCCTAATGTGCGTTATACGCACGATGACCTTGTGTTAGTAAAATTGCTTTATTGCTTATCATAGAAAACGATTCAATAATTGCATAAAAAAATTGATTTATAACTTTCTATTTTCTAAAGTTAAATCAGCCAATTGAAAATATTGCGCTAAAACATAATACCGATGTAGTTTTATGCTTTTTCAAAAATACTCGATCGAAATGTGTTACATAAACGTTTATGCAGTGGCAAGAAACCAAGTTTCATTGCTGATCAAAGCTAAAGTCTTTGATATTTTTTCTTTGATTTGTTACGAAATCTTTTTCTCGGTCAATTCAAGCGCGCAAGCACACACACTCGGATCAAGTTCAAAAAGTGGTTGGTCTAATAACTAATAAACCATCCGCCATATTTCTTTTGCAACAAAATCGCGCAGAGCGCGCGCGTTTTGCAAGATATCCAAAAACAACTTATTTCACCAGACAGAGGACGATTTTAGCGACACGTAGCAACCTAAAATTGAATTATCTTGCCTCTATTTGTAATTATAGGTGAAAAAAGATTTTTTGCAAAAAAAAGTAGGTTCTTTTATTATTTTAATTGCACTTGTTTTTCAATAAATTTAAAAAAAATTATATTATTTTATTCACGAAAAAATTATCTTTTCAATGATATAAAATTTAAACAGCTTTTTTTTACGGTTAATGGGGAAATACTAATTAAATATTGCTTAATTGTTAAAAAATCCATTTTATAGCGGTTTTTTTATCTATATGGACTGGCAAAAAAAGGCACTGCGGACGCGTAAGGGTTAAACCATTAAGTGCTTGCGGTAATAAATAAATCTGTTTTCTACGAAAATTCTCGTTCAAAACTAAATAATACTTTCCCAACCAAACTAGCTCCTGAAAATCTGTGCAATTCATTAACCAATGTGCTTACTTCTGATAAAGAATGAACAATAACAAAAATGATATTAATACTACTACTACATTACAAAGTAAGTGTTATATTTTTGCGTTTTTTTGTTTTTTATTTGAAGTTGAACTCATCTAATAATATGCTCAACAGAAAATATTTCAATTTGATCAGGTACATAAAAGTTTTTTTTCTGCTTATAAACATGGAAAGAACGATTAAAGCTTTTCCAGCCAGCTATGTAGCCTACCAATCACTGTTAAAAAATTTTTACCAAAATCCAAAACTTATTCGAAATGCTGTAATTATCAAAGACACCGCCTCAATTAAGCGAGCTACTCAAAGTATTTTGATAAAGGGTTGGTGGGCAACCAGCGGATCCAAACCACATGTAGCTCTTTAATCTCTTTGCTAACGCACCTGAGAATTTAGAAAATAGATAGTAACCCTTTAACGCCAAAGTCATCGAATTGTTTATGTTTCAAGCAGAGGTTAGCGTTGCGGCGCAAATATTCTGACAAAGTTTCAGAAACGCCAATTGAATTTGGCATATAAAAGTAACCAAGTTTTATTTTAAAAATGATTACAATAATTTTGGCGTTTGGAAGATTTGCCCACAGTGATCAAATGTTTCGATCTGGATTCGAGACGCAGAGGTCCGAGACCGAGACCGAGACGAGACTTTTGAAAAACTTGTCTCGAGACATGTCTCAAGGTATCCACCTCTGATATATGTGCACATATTTCGTCCAGAAATCAGTTGGTAACATAACTATAAAATAGTTTTTTGCAGTCAAGTTTCATTTTATGTCTGAAAATTTCTCCAGACTTGATAACGTATGTTCTTTGGTGCCCCCTGCCTTCACACATGTTTCGATTTTCTTTTACATTACCGTATGTGTGTATTATAAAATTTATGTTTGTGCGTTTGGAAAATAAATATTATTATTATTATTATTATTATTAAGGGAAAGAAAATTTTTGTTCAGACAAAAACAATTTCTTGTCATCTTTAATTCTGGAAGTTCAGTGTTCATCAAATCTGGAAGTAGTGTTTGAAATCTTTTTTTAAAGTTGCAGTGATCCTCTAACTCAATTTTAAGTAAGCCCGTCTAAAGTTCAATTTTTTTCGTAAAGGCAATATCTAGTTTAGCAAGAAAAAAAACTTCATTTCCTTTTTGAATTTGATGATGCGATAGCCCCAGTTTTACCACGAAAGTATAACAAAATCGAGGTTTTTAAGAAAAAATTGAAGACAGTTATGACAAAAATTAAACAAAGGCATAACAAAAATCAAGATTGTTTAGAATAAATTGAGCAAAGGTATAACAAAAATCAAGTTCGTCTAAAAAAAATTGAGGTTAGCTATGACAAAAATCAAGATTGCCTAAAGAAAAACTTTTAAAAATTCAAGAATGGTATAATAAAAATCATGGTTGACAAAAAATAATCTTGAAAAATTCAACATGGGTGTAGCAAAAATCAAACTTTTTCAAATAAAAAGTTAAATATAAGTATCTAAAAATCAAGCTTCTTAGGAAAATTTTTTGAAAAAGTGAACAAAAGTATAACAAAAATCAAGGTTGCTAGGAGAAAAAGTTTTAAAATTAAACAAAGATATAACAAAAACCAAATTTGTTTAAAAAAACGGAAATAGTTATAATTAAAATCAAGATTGTTTAGAAAAAATTAAACAAAGTTATAATAAAAATCAAGGTTGTTGAGATAAAAAAGTCCTGGTTGAGTTTATTGCTTTAAAATCTTGCAGAATGTCTTGAAATAGTCTTATGTCATGTTTTGGTTCTGTCTTGGGCAGGAATCAAACTCAGGACCACTGACTTTCTTAGGATTAGAGTTTTCGTTCGGTTTGACAGCTTTGCTGTCAACTGTGGTAGTCAAGAATTGAACTCAAAACCACTGTCTTTCATAGGGTTATAGTTTTCTTTCGGTTTGACAGCTTCGCTGTCAACTGTCTTGATCAAGAATTGAACTCAGAACACTACCCTTCTTAGGGTTAGGGTTAGGTTTGGGATAGGGTTAGGGTTTGGGATAGGGTAGGGTTTGGGATAGGGTAGGGTTTGGGATAGGGTAGGGTTTGGGATAGGATAGGGTTTGAGATAGGGTAGGGTTCGGGAAAGGGTAGGGTTTGGGATAGGGTAGGGTTTGGGATAGAGTAGGGTTTGGGATAGGGTAAGGTTTGGGATAGGGTAGGTTTGGGCTAGGGTTAGACTTCACCTCCTCCCCACCTCACCTCTTTACCTTCTCACCTCCTCATCTCCCCACCTCTCCATTCTCACCTCCTCCGGACATCACTCTTCCTTTCTGACTCAGAGCTCCTTCCCTACTACTGGCGCCTTTCCCTAAATGATCTAAACTAAATCGGAAAATCTGGAAACGAAAGATTTTAATCATACAACAAAAACTTCTTAAATAAATAAAGACCTTTTTTGACATTCATTCAAGTTTGAAGGTAAAAAAACTCGTCGTCGTCGTCATTATTTGAAGGGCATTTACTCCATGTCAGACACAAACAGGACTGGGGCCGAGAGTTTATCCTTTTACTACCCTAGACTGCTGCACTGCCTGGATCAGATGCTGGCAGTGATGTTATTAAGCCAGCATCGAGTTTCGTCATCCAAAACCGTCAGACCGCGTGCTCCATGTGGTGCCCGATGTATGGGGCACGCTGTTAGCACATGGTCTGCGGTTTGCTCTGAGGCGCCACACTCGTAATTCGGTGAAGGAGCGAGACCCCATTTGTGCATGGACGAATGGAATCGCCCAACACCATTCCGCAGGCGGTTGAGCTTAACCCAAGCTGCTCGGGGTAAGCCCATCCCAACAGGCCTGGCACCGGTCCCGGGCACATAAGCACGGAGCCTGGAAGCATTTTCACAATACTCCGTTTTCCATTTGTGATTTGTCCATTCAGAAGCGCGGATGCCATGCCTGGCAAAGTTGTCCAAAAGATTCCGTGCAGCTGGCACAAATGGGCGTCTAGATCAAAGTATCACTCTGCGAGTATCTGAGGACCTACTTGAGAAACCATACAAGATATGATCGGGGTTCAGAGATCCACAGTGTCGCTCCCATTCGGCGAAGCTCAGCTGGCTGAATGCCTGAGAGTACAGGTAGGTGGTCCGTTGGAGTGGGACACAGGTATCCAGTAGCTATGCGCAAGGCGTCGTTCAAGACATTGTCGATGAGACGAGTGTGAGCACTGCAACACCAGACTGGCGCACAGTACTCAGCTGTTGAGTAGACTAGAGATAAGGTGGCTATGCGTAGTGTTTTAGCACCAGCACCCCATCCCGAGCCCACGAGTCGCCTCAACAGTATGACGGTGAGGATAGTTTTATGCGCAATGCCACTAAGTGGTGACGAAACGTGAGCAATCTGTCCAATTTTCTCCAAGATAAGTAGGGGTTGGACAGAACAGTAAAAGTCTATCGTTGTTGTAGACCTTTAGCTCACGTTTGGCCTCTCGGTTATTTAAGTGAAAGGCTGCCGTCATCGTCTTAGTGTGACTGAGCTTCAACCTCCAAATCTAGAGATAGGCTGAGAGTGTGTACATGTCTTGGCTTAATGTCCCCTCCAAGTCCTTCCAGTTTCCAGAAGAGTGCAGCAATGCTAAGTCATCAGCATAATCAAACTTTCTGGAAATCATGAAAGGAAGATCGTACGTATAAGATGTTCAATAGGAGGGGAGCCAAGACCGATCCCTGATGAACGCCGTTTTTAAGACGGCGTAGCCTGCTTTGCTTGCTGTCACCGGTGGTAAGGGTGAAACTTCGAATGCGGACAAGCTCCATAATCATTTTGACCATGTGCTTATCCAGAAGTAGTCTCAGCAGCTTGCAGGTAAGGCCACGGTGCCAGACAATATCATAAGCAGCTGTCAGATCGACAAATACGGCACCGGCCTTCTTTTTAGTCTCGAAAGAATCCTCGATGTTCTGAGTTAGCAGAACAACTTGATCTACGGTTGACTTCCCGCGTCGAACCCCAACCTGCTCTTTAGGGAGCAGCGGATCGACTAATGGCTCAACGCGGGCGTAGATAAGCCTCTCGAGGATATTATAGGAGACACAGAGCAGAGATATCGGTCGATAACTCTTTGGGACCCCCACAGGCTTTGCTGGTTTTGGGATCGCGACCACAAGCGCTCTTCTCCAGATCTTGGGAATTTTGAGTCGGCGCAAACAGGAAGAAATGAACTCACGTAACCAGGACTTCAAAGCAGCTCCAGCATGGAATATAAGCTCTGAGCAGATGGAATCAGGTCCCGGAGCTTTACCTGGTTTTAAATGTTGGAGGGCAGCAGCAAGTTCTCTCTGTGAAAAATTGTCAGAGATATTTACTGCGTCTGGTGTTGTGGCCCTCCAAGGTTCAGACATTTCTTGAGAAACTGGTCGAGTTGACTTGTGATCAACAGCCTCGTATTTCCCATTTCTAACCAGATGAAATGCAATAGCATCGGCTGAAACGGAACAGCGACGAGGAGAGTGTCGTGACCTACTAGTAAGGTTGTTCAAAATATTCCACGCTTTTTGACTAGAGTGTGAGAAGTCAATGCTCCGAACTGCTTCGGACCATCGATCCCTTCGCTTTCTGTCAAGCTTGGAAAGCAGAGATGTGGCAGCCAAACTCGAGTCGTCACCCTGAGAAGACTGCAGAAAGGTTTTATAGAGGGATTCACACTCTGCATCCCAACACGAAATATAGTTATTTCGATACCCGCGTGGGATAGTCTTTTTGGCTGCTTTCTTAATGGTGTTACAGAAGTCCTGGTAAGCCGCATCCACATCAAGTGAATCAGGCGGCAACAAAGTCTTTGCGAATTAATTCGTCAAAGCAATGTAGTGACTCCATTTGGCCTTGCGGTAGTTCCATCGCTTAACAGGCATGCTTGGCACTGCCATAGCAAACCTTAGTGGTGTAATAAGCGAAGGTCGATGTTGTGACCTGGGGAACTTGTCAAGGACACGTCTATTCGGTAAGCGACTGTTTGGACGCTGGTGAAATTGGTGCCAGTGTTCCAGCGGTCGGAATAAAAACTGGCAGCGTCCTTGGCATTATATAGGAGGGCAAGACAATTAATACTTGCCCAACCAACCAAGCAATCACCGTCCGTTCTGTTATCATCGTAACCCCAGTCACCACGACGACGGTCAAAATTGCCACCGTAAAGACAGGGGTGAGGAAACACTGGGAGATTCAGGGTTCGCAATTGCGTTGGCGGTGACTTGTAAACGTTGACTATTTTATAACCATCAACGTCCACACACAGCCACGCGATCTCCGATGTCGGTGGAGATTGGTCCAAAAGCGTGTATCTCAGTCGCTCGTGGACAAACGTGGCAAGGCCATGCTTCCTGCTTAAAGAAGAACAAGCTAGTTGTTAGTTTGGAAGTACCAACTTCTCTGCATCAGTGCAGTGAGTCTCCTGTAGTAGGATGACGAGTGCCTCAGACTGCATAGCGAGGTGATGAAGAACGTTCATCTTGCTTGCAGTGAGGCCTTCGATGTTCAGCTGAAGAATAGTGAGTCTTCGGAACTTGTTGGCAATGTGCCCTTAAAAGAGCAGTTTTATTCTGGCATTGCCCCGTCCTGAAAAGAACGTTTGCCGACTAGCAGACCCACACTGAACATCGGAACGATTAGCAGATCCATTCCGATGGATGGGTACTCATTCGTTTTGTTAGGTTCGGTTTCGGTCTGTTATTTAAACAGCAATGAACAGACTTACTCACGCCCCAGGCTGCGAGAAAGCACCTACCATCTGGACCGTAAAAAAAAAACTTTTTTTTATGCAAATAAAAACCAGTAAAAGTATTCGCTTGTAAAATTCACTTCGGATGATTTATTTACGTCGGCTGCGTTGTCGAATGATTAAAGCGCCGGTCTCATGACCAACATGGTCTCGGTTCAAAGCCCACTCGTGCTATTCTATTGTGTCCTTGGAAAAAACACTTTACGACACTCTCCCCTGCTTGGTGGTCTTGGCAAGCAGTTCTAAATTACAGTCATATCTCTATTAAATTACAAGCGAACAGCAATATCTTGGCACCTCCGGAAGCAGGTTGGCATAATTGCCTACCCTATGTATTAGCGCCTCCGTCGTTTTTCTGCTAGTCAGAAGGATAAATATAGAGATGAAATAAATAAAAGTACTTCCCCTTTTGTTGGATTTTTTTTTTAAAGCTGCAATTTACTGGCTAATATTTTTAATAAACCGAAATTGGCCCTTACGCCAAAAAAAGACTCAACACCAGTGATCTAGATATTAAAAGCTTTTTAAAGCACTGAGGTTAAGCATGTTATGAAACAGCCTGCTCCAAATCTCACGCGGTCTTCCACGTTATTTTCCGCGAAGACTCGATCTGGCTTCGAAGTCGCCAAAATATTGTTGTCCGGTTCAAATTTTTTACTTGATTTTTTGATTATAGAAATTATTTAATTTGAAGTAGCTCGCAAAGACCGCAAAGCGTAAAACGCTTCGTAATTTTGTAATTTGACATAACAAAATGACGAGAGTAGGGGATGAACCGTACCCGTGTTGATTTTGTTGGCCAATAAAACGATGCTTCTGTCGGCTCGACCGAGCTGCACACAATTGCAAAAAAGAAACAAAAATTGCTTCAAACTTTTCCAACTAAACTCTTCTTCACAAATAACTTATTTGAAAAAATAACAAAATAACCCATCTTACGAGTTTTTGCTAATTTTTTCAAATGATTTTTAAAAAAACTTTTCCTCACCATGGTGTATATTTGTTTATTAAATTCTTATTAAGAGAGCACAAATTTTTATAAACAAACAAACATCATTCAATGGTATAGACTAGTTTTTTTGTTTAATTAATGCAATTCTTTGCTTGTATCTAATCAGAGATCTGATAGCAAATTATTATATTTATGTACTGATGCATACTACCATTTCACAGTGAGGTCAACAGTTATTGAAATAGTTTTTTACCCACGCAGAATTTTATCTGGACCCCATTCTAGTTTTTTTGGGGGCTTGATCAAGTTCATTCCTGCCCGTCCTAATAAGAAGACAAGTCAAAAGTTTAGTTTTAGCTCGTGAACCGCTTTAAAAAATTGCTATAAACAAATTTTTTGAAAGCAGAACGTCGTATTTGAGAATCGAACTCGTTACAGAGATAAACAGGTATTTTGTTTGAATGAGTTGCCTGGAAGCACAAATTTTGCAAGCACCGCACAAAATCTAAAAAGCTTTTGTCATTATTTTTTGTTTTGTCCAAACCTTTGATTTGTCTCAAAAAGCTTTGATTAATCATAGACAAATTAGTGGCTATTTCTCTGTTCAACACGAAAAATGGTTTGGCACTTGGGAGTTTGTTTAACAAAGTTTTTTGAAATGAAGCGTATTTGTATTGTCGAGGTGGTTTGATTTACTTAGTTGTGAGGTATCCAATTAGTGGCCCGTGTGTTAGTTTCCGAAATGACGGAAACTAAATAGGGAAATTATTCTTCTGAAGAATCAAATCAAACAACAAGGTTATTAGGATAGGTTTAAAATTAAAAAACTTCATGGCAAAAAGAAAATGAAAAAAAGTCTTCATTTAATTAAAAAAAGTTATTTTCTTAAAAATGTGGCTACTGTATTTTATTTACTGAGACTTTTTCAAATCACTTTTTTTATCACGGTCACTGTCTTGATCATAAATATTTTTAATAAGACAAAACAGCCCTTGGCTTCAAAAATGTTTAATGTTTTTTCTTTTATAGTTTTTTTTATTTTTATTATTAGCTTACTTTTTATTATTTTTTCTCTTTTTTGATAATAGAATTTAATATTGTATCTTTTCAAACAAGAAAAAAAAACGATACTGAGTAATAGTATGTCGAAATATTACGTTTTCAATATTGTTAATGTTTCAGGGATTGCTTTTTACAAAGAAACTGTTTTTAATATGTAAAATGACAGAAAGTGTTGCCAATAAAGCACAAAGAAAAGAATGGCTGGATTTTTCGGGTTGCTTTTTCAAATTTGTTTCTTTTCAATATTTCAATAATTTTGGTTTTATTGAAAAGAATCCTCATGGAAAAAGTTTACGTATACTCAAAAGTATTTGCACCAATTTTTTTTTTAACTATTTAATTGTTTAAGAGGCAAAAAAAGCTTTATTGTATTGTTTATTTTATTGGGGTCAAACAAAAATTTAAACTTGTACTAATGCAAAAATTGATTCCTTTTTACAAAGTATTTGTGTTTTGTCTCTTGTTAGTATTATTTTACACTGGCATTGTAAACATGTAGGGATTAGGGTGCTTGAGAGAAACCGATATTCCAATATTTAACTACGTGTTTCTTAAAAATCTTTGTTCATGTTCTTCTGGTAAAGTTAAAGTCAAACTGCTGTTAAATCATTATTCAAAGATAAAAGCAATAATTAAAACTTCCCATTTCGGTATACTATAAAATCAGTAAACTTTCTGAAGAAGAACTCGTTCCCTACGTATTGGTACATATATGTACCACGAGGTCCATTGCTGCATGCATGACTTATGGTAGTGATACATATGTGTACCACTACGTCATACTGATGCAGTCGGAAAAAATTGCAACCGTTGCTCAGGAAAAACCTCGAAAGTAGTAATGTAGTGAACGTGTTAAATGAAACAAAAACATGATTGACAACGAAATCACAGCGGTGAGAAAAAAGAAAAGAAAGTACATTTGTAATCTATAACGACATCTAACGGATTTCAATTATTTAAAAAAATTTTTAAGTTATGATAAACAGTTGGATAAAAACAATTGTTTTCGTCGTTAAAAACATGACTATTTGAATGATTAAAAAAGGACTCTAAAAACCTTGTGTAATCTGCTTTTTCCAAAATTTTTTTGAGTTATTTCAATCCATTTGATGATTTTGTAGGTACGGTGACCATGTTTTGTGCATGTTATAACGTATATCGTTCAGTTGCCGTCTCCCTATTTGCAACCTTTGCTCTATTTTGTCTTCAATTATTATCAATTGTTTCTTTTAAGTGCGAATAAAAGCAAACTACTACTACTGCTACTATTTTGTGAATATACATGTTTCACCAGAGCAGATTTGTTGTTCATATCAATTACTTTCTAATCGTGCTAAATCTTCCGGATTCACATCACGCATGTGTTCTTTACATCTCGCACAAAATTCCATACATGTTTCACTTACGTAAACGCCATCACAATGTAAACACGAAATTTCATAAATCACTTTTGGCTGTTACTTTGGTTCAATTGGATCTTTTAGGTTTGATAAAATTTGTTTAATTGTTTGAAGAGGTTTCGTATATACTCTGATATTTTGTTTTATAATTATATGGTTTAAAAGTTCAGTTATATTTGTTAAATAAAGTAAGGTTACTATTTTTTGGTAGGTTTTGCTCTTCAATTTACGAATCTTACCATTTACAGCAACAAAAACAAAGTGTTATTGTTATTTCATTAACCGGAGCATCTAAACTAATTGCGAAATCAAAAGATGTAAAAAAAAGATATACTGCGACATGCATTGGAAGATAACAACTACCCAAATTGGTTGGTAAAGAAAACATTCAATCGATTGAAATTCAGCAAAATTTAGGACCAAGAAAAGAGCAAAACCTACAAAAAAATAGTAGCCTTACTTTATTTAACAGACATAACTAAACTTTTAAACCATATAATTATTAAAGAAATATCAGAGTATATACGAAACCTCTTCAAAAAATTAAAGAAATTTTATCGAACCTGAAAGATCCAATTAAACCAAAAAGTGATTTATGAAATTCCGAGTTTTAAGTTTTTTAAATGACTGTACACTTTTAAAAAAATTGTTTGTGAGTGATATTGTAGAATGCACTATTCCAATCAGTGGCCAATAAATTTAAGTTTAACTTTATTGATAGACCAAGAAACAAAAATATATAAATTTTGGCTACTCAATGTTCGGTTTATATTCTTCCATCAGTCCTTAGGAATAATATTAAAATCAGACCCCTGATTTAACATTATTCCGAATATGAAAAAAAATGTCCTGCTCTCGAATCTGATGTAGCTTTTCGTTGCTTTAATAAGCAATCATTAAACAATGCTTCAATAGCAATAATCATACTTCAAACTAACTCTATAAATGTTTTTATTTTCCAGGAATCGAAAAGGCAAAGTCATTCATTCTTGTTGGGTTCATCGCCGTTCAAATGATTATTTTGCTGCACAGCATTAACCACTTCAAAAATGGAAATTTTTATGATTTCGACACTAATGAGTCGTCTCACCGATCCGATCTGAAATCAAGTAATTGCACTGCTGACAATTACCGGCATTTCAATAGCGTCAATAACAATTCTCTTAAAAACGTTTGCATTGCTTTTGATTATTGTCATATTAAGAATTGCAGCAAGTCGGTTTGTGATTGCAGCTCCGGTTGCAAAAGCAGTTCCGAAAGCACTGGCCAAACGTCAAGCAGCAGACACTCCAAAGAAAACGAAAGCTCTGGCGATGCTGACCGCTTGCGTAATCGCGACAGTTTTGGTCCCCCGGACCGCTCTGACAAAGATGATCGCTCTGGTCGCCGGGATCGTTCGGAGCAAGACGAAGAATCTGGAGAAGCGTCTGGAGAAAGCTCTGGAGAAGCTGGTTGCCATGGATACCGGTCTGAAACAAGGTACTTACATGAAAGCGTCGCAGGTTCCAGCGGTGGTGTTGGCGGTCACTTAAAGGTCTTGCAGGAAGTTTGCAACGATCCTGAAGAATTTGAAGAATCCGCAATAGACAAAATGACTGGTGAAATCTTAAAAGACCAAACAATGGAAATTAAGCGGCAAGAAAGAGGAAAAACTACATTAAACCTGAATTTACAACGGCAAAACAATGAGCAGCGAAAACAAAGACTCTTATTGTTGGAGCGAACTTGTCGGAGTATGTCGTTGCAATATCATCAGGACCTTCAACAGCTAAGAAGCGACATAACTACCTCGCAACGTCTCGTTCGAAATGCGATGTCTCTACAGCGACAGCCACATCTTGCCGAAACACCACCACCGACATCTACGCCGTCGTCGTTACGTCTTGCACTTCCAATAACAACTGATGAGCCAAAGACAGATACTTTGAGGTTTCCCCTTAAGATCCCACAAACCTCTCCGCCACACGTCAGCAATCCACAAAAATGTTGCACGACGACATCCACGGCAGTGACGGGATTTTCAAAACGCACCCCCCGAATCACATCAGCACTCGGTGCATATCGAACAAAACAAAACAAGGTAAAACCAACAACCAGAATCTTTACGCAAAAGACCACCACTCAAACGCTCATGGAAGTAAAAAAAAGCCTTACGCAAGAGACCACCACTCAAGCGCACACGGAAGTAACAACGTCCGATACCACGGCTCTATACACTCTGTATTCTGGTAGGCCTGTGTTAGTATTTAACTTACCCAAAGGCTATTTCGAAACTTTTAGGAGGAGACATAGGAGGACAACAAGCACTGTTGAGGCATCAACAAGTTCACCAACCACTGTTGAGGCATCAACAAGTTCACGTCCTTACCGTGTAACGTCAGCTAAACCAAAGCAAAGAAAAAAAACAAATCGATCAAAAAAAAAGAAAAATTAATCTGAAAAAAACTTAAAAGAGTACTTTGTGCTTATCAGCAAAGCATATTTAAGGTTGACATCGCTTATCAGGTGCATTCAAAGTGATAAAATCAAACGTTGAAAAGTAGACGATTTAAAGTTGAACATTAACAATTGAAAAATAGTTATAGTAGTTTTTAACTGTCTCGTATTTAATAAACGCTTGTTTTTAATAATTGCAAGTAACTTGAAACTGCGTTTTGCTTGGATTTCGAATAAATGTTTCACTTTTAAAGTGTTGTGTGGCTTTGGGTCTTACCAATCATCTTTTGGTCGAGTGCCTTGCTTCGGTCAAACTGGACCACAGTCAATCATCTTTAAAAGCCTTCAAACCTCGCCTATATCCGGTTTAGATTAGAGATAAACGGACATCCAATAAATAAGAATAATGAATTGAGACCTCGTTTATGCACGGGATTTTTAACGCCCGTTAACAATCCCGTCTGGCTTAAAAGCTTCGTACTTGTTGTAAATATCTAGCGAATGTAGTGCATTAAGAATTACTTTGAATCATGAAATAAATAAATCAAATAAATAAATCATTAAGAATCATGAAATAAATAAATGTACTTCCCCTTTTGTTGGATTTTTTTTAAAGCCGCAATTTACCGGCTAATATTTTTAATAAACCGAAATTGGCCCTTACGCCAAAAAAAGACTCAACACCAGTGATCCAGATATTAAAAGCTTTTAAAAGCACTGAGGTTAAGCATGTTATGAAACAGCCTGCTCCAAATCTCACGCGGTCTTCCACGTTATTTTCCGCGAAGACTCGATCTGCCTTCGAAGTCGTCAAAATATTGTTGTCCGGTTCAAATTTTTCACTTGATTTTTTGATTATAGAAATTATTTTAATTCGGAGTAGCTCGCAAAGACCGCAAAGCGTAAAAACGCTTCTTAATTTTGTCGTGGTCATCGTCGTCGTTTGAAGAGGTATCCACTCCAGGTCACACACAAACAGGACTGGGGCCGAGGGTTTATCCTTTTACTACCCCAGACTGCTGCACTGCCTGGATCAGACGCTGGCAGTGATGTTATTAAGCCAGCATCGAGTTTCGTCATCCAAAACCGTCAGACCTCGTGCTCCATGTGGTGCCCGATGTATAGGGCACGTTGTTAGTACATGGTCTGCGGTTTGCACAGAGGCGCCACACCGCAAATCCGGTGAAGGAGCGAGACCCCATTTGTGCATGGACGAATGGAATCGCCCGACACCAGTCCGCAGGCGGCTGAGCTTAACCCAAGCTGCTCGGGGTAAGCCCATCCCAGCAGGCCTGGCACCGGTCTGGGGCACAAAAGCACGGAGCCTGGAAGCACCTTCACAGTACTCCGTTTTCCATTTAAGATTTGTCTATTCAGAGGCGCGGATGCCAAGTCTGGCAAGGTTGTCCAAGAGATTCCGCGAAGCTGGCACAAACGGGCGTCTGGATCTTAGTCTCACTTGGCGAGTATCTGAGGACCCACTTAACAGACCATGCAAAATATGATCGGGGTCCAGAGATCCACCGTAAGCCAAGGAGAGTGTCGCTCCCATTCGGCGAAGCTCAGCTGGCTGAATGCCTGAGAGTATAGGTAGGTGGTCCGTTGGAGTGGGACGCAGGCATCCAGTTACTATGCGCAAGGCGTCATTCAAGACACTGTCAATGGAGCGAGTGTGAGCACTGCAACACCAGACTGGCGCACAGTACTCAGCTGTTGAGTAGACTAGAGACAAGGTGGCTATGCGAAGTGTTTTAGCACCAGCACCCCATCCCGAGCCCACGAGTCGCCTCAGCAGTGTGACGCGCGAGAATAGTTTTTTGCGCAATGCCACTAAATGGTGACGAAACGTGAGTGATCTGTCCAGTTTTACCCCAAGGTAAGTAGGGGTTTGACAGAACGGTAAAAGTCCACCGTTGCTGTAGACCTTTAGCTCACGTTTGGCCTCTCGGTTATTTAAGTGAAAGGCTGTCCTCACCGTCATAATGTGACTGAGCTTCAACCTCCAAGTCTGGAGATACGCTGACAGTGTGGACATGTCTTGGCTTAAGGTCCCCTCCAAGTCATTCCAGTTTCCAGAAGAATGCAACAATGCTAAATAATCAGCATAATCAAACTTTCTGGAAATCATGAAAGGAAGATCGTACGTATAAGATGTTCAATAGGAGGGGAGCCAAGACCGATCCATAAGGAACGCCGTTTTTAAGACGGCGTAGCCTGCTTTGCTTGCTGTCACCGGTGGTAAGGGTGAAACTTCGAATGCGGACAAGCTCCATGATCATTTGACCATGTGCTTATTGAGAAGTAGTCTCAGCAGCTTGCAGGTAAGGCCACGGTGCCAGACAATATCATAAGCAGCTGTCAGATCGATAATTACGGCACCGGCCTTCTTTTTAGTCTCAAAAGAATCCTCGATGTTCTGGGTTAGCAGAACAACTTGATCTACGGTTGACTACCCGCGTCGGAACCCAGCCTGCTCTTTAGGGAGCAGTGGATCGATTAATGGTTCAACGCGGGCGTAGATAAGCCTCTCGAGGATATTATAGGGGACACAGAGCAGAGATATCGTTCGATAACTCTTTGGGTCCCCCACAGGCTTTCCGGGTTTTGGGATCGCGACCACAAGCGCTCTTCTCCAGATCTTGGGAATTTTGAGTCGGCGCAAACAGGAAGAAATGAACTCACGTAACCAGGACTTCAAAGCAGCTCCAGCATGGAGTATAAGCTCGGGGCAGATGGAATCAGGTCCCGGAGCTTTACCTGGTTTTAAATGTTGGAGGGCAGCAGCAAGTTCTCTCTGTGAAAAATTGTCAGAGATATTTACTGCGTCTGGTGTCGTGGCCCTCCAAAGGTCAGACACTTCTTGAAAGACAAGTCGAGATGACTTGTGATCAACAGCCTCGTATTTCACATTTCTAACCAACTGAGATGCAATAGCATTGGCTGAAACGGGACAGTGACGAGTTGAGTGTCGTGACCTACCAGTAAGGTTGTTCAAAATACTCCACGCTTTTCGACTAGAGTGTGAGAAGTCAATGCTCCGAACTGCTTCGGACCATCGATCCCTTGGGTTTCTGTCAAGCTTGGAAAGCAGAGATGTGGCAGCCAAGCTTGAGTCGTCACCCTGAGGAGACTGCAGAAAGGTTTTATAGAGGGATTCACACTCTGCATCCCAACACGGAATATAGATATTTCGATACCCGCGTGGGATAGTCTTTTTGGCTGCTTTCTTAATGGTGTTACAGAAGTCCTGGTAAGCCGCATCCACATCAAGCGAATCAGGCGGCAACAAAGTCTTAGCGAATTTATTCGTCAAAGCAATGTAATTTGACATAACAAAATAATTTTGTAATTTGACATAACAAAATGACGAGAGTAGGGAATGAACCGTACCCGTGTTGATTTTGTTGGCCAATAAAACGATGTTCCTGTCGGCTCGGCCGAGCTGCAGACAATTGCAAAAAAGAAACAAAAATTGCTTTAAACTTTTCCAACTAAACTCTTCTTCACAAATAACTTATTTGAAAAAATAACGAAATAACCCATCTTACGAGTTTTTGCTAATTTCTTCAAATGATTTTTAAAAAAACTTTTCCTCACCATGGTGTATATTTCTTCATTAAATTCTTACTAAGAGAGCACAAACTTTTATAAACAAACAAACATCATTCAATGGTATAGACTAGTTTTTTTGTTTAATTAATGCAATTTTTTGCTTATATCTAATCAGAGATCTGATACCACATTATTTTATCTACAATGTACTAATACATACTACCACTTCACACTGAGGTCAACAGTTATTGAAATAGTTTTTCACCCTCGCAGAATTTTTTCGGTTAGTTTTTATGCCTCCCCGAGCACCAAAGTTACAAGAGTCTTGCACTTCCACCTTGATTAAGCAATGCTCTCTTGATTTGCGACCGGCGGATTTTGTATTCTTTTTACGCTATTAATTTTTTTTTGTTTATGTGCTTTTCCTTTTTTAACCTTCGATGTTAATACGCAGGCGCGATAACCATAAACGATTTTCTTGTGCATGTCATGTTATAATGTAAATCGATTTTGCTTTTACTCATTGGTTGTTTTTTGGGTGCAAATAAAAATAAACTACTACTACTGTACTACTACTACACTTTGCAAACATATTATATGCTTCGAAATATGAAACGCCATGTCAGTGTGATCGCTCCCCCAAAAAACAATTGAGGAGGCCCACTTTTCCGGAGCCCAACTTTCCAACAAGTAAATTGGTGTTCACCTAGTTATCTGGACCCCATTCTAGTTTTTTGGGGGGCTTGATCAAGTTCACGCCCGTCCGTCCTAATAAGAAGACAAGTCAAAAGTTTAGTTTTAGCTCGTCAACCGCTTTAAAAATTGCTATGAACAAATTTTTTGAAAGCAGAATGTCGTATTTAAGAATCGAACTCGTTACAGAGATAAACAGGTATTTTGTTTGAATGAGTTGCCTGGAAGCACAAATTTTGCAAGCACCGCACAAAATCTAAAAAGCTTTTGTCATTATTTTTTGTTTTGACCAAACCTTTGATTTGTCTCAACAAGCTTTGATTAATCATAGACGAATTAGTGGCTATTTCTCTGTTCAGCACGAAAAATGGCACTTGGAAGTTTGTTTAACAAAGTTTTTTGAAATGAAGCGTATTTGTATTGTCGAGGTGGTTTGATTTACTTAGTTGTGAGGTATCCAATTAGTGGCCCGTGTGTTATTTTCCGAAATAACGGAAACTAAATAGGAAAATTATTCTTAAAGAGCTTCTTTGTGGTACAGAATTTTAATATCGCTTTAAACAAAGTCGATTTTTTCGTAGCCATAAGCTTTTCGTGACGCTCTTATCAGTGACAATCGCGTCAAAATGGGACGAACCAGAGAAAATCAAGGTATTTATAGTCTCAACAATTGGGAGAAAGGTGCTGTCTCTCGGAAAGGAGAGACAGCACCTTTCTCCCAACTGTTGAGACTATAAATACCTTGATTTTCTCTGGTTCGTCCCATTTTGACGCGATTGCCACTGATAAGAGCGTCACGAAAAGCTTATGGCTCCGAAAAAATCGACTTTGTTTAAAGCGGTATTAAAATTATTCTTCTGAAGAATCAAATCAAACAGCAAAGTTATTAGGATAGGTTTAAAATTTAAAAACTTCATGGCAAAAAGAAGATGAAAAAAAAGTCTTCATTTAATTAAAAAAAGTTATTTTCTTAAAAATGTGGCTACTGTATTTTATTTACTGAGACTTTTTCAAACCACTTTTTTTATCACGGTCACTGTCTTGATCATAAATATTTTTAGTAAGACGAAACAGCCCTTGGCTTCAAAAATGTTTAATGTTTTTTCTTTTATAGTTTTTTTTATTTTTATTATTAGCTTTCTTTTTATTATTTTTTCTCTTTTTTGATAATAGAATTTAATATTGTATCTTTTCAAACAAGAAAAAAAAACGATACTGAGTAATAGTATGTCGAAATATTACGTTTTCAATATTGTTAATGTTTCAGGGATTGCTTTTTACAAAGAAACTGTTTTTAATATGTAAAATGACAGAAAGTGTTGCCAATAAAGCACAAAGAAAAGAATGGCTGGATTTTTCGGGTTGCTTTTTCAAATTTGTTTCTTTTAAATATTTCAATAATTTTGGTTTTATTGAAAAGAATCTTCATGGAAAAAGTTTACGTATACTCAAAAGTATTTGCCACCACTTTTTTTAACTATTTAATTGTTTAAGAGGCAAAACCTATAAAGCTTTTTGATTGTATTGTTTATTTTATTGGGGTCAAACAAAAATTTAAACTTGCACTTATGCAAAAATTGATTCCTTTTTACAAAGTATTCGTGTTTTGTCTCTTGTTAGTATTATTTTACACTGGCATTGTAAACATGTAGGAATTAGGGTGCTTGAGAGAAACCGATATTCCAATATTTAACTACGTGTTTCTTAAAAATCTTTGTTCATGTTCTTCTGGTAAAGTTAAAGTCAAACTGCTGTTAAATCATTATTCAAAGATAAAAGCAATAATTAAAACTTGCCATTTCGGTATACTATAAAATCAGTAAACTTTCTGAAGAAGAACTCGTTCCCTACGTATTGGTACATATATGTACCACGAGGTCCATTGCTGCATGCATGACTTAAGGCGCGTTTACAGCCGTTTACAGTACTTTTTTCTTTCAGCGCGATTTTAGTTTGTTTTATTGACGCTCAAATCCACTCATGTTTTCGAGAAAAAATGAGTGGATTTGAGCGTCAATAAAACAAACCAAGATCGCGCTGAAAGAAAAAAGTACTGTAAACGGTTGTAAACGCGCCTTTATGGTAGTGATACATATGTGTACCACTACGTCATACTGATGCAGTCGGAAAAAATTGCAACTGTTGCTCAGGAAAAACCTCGAAAGTAGCAATGTAGTGAACGTGTTAAATGAAACAAAAACATGATTGGCAACGAAATCACAGCGGTGAGAAAAAAAGAAAAGAAAGTACATTTGTAATCTATAACGACATCTAAAGGATTTCAATTATTTAAAAAAATTTTTAAGTTATGATAAACAGTTGGATAAAAACAATTGTTTTCGTCGTTAAAAACATGACTATTTGAATGATTAAAAATGGACTCTAAAAACCTTGTGTAATCTGCTTTTTCCAAAATTTTTGAGTTACTCCAATCCATCAAATGGATTGAAGTAACTCTAATTTAAATAACGTTATTTAAATCACGAATCCCAAGTGTTATTGTTATTTCATTAACCGGAGCATCTAAACTAATTGCGAAATCAAAAGATGTAAAAAAACGATATACTGCGACATGCATTGGAAGATAACAACTACCCAAATTGGTTGGTAAAGAAAACATTCAATCGATTGAAATTCAGCAAAATTCAGGACCAAGAAAAGAGCAAAACCTACAAAAAAATAGTAGCCTTACTTTATTTAACAGATATAACTAAACTTTTAAACCATATAATTATGAAACAAATATCAGAGTATATACAAAACCTCTTCAAACAATTAAAGAAATTTTACCGAACCTGAAAGATCCAATTGTACCAAAGCAACAGCCAGAAGTGATTTATGAAATTCCGTGTTTTAACTTTTTTAAATCACTGTACACTTTAAAAAAATTGTTTGTAAGTGAGTGACATTGTAAAATGCACTATTCCAATCAGTGGCCAATAAATTTAAGTTTAACTTTATTGATAGACCAAGAAACAAAAATATATAATTTTTTTGTTCGGTTTATATTCTTCCATCAATCCTTAGGAATAATATTAAAATCAGACCCCTGATTTAACATTATTTCAAATATGAAAAAAATGTCCTGATCTCGAATCTGATGTAGCTCTTCCGTGCCTCAACAAGCAATCAATAAACAACACTTCAATAGCAATAATCGTATTTCAAACTAACTCTATAAATGTTTTTATTTTGCAGGAATCGAAAAGGCAAAGTCATTCATTCTTGTTGGGTTCATCGCCGTTCAAATGATTATTTTGTTGCACAGCATTAACCACTTCAAAAATGGAAATTTTTATGATTTCGACACTAATGAGTCGTCTCACCGATCCGATCTGAAATCAAGTAATTGCGCTGCTGACAATTACCGGCATTTCAATAGCGTCAATAACAATTCTCTTAAAAACGTTTGCATTGCTTTTGATTATTGTCATATTAAGAATTGCAGCAAGTCGGTTTGTGATTGCAGCTCCGGTTGCAAAAGCAGTTCCGAAAGCACTGGCCAAACGTCAAGCAGCAGACACTCCAAAGAAAACGAAAGCTCTGGCGATGCTGACCGCTTGCGTAATCGCGACAGTTTTGGTCCCCCGGACCGCTCTGACAAAGATGATCGCTCTGGTCGCCGGGATCGTTCGGAGCAGGACGAAGAATCTGGAGAAGCGTCTGGAGAAAGCTCTGGAGAAGCTGGTTGCCATGGATACCGGTCTGAAACAAGGTACTTACATGAAAGCGTCGCAGGTTCCAGCGGTGGTGTTGGCGGTCACTTAAAGGTCTTGCAGGAAGTTTGCAACGATCCTGAAGAATTTGAAGAATCCGAAGTGATTGCTGAAATCTTAAAAGACGTAATAAAGGAATTTAAGCGGCAAGAAAGAGAAAAAACTACATTAAACCTGAATTTACAACAGCAAAACAATAAGCAGCGAAAACAAAGACACTTCTTGAGAAAAAACTGCAAAATTTGCTGGATTTGGAGCGGACTTGTCAGAGTATCCAGGTGCCGTTGCAATATCGCCAGGACCTTCAACAGCTAAGAAGCGACATAACTACCATGCAACGTTTTGTTCGAAAGGCGATGTCTCTACAGCAACAACCACATCTTCCCGAAATACCACCACCGACATCTACGCCGTCGTCGTTACGTCTTGCGCTTCGAATAACAACTGATGAGCCGAAGACAGATACTTCGAGGTTTCCCCTTAAGATCCCACAAACCTCTCCGTCACACGTCAGCAATCCACAAAAATGTTGCACGACGACATCCACGGCAGTGACGGGCTTTTCAAAACGCACCCCCCGAATCACATCAACACTCCGTGCATATCGAGGAAAACAAAACAAGGTAAAACCAACAACCAGAATCTTTACGCAAGAGACCACCACTCAAACGCTCACGGAAGTAACAACGTCGAATACCACGGTTCAATACACTCTGTATTCTGGTAGGCCTGCGGTAGTATTTACCTTTCCCAAAAACTATTTCGAAACTTACAGGAGGACACATAGGAGGACAACAAGCACTGCTGCGGCATCAACAAGTTCACCAACCACTGTTGAGGCATCAACAAGTTCACGTCCTTACCGTGTAACGTCAGCTAAACCAAAGCAAAGAAAAAACAAATTGATCAAAAAAAAGAAAAATTGACCTGAAAAAAACTGAGTACTTTGAGCCTATCAGCAAAGCATATTTAAGGTTGACATCGCTTATCTGGTGCATTCAAATTGATAAAATCAAACGTTGAAAAGTAGACGATTTAAAGTTGAACATTAACAATTGAAAAATAGTTATAGTAGTTTTTAACTGTCTCGTATTTAATAAACGCTTGTTTTTAATAATTGCAAGTAACTTGAAACTGCGTTTTGCTTGGATTTCGAATAAATGTTTCACTTTTAAAGTGTTGTGTGGCTTTGGGTCTTACCAATCATCTTTTGGTCGAGTGCCTTGCTTCGGTCAAACTGGACCACAGTCAATCATCTTTAAAAGCCTTCAAACCTCGCCTATATCCGGTTTAGATTAGAGATAAACGGACATCCAATAAATAAGAATAATGAATTGAGACCTCGTTTATGCACGGGATTTTTAACGCCCGTTAACAATCCCGTCTGGCTTAAAAGCTTCGTACTTGTTGTAAATATCTAACGAATGTAGTACATTAAGAAAAAATTACTGATATTATATATTGTTGTCTTGAAATTTTTTGATTTGCTGAATCCATTATGGCTGAACAGGAGTCTTTGTTTAACCAGAAGTTGTTAAACATTTTGAGATGCGGCCCCATCCATTACGCAATCAAAACTAGCGCCCCTATGATAATCGCAAGAAATCCGAACCCCATAAAATCTATCAGAATTAAATAGAAGAACAACTAAATTTTGTCAATAAAAAGCTTGTAACGTTTATTGGAAACAATAAATTATTTCATGACTTTGTAATAGATTATAAACTTCAGATCAGCTTTACACTAGAGTTTGTTTCTGTTTATTGTTTTTATACTGAAGAAGAAAACCCACTTACGCATATAATTCAATGAATGCCGAAAGATTGTACGTGAAGCTACAGTACTTACATTCTTGTACATGTCAGAGGTGGAGTCGAGACAAGACTTTATTCATTTTCATTTTTATTCACAATCAATTTGAAATTAATCATAGTGCATGTAGAAATAAAGATTGTGAATAAGGAAGCAGCGAATAAACGAAGTACATTATTACATGCACAACGTCAGTTGCGCATCTCGCTGTATACAAAAATACATGACCTTGAAGAATCTTTTTCAAATTAAAAATATTACATCAAGCGTCAAGACGCTGAACCAGATAGAAAAAACTTGCTTATATCATGATTGTAAGATGTAATTGTCATCGAAGATCCTTTCTCGTAAAATTGGTTAATTCTAGACAAAAAGTATTTTAATTGTAAATACCAGGGCATCCTTATTCTACAAAAAAGCTCAAAACAACAAAAGCTATTATGAAAACAATAATAACTAATGTGAATACTGTTACCTCAGACAATACTTATTTTAAAATTCTTAAGTTCTTTTGGTATAAATCAGAGGTCAGTTCAACTTCAATAAATAAAATAACAGGCTCTTAGCTAACCTTTTACATCAGGAATAACGATTTTTCATAGAATAGGTCAAAAAATGACAATCATATCAAAATTATCGTTAAGTGGGCCATTGGCTTTAAATTCGGCCAAAGTTCAAGGTGAAGACCAAAAAGACAAAAAAAAGTTTTCACTTTTGATCAGCATCCAAAACCTCTATTTTCAGCCAAAATTCTATTCGAGGTGAAGACTAAAAAAACAAAGGAAAACGTTTTTACGTTCAATCCGTCCTAATGTGCGTTATACGCACGATGACCTTGTGTTAGTAAAATTGCTTTATTGCTTATCATAGAAAACGATTCAATAATTGCATAAAAAAATTGATTTATAACTTTCTATTTTCTAAAGTTAAATCAGCCAATTGAAAATATTGCGCTAAAACATAATACCGATGTAGTTTTATGCTTTTTCAAAAATACTCGATCGAAATGTGTTACATAAACGTTTATGCAGTGGCAAGAAACCAAGTTTCATTGCTGATCAAAGCTAAGTCTTTGATATTTTTTCTTTGATTTGTTACGAAATCTCTTTCTCGGTCAATTCAAGCGCGCAAGCACACACACTCGGATCAAGTTCAAAAAGTGGTTGGTCTAATAACTAATAAACCATCCGCCATATTTCTTTTGCAACAAAATCGCGCAGAGCGCGTGCGTTTCGCAAGATATCCAAAAACAACTTATTTCACCAGACAGAAGACGATTTTAGCGACACGTAGCAACCTAAAATTGAATTATCTTGCCGCTAGTTGTAATTATAGGTGAAAAAAGATTTTTTGCATAGAAAAGTAGGTTCTTTTATTATTTTAATTGCACTTGTTTTTCAATAAATTTTTAAAAAAATTATATTATTTTATTCACGAAAAAATTATCTTTTCAATGATATAAAATTTAAACAGCTTTTTTTTACAATTAATGGGAAAATATTAATTAAATATTGCTTAATTGTTAAAAAATCCATTTTATAACGTTTTTTTTTATCTATATGGACTGGCAAAAAAAGGCACTGCGGACGCGTAAGGGTTAACCCATTAAGTGCTTGCGGTAATAAATAAATCTGTTTTCTACAAAAATTCTCGTTCAAAACTAAATAATACTTTCCCAACCAAACTAGCTCCTGAAAATCTGTACAATTCATTAACCAATGTGCTTACTTCTGATAGAGAATGAACAATAACAAAAATGATATTAATACTACTACTACATTACAAAGTAAGTGTTATATTTTTGCGTTTTTTTTTTGTTTTTTTTTTATTTGAAGTTAAGCTCATTTGATAATATGCTCAACAGAAAATATTTCAATTTGATCAGGTACATAAAAGTTTTTTTCTGCTTATAAACATGGAAAGAACGATTAAAGCTTTTCCAGCCAGCTATGTAGCCTACCAATCACTGTTAAAAAATTTTTACCAAAATCCAAAACTTATTCGAAATTCTGTAACTATCAAAGACACCGCCGCAATTAAGCGAGTCACTCAAAGTATTTTGATAAAGGGTGGATGGGCAACCAGCGGCTCCAAAGCCACATGTAGCTCTTTAATCTTGTGGCGTGAGTGGTGGTTGGCACACAGTTGATCTTTAAACTCCTTTTATTAAAAGGGGCACAATTCGAGATGAACAGACAAAATACACTTATTCAAATAGAATGAAACAATAAACAGAATCCTTGCTTGATGACGTTACAATAATCAATCTTAATTTACACAGCAGCTACAGTATATGAGTCTCCAATCTAATAAGTTCTGTTCTGTCGCGACGAAACGGTCTCGCCGTATATGTACTCGTAAAAGATTTTATGAGTATTATTGTGACGTCTACCTGATTTATCAGTAAAGCCACGTGATCGAGCTACGTTCTGAGAGCTGTGCATTAGGAAAGATTACGCGACTGGTCTTGATGGCGCGATCAGCCAACGATTAGCTGGGAGGGAAACAACAAAAAGGCAGTACAAGCAAAATATAAAGAAATATGAAGTTATCACATGACGGTTGTCATGGCAGTAGACGAACGTTATGCAGCGAACGGGAGGCCGCTGCGAGCCGAGGCTGCAGCGAGCGAAACACAACGTGAGAAACTGCGGCAAACTATGCAATGACAAATAAAAGCACGAATAAAGGCGGTTTGCGGTGATGAGTTCGCTACATATCTTCCCCCCAGATTTTCGGTGACGGAGCAGACGAAGGCTGATCGGTCCATCGGAAATCGACAAAAAGAATTTTACGAAGCAGCGGCGAAACTGAAAAGCAAACAGACGGCAGCAAAAATCTTCGAAAGCGACACATTATGATTTACACACAAAATGGCACAATACGTATAACTACACAGGGGTGGTGGCTTCAGAGTTAGGTGTTTTTGCCAGACGGTTGCGGGTAGCTAGCAGAGCGCCGGGTATAAATGATCGTAGGGCAATAACTGAAAGTACAGCTGCCCAAAATAAGGAGAGCAAGAAAAGAAAACTGACAATACAGTTAAGAATGGGATTTGTGATGGACGAGATAAGTTGCATAAAGATGCTTTTCAAAGCAGATGAAGCTGTATCAAGAAGGTAATTGGGGTTTGCTGAAGTTTCAGCAGTAGGCCGATCTAGTAAAAACGAAGTAAGGCGCTCGTGAATAAGATTAGCATCATTGATCGTGCGTAAAATCGAAGTGATGTCTTCAAAGCCAAAATCAGAAGTAGGAAAAAGGCTACTAATTTCTTCATAATTGGGTGGATCAAAATGAACGTCAACGGGCGCCAAGGTGGGAGAAAGGCGATATACCTTCGAACGGGAGTGCGTAAGACAATAGTTTTGAAAAGTGTAAAAATGGTTCGCTATATTGAAAGTAAAAACGCGGCCAGGTATGTACGTTTCTATAAACCGGACTCCTGGATAAGCATTGCCGTCCGGGTAAATTTGACCGAGGGTAAGGTTGCCCTGGCTATTGATATAGTGGACGAGCGGACGTGAAGAAAAATGTTGCCCGAATTGTAAGGAATGTAATAAAGTGGCATTAATTGGGCGACAGACGATTTCGCGTAAAACATCACCTATAGTTATTGCAGCGACAGGCCTGCGAAGTAACGAAGAGAGAACTTGGCCTGGAAATTGTCTGCTTAGGATGGAGTAAACAGTTGCGAAAAGGTTCTGGATTTGGCAATCAAGAAAATCAACACTTAAGTTGAGGTGACGAAAGCTTTCCTGAAGCAAATCGGCATTCTCAGATAAAAAGCGGGCAAATTGCGGACGCAGATTCGTGTCTAAGGTTTAAACACGTTGAACAAGGCGCTTAAAATGAAGACCTTTTAGCCATTTGCACTTGTGAGGCAGAAGAATGATCCCCGTGGGATCACAAATTGATTGCTTGGGAAAACACGTGAAAATAGAGGTGGGACATTGTATCTGCGAATGAAGGGTAATTCCCAATTCTTTAACTTCGGCGCGGTACAAGGAATGAGAGGATGTAAAGTGTAAGGAAACGTTCTGTACCGTTTTTAACTTCTTAACACGCGGACAGTTAAGTGCTCGGGGCACGGCCCAGAAATGGATTTTTGTCCCAGTGCGGCAAAAACCTTTTTGGATCTCGCATTTTGTAAGGGAGTAGACAGGGCTTATAAGTTGTTGACGTAGATGATTATATATGGCGGTTGTTCGTGTAACAACGGCGTTGTTAGCCGTCTCTTTGTGAGAAGTGGGCCAGACGTACTTGAGGGTCGGTGAATTATCACTGGCCCATGTGGCGCTGTTTTGTTGAGATAGACGGCCGCAGCATTTAGTTTCGCGGGTACGCTGCCACTCGGAGCAGGCTTGGATGGAGGAAGGCGAACCGGCGATCGTGCGATCGGAGTGGGTTTTGGCTCCAAAGAAATAAAAGGTCGTTGATGAAACGGTCTTAAACACTTCGCAAGTGGTTATGGATAGGTGTAGAAAATCATTGGTTGGGAGGAAGACTTCGGCGGTACATGTTTTGATGTAAGTGCCATTATGTCTTTTGCAGCCCGAAGGCGGGGCGATGTAGTATTCTTCTTTAACAAGATGGCTATGACAAAGTTGCAGTTGGAGGGCGGGTGCGTATGGCGAGGAACCAAACCACCAGAATATACATACGCATAAGCAGTGTTTTAAGGGAAACATTAGGGTTAGTTATAACTCACAGCAAAAGACAACGTCGAAGGGGAAAAGGCGTGAGGTGATCGGGCGAAGAAGCGAAAAGAGGCGTCCAAGGATTGAGTGACTTAAGGGAAGAAGTTTGGAATCCTAAAAAAAATGGGTCGTCAATGTGGTAGAGGAGTTTGAAAATAAGGGTCTTCTGGGCGTAGTTAAAGGGGGGCAATTGCAGCGTCGTAAAAGTAGGTGTATCCTTATGTGTTGTCTGGTTATAAGTAGGGTGAACGATTGCGTGCAGCAAGAGCTTCCGGCGTGAGTGGTAGTGACATCATGCGATTTATTATAGGCCGAGGAAAAATTGAGGTTAGAGAAAAAGGATAAACGAAGGTGGTGCGTACCGAGAAAAAGTCTCCCGGGCCCAAGGAGCACAGTTCCCATCACGAAACCACGTCGTGGAAGTAAAAGGCGATGGCATAGTTGTGGTCGTTAGATCACGTGAAAGCGCGTAAAGTGCTCTGGGAGGTAACGGCGGGGCGGAAACATCACAGCCCAACGCCACAGAAAAATGAGAGAAAAAAAAGGGGGGTAAAAGGGGTGGTTGCTGCATTGTTGCCCTCAGTCTGACTTATGGTTGCACGTAAAAATATGAACAAGATAAAAGATAATTACAACAATAAAATGGAAACAATTAGGGGCATTGGCGGCAAAGGCCTCAGTTGGAAAGCTATCTGCAAGGGGTCTGCAGTGGCGAACAAGGAGCGCTAAATTGTGGGTGTACTATGGTTCAAATTAGTCGTAAGAAAACTAAAGGGATGTAAGAAACGAAGTTCCAGTTACCTGTGATTGGGAGGTACGAGCGAGAATAGCGTGAAAAATAAAAAAATACTCAACGATGAGAAGGAAAATGTGCTCATCAAGAATCGGACGATGTTTCTCTCTCAGCTTGGTTGAGGGAGCAAAGAGTCAAATAAAAAAGACATGTTACCAGGTAATCAGAATGGCTAGAAAAAAACTAGCAAAAAGAAATACGGGAAAGCTAGTGTCGGCTACAAATTGGCTCAACTGGGCGAATTGTCGGGATCGTGCAAGGAATTGAGCGGAGTGGGCAATACGTTGGCTGGTTTCAATCTGTCGATAGACACGGAGTCGAGTTTGCCATTGATGTCGATTACAAAATACTTCTCTGCACAATCTTGTGCCTGAAAAGGACCTCTGTAAGGGCGTTGAAGGGGCGAGCAGTGTCCATCTTCTCGGATAAAAACGTGGGAAGCAGAGAAAAGGCCGTTGTTTATATAAGTCTTTTGTGCGCTTCGCGGTCGTATGGGGGTTGCAGTTAGTTGATTCATCAGCGTTCGTAAATTTTGAACATATGCGTCTTCGGAAAAAGACTGCTTATGGTGCTCAAAAAATTCACCTGGGAGGCGGAGCGGACAGCCGTATAAAATTTCTGCAGGGCAGTGGGAGGAGTGTTCAACGAAAGTCACATGTAGGCTGAGGAGGATCCAGCCGAGGTTGGAGTACCAGTCTCCTGGGTTCCGTTGTGCTTTAAGAGCTGCTTTTAAGACGCGATGAAATCGTTCGACGAGACCGTTGGCTTTAGGGTTGTAGGAGGTGGTGTAAATTAACTGAGATCCCAAAAATATGGCCAGAGATTGCCATAGATGAGAGGTGAATTGTCGGCCTCTGTCGGTGGTGATTGTTTGAGGGGAGCCGTATCTAGATACGAAATGTAAAATAAAAGCGTCGGCGCAGGCACGGGAAGTGATTCGTGTTAACGGAATAGCGTCAAACCAGCGCGAATAGCGGTCTACTATGGTTAAAATATAAGAATGCTGGGAGCTAACAGGCAAGGGGCCGACAATATCAACGTGCACGTGTTGAAATTTTGCGGTTGGTATAGAAAAATTGCCGTAGGGTGAAATGGTGTGGCGCTGAATTTTAGATTGTTGACAGGAAAGACAGGTTTTGCAGAAGTTGTGAATGTCTTTCTGCATGCCGGGCCAAAAGAAACGACTGGATATTAGGCGAAATGAGGCTTTTTGACCGGGGTGGCTAGGGAGTGGAAATGATCAAAAATATCTTTACGAAAAGAAGCGGGAATAATAGGACGAAATTGGCTCCATGAAATATCGCCCAAGAGTTCGAGGTCGGACCCAGGAAGCGGTTGATACGATAACTCCAAAGAATTGGAATCGGTTATCAAGGACTGAATTGAGTCGTCGTCTTGTTGCGCTGTGGCGATAGCAGCATAGTCAATAGGCAACTGTTCTTCGAAAATAGCACATATTGGTCTAGAAAGGCAGTCGGCGACAATGTTATCGGAACCTGGGAGGTGACGAAGGTCGGTGGTGAACTGGGCAATAAAATCGAGATGGCGAAGTTGTCGTGGAGACGAGTTTTTGGATTGCGAAGTGATTGCGTGACATAGGGGTGCGTGGTCTGTGTAAATAGTAAAAGGTCGGCCCTCAATAAAATAACGAAAATGCCTGACTGCTAAATAAATGTCTAGTAATTCTTTGTCAAAAGTAGCATAACGAGTTTGAGCAGGCGAAAAATTTTGAGAAAAGAAGGCCAATGGCTTCCAAGCGTCATTGATTTTTTGTTGAAGAGCGGCTCCACAGGCGTGTTGACTTGCGTCGACAAAAATCGCAGTTTCAGCGTCTTTAACCGGATATGATAAAAGCGCGATGTCAGCTAACTTAGTTTTGATATCTGTGAAAGCTGTCTCTGCCTCCTCCGACCAAGAAAGAGACGTCTTTTTACCTTTTTTTGGGGAAAGCATTTGGTTGAGGGGTCGTAGGGTTGCTGCGCAATGTGGAATAAAACGGCGGTAATAATTAATCATGCCTAAAAAACGGCGTAGGCCGCGGAGATTGGTGGGCTTGGGAAAGGATGCAATAGCATGAATTTTATTGGGGATGGGTTGAACGCCGTGCTGATTGATGACATGGCCCAAAAATTGTACCTCAGGAACTGCAATTTGACATTTGTCCTTGTGTAAGGTTAGACCGAAAGTCTTAAAACGATTCATTAAGATGTTAAGATGGATTTCGTGTTCTTCTAGTGATTTAGAGGCAACCAGAATGTCGTCTACGTAAGCAAAACAAAAATCTAGGCCGTAGATTACGTCATCGATAAAGCGTTGAAAGGTGTTACCGCTGTTACGCAAGCCGAAAGGCATCGTGGTATACTCAAACAAACCGATAGGCGTGATAATAGCCGTTTTGTGGCGATCTGCAGGATGGACTGGGATTTGGTGATATCCCTTGAGGCAATCGAACTTACTGAAAATAATGCAGCCCTTTAGGGAATCTATTGCGTCGGAAATGAGGGGTAAGAGATAGCGGTCGGGTTGGGTTATATTATTAAGAGCCCTATAGTCGCCTACCATTCGAAATTGTCCAGGTTGTTTTTTGGGAACGATGTGGATTGCGCTTGCAAAAGGTGAAGAGGAGGGGGTTAGAACACCCGCGTCCAGTAGGGCGCCAATTTCTCTCTTGACAAAACAAAGTTGTTCTGGGGATAGGCGACGCACGCGAGTTTTTACGGGTGGGCCTGTAGTAATGATGGTGTGGAGCACGTCAGGGGTGATAGTTTTAGGTTATAGAGTATTAGCAAAATTATTTTCGTGACGAGCGAGCACTTTGTGTTTCAAAAAATCAGCTTTAAGCAAATCGAAAGGTTGTGCACTGGAAAGGGAGGGTGGTTGGAGGGTTCGCTGTATGGGCGGATCAGTGGGCTCTTGAAGAATAGATGAAACGTCGCCATCGGTGACGAGGGGCGGGTCAACGGCAATCTTAGGTAAATTGTGAACAAAGTGAGAAACCACGTTTGCGGCGTCTGCGTTACTCGATTCAAACGCCGTATGGCGTTCACGCGGAAATTTATGCGGGATATCAGGCCAGCGTGGTGACGTGGAAGGCGAGTCAAACGTGTCGTCGGCGTTGGGGCCTGAAATGCAAGGTATGGGATGACTTTGTGTTCGTGGTGCTTGGTGTCGACTATGTACAGATTTTTGTGGTAAAATAAAGGCGTTGTTCGCCACGTCAACGCCGAGACCAAAGTGGCGCATAAAATCGGTGCCGATGATGGGCAGGGTGACATCGGCTACTGTGAAAGTCCATCTGAGGGTATAACGTGCGCCAACGTCGATATTTAATTGTTTGGTGCCGAATATGCGAATCCGGGTGCCGTTTGCGGCGATCAGGTCTTGCGGACCGTAGTAAGGCTTATAGAATTTACAAGGTGGTATTAGACTGATGTAAGCGCCCGTGTCAAGAAGAAAATGCATCTTAGAACAGGTGTCATGAAAGAGAGGCTGCAAACGGTGCGTGATGGGAGCCTTCTGTTGAGAGGTGCAGGCGTGAGACGCCAGACGATAATGGTTTGGATCAATGGGGTTACGAGGGGGACGCGGCTGCCAAGAACATGGCGCACGACAGTTGCGAGCTTGATCGCCAAAGCGGGCGTGGAAGAAGCAAAGGTTTTTTGAAGTAGTGCGGAGGGTGGGTCGAGGAGAGAAGCGATTGTTCTGCCGGGAAGTTGATGGCATTTCGCGGCTTGGCCGGAATTTAGGACCCGAGCTGTCATTGGGCCTGGATTGGTGAAAATGCGATGAACGGGAAAATTGCGGGTCGCGAGGAGCAGAGCTAGAGTTATTTTTTTTATGAAAAGTGATCGATGCGTCAATTGCGTCGGTGAGCTGGTCGAGACGTCGCTCGAAGATTTGATTTTGCAGCAACTGCGTTGGATTTGAATTTAAAGAAGGTGTGGTGGCCATTGTGGCCATAATATCGTCAGCGCGTTGCGCCATCAGGTCCAAAGTTGGTTGCGGAGAACCAGCTAAAATTAAACGGACTTGGGGCGGTAAGCGATCGAGAAAAAGCTTGCGCAACAATTTATCTAAGTCAGGGCCGACGTTGCAGGATTCCCCAAGGAGCGAGTGTAATTCCGATAGGAGTTCTGTAGGTTTACGGTCTCCCAATTCGGTTTGGTGCAGAAGGCGATCAAGACGGTTGTCGTCGCTGATTTTGTACAATTTGATTAACGCTTGTTTTAAGGTTTGATAAGGCTGGTTCCCGGGGTTCCGAATAATATTTTGTACCTTACGTATGACCTGGTAATCGAGCGCGCTCAAGATTGCTGAAAAACGTTTTTGCTCGGTGGAGATGTTGGATAGAAGAAATTGATGGTCGACAGCAGCTAACCATAACTCGATGTCATCTTCCCAGAAAGAGGGAAGCTTAAGGTTGATTGGAGGAGATTGGTTAAAGGGATTAGAAGCAGAAAAATTGAAAGTTCGGGGTGAAGGATGAAGATTAGGAGTAGTCAAGTTTTGGGCCCACGTTTCTATGCCTGTAGTGAAAGTTGAAGGATGAGGTGTTGAGGATGATGACGAGGACGTATAAATGGGTTCCGAAATCAGTGTGTGAGTAAGCGCCAGACTACTGTCGGCAATGCGGGCTTGAGATATGGTATTAGCGGTGGTTGAAAAGTTAGTCGAAAGAAGGTTAGTAGCGGAAGTGATCAAATTATTAGAGCAGGAAGCGGAACTAGCGGTGGATGAAACGGGGCGATAAGCGGGCGTCAAGGGTTCGGATTTGTGACGTGGAACTTTGCGTCCCCGTAAAGATAAAAAGGAACTAACACGATCTATAGTGAAAGATAGTTAACAAAATTTATACACAAAAGTATTATAAAAGGTAGTAGTCAAGATTGAAGCTGTTTACAATTATTGGCAAAATGCGAGGAAAACGTGAGCGCGTCAAAAGTTAAAGTTTAAGTAAAAAGTACTAATTAAGAAATTATCAGCACATCAATTCGTTCAAAATCTTTGTCGAAAGCAAATTATCACTCTTTAAAATTAAACAGCAAGTCCGTTTTTTTTTTTTTTTTTGCTACTTTTGCTATGGCGTGGTGAAAAATTTGCGCCACACACTAATAAAACAAACAAGGAAAATGATCAAACCTGCGAGTTGATTGGGAGAGGAAGGTCCTGAAATTGAGAAGAGCAGGCGGTCTGGAGCGTCGTAGAGATGCAAGAGAAGAAGTTGAAGATGCTTGCTGGCAGAATAATTCCGAAAAAGCAGTTGAAGATCGAAGTTGAGGTGCTGCTCGTAGGAGATGCTTGTGGATGATAAAATCGACGATTTCGGCAATACTCCGGGTAACTTCTTGATTTCTTGAAGACTTTAAGCGTTAACCAAGTCCGGGTGCCAATCTTCCTGTATACACTCGGGGCACCAATGTGGCGTGAGTGGTGGTTGGCACACAGTTGATCTTTAAACTCCTTTTATTAAAAGGGGCACAATTCGAGATGAACAGACAAAATACACTTATTCAAATAGAATGAAACAATAAACAGAATCCTTGCTTGATGACGTTACAATAATCAATCTTAATTTACACAGCAGCTACAGTATATGAGTCTCCAATCTAATAAGTTCTGTTCTGTCGCGACGAAACGGTCTCGCGTATATGTACTCGTAAAAGATTTTATGAGTATTATTGTGACGTCTACCTGATTTATCAGTAAAGCCACGTGATCGAGCTACGTTCTGAGAGCTGTGCATTAGGAAAGATTACGCGACTGCTCTTGATGGCGCGATCAGCCAACGATTAGCTGGGAGGGAAACGACAAAAAGGCAGTACAAGCAAAATATAAAGAAATATGAAGTTATCACATGACGGTTGTCATGGCAGTAGACGAACGTTATGTAGCGAACGGGAGGCCGCTGCGAGCCGAGGCTGCAGCGAGCGAAACACAACGTGAGAAACTGCGGCAAACTATGCAATGACAAATAAAAGCACGAATAAAGGCGGTTTGCGGTGATGAGTTCGCTACAATCTCTTTGCTATCGCACCTGAGAATTTAGAAAATAGATAGTAACCCTTTAACGCCAAAGTCATCGAATTGTTTATGTTTCAAGCAGAGGTTAGTGTTGCGGCGCAAATCTTCTGACAAAGTTGCAAAAACACCAATTTAATTTGGCATATAAAAGTAACCAAGTTTTATCTTCAAAATGATTACAATAATTTTGGCGTTTGGAAGATTTGCCCACAGTGATTAAATGTTTCGATCTGGATTCGAGACGCAGAGGTCCGAGACCGAGACCGAGACGAGACTTTTGAAAAACGTGTCTCGAGACATGTCTCGAGGTATCCACCTCTGATATATGTGCACATATTTTGTCCAGAAATCAGTTGGTAACATAACTATAAAATTGTTTTTTGCAGTCAAGTTTCATTTTATGTCTGAAAATTTCTCCAGACTTGATAACGCATGTTCTTCGGTGCCCCTGCCTTCACACATATTTCGATTTTCTTTTACATTACCGTGTGTGTGTATTATAAAATTTATGTTTGTGCGTTTGGAAAATAAATATTATTATTATTATTATTAAGGGAAAGAAAATTTTTGTTCAGACAAAAACAATTTCTTGTCATCTTTAATTCTGGAAGTTCAGTGTTCATCAAATCTGGAAGTAGTGTTTGAAATCTTTTTTTAAAGTTGCAGTGATCCTCTAACTCAATTTTAAGTACGCCCGTCTAAAGTTTAATTTTTTTTCGTAAAAGCAATATCTAGTTTAGCAAGAAAAAAAACTTCATTTCCTTTTTGAATTTGATGATGCCATAGCCCCAGTTTTACCACGAAAGTATAACAAAATCAAGGTTGTTAAGAAAAAATGGAAGACAGTTATGACAAAAATCAAGGTTGCTTAGAAAAAAATTAAACAAAGACATAACAAAAATCAAGGTTGTTTAGAATAAATTGAGCAAAGCTATAACAAAAATCAAGTTCGTCTAAAAAAAAATTGAGGTTAGCTATGACAAAAATCAAGATTGCCTAAAGAAAAACTTTTAAAAATTCAAGAATGGTATAATAAAAATCATAGTTGACAAAAAAAATCTTGAAAAATTCAACATGGGTGTAGCAAAAATCAAACTTGTTTAAATAAAAAGTTAAATATAAGTATCTAAAAATCAAGCTTCTTAGGAAAATTTTTTGAAAAAGTGAACAAAAGTATAACAAAAATCAAGGTTGCTAGGAGAAAAAGTTTTAAAATTAAACAAAGATATAACAAAAACTAAATTTGTTTAAAAAAAACGGAGATAGTTATAATAAAAATCAAGATTGTTTAGAAAAAATTAAACAAAGTTATAATAAAAATCAAGGTTGTTGAGAGAAAAAAGTCCTGGTTGAGTTTATTGCTTTAAAATCTTGCAGAATGTCTTGAAATAGTCTTATGTCATGTTTTGGTTCTGTCTTGGGAAGGAATCAAACTCAGGACCACTGACTTTCTTAGGATTAGAGTTTTCGTTCGGTTTGACAGCTTTGCTATCAACTGTGGTGGTCAAGAATTGAACTCAAAACCACTGTTTTTCATAGGGTTATAGTTTTCTTTCGGTTTGACAGCTTCGCTGTCAACTGTCTTGATCAAGAATTGAACTCAAAACACTACCCTTCTTAGGGTTAGGATTAGGGTTAGGGTTTGGGATAGGGTAGGGTTTGGGATAGGGTAGCGTTTGGGATAGGGTAGGGTTTGGGATAGGGTAGGGTTTGGGATAGGGTAGGGTTTGGGATAGGGTAGGGTTTGGGATAGGGTAGGGTTTGGGATAGGGTAGGGTTTGGGATAGGGTAGGGTTTGGGATAGGGTAGGGTTTGGGATAGGGTAGGGTTTGGGATAGGGTAGGGTTTGGGATAGGGTAGGGTTTGGGATAGGGTAGGGTTTGGGATAGGGTAGGGTTTGGGATAGGGTAGGGTTTGGGATAGGGTAGGGTTTGGGATAGGGTAGGGTTTGGGATAGGGTAGGGTTTGGGATAGGGTAGGGTTTGGGATAGGGTAGGGTTTGGAATAGGGTAGGGTTTGGGATAGGGTAGGGTTTGGGATAGGGTAGGGTTTGGGATAGGGTAGGGTTTGGGATAGGGTAGGGTTTGGGATAGGGTAGGGTTTGGGATAGGGTAGGGTTTGGGATAGGGTAGGGTTTGGGATAGGGTAGGATTTGAGATAGGGTAGGGTTTGGGATAGGGTAGGGTTTGGGATAGGGTAGGGTTTGGGATAGGGTAGGGTTTGGGATAGGGTAGGGTTTGGGATAGGGTAGGGTTTGGGATAGGGTAGGGTTTGGGATAGGGTAGGGTTTGGGATAGGGTAGGGTTTGGGATAGGGTAGGATTTGGAATAGGGTAGGGTTTGGGATAGGGTAGGGTTTGGGATAGGGTAGGGTTTGGGATAGGGTAGGGTTTGGGATAGGGTAGGGTTTGGGATAGGGTAGGATTTGAGATAGGGTAGGGTTTGGGATAGGGTAGGTTTGGGATAGGGTAGGTTTGGGCTAGGGTTAGACTTCACTTCCTCCCCACCTTTTCATCTCCCCACCTCTCCATTCTCACCTCTTCCGGACATCACTCTTCCTTTCTGACTCAGAGCTCCTTCCCTACTATTGGCGTCTTTCCCTAAATGATCTAAACTAAATCGGAAAATCTGGAAACGAAAGATTTTAATCATACAACAAAAACTTCTTAAATAAATAAAGACCTTTTTTGACATTCATTCAAGTTTGAAGGTAAAAAAACTCGTCGTCGTCGTCATTATTTGAAGGGCATTTACTCCATGTCAGACACAAACAGGACTGGGGCCGAGAGTTTATCCTTTTACTACCCTAGACTGCTGCACTGCCTGGATCAGATGCTGGCAGTGATGTTATTAAGCCAGCATCGAGTTTCGTCATCCAAAACCGTCAGACCGCGTGCTCCATGTGGTGCCCGATGTATGGGGCACGCTGTTAGCACATGGTCTGCGGTTTGCTCTGAGGCGCCACACTCGTAATTCGGTGAAGGAGCGAGACCCCATTTGTGCATGGACGAATGGAATCGCCCAACACCATTCCGCAGGCGGTTGAGCTTAACCCAAGCTGCTCGGGGTAAGCCCATCCCAACAGGCCTGGCACCGGTCCCGGGCACATAAGCACGGGCCTGGAAGCATTTTCACAGTGCTCCGTTTTCCATTTGTGATTTGTTCATTCAGAAGCGCGGATGCCATGCCTGCCAAAGTTGTCCAAAAGATTCCGCGCAGCTGGCACAAACGGGCGTCTGGATCTTAGTCTCACTTGGCGAGTATCTGAGGACCTACTTGACAAACCATACAAGATATGATCGGGGTTCAGAGATCCACGGTGTCGCTCCCATTCGGCGAAGCTCAGCTGACTGGATGCCTGAGAGTACAGGTAGGTGGTCCGTTGGAGTGGGACGCAGGCATCCAGTTACTATGCGCAAGGCGTCGTTCAATACATTGTCGATGAGGCGAGTGTGAGCACTGCAACACCAGACTGGCACACAGTACTCAGCTGTTGAGTAGACTAGAGATAAGGTGGCTATGCGTAGTGTTTTAGCACCAGCACCCCATCCCGAGCCCACGAGTCGCCTCAACAGTATGACGGTGAGGATAGTTTTTTGCGCAATGCCACTAAGTGGTGACGAAACGTGAGCAATCTGTCCAATTTTCTCCAAGATAAGTAGGGGTTGGACAGAACGGTAAAAGTTTATCGTTGTTGTAGACCTTTAGCTCACGTTTGGCCTCTCGGTTATTCAAGTGAAAGACTGCCGTCACCGTCTTAGTGTAACTGAGCTTCAACCTCCAAATCTAGAGATAGGTTGAGAGTGTGAACATGTCTTGGCTTAAAGTCCCCTCCAAGTCATTCCAGTTTCCAGAAGAGTGCAACAATGCTAAATCATCAGCATAATCAAACTTTCTGGAAATCATGAAAGGAAGATCGTACGTATAGGTGTTAAATAGGAGGGGAGCCAAGACCGATCCCTGAGGAACGCCATTTTTAAGACGACGTAGCCTGCTTTGCTTGCTGTCACCGGTGGTAAAGGCCCGTTTCCACTACGAGCGTGGAAAAGAGCATTCTTTGTTTGTTTTATTGATTTTTTTTTGCGCTCGCTTCAATTTTAATCGCTCGCTTCAATCGAAAATCAATAAAAGAAACAAAGAATGCTCTTTTCCACGCTTGTAGTGGAAACGGGGCTTAAGGGTGAAACTTCGAATTCGGCCAAGCTCCATGATCATTTTTGATCATGTGCTTATCCAGAAGTAGTCTCAGCAGCTTGCAGGTAAGGCCACGGTGCCAGACAATATCATAAGCAGCTGTCAGATCGAGAAAGACGGCACCGGCCTTCTTTTTAGTCTCAAAAGAATCCTCGATGTTCTGGGTTAGCAGAACAACTTGATCTACGGTTGACTTCCCGCGTCGGAAACCAGCCTGCTCTTTAGGGAGCAGTGGATCGACTAATGGCTCAACGCGGGCGTAGATAAGCCTCTCGAGGATATTATAGGGGACACAGAGCAGAGATATCGGTCGATAACTCTTTGGGACCCCCACAGGCTTTGCTGGTTTTGGGATCGCGACCACAAGCGCTCTTCTCCAGATCTTGGGAATTTTGAGTCGGTGCAAACAGGAAGAAATGAACTCACGTAACCAGGACTTCAAAGCAGCTCCAGCATGGAGTATAAACTCTGAGCAGATGGAATCAGGTCCCGGAGCTTTACCTGGTTTTAAATGTTGGAGGGCAGCAGCAAGTTCTCTCCGTGAAAAATTGTCAGAGATATTTACTGCGTCTGGTGTTGTAGCCCTCCAAGGTTCAGACATTTCTTGAGAGACTAGTCGAGATGACTTGTGATCAACAGCCTCGTATTTCACATTTCTAACCAACTGAGATGCAATAGCATCGGCTGAAACGGAACAGCGACAAGGAGAGTGTCGTGACCTACTAGTAAGGTTGTTCAAAATACTCCACGCTTTTCGACTAGAGTGTGAGAAGTCAGTGCTCCGAACTGTCTCGGACCATCGATCCCTTGGGTTTCTGTCAAGCTTGGAAAGCAGAGATGCAGCAGCCAAACTCGAGTCGTGTTCCTGAGGAGACTGCAGAAAGGTTTTATAGAGGGATTCACACTCTGCATCCCAACACGCAACATAGTTATTTCGATACCCGCGTGGGATAGTCTTTTTGGCTGCTTTCTTAATGGTGTTACAGAAGTCCTGGTAAGCCGCATCCACATCAAGTGAATTAGGCGGCAACAAAGTCTTTGCGAATTTATTCGTCAAAGCAATGTAGTGACTCCATTTGGCCTTGCGGTAGTTCCATCGCTTAACAGGCATGCTTGGGACTGCCATAGCAAACCTTAGTGGTGTAATAAGCGAAGGTCGATGTTGTGACCTGGGGAACTTGTCAAGGACATGTCTATCCGGTAAGCGACTGTTTGGACCTACGCTGGCGAAATTGGTGCCAGTGTTCCAGCGGCTGGAATAAAAACTGGCAGCGTCCTTGGCATTATATAGGAGGGCAAGACAATTAATACTTGCCCAGCCACCCAAGCAATCACCGTCCGTTCTGTTATCATCGTAACCCCAGTCACCACGACGACGGTCAAAATTGCCACCGTAAAGACAGGGGTGAGGAAACACTGGGAGATTCAGGGTTCGCAATCGCGTTGGCGGTGACTTGTAGACGTTGACTATTTTATAACCATCAACGTCCACACACAGCCACGCGATCTCCGATGTCGGTGGAGATTGGTCCAAAAGCGTGTATCTCAGTCGCTTGTGGACAAACGTGGCAAGGCCATGCTTCCTGCTTAAAGAAGAACAAGCTAGTTGTTAGTTTGGAAGTACCAACTTCTCTGCATCAGTGCAGTGAGTCTCCTGTAGTAGGATGACGAGTGCCTCAGACTGCATAGCGAGGTGATGAAGAACGTTTATCTTGCTTGCAATGAGGCCTTCGATGTTCATCTGAAAAATAGTGGGTCTTCGGAACTTGTTGGCAATGTGTCCTTAAAAGGGCAGTTTTATTCTGACAATGCCCCGTCCTGAAAAGAAGGTTTGCCAACTAGCAGACCCACACTGAACATCGGAACGATTAGCAGATCCATTCCGATGTTCGTTTTGTTAGGTTCGGTTTCGGTCTGTTATTTAAACAGCAATGAACAGACTTACTCACGCCCCAGGCTGCGAGAAAGCACCTACCATCCGGGCCGTAAAAAAAAAAACTTTTTTTTATGCAAATAAAAACCAGTAAAAGTATTCGCTTGTAAAATTCACTTCGGATGATTTATTTACGTCGGCTGCGTGGTCGAGTGATTAAAGCGCCGGTCTCATGACGAACATGGTCTCGGTTCAAAGCCCACTCGTGCTATTCCATTGTGTCCTTGGGAAAAACACTTTACGACACTCTCCCCTGCTTGGTGGTCTTGGCAAGCAGTTCTAAATTACAGTCATATCTCTATTAAATTACAAGCAAACAGCAATATCTTGGCACCTCCGGAAGCAGGTTGGCATAATTGCCTACCCTATGTATTAGCGCCTCCGTCGTTTTTCTGCTAGTCAGAAGGATAAATATAGAGATGAAATAAATAAATGTACTTCCCTTTTTGTAGGATTTTTTTTTTAAAGCTGCAATTTACTGGCTAATATTTTTAATAAACCGAAATTGGCCCTTACGCCAAAAAAAGATTCAACACCAGTGATCTAGATATTAAAAGCTTTTTAAAGCACTGAGGTTAAGCATGTTATGAAACACCCTGCTCCAAATCTCACGCGGTCTTCCACGTTATTTTCCGCGAAGACTCGATCTGGCTTCGAAGTCGCCAAAATATTGTTGTCCGGTTCAAATTTTTTACTTGATTTTTTGATTATAGAAATTATTTTAATTTGAAGTAGCTCGCAAAGATCGCAAAGCGTAAAAACGCTTCGTAATTTTGTAATTTGATATAACAAAATGACGAGAGTCGGGGAATGAACCATACCCGTGTTGATTTTGTTGGCCATTAAAACGATGTTCCTGTCGGCTCGGCCGAGCTGCAGACAATTGCAAAAAGAAACAAAAATTGCTTCAAACTTTTCCAACTAAACTCTTCTTCACAAATAACTTATTTGAAAAAATAACGAAATAACCCATCTTACGAGTTTTTGCTAATTTTTTCAAATGATTTTTAAAAAAATTTTTCCTCACCATGGTGTATATTTGTTTATTAAATTCTTATTAAGAGAGCACAAACTTTTATAAACAAACAAACATCATTCAATGCTATAGACTAGTTTCTTTGTTTAATTAATGCAATTCTTTGTTTGTATCTAATCAGAGATCTGATAGCACATTATTTTATCTATGTACTGATACATACTACCACTTCACACTGAGGTCAACAGTTATTGAAATAGTTTTTCAATCTCGCAGAATTTTTTCGGTTAGTTTTTATGCCTGCCCGAGCACCAAGGTTACCAGCGTCTTGCACTTCCACCTTGATTAAGCAAAATGCTCTCTTGATTTGCGACCGGCGGAGTTTGTATTCTTTTTACGCTATTAATTTTTTTTTGTTTATGTGCTTTTCCTTTTTTAACCTTCGATGTTAATACGCAGGCGCGATAACCATAAACGATTTTCTTGTGCATGTTATAATGTAAATCGATTTTGCTTTTATTCATTGGTTGTTTTTTGGGTGCAAATAAAAACAAACTACTACTACTACTACTACACTTTGCAAACATATTATATGCTTCGAAATATGAAACGCCATGTCAGCGTGATCGCTCCCCCAAAAAACAATTGAGGAGGCCCACTTTTCCGGAGCCCAACTTTCCAACAAGTAAATTGGTGTTCACCTAGTTATCTGGACCCCATTCTATTTTTTTGGGGGCTTGATTAATTTCATGCCCGTCCGTCCTAATAAGAAGACAAGTCAAAAGTTTAGTTTTAGCTCGTCAACCGCTTTAAAAAATTGCTATGAACAAATTTTTTGAAAGCAGAATGTGTAAGTGAGAATCGAAGTCGTTACAGAGATAAACAGGTATTTTGTTTGAATGAGTTGGATGCCTGGAAGCACAAATTTTGCAAGCACCGCACAAAATCTAAAAAGGTTTCGTCATTATTTTTTGTTTTGACCAAACCTTTGATTTGTCTCAACAAGCTTTGATTAAATCATAGACGAATTAGTAGCTATTTCTCTGTTCAACACGAAAAATGGTTTGGCACTTGGAAGTTTGTGTAACAAATTTTTTTGAAATGAAGCGTATTTGTATTGTCAAGGTGGTTTGATTTACTTAGTTGTGAGGTATCCAATTAATGGCCCGTGTGTTAGTTTCCGAAATGACGGAAACTAATTAGGGTAATTGTCCTTCTGAAGAATCAAATCAAACAGCAAAGTTATTAGGATAGGTTTAAAATTTAAAAACTTCATGGCAAAAAGAAGATGAAAAAAAAGTCTTCATTCAATTAAAAAAGTTATTTTCTTAAAAATGTGGCTACTGTATTTTATTTACTGAGATTTTTCAAACCACTTTTTTTATCACGGTCACTGTCTTGATCATAAATATTTTTAATAAGACGAAACAGCCCTTGGCTTCAAAAATGTTTAATGTTTTTTCTTTTATAGTTTTTTTTATTTTTATTATTAGCTTTCTTTTTATCATTTTTTCCTCTTTTTTGATAATAGAATTTAATATTGTATCTTTTCAAACAAGAAAAAAAAACGATACTGAGTAATAGTATGTCGAAATATTACGTTTTCAATATTGTTAATGTTTCAGGGATTGCTTTTTACAAAGAAACTGTTTTTAATATGTAAAATGACAGAAAGTGTTGACAAAAAATCAGAAAGAAAAGAATGGCTGGATTTTTCGGGTTGCTGTTTCAAATTTGTTTCTTTTAAATATTTCAATAGTTTTGGTTTTATTGAAAAGAATCTTCATGGAAAAAGTTTACGTATACTCAAAAGTATTTGCACAACTTTTTTTTTTAACTATTTAATTGTTTAAGAGGCAAAAAAAGCTTTATTTATTGTTTATTTTATTGGGGTCAAACAAAAATTTAAACTTGCACTTATGTAAAAATTGATTCCTTTTTACAAAGTATTTGTGTTTTGTCTCTTGTTAGTATTATTTTACACTGGCATTGTAAACATGTAGGAATTAGGGTGCTTGAGAGAAACCGATATTTCAATTTTTAACTACGTGTTCCTTAAAAATCTTTGTTCATGTTCTTCTGGTAAAGTTAAAGTCAAACTGCTGTTAAATCATTATTCAAAGATAAAAGCAATAATTAAAACTTGCCATTTCGGTATACTATAAAATCAGTAAACTTTCTGAAGAACTCGTTCCCTACGTATTGGTACATATATGTACCACGAGGTCCATTGCTGCATGCATGACTTATGGTAGTGATACATATGTGTACCACTACGTCATACTGATGCAGTCGGAAAAAATTGCAACTGTTGCTCAGGAAAAATCTCGAAAGTAGTAATGTAGTGAACGTGTTAAATGAAACAAAAACATGATTGGCAACGAAATCACAGCGGTGAGAAAAAAGAAAAGAAAGTACATTTGTAATCTATAACGACATCTAACGGATTTCAATTATTATAAAATTTTTAAGTTATGATAAACAGTTGGATAAAAACAATTGTTTTCGTCGTTAAAAACATGACTATTTGAATGATTAAAAAAGGACTCCAAAAACCTTGTGTAATCTGCTTTTTCCAAAATTTTTGAGTTATTCCAATCCATTTGATGATTTTGTAGGTACGGTGACCATTTTTTTGTGCATGTTATAACGTATATCGTTTAGTTGCCGTCTCCCTATTTGCAACCTTTGCTCTATTTTGTCTTCAATTATTATCAATTGTTTCTTTTAAGTGCGAATAAAAGCAAACTACTACTACTGCTACTATTTTGTGAATATACATGTTTCACCAGAGCAGATTTGTTGTTCATATCAATTACTTTCTAATCGTGCTAAATTTTTTGGATTCCCATCACGCATGCGTTCTTTACATCTTGCACAAAATTTCCTACATGTTTCACTTACGTAAACGCCATCACAATGTAAACACAAAATTTCATAAATCACTTTTGGCTGTTGCTTTGGTTCAATTAGATCTTTTAGGTTCGGTAAAATTTTAATTGTTTGAAGAGGTTTCGTATATACTCTGATATTTTGTTTTATAATTATATGGTTTAAAAGTTTAGGTATATCTGTTAAATAAAATAAGGTTACTATTTTTTTGTATGTTTTCTTCTTTTCTTGCTCCTAACTTTTGTTGAATTTAAATCGATTAAATGTTTTTTTTACAAACCAATTTGGGTAGTTGTTATTTTCTAAATGCATGTCCCAGTATACCTTTTTCTTTTACTCCGTAATTAGTTTAGATGCGCTGGTTAATAAAATAATAAAAACACTTTGTTTTTGTTGCTGTAAATGGAAAGATTCGTAATATAAATAACGTTATTTAAATCACGAATTCCTTAAATATTGTTATTAAAATTTACGAATCTTACCATTTACAGCAACAAAAACAAAGTGTTATTACTATTTCTTAACCGGAGCATCTAAACTAATTGCGAAATCAAAAGATGTAAAAAAAAAGATATACTGCGACATGCATTGGAAGATAACAACTACCCAAATTGGTGTGTAAAGAAAATATTTAATCGATTGAAATTCAGCAAAATTCAAGACCAAGGAAACGACAAAACCTACAAAAAAATAGTAGCCTTACTTTATTTAACAGATATAACTAAACTTTTAAACCATATAATTATGAAACAAATATCAAGAGTACGTATATACGAAACCTCTTCAAACAATTAAACAAATTTTATCGAACCTGAAAGATGCAATTGTACCAAAGCAAGAGCCAGAAGTGATTTATGAAATTCCGTGTTTTAACTTTTTTAAATGACTGTACACTTTAGAAAAATTGTTTGTAAGTGAGTGACATTGTAAAATGCACTATTCCAATCAGTGGCCAATAAATTTAAGTTTAACTTTATTGATAGACCTAGAAACAAAAATTTGCAATTTTTGGATACTCAATGTTCGGTTTATATTCTTCCATTAATCCTTAGGAATAATATCAAAATCAGACTCCTGATTCAACATTAGTTCAATGATCTCAAATCTGATGTAGCTTTTCGTTGCTTCAATAAGCAAACTTTAATAGCAATAATCATACTTCAAACTAACTCTATAAATGTTTTTATTTTGCAGGAATCGAAAAGGCAAAGTCATTCATTCTTGTTGGGTTCATCGCCGTTCAAATGATTACTTTGTTGCACAGCATTAACCACTTCAAAAATGGAAATTTTCATGATTTCGACACTAATGAGTCGTCTCACCGATCCGATCTGAAATCAAGTAATTACTTTGCTGACAATTACCGGCATTTCAATAGCGTCAATAACAATTCTCTTAAGAACGTTTGCATTGCTTTTGATTATTGTCATATTAAGAATTGCAGCAAGTCGGTTTGTGATTGCAGCTCCGGTTGCAAAAGCAGTTCCGAAAGCACTGGCCAAACGTCAAGCAGCAGACACTCCAAAAAAAACGAAAGCTCTGGCGATGCTGACCGCTTGCGTAATCGCGACAGTTTTGGTCCCCCGGACCGCTCTGACAAAGATGATCGCTCTGGTCGCCGGGATCGTTCGGAGCAAGACGAAGAATCTGGAGAAGCGTCTGGAGAAAGCTCTGGAGAAGCTGGTTGCCATGGATACCGGTCTGAAACAAGGTACTTACATGAAAGCGTCGCAGGTTATAGCGGTGGTGTTGGCGGTCACTTAAAGGTCTTGCAGGAAGTTTGCAACGATCCTGAAGAATTTGAAGAATCCGAAATAGACGATATGACTGCGGAAATCTTGAAAGACCTAACAATGGAAATTAAGCGGCAAGAAAGAGAAAAAACTACATTAAATCTGAATTTACGACGGCAAAACAATGAGCAGCGAAAACAAAGACGCTTATTGAGAGAAAAACTGCAAAATTTGCTGGATTTGGAGCGGACTTGTCAGAGTATGCCGTTGCAATATCGTCAGGACCTTCAACAGCTAAGAAGCGACATAACTACCACGCAACGTCTCGTTCGAAATGCGATGTCTCTGCAGCGACAGCCACATCTTGCCGAAACACCACCACCGACATCTACGCCGTCGTCGTTACGTCTTGCGCTTCAAATAACAACTGATGAGCCGAAAACAGATACTTTTGAGGTTTCTCCATAAGATCCCACAAACCTCTCCGCCACACGTCAGCAATCCACAAAAATGTTGCACGACGACATCCACGGCAGTGACGGGTTTTTCACAACGCACCCCCCGAATCACATCAACACTCCGTGCATATCAAACAAAACAAAACAGGGTAAAACCAACAACCAGAATCTTTACGCAAAAGACCACCACTCAAACGCTCACGGAAGTAAAAAAAAGCCTTACGCAAGAGACCACCACTCAAGCGCACACGGAAGTAACAACGTCCGATACCACGGCTCTATACACTCTGTATTCTGGTAGGCCTGTGTTAGTATTTAACTCACCCAAAGGCTATTTCGAAACTTATAGGAGGAGACATAGGAGGACAACAAGCACTGTTGAGGTATCAACAAGTTCACCAACCACTGTTGAGGCATCAACAAGTTCACGTCCTTACCGTGTAACGTCAGCTAAACCAAAGCAAAGAAAAAAAACAAATCGATCAAAAAAAAAGAAAAATTAATCTGAAAAAAACTAGAAAGAGTACTTTGTGCCTATCAGCAAAGCATAATTAAGGTTGACATCGTTTATCTGTTGCATTCAAATTGATAAAATCAAACGTTGAAAAGTAGACGATTTAAAGTTGAACATTAACAATTGAAAAATAGTTATAGTAGTTTTTAACTGTCTCGTATTTAATAAACGCTTGTTTTTAATAATTGCAAGTAACTTGAAACCGCGTTTTGCTTAGATTTCGAATAAATGTTTCACTTTTAAAGTGTTGTGTGGCTTTGGGTCTTACCAATCATCTTTTGGTCGAGTTTGGGCCACAGTCAAATATCTTTAAAAGCCTTCAAACCTCGCCTATATCCGGTTTAGATTAGAGATAAACTGTCACCCAATAAATAAGAATAATGAATTGAGACCTCGTTTATGCACGGGATTTTTAACTCCCGTTAACAATCCCGTCTGGCTTAAAAGCTTCGTACTTGTTGTAAATATCTAACGAATGTAGTACATTAAGAAAAAATTACTCTATATTGTTGTCTTGAAATTTTTTTGATTTGCTGAATCCATTATGACTGAACAGGCGTCTTTGTTTAACCAGAAGTTGTTAAACATTTTGAGATGCGCCCCCATTCATTACGCAAAAAAAACTCGTGCCCCCTATGATAATCGCAAGAAATCCGAACCCCATAAAATCTATCAGAATTAAATAGAAGAACAACTAAATTTTGTCAATAAAAAGCTTGTAACGTTTATTGGAAACAATAAATTATTTCATGACTTTGTAATAGATTATAAACTTCAGATCAGCTTTACACTAGAGTTTGTTTCTGTTTATTGTTTTTATACTACAGAAGAAAACTTACTTACGCATATAATTCAATGAATGCCGAAAGATTGTACGTAAAGCTACAGTACTTACATTCTTGTACATGTCAGAGGTGGAGTCGAGACAAGACTTTATTCATTTTCATTTTTATTCACAATCAATTTGAAATTAATCATAGTGCATGTAGAAATAAAGATTGTGAATAAGGAAGCAGCGACTAAACGAAGTACATTATTACATGCACAACGTCAGTTGCGCATCTCGCTGTATACAAAAATACATGACCTTGAAGAATCTTTTTCAAATTAAAAATATTACATCAAGCGTCAAGACGCTGAACCAGATAGAAAAAACTTGCTTATATCATGATTATAAGATGTAATTGTCATCGAAGATCTTTTCTCGTAAAATTGGTTAATTCTAGACAAAAAGTATTTTAATTGTAAATACCAGGGCATCCTTATTCTACGAGTACAAAAAAGCTCAAAACAACAAAAGCTATTATGAAAACAATAATAACTAATGTAAATACTGTTACCTCAGACAATACTTATTTTAAAATTCTTAAGTTCTTTTGGTATAAATCAGAGGTCAGTTCAACTTCAATAAATAAAATAACAGGCTCTTAGCTAACCTTTTACATCAGGAATAACGATTTTTCATAGAATAGGTCAAAAAATGACAATCATATCAAAATTACCGTTAAGTGAGCCATTGGCTTTAAATTCGGCCAAAGTTCAAGGTGAAGACCAAAAAGACAAAAAAAAGTTTTCACTTTTGATCAGCATCCAAAACCTCTATTTTCGGCCAAAATTCAAGTCAAAGTGAAGGCTAAAAAAACAAAGGAAAACGTTTTTACGTTCAATCCGTCCTAATGTGCGTTATACGCACGATGACCTTGTGTTAGTAAAATTGCTTTATTGCTTATCATAGAAAACGATTCAATAATTGCATAAAAAAATTGATTTATAACTTTCTATTTTCTAAAGTTAAATCAGCCAATTGAAAATATTGCGCTAAAACATAATACCGATGTAGTTTTATGCTTTTTCAAAAATACTCGATCGAAATGTGTTACATAAACGTTTATGCAGTGGCAAGAAACCAAGTTTCATTGCTGATCAAAGCTAAGTCTTTGATATTTTTTCTTTGATTTGTTACGAAATCTCTTTCTCGGTCAATTCAAGCGCGCAAGCACACACACTCGGATCAAGTTCAAAAAGTGGTTGGTCTAATAACTAATAAACCATCCGCCATATTTCTTTTGCAACAAAATCGCGCAGAGCGCGCGCGTTTCGCAAGATATCCAAAAACAACTTATTTCACCAGACAGAGGACGATTTTAGCGACACGTAGCAACCTAAAATTGAATTATCTTGCCGCTAGTTGTAATTATAGGTGAAAAAAGATTTTTTGCAAGGAAAAGTAGGTTCTTTTATTGTTTTAATTGCACTTGTTTTTCAATAAATTAAAAAAAAATTATATTATTTTATTCACGAAAAAATTATCTTTTCAATGATATAAAATTTAAACAGCTTTTTTTTACAATTAATGGGAAAATACTAATTAAATATTGCTTAATTGTTAAAAAATTCATTTTATAACGGTTTTTTTTTATCTATATGGACTGGCAAAAAAAGGCACTGCGGACGCGTAAGGGTTAACCCATTAAGTGCTTGCGGTAATAAATAAATCTGTTTTCTACAAAAATTCTCGTTCAAAACTAAATAATACTTTCCCAACCAAACTAGCTCCTGAAAATCTGTACAATTCATTAACCAATGTGCTTACTTCTGATAGAGAATGAACAATAACAAAAATGATATTAATACTACTACTACATTACAAAGTAAGTGTTATATTTTTGCGTTTTTTTGTTTTTTACTTGAAGTTGAGCTCATCTAATAATATGCTCAACCGAAAATATTTCAATTTGATCAGGTACATAAAAGTTTTTTTCTGCTTATAAACATGGAAAGAACGATTAAAGCTTTTCCAATCAGCTATGTACCAATCACTGTTAAAAAATTTTTACCAAAATCCAAAACTTATTCAAAATTCTGTAATTATCAAAGACACCGCCTCAATTAAGCGAACTACTCAAAGTATTTTGATAAAGGGTGGATGGGCAACCAGCGGCTCCAAAGCCACATGTAGCTCTTTAATCTATTTGCTACCGTACCCTGAGAATTTAGAAAATAGATAGTAACCCTTTAACGCCAAATTTATCGAATTGTTTATGTTTCAAGCAGAGGTTAGCGTTGCGGCGCAAATCTTCTGACAAAGTTGCAGAAACACCAATTTAGTTTGGCATATAAAAGTAACCAAGTTTTATCTTCAAAATGATTACAATAATTTTGGCGTTTGGAAGATTTGCCCACAGTGATCAAATGTTTCGATCTGGATTCGAGACGCAGAGGTGCGAGACCGAGACCGAGACGAGACTTTTGAAAAACGTGTCTCGAGACATGTCTCGAGGTATCCACCTCTGATATATGTGCACATATTTTGTCCAGAAATCAGTTGGTAACATAACTATAAAATTGTTTTTTGCAGTCAAGTTTCATTTTATGTCTGAAAATTTCTCCAGACTTGATAACGTATGTTCTTTGGTGCCCCCTGCCTTCACACATGTTTCGATTTTCTTTTACATTACCGTGTGTGTGTATTATAAAATTTATGTTTGTGCGTTTGGAAAATAAATATTATTATTATTATTATTAAGGGAAAGAAAATTTTTGTTCAGACAAAAACAATTTCTTGTCATCTTTAATTCTGGAAGTTCAGTGTTCATCAAATCTGGAAGTAGTGTTTGAAATCTTTTTTTAAAGTTGCAGTGATCCTCTAACTCAATTTTAAGTACGCCCGTCTAAAGTTTAATTTTTTTTCTTAAAGGCAATATCTAGTTTAGCAAGAAAAAAAACTTCATTTCCTTTTTGAATTTGATGATGCCATAGCCCCAGTTTTACCACGAAAGTATAACAAAATCAAGGTTGTTAAGAAAAAATGGAAGACAGTTATGACAAAAATCAAGGTTGCTTAGAAAAAAATTAAACAAAGGCATAACAAAAGTCAAGGTTGTTTAGAATAAATTGAGCAAAGCTATAACAAAAATCAAGTTGATCTAAAAAAAAATTGAGGTTAGCTATGACAAAAATCAAGATTGCCTAAAGAAAAACTTTTAAAAATTCAAGAATGGTATAATAAAAATCATAGTTGACAAAAAAAATCTTGAAAAATTCAACATGGGTGTAGCAAAAATCAAACTTGTTTAAATAAAAAGTTAAATATAAGTATCTAAAAATCAAGCTTCTTAGGAAAATTTTTTGAAAAAGTGAACAAAAGTATAACAAAAATCAAGGTTGCTAGGAGAAAAAGTTTTAAAATTAAACAAAGATATAACAAAAATTAAATTTGTTTAAAAAAAACGGAGATAGTTATAATAAAAATCAAGATTGTTTAGAAAAAATTAAACAAAGTTATAATAAAAATCAAGGTTGTTGAGAGAAAAAAGTCCTGGTTGAGTTTATTGCTTTAAAATCTTGCAGAATGTCTTGAAATAGTCTTATGTCATGTTTTGGTTCTGTCTTGGGAAGGAATCAAACTCAGGACCACTGACTTTCTTAGGATTAGAGTTTTCGTTCGGTTTGACAGTTTGCTATCAACTGTGGTGGTCAAGAATTGAACTCAGAACACTACCCTTCTTAGGGTTAGGGTTAGGGTTAGGTTTATGGTATGGGTAGTGTTTGGGATAGGGTAGGGTTTGGGATAGGGTAGGTTTGGGATAGGGTAGGTTTGGGATAGGGTAGGTTTGGGATAGGGCAGATTTGGGATAGGGTAGGTTTGGGATAGGGTAGGTTTGGGATAGGGTAGGTTTGTGATAGAGTAGGTTTGGGCTAGGGTTAGACTTCACCTCCTCCCCACCTCACCTCTTTATCTTCTCACCTCCTCATCTCCCCACCTCTCCATTCTCACCTCTTCCGGACATCACTCTTCCTTTCTGACTCAGAGCTCCTTCCTTACTATTGGCGTCTTTCCCTAAATGATCTAAACTAAATCGGAAAATCTGGAAACGAAAGATTTTAATCATACAACAAAAACTTCTTAAATAAATAAAGACCTTTTTTGACATTCATTCAAGTTTGAAGGTAAAAAAACTCGTCGTCGTCGTCGTCGTCGTCGTCGTCATCATTTGAAGGGCATTTACTCCAGGTCAGACACAAACAGGACTGGGGCCGAGAGTTTATCCTTTTACTACCCCAGACTGCTGCACTGGCTGAATCAGATGCTGGCAGTGATGTTATTAAGCCAGCATCGAGTTTCGTCATCCAAAACCGTCAGACCTCGTGCTCCATGTGGTGCTCGATGTATAGAGCACGCTGCTAGTACATGGTCTGTGGTTTGCACAGAGGCGCCACACTCGCAATTCGGTGAAGGAGCAAGACCCCATTTGTGCATGGACGAATGGAATCGCCCAACACCATTCCGCAGGCGGTTGAGCTTAACCCAAGCTGCTCGGAGTAAGCCCATCCCAACAGGCCTGGCACCGGTCCCGGGCACATAAGCACGGGCCTGGAAGCATTTTCACAGTGTTCCGTTTTCCATTTGTGATTTGTTCATTCAGACAAGCGGATGCCATGCCTGCCAAAGTTGTCCAAAAGATTCCGCGCAGCTGGCACAAACGGGCGTCTGGATCTTAGTCTCACTTACCGAGTATCTGAGGACCTACTTGACAAACCATACAAGATATGATCGGGGTTCAGAGATCCACGGTGTCGCTCCCATTCGGCGAAGCTCAGCTGGCTGGATGCCTGAGAGTACAGGTAGGTGGTCCGTTGGATTGGGACGCAGGCATTCAGTTACTATGCGCAAGGCATCATTCAAGACACTGTCGATGAGGCGAGTGTGAGCACTGCAACACCAGACTGGCACACAGTACTCAGCTGTTGAATAGGCTAGAGATAAGGTGGCTATGCGTAGTGTTTTAGCACCAGCACCCCATCCCGAGCCCACGAGTCGCCTCAACAGTATGACGGTGAGGATAGTTTTTTGCGCAATGCCATTAAGTGGTGACGAAACGTGAGCAATCTGTCCAATTTTCTCCAAGATAAGTAGGGGTTGGACAGAACGGTAAAAGTTTATCGTTGTTGTAGACCTTTAGCTCACGTTTGGCCTCTCGGTTATTTAAGTGAAAGGCTGCCGTTACCGTCTTAGTGTGACTGAGCTTCAAGGGTGAAACTTTGAATTCGGACAAGCTCCATAATCATTTTGACTACGTGCTTATCCAGAAGTAGTCTCAGCAGCTCCAGATCTTGGGAATTTTGAGTCGGCGCAAGCGGGAAGAAATGAACTCACGTAACCAGGACTTCAAAGCAGCTCCAGCATGGAGTATAAACTCTGAGCAGATGGAATCAGGTCCCGGAGCTTTACCTGGTTTTAAATGTTGGAGGGCAGCAGCAAATTCTCTCTGTGAAAAATTGTCAGAGATATTTACTGCGTCTGGTGTTGTAGCTCTCCAAAGTTCAGACACTTCTTGAGAGACTAGTCGAGATGACTTGCGATCAACAGCCTCGTATTTCACATTTTTAACCAGCTGAGATGCAATAGCATCGGCTGAAACGGAACAGCGACAAGGAGAGTGTCGTGACCTACTAGTAAGGTTGTTCAAAATACTCCACGCTTTTCGACTAGAGTGTGAGAAGTCAGTGCTCCGAACTGTCTCGGACCATCGATCCCTTGGCTTTCTGTCAAGCTTGGAAAGCAGAGATGTGGCAGCCAAACTCGAGTTGTCTTCCTGAGAAGACTGCAGAAAGGTTTTATAGAGGGATTCACAGTCTGCATCCCAACACGCAACATAGTTATTTCGATACTTGCGTGGGATAGTCTTTTTGGCTGCTTTCTTAATGGTGTTACAGAAGTCCTGGTAAGCCGCATCCACATCAAGTGAATTAGGCGGCAACAAAGTCTTTGCGAATTTATTCGTCAAAGCAATGTAGTGACTCCATTTGGCCTTGCGGTAGTTCCATCGCTTAACAGGCATGCTTGGCACTGCCATAGCAAACCTTAGTGGTGTAATAAGCGAAGGCCGATGTTGTGACCTGGGGAACTTGTCAAGGACATGTCTATCCGGTAAGCGACTGTTTGGACCTACGCTAGCGAAAGCTAGATCTGGATTGGTACCAGTGTTTCAACGGCCGGAATAAAAACTGGCAGCGTCCTTGGCATTATATAGGAGGGCAAGACAATTAATACTTGCCCAACCAGCCAAGCACTCACGTCCGTACTGTTATCATCGTAACCCCAGTCAGCATGACGACAGTCAAAATTGCCACCGTAAAGACAGGGGTGAGGAAACACTGGGAGATTCAGGGTTCGCAATCGCGTTGGCGGTGACTTGTAGACGTTGACTATTTTATTGCCATCAACGTCCACACACAGACACTCGATCTCCGATGTCGGTAGAGATTGGTCCAAAAGCGTGTATCTCAGTCGCTTGTGGACAAACGTGGCAAGGCCATGCTTCCTGCTTAAAAAAGACCCAGCTAGTTGTTAGTTTGGAAGTACCAACATCTCTGCATCAATGCAGTGGGTCTCCTGTAGTAGGATGACGAGTGCCTCAGACTGCATAGCGAGGTGATGAAGAACGTTTATCTTGCTTGCAATGAGGCCTTCGATGGGGGGTCTTCCGAACTTGTTAGCAATGTGCCCTGAAAAGGGCAGTTTTATTCTGGCATTGCCCCGTCCTGAAAAGGACGTTTCCCAATTACCAGACCCACACTGAACATCGGAATGGGTGGATACCATTTCGTTTCGGTAGGTTTGGTTTCGGTCTGTCATCTTTAGTACCAATGAACAGACTTACTCACGGCCCAGGCTGCGAGAAAGCACCAACAGTAGTGAAAGTAAAAAATACTTTTTTGTTTTTTTGTCTTAAGCTAAGCTCTGGAACAAAGATTTTGTGTTCATCCTGCGAGTGTCGTAACCATTTTACAACAACGGTGTTTAGGTCGTGATCCAGAAATTTCGTCCAAATTTTGGGTTTGTTGATTTTTTATCTCACTGAACTTTAATAACATTGTTTCTAAAAAAATAATTTACATTGTATTTGCTTTAACAATGTGTTGCTTTGAGTAAAGATATAGTTTTGCTTTTTGAGATAACGGCGCAATCTTAAGCGACTGTTGGTACAATTTTGACCGAACTAATCAGGAAACGAACCCGGAATGCAGAAAATTGCGATCTCTTTCATCATTAAATGCACTGTTTGGACTAAAATAGTTATATTTTAAAATTAAGACGCATTCGTTGTGTTAGGTCGCGAAATCGAAGTTTCTACTTTTAAAGTCTTAAACGGTTTGAAATAAGTCTTGTTCAGGATAAAGTTTATATAAAATGAGAATGTAATATTCAGATTTTTTAAATTAATGCTGAGCAATGAGTATTATGAAAACAGGAATAAGTATATGCAAAACACAAAAGGGCAACTTTTTGAAGAGACCCAATAGTAAATAAATAGTCTAATTGCTTTTAACTTATTAAAGCCACCTACTTGTTGGATTGTGGGTTTATTTGAGTTTTTTTTAAGGGCTCTCATTGGACTATGGATGCTGCTTAAAATTTACTTGCTTGTACCCAATTTGTGTTTTCGGGTTGAAGGACTAATGGTGGAACCAATTTTTTAACGAACCAATTACACTTTTTATTAAGTTTATCATCAAGTCTTATCATCAACTCATTTTTACTAAAGATCATAATTTATCTTGATTGATACGACGCAGTCGCCTTTAGCATTGAGATTCAAAGAGAAAACATTTTTATCTTTGGTTAATATTTAATCTCTAATTTGAGCTTTAACTCGTTATTTTTGCTTGTTTACTAAAAAAATTTTGCAATTTCTATTTTAGAGCATGCTGATATACATTGGGTAAGATTTTCTTTTGTCTAAATCAGTATGGTCTAAATGCAGGCCCGCAGGCCATATGTCGGTGCCAGCAAGCCCACACGGAAGAATTTTAATTATTATACATCAGCAATGGTAAACCGCACATCTTGAAATTCATTAACCTATTTGTCGTTCCGAACTTTTTAGCATTGCGACGATTGATTTTTTTCCAAAAAAATTAAAAATAAACAAAGGATGTGATAAGACTGTGGTCATAAGCGTTTATTTCCGTAATTGGCAAGTGAAGACCTGGAAGCTGAGGAAAATGATTGAAAACACATCGTTTTAAAGTGAAGATCAAAAAAGCAAAGAAAACATTCTGACAATTGTTTTCTGAATTCTAGAATGGTTTCCAACCAGCTATGGCTCGCGAGTTTATCTGAATGTGAAAAGTGGCTGTAGTAGCGACAATCTTGGACCGCACTGCTTTAAATTATGAAAAAACTTTTTATTCGACTAAAAGTTTTCTGTGGCTTCTTTCCTTTGCTGGCTTAAAAAGCTGAGGCAAAAGTGTATCGCGCTTTATTGCAGAAATAGCTATAGTAAACTCAATTTATGACTTGACATAAATTGAATCAATGCTCTATAAGACTGCAGCATAGGTACATATTGCTGTAGAATAACACAAGAAGGTGTGGACTAGGTTCTAGCCCTGAGGTGTCTAGTCGCTATATATATTGATTTATGTTCTAAATCCACGACTTGTTGCTTAAAGAGATTATCAGCTGATGGATACAAATTTTTCATGTTACCCTCGAATGCCAAAAGTTACTGCTTATGTTAGTGTATATTTAGTTTAATATCGGTTTAATCTTTAAAAAAGCCTATTTATTTTGTTTGAAGATACTGTTTTTATTGTTTTAATGATCGAAAAATGACAAACAGAGAAAGAAGTCCTTCAATCTATAAATCTGCTTCTAAGAAGTGGGTGGTTAACATTTCTAATCAAATTGTCGGAGCTTATCTCAAGTCCGGATTAAATTTTTACCTTTCCTCGATCTATTCATCAGTTGCGAATTTGAACATTGGTAAAATGGCATTTTTAAAATAATTTTTACATGTTAAACTTTAATTTAGGTTTATCTTTAATTAACAGCATATTAAAAATGATAGTTTTTTCCTCTAGTTTTTTTTATTAAAACTGCATCATTTTGTCTGAAAATACTGTGCCATTAATAAAACTTCTAATTAAACGTATCTAAAACCATTAAACATTTTGTAGATAGTACTTTACGGAAAGGACAAAAACATTGTTTGAGATTCTCGGACGAAAACCAAATTTTGTCCTATAATCATGCTGTTTTCTAAAAAAGGTCTTCACCTAAATTTGGTAACTATTTTTTGCAGTTGATTATTGTCACTACCGTAAAATTGCCTTCCCTCATACATATTGCAGTGGTATCTAAAACCAACAAAGTACTGCCATTCATGAATAAAAATTAATTTAAACTCAAAACTAAACAGTTCAGTTCAGTTCAGTTCAGTTCAGTTTTTTATTTCTGCTCCGCCACATAATAAAAATGCAACTATAAGTTAATAATAAACAATTAAAATGTAAAAGATAAAATAAAAAATGATTTTGTGGAATCTTTCCCAAAACAGAATAAAGTTAATCGCAGTCTTGAAAATAACTTTAAATATTTTTTCTTGAAAAAACAGGAATTATTCTTGTCGGATTCATCGGCATTCAAGCAATCACTTTTTTCCATGACCTCAATTACTGTAATGCCGTGATGAAATATGAAAATTTCAACGCTTGCAATTACCAGTCGCATCGACGCGGTCTGCAGTTAAATAATAGCAATGGCAACCATCAGCATTTAAACAACAATAATTCCATAAAGAACATTCGCGTCAGTGTTGATTGTGATCGCATCAAGAATTGCAGCAAGTCCATTGGCGATTTCAACTCTGATTGGAAAAGCAGTTCCAAAAAGATGGGGATATCTTCTAGCAGCAAAAACTTAAAAAAAAACAAAAGATCTGACTTTGTTGAACATTTCAATGACTTCGCCACCTGCTCCGGTTTCGAAGGTCGATCGAGCGAAGGAAACCGCGAAAACAATGGCGGGAAAGAAGGCGGATCGGGCGAAGGTAGCGGCGGCTCTGGCGAGGGCCAGTATTCAGGCGACGCCGACATGAACGAAGACGGTGAAAAAACTGGGGAACTTATATCCTTGTTCAGTCGAGATCTTTTGAAAAGCGATGATAATCAGGCTTCTGTTAGCGGATATCGTAGGAGATACGACTCCCCAGAAACCTTCTCCGTCAATCAAGACTCGAATAAACACAATTTTTTTAGCAATTTTAAAAAACACATAGAGCAATATGGAGGGATAAGCGATTCTTTGATGGAAGAGTTTAAGCTGCAACATTATTTGAACATCGATGAAACTCCGGAAGTAAAAAAAGGAATGAAAGTTTTAAAGGATTTAGAAAAAACTTGCAGAAAAATGTTGTCCCGGTATCAGTTGATGGTTTCAGAATTGAAACAAGATATGGAAAATCTTCAGCGTCGCGTTTTAAACCTGATGTCTCCATTGTCTCTAGAACCGTTACCCACGATCGCCCCACAATCGTCGCTGCATTTTAAAACGCAGCGACTTGATTTGCAAAACACACCGAGCGAAGTGTCGATACAAGGATCTTTACCGCTGACGAATCGGGACTTTTTGCAACTTGTTCAACCACGATCATCTTGCCAACTCGCCCCCCCAACCACGCCCCAGCTGAGTTTTATTTGGGAGCCAACAGCGACATCACACTGAGATTTATTTGGGAGCCAACAACATCAAGCACTACTTGTGCACCAAGAAGCTTACCCCAAACAACCTTTTGGCAAATAAACTTATCGCGAACGAAAGGATTTGGACAATTTTTACGGCGACCAAAGCAAAAAAAATAATCCAAGTTTTGAATCACAACGCGGGGTTAAATTTCTGTACTAAAGAAAAACATCAAGAGTGCAATGTGGCGAATATTACAATGAAACTAAAGAAGGTGAAAATGTTGGAATGAAAGAGCACACCTTGAATTGATGAATAAAACTTAAAACTATTTTATTATGGAAATTATTGTTTTTCTCTTAACAATTACTGATTTTGTAACTGTAGCCATACAATTTTAATTTTATTTTTGTCGTGCTTTGCAGTAAATTTAAATAAATTTAAATTTCTTTACAAAAATATTTAATAAATAAGAAACAACCCATCGCTATTGTTTGGTTTAAAATGATGATCATAAAGTATTTCTTTTTTCTCGACAGTTTTCACGTATGCTAGGTTATTCAAAAGAGTTTTTTTAAGTTTTCATAATTTTAAAAACGGTCGTTAAAAAATCATTTGCATCTTTATCATCCTGTCATCATTATTGGCTATTTATTATCCAGACTCACAGGACAATGTCGAAGGCGCTAATGTTGACCGATCGGCAAATGACCTGCTTTCGTAGACTCCAAATTTCATTAAATTTTTGTCTTGTTAAAATTCTTGTAATTAGTCCTATTTATTTATGAGAGTAATTGAGATCTGCTTATTAACATCTAACAAAAGAGAAAAATCCAATAAAATGTTTTCAAGGACACAAAGCGACAAGATTAGTGCTACAACCTTATTCGGGAATTCTAGGTTTTACCCAAGTTGAACTAGTTTTACCCAAATACCTGCACTAAAGTAAAGCTGTGTTTATTTTTATTTACGTCGGTTTTACAAATAGTCTGCTGCAAGACTAAAGTTCTTTAAACACTAGGTTCTGGCTAAAAACAAATAGACTGTAAAAAAGCATACTGTAAAAACTACTGACGAATTAATTCGTCAAAGAGACATACGCAAACTGGTTCTTGACTGGTTCAAGATGCTCACCAGATATTAATGATGATAACAACAGCGTAACCATAGGGTTTCTTGTAGATACCAACATAATCGTACCTGGCGGGGGGCTGGGAGGCAATTGCCCCACCAAATTTTCGAGATTTAGGCAAAATTCAAATTTTTCGGGCAGCGATATGAAAAATTTGGGCAAAATCACAAATTTTACGCCAGTGACAATGATCAACTGCAAAAAATAGTTACCCAATTTAGGTGAAGATCTTTTTCTAGAGAACAGCATGATTTTGGGACAAAATTTGGTCTTCGTCCGAGAATCTCAAACAATGTTTTTGTCCTTTCCGTAAAGTACTACAAAATCATGATTTAGGCATTTGTCACAAAATTTGGGCAAAACTTTGTTGCTGCCCCAAATTTTTTGGATGGTACGCCTATGGATACCGATGGGAAACCGCATTCTTTTTTTCGAGAAACTCTCGATCAAACTTCTAGCCTCAAATGAATACAAGGCGCAATGATTGTGAATTTGAGTTGTTTAAAATTTTATTGATAAGGAAAGTTTCAATACTAGCTAACTTTTTGTGTGTATTAATATTTTTCGCTGTGATTTTGCACACTTGCTTCTTCTTCTTCTTCTCCTTTCGGCCTTTCCCTTTAGTCAGGGGTAGCCACAGCGTATAATCATTCTCCACATCTTTCTGTCTTCAACATCCGTCTCCTTTGTACCAACTTCCCCATATCTTCTTTCACTACATCTAAAAATCTTCTCTTTGGTCTACCTCTTCTCCTCTTTCCGGTAACTTTATTTCCATCATCTTTCTTCCTACATACTCTTGGTATCTCCTCATGGCATGTCCATACCACCTCAGCCTGCCCTCCCTCATCTTCATTCTTAACCGTTCTACCTTAACGGTACTCCTGATGTATTCGTTTCTAATCTTGTCTTTTCTCGTCACTCCCATAGCAAATCTCAACATTTTCATCTCTGCGACTTCCATCTCTTCTACTTGTTTTTTTGTGACTGCCACTGTCTCAAGTCCATACACCATTGCTGGTCTTACTACTGAACTGTACGCTTTTCCTTTTACTCTAGCTGGTAACCTCCTGTTGCAGATTACTCCCGATACTCTTCTCCATCCGTTCCATCCTGCCTGTACTCTCTTCTTTACCTCCCTCTCACAACCACCACTTTCTTGCACCGTTGATCCCAAATACTTAAATTCCATTACTTTTGGTATTTTTGCATCCTCCGTCTTTACTGTTTCGTCATCATTTCCTCCATTTATGCAAAGATATTCGGTCTTTGACCTACTTACTTTCATCTCTCTTCTTTCCAATGCATACTTCAAGAATTCCAATCTCCGCTCCACTTCTTCCCTGGTCTCTTCATAAATCACAATATCATCAGCAAACAGCATCGTCCATGGTGGGTCTCTCCTTACTTCATCCGTTAGCCTGTCCATTATCACTGCAAACAGGAATGGACTTAACGCTGATCCCTGGTGCAGTCCAACCTTAATCTTGAAACTTTCTGTAGTTCCTAGTGCACACCTCACCACTGTTTTGCTTCCCTCATACATATCTTGTACTAGTTGTACAGTACTTCCCTCATATATATTTTGCCCACTTGCTAATGTTTTTTAATTAATGTAGTCGTCTATTCCGGGCTTTTAATGTAAAAACTTTTTCATAATTTTGAATATTTTAAACGGAACTGTAAAGATAGTCGAAACTATCATTCTTTGGCGAAATCAAGTTAATCCAATAATCGTTTGATCTAGATTTGTTTACTTTTAAGCCTAGAACCTATCGAATACGCAGGCTTGTCCATGGGAATGGGATTCCCATGGGATTCCTATGGAAATCATCCCATGGGATGGGATGGGATGGGACAGCACACATTTGTATTTCCCACGGGAGAGTAGCCATGTCATAGCAACTTGATTACGTCAGAGTTTTATACTTTTTTACCTTTTAAATGTTTTTTACTCTCCTTTTTTCTTCATATACTTGTATCTATTATCTACGTATTTTGTGGTGGGACACCGGAGAATAAATACAAATAGTCTTTTTTTATATAAGATTACGTTTTGTGCGTAACATTATATCTTTATCCGTTGCTGGCAATTTATGAAAAAGCGAAGCGGTTTTTACTTTACGTAATCTATGTATTTCAATATCTCTGTTTTAATGTAACAGTTTCAATCTGCTGCAGATGTTTGTTCAGAGTGTAAAGAACGATTCTGAGTGAAGACCTTTTTTTTTTTTTTCAGAGAACACCTTAATTTTGGGAGAAAATAGAGAAATTAGAGAAGAAATCGAAGTGAAGACCTTTTTTTTTTTTAGAGAACACCCTAATTTTTGGAGAAAATATAAAAGAGAACCTATTCTTAAAATTTTGAATGCCATCACTGCATATCGTCCTATTTAGTAGACAATAAACCTAAATTTTTATAAATTTAATTATTTTTATTGAACTGTATTCCGATGGGAATCCCATGGAATGGGATGGGATGGGATAGGCATAATTTGCTGTGGGATGGGATGGGATGGGACAGAAAAATATGTCCCATGGACAAGCCTGCGAATATGTGATACCGGTAGAGTGAGAAACCAGCTCCTGTGAGACATTAAAATCAAAAACGTTGCTTTTTGATCAAGTTGGTAAATTTTTTACTCTGGTATTTGACTAATCAGGCTTATGATTTTTTTCCTCTAATTTGTATCAATTTATGTTCTTTTTTATTATTTAGATGGTGACAATGATTAAGTATAAAATAGCAATGTTGTTGCTGAAAATTTAGTTATTTAATTTTGTATTTTAAAAAATATTAATGATAAAAATGCATGAAAAAGTGCACAACTTAAAAACTGGGTCCTTGTCCTGTCTGTGTCCAACCAGAAGTGGACACCCATCCATACGACGACGACCACATTTCTTACTTGACAAAAGGGCCATTTTTTGAATGGTAACTTTTTCAGGTTTTTCAAACAACCGCATACATGCAAGGTCAACTAAGTAAATCATCGTCCAGGTTTAGTGGTTATTTATTTTATTTTATCTCTATATTTATCCTCCTGACTTACAGGAAAGCGACAGAGGCGCTAATATATGGGTAAACAATCAGCTCGACTTGCTTCCGGAAATGCCAAGATACTGTGATCGTAATTTAGAACTGCTTTCCAAAACCACCAAACAGGGAAAGTGCCGTAAAGTGTCATTCCCAAGGACACAACAGAATGGCGCGATTAAGTTATTAACCGAGACCATATCGATCACAATTCTGGGGCTCTAACCACTCAACCGTGCTGCCGGTAAACCAGCGCTTATTAAATTGGGGCGGGCTCGCCTCCATTGTGGGCGTGAAAGGCTCATTAAAAGGCGCGAACAACTGTTTGCAAACTGAATAGATAATTGCATTGACATAAAATAAATTGAAAATAGAGAAGACATGACAGTTATTATTTAAAGTATGAATTTATAGATTCCATGGTAAATAGTCAAGTGATACTATAAGGATAATATACTATGAAAATCTCAGCAATCATGCAATGTCACCAAGTAGTTTGCAGCGCCATTTTTAGACAAAACACTTTGACCATAAAGATAAGCTTTTAGCTTTTTTTCAAAGAAAGAAACACTGTCGGAAAAAAACTGAAAATGGCAAGTAATTGGTTTCGCCAATTTTCTTCTGCAGAAATAGTAAAAGGGTCATTTGAAATTGCTTACATGATTGCTAAAGCGAAGAAACCTCACAACACTGGTAAAGCATTAATTAAACCGTGCATGTTAAAAGCAGCTAATCGTACGTTGGGAAAAACATAGAGTAAGAAGATGGTGAAAATTTCACTCTTGGATTTTACAGTCAAAACCTGATGATGAGCTTGCAAAAAACAATTGAATGTCAAGTTCTCCGAAAATTACAAATCTCACTTTTTGTTCAATCCCACGTGATAAAACAACTAACATTGCCCAATTGTCGTAGTTGTTAGACTACGTTCGTTTCGATTAAAGAGGACATGCTGTTTCGCAGGCTCCTCGAGACTTCATGTAGAGCAGAAAATGTATTTAAAGTTGTCTCCAGGTTTATTACAACAATAACACACATTGGGTGTTACAGCAAGGTTTACTTGAGTTTCGAACCGCTTTCCATCATTAATGAAGTCTTTTCTTTTCCGCGCGCATTCTTTTTGTCAAACAACTATCTTTATGCGCGTTTTTATTCTTATTTATTGTAAATCGTTTTGTAACGCAGTGAGTTATCGAGAAAAAAGAATTGGGTTTGTAAGTGATAAGTAAACTGTTTGAATTTATTTGTTGTAGTTACAGGCGATTTTTGGAAGTAAAAACAATTTAAAATCGCATCACATCGCATCGCACCGCACGCATAGCATCATTTAGATTCGCATCGTTCTGAACCACACGCATTGCAATCATCGCATAATTTAGCATCGTTCTGAATCGCATCGCATCATTCGGATCATGTTGTATCATTTGGATCACATCGCATTGAAATTATATTTAAATAAAACTGTTTTCCTCTTTTATTGGTGCGCATTTTAAACGTTTCAAATCTGCTTCAACATTGGGAAAAATTTGTGGATGTCTGCACTCAGGAGCGCCGGAAATTGATTTGCCGGGGGGGGGGATTAGAAAAAAAGCACTCTTTATTTTAGCGTATTAGAAAAAATCTGTACTAAAAACTTAGTAAAGACAAAAGAAATTGAAGAAATAATTTGCTGTACAGAATTCAAAAATAGCTTTTTGTTTGAGACTCTTTTGGAGAAATTGTCAGATTGAAGAATAAGCAATCCATATAAGAGTTATAAAGTTTAAAATTCTTATTGATTGAGCGCCTTTGGAGGTTAAAGAAATTCCAATGTATGTACTGACCAGTAAAAGTAGATTTTTTACATGCCGAAGTTACAAATTCGAATTCTTAGGCAACTATTCTTAACAAAACGTCTGAGAAAAGAAAATTGTGGTTGGTTTCTTTTTTTATGAGTACGCTGTAGGAAAAAATAGAGAGAATTGAGGATTGAGGCCGCCAAAGACGCAAAATTAATTTTATTGTTATTATTGGTTCACCTGGCCTTCGGGATCTGCTTGAAAAGCAAATTGCAAACAAAATTGGGCAAAATTTAATTTTTTTTAATTATTAAAGGCAACCCGAACACTTAATTAATTCTATTTTATCTAAAAGATTAAATAAATAAATGCAAAGCCCATTTACAACGCGGAAAAATATTCAGTCTACCTCCATGTTCTCTGGATGGTAACTGTTTTGCCAAGACTCGAAAAACAAATAAACACGGCAGTCAAACACTGCCATCTTGCCGTCGAACTGCCAGTTAATTTTGCGACCCAACAGCTTCAGAAGGACATGCAACCTGCTCATAATTGCAACAATGTTATTTACTAACGTTTGTGCTACTGTGATAGACGGCACGTTTGTCACCCGTCCAAACCCTTGAAAGAGCGTGTCAAACAGCACATGCCCCATTTTGCTACAAATTTCCCTCCCTTTCAAAGCCGAGACATCCTTCTTCACCCGTGCAAAGATAGTGGTAACTTCCAACATCGCCTTTTTCACGAGTATGCCATTGGCCAGCATCTTTCGGACAACACGCAATACGCTCTTCGTTGCAGCAACAACCGGTTCTCTGTTATTGCACGAGGTTGTTTTACTTTTCACCTTTCCGCTCTAGAAGCTACTTTATCCCTTTCTTTTTTTAAAAAAAATATTTTGTTTTCAGCCTGAAACTTTTTTAACTTTCTTTTTTTCTCATTAGTCAATCATTTTCAATCAACAAAAACACTTTTTTTCTTGATTCGGTTCGTTTCAATTCTTTTTCAGTTTGGCTCGATTCTTTTTCATTCAAACGTTTTCTACTGAAGAGATCAGACGAAAAGGTTTCAAAATGATTCCAGTTTTACTTGCTATTTTCAAAAAAAAGTTTTCATCGTGATGTTTAGCCGTGACCTTTTGGCTTGGCAATTGCACTCTGCGCCCTCCGGCAATCTTGTTTGCGCTGATGGTCGTGTGACAATGTTTGGGTCTCGAAATTAATTCATCCCAAAAATAAAGGAGAAAACCCCCAATGCGGTTGGATTTCATTGCATGATTCACCGAGAGTGTATGGGTTTTAGGACGTTATTTATTTTCTTGAAAGATTGCAATCATAAGACTCTGCTCTTTCATACGCCCGTTCGGTGGTTTCGCCTACGTGTATAAAATGAAAGAGAAATTCATGCTGTTTTTTTGAAACTCATGGGAAACGTGATCTTCTTTTGTCAATCAAATCAAAAAAAGTTTCTTCTGTCGTTGGCAAGCCTCGTAAATACTTTTGAAGCCTTAAATGATTTAAACTTGATTTTAAAGGAAGAATAATAAATGTATCGATAAGTACGATGTCATCAGCGCTTTCGTGGCAAAACTGGGGCTCAGGCATCGTCAAATTTCAAAAGGAAATGAAGCTTTCTTTCTTTCTAAACTAGATATTACCTTTAAGAAAAAAAATTGAACTTAAAGGGCGTACTTAAAATCAGGGCTGCGAACTCGAACTCGAACTCGAAGAACTCGGCAATTTTCGCCGAACTCGAACTCGAACTCGAAAAATAAAAATTTCTGTACTCGAACTTGAACTCAAACTTGAAAAAAGTTTGTCGAGTTTGAGTTCATTTAATAAGTAAATTTGACTATAACATTTCTCAGCAAAGGTGCCCAATTATAATTTGCTACCCTCTTTTATTTTGTTAAATAATAGATTAAAAGTGGTAACATTGATGACAAAGCAATTTTATCATGTGCTCAGTTTTTCACGGTTGAATTATTCTCTTAACTCTATTCCAACTGGGATTTTTGGAAACTTTGTACGACTGGGGGGAGGGTTAAATGCCCGCGCTCTTTTCTTGCTTATTTCTCGACAATTACTAACGCTATAATTGTCATTCAAGTTTGCATAGACAAGAAATTTCATAGTCTTTTATAATAATATAAATACTTAAATGTGGCATTTAAACATTATTTGGGATTAAAAAAGCGAGTTTTAAAAAAGTGGTCAATTTTCGTAAATTGGCTTGGAAAACGAAGAGAGCGATTTGAGAGAATCAATGACTTCGGCTGTTTGTCGAACGTCATTAATCCGCAAAATTAGCCCTTTGCGGTCCAACGTCATCCCTGGGATGATAAATAAAATTATATAAAATTTAGTCCAACGTCATCCCTGGGATGATGTATTTATTTTAGTTGTTACAGCAAGTCCAACGTCATTCTAGGGATGTTTAAAGTGCAGATACGCGCAACTAGTTTCTTGCTTGGTACATTGAGTGAATTTTTAGCCGATTTTGGTGCCGTGTGCAAAAGCAAGACGCGCTAATAAATGTAAACCATTTTATTTGGAAAACCGAGTTAGCAGCTGCTGTTAATGCATTACTGCTGAATTGATTTACAGCAGTATTCTGTAATAGTTTGTATTTTGCTTGTGTTGGAGTTGATATTTATTTCAATGCTCTTTGACATGATCAGGGTTCCTAAATATATTTCCTATTTATAGTCCAGATCTTCTATATTTCCTAATCTGCTAGTTTTACGATTTGGACACATCATCAACTTATCCTATCCCAACAGCTTGTTATAGCAAAAGTCATGTAGTGCTTGTTTAAACTAAGCTTTGTTTCTTTTTGTAGCTACGTATTCTACAATTCATCCTATATTATGGCTAGAAGGGTTTTATTTGCGGAAGAAGCACTGATGGAAGTGAATCAGTGCGGTCTTTCTGAAACAGAAAGTGATGATGATGAATTGGACCTAACTATGGAAGAAAGCATTTTTGATGATTCAGACAGTGGAGCTATGGATACTGACGTCGAGAGCAGTGGAGTCAGTGACGAAGATAGTGACAGCTCTGATGACAGTGGTTGGAGTGCTTGGCAATCAAATGACCCTGACTTTCCTCATAGTCTATTTACAGTTCAAAATCCAGGGGTGCATTTTCCATTCCAACCTGAATAGAGTTAGAAGCACTCCAACACTTCCTTACTGACGAGCTGCTGATGGAATTGGTGACTGCAACTAATGCATATGCAGTTATAAGTCTCAGCAGAAAGGCCTTTTCAAACAATTTTGTCTGGTTTGAATGGAAGGATATAACTCTTGTTGATATGAAGGCCTACTTAGGTGTCATTATGAATATGGCAATGAATGACAAGCCAGACGTAAAATGCTTTTTTAGTCGGAATTGGACACAGTATTGTCCATTTTTTCTTGACATTTTTTCCCGGCGACGTTTCTTACAAATACACTGGATGTTTCATATGAAGTCACCTGAACCCACTACTGCTCCAATCACCAGAGGAAGAAGAGTACATCACTTCGTGAACCATCTTAAAAAGAAATGCCTTGAATTGTTTACTCCAAGAAGAAATGTTGCAGTTGATGAAAGCACAGTGGGATATAAAGGACGAATTGGGCTATAAGCTAAGAATTAGGAAATACAAACACGAAATGCGAGTGTTTCACCGTTAAAGGTGCCTTATCAAACAAAATAATCCGGAAAATAACGCAAATTAGAAAATCGCAATTTTTCGGCTTTTTTCTCCTCAAATATGAAAAAACACACAAAAAACACCTTAAAACGTGGAAAGGAAATGATTTAGTTAAAAAAAAAAATTTGGACCTGTGGAGAAATTTTTGGTAAAAAAAATTGGACCGCAAAGGGTTAGAAGTAGAAATGGTGGCAGCCGAAATCCACTTGGCAAGATTATTACTGTTTCAGAGAAAGAAATTCTTCACCCCCGCAAATCTGCTAAAAGCTGGTTTTATTAGTGTTTACAACGCTTCGATCTTTGCGATTTATCAAATGATTTTTTAAATTCACTTACTTTTGTAAACAATTTAGGCAAGAAACTTCATACATAAAAAGAAAGGCAAATCATTACACAAAAAATTATGTTTGTAGTTCCAAATCGCAGAAAACTCACCTTAATTTTTTTTCACTATAAAAAAATATTTCGACTTGACTAATTTGTTTAGAGTTGATTGCTTTTGATCACATCGATTTTTTTAAATTTACAGAAATCTTTTTTATTTCGTATGTTTTCTTCTTTTGGTGAAGTACGCCAATTCATTAATAAAATACTTGTTTATTAAAATTTTGTTAACGTTTTTCAACGTAAATATTAAATTTAATTGTTGTACGGCTTGTTAAATTAGTTAGGTGTAGTACTTTCCGCCCTTTCCCCCCAGTCGTAATAGGGTTAATGATTCGTGTAAATTCTAAATTTAACAACAATTGTTCTGACACAGTTAATAAATGTTAAATAGTTTATTGTCTTTGTATGTTAAACAAAAGTTAGTTGACAGCGTTGCCATTGTTAGATGAACTGACAATGTGATTGGCTCCTTCAAATTGGTACGACAACTTACGATTCTTCTTATAAATTTAATTTACGCCACTGTCACGGGATCGCGGGATGGCCATAAGATTGCACGAGATACACATAACCTGAAATCATGGGACTTCATGTGTCATTTGTCTATATAGAATGGAATTGAAACTGTCACCTCACTTTAGTCGTGGCCAGGGGGCAACAAAGTAATTCGCATTTACCAGGCTAGAAAATCTGATATATGTAAAATAAATTAACGTACGCCTACGAATGTTGTAAATTATAATAACTTCGTACTTAACCAGACTAGAAATTCTGATATGCGTAAAATAATTTAATTAACGTACGCTGCAGAATGTTGTAAATTGTAATAAGTTTGTTCTTAACCAGGATAGAAAATCTGATACGTGTAGAATAAATTAATTAATGTACGACCCAGAATGTTGTAAATTGTAATAACTTCGTGTTTAATCAGGCTAGAAATTCTGATACGTGTAAAATAATTAATTAATTAAAAAAAACTCGAACTCGAACTTACAATTTTTTTTGTGAACTCGAACTCGAACTCGAACTTAAACAATTGAAATTTAAAGAACTCGAACTCAAACTCGAACTCGGACTTGCAATTTTTTTGTGAACTCGAACTCGAACTTGAACACGATTAAAAATGCTTCGAGTTCGAAGCCCTGCTTAAAATTGAGGTGGAGGATCACTGCAAATTTAAAAAAAGATTTCAAACACTACTTACAGATTTGATGAACACTGAACTTCCAAAATTGAAGATGACAAGAAATTGTTTTCGTCTGAACAAAAATTTTCTTTCCCTTAAGATTTGCTGGAGAAATTTGACATGAAATGTAACTTGATTGCAAAAAACAGTTTTATAGCTATGTTACCAACTGATTTCTGGGCGAAATATGTGCACATATATCAGAGGTGGATACCTCGAGACATGTCTCGAGACACGTTTTTCAAAAGTCTCGTCTCGGTCTTGGTCTCGGACCTCTGCGTCTCGAATCCAGATCGAAACATTTAATCACTGTGGGCAAATCTTCCAAACGCCAAAATTATTGTAATCATTTTGAAGATAAAACTTGGTTACTTTTATATGCCAAATTAAATTGGCGTTTCTGCAACTTTGTCAGAAGATTTGCGCCGCAAACGCAACCTCTGCTTGAAACATAAACAATTCGATGACTTTAGCGTTAAAGGGTTACTATCTATTTTCTAAATTCTCAGGGTACGGTAGCAAAGAGATTAAAGAGCTACATGTGGCTTTGGAGCCGCTGGTTGCCCATCCACCCTTTATCAAAATACTTTGAGTGGCTCGCTTAATTGTGGCGGTGTCTTTGATAGTTACAGAATTTCGAAAAAGTTTTGGTAAAAATTTTTTAACAGTGATTGGTACATAGCTGGTTGGAAAAGCTTTAATCGTTCTTTCCATGTTTATAAGCAGAAAAAAAAATTTATGTACTTGATCAAATTGAAATATTTTCTGTTGAGCATATTATCAGATGAGCTTAACTTCAAATAAAAAAAAAAAAACAAAAAAAAACGCAAAAGTAAAACACTTACTTTGTAATGTAGTAGTAGTATTAATATCATTTTTGTTATTGTTCATTCTCTATCAGAAGTAAGCACATTGGTTAATGAATTGTACAGATTTTCAGGAGCTAGCTTGGTTGGGAAAGTATTATTTAGTTTTAAACGAGAATTCTTGTAGAAAACAGATTGATTTATTACAGCAAGCACTTAATGGGTTAAGAGATGAATCCATTACCAAACTTCATTTTTTCCTGGAAGAATTTTAAAGGGCCAACATTAAAGTCATGTCTCAAAAACCGGGTCTTTTTTGGCTTGCAGATGTGGATTTTAGTTAGACTTGGTAGACTGCAAGACAAGGTTAATTTTACTTCAAAAGTTACAAATTTTAGCTGTAATGGCTTTTAGGCCGTTTTTTTAACTTGATTGTTAGTAGCCTACTATTATGTTTTTGTTTATATCAGGAATGGCAAACCACTGACCTGCTGTTCGCAATGTGACCCACTAGTTAAAATTCAATGACCCATCTTGTACCTTAAAATTTCTGGCATTTTCGGAAAAATTCTGGCAATTTAGGACAAATTGGACGTAAAAACGTTTTTCTTTGTTTTTTTAGTCTTCACTTTGACTTGAATTTTGGCCGAAAATAGAGGTTTTGGATGCTGATCAAAAGTGAAAACTTTTTTTTTGTCTTTTTGGTCTTCACCTTGAACTTTGGCCGAATTTAAAGCCAATGGCCCACTTAACGGTAATTTTGATATGATTGTCATTTTTTGACCTATTCTACGAAAAACCGCTATCCCTGATGTAGAAGGTTAGCTAAGAGCCTGTTATTTTATTTATTGAAGTTGAACGACCTCTGATTTATACCAAACGAACTTAAGAATTTCAAAATAAGTATTATCTCTGGTAACAGTATTTACATTAGTTATTATTTTTTCATAATAGCTTATAATAGAATAATATTAAAATCAAACCCCTGATTTAACATTATTCCGAATATGAAAAAAAATGTCCTGATCTCGAATCTGATGTAGCTTTTCGTTGCTTTGATAAGCAAACTTTAATAGCAATAATCATACTTCAAACTAACTCTATAAATGTTTTTATTTTGCAGGAATCGAAAAGGCAAAGTCATTCATTCTTGTTGGGTTCATCGCCGTTCAAATGATTACTTTGTTGCACAGCATTAACCACTTCAAAAATGGAAATTTTCATGATTTCGACACTAATGAGTCGTCTCACCGATCCGATCTGAAATCAAGTAATTGCTCTGCTGACAATTACCGGCATTTCAATAGCGTCAATAACAATTCTCTTAAAAACGTTTGCATTGCTTTTGATTATTGTCATATTAAGAATTGCAGCAAGTCGGTTTGTGATTGCAGCTCCGGTTGCAAAAGCAGTTCCGAAAGCACTGGCCAAACGTCAAGCAGCAGACACTCCAAACAAAACGAAAGCTCTGGCGATGCTGACCGCTTGCGTAATCGCGACAGTTTTGGTCCCCCGGACCGCTCTGACAAAGATGATCGCTCTGGTCGCCGGGATCGTTCGGAGCAAGACGAAGAATCTGGAGAAGCGTCTGGAGAAAGCTCTGGAGAAGCTGGTTGCCATGGATACCTGTCTGAAACAAGTTACTTACATGAAAGCGTTGCAGGTTATAGCGGTGTTGTTGGCGGTCACTTAAAGGTCTTGCAGGAAGTTTGCAACGATCCTGAAGAATTTGAAGAATCCGAAATAGACGATATGACTGCGGAAATCTTGAAAGACCTAACAATGGAAATTAAGCGGCAAGAAAGAGAAAAAACTACATTAAATCTGAATTTACGACGGCAAAACAATGAGCAGCGAAAACAAAGACGCTTATTGAGAGAAAAACTGCAAAATTTGCTGGATTTGGAGCGGACTTGTCAGAGTATGCCGTTGCAATATCGTCAGGACCTTCAACAGCTAAGAAGCGACATAACTACCACGCAACGTCTCGTTCGAAATGCGATGTCTCTGCAGCGACAGCCACATCTTGCCGAAACACCACCACCGACATCTACGCCGTCGTCGTTACGTCTTGCGCTTCAAATAACAACTGATGAGCCGAAAACAGATACTTTGAGGTTTCTCCATAAGATCCCACAAACCTCTCCGCCACACGTCAGCAATCCACAAAAATGTTGCACGACGACATCCACGGCAGTGACGGGTTTTTCACAACGCACCCCCCGAATCACATCAACACTCCGTGCATATCAAACAAAACAAAACAGGGTAAAACCAACAACCAGAATCTTTACGCAAAAGACCACCACTCAAACGCTCACGGAAGTAAAAAAAAGCCTTACGCAAGAGACCACCACTCAAGCGCACACGGAAGTAACAACGTCCGATACCACGGCTCTATACACTCTGTATTCTGGTAGGCCTGTGTTAGTATTTAACTTACCCAAAGGCTATTTCGAAACTTATAGGAGGACACATAGGAGGACAACAAGCACTGTTGAGGTATCAACAAGTTCACCAACCACTGTTGAGGCATCAACAAGTTCACGTCCTTACCGTGTAACGTCAGCTAAACCAAAGCAAAGAAAAAAAACAAATCGATCAAAAAAAAAGAAAAATTAATCTGAAAAAAACTAGAAAGAGTACTTTGTGCCTATCAGCAAAGCATATTTAAGGTTGACATCGTTTATCTGTTGCATTCAAATTGATAAAATCAAACGTTGAAAAGTAGACGATTTAAAGTTGAACATTAACAATTGAAAAATAGTTATAGTAGTTTTTAACTGTCTCGTATTTAATAAACGCTTGTTTTTAATAATTGCAAGTAACTTGAAACCGCGTTTTGCTTAGATTTCGAATAAATGTTTCACTTTTAAAGTGTTGTGTGGCTTTGGGTCTTACCAATCATCTTTTGGTCGAGTTTGGGCCACAGTCAAATATCTTTAAAAGCCTTCAAACCTCGCCTATATCCGGTTTAGATTAGAGATAAACTGTCACCCAATAAATAAGAATAATGAATTGAGACCTCGTTTATGCACGGGATTTTTAACTCCCGTTAACAATCCCGTCTGGCTTAAAAGCTTCGTACTTGTTGTAAATATCTAACGAATGTAGTACATTAAGAAAAAATTACTCTATATTGTTGTCTTGAAATTTTTTTGATTTGCTGAATCCATTATGACTGAACAGGCGTCTTTGTTTAACCAGAAGTTGTTAAACATTTTGAGATGCGCCCCCATTCATTACGCAAAAAAAACTCGTGCCCCCTATGATAATCGCAAGAAATCCGAACCCCATAAAATCTATCAGAATTAAATAGAAGAACAACTAAATTTTGTCAATAAAAAGCTTGTAACGTTTATTGGAAACAATACTCGTAAATTATTTCATGACTTTGTAATAGATTATAAACTTCAGATCAGCTTTACACTAGAGTTTGTTTCTGTTTATTGTTTTTATACTAAAGAAGAAAACTTACTTACGCATATAATTCAATGAATGCCGAAAGATTGTACGTAAAGCTACAGTACTTACATTCTTGTACATGTCAGAGGTGGAGTCGAGACAAGACTTTATTCATTTTCATTTTTATTCACAATCAATTTGAAATTAATCATAGTGCATGTAGAAATAAAGATTGTGAATAAGGAAGCAGCGACTAAACGAAGTACATTATTACATGCACAACGTCAGTTGCGCATCTCGCTGTATACAAAAATACATGACCTTGAAGAATCTTTTTCAAATTAAAAATATTACATCAAGCGTCAAGACGCTGAACCAGATAGAAAAAACTTGCTTATATCATGATTATAAGATGTAATTGTCATCGAAGATCTTTTCTCGTAAAATTGGTTAATTCTAGACAAAAAGTATTTTAATTGTAAATACCAGGGCATCCTTATTCTACGAGTACAAAAAAGCTCAAAACAACAAAAGCTATTATGAAAAAAATAATAACTAATGTGAATACTGTTACCTCAGACAATACTTATTTTAAAATTCTTAAGTTCTTTTGGTATAAATCAGAGGTCAGTTCAACTTCAATAAATAAAATAACAGGCTCTTAGCTAACCTTTTACATCAAGAATAACGATTTTTCATAGAATAGGTCAAAAAATGACAATCATATCAAAATTACCGTTAAGTGGGCCATTGGCTTTAAATTCGGCCAAAGTTCAAGGTAAAGACCAAAAAGACAAAAAAAAGTTTTCACTTTTGATCAGCATCCAAAACCTCTATTTTCGGCCAAAATTCAAGTCAAAGTGAAGACTAAAAAAACAAAGGAAAACGTTTTTACGTTCAATCCGTCCTAATGTGCGTTATACGCACGATGACCTTGTGTTAGTAAAATTGCTTTATTGCTTATCATAGAAAACGATTCAATAATTGCATAAAAAAATTGATTTATAACTTTCTATTTTCTAAAGTTAAATCAGCCAATTGAAAATATTGCGCTAAAACATAATACCGATGTAGTTTTATGCTTTTTCAAAAATACTCGATCGAAATGTGTTACATAAACGTTTATGCAGTGGCAAGAAACCAAGTTTCATTGCTGATCAAAGCTAAGTCTTTGATATTTTTTCTTTGATTTGTTACGAAATCTCTTTCTCGGTCAATTCAAGCGCGCAAGCACACACACTCGGATCAAGTTCAAAAAGTGGTTGGTCTAATAACTAATAAACCATCCGCCATATTTCTTTTGCAACAAAATCGCGCAGAGCGCGTGCGTTTCGCAAGATATCCAAAAACAACTTATTTCACCAGACAGAGGACGATTTTAGCGACACGTAGCAACCTAAAATTGAATTATCTTGCCGCTAGTTGTAATTATAGGTGAAAAAAGATTTTTTGCTTAGAAAAGTAGGTTCTTTTATTGTTTTAATTGCACTTGTTTTTCAATAAATTTTAAAAAAAATTATATTATTTTATTCACGAAAAAATTATCTTTTCAATGATATAAAATTTAAACAGCTTTTTTTTACAGTTAATGGGAAAATACTAATTAAATATTGCTTAATTGTTAAAAAATTCATTTTATAACGGTTTTTTTTTATCTATATGGACTGGCAAAAAAGGCACTGCGGACGCGTAAGGGTTAACCCATTATAAGTGCTTGCGGTAATAAATAAATCTGTTTTCTACAAAAATTCTCGTTCAAAACTAAATAATACTTTCCCAACCAAACTAGCTCCTGAAAATCTGTACAATTCATTAACCAATGTGCTTACTTCTGATAGAGAATGAACAATAACAAAAATGATATTAATACTACTACTACATTACAAAGTAAGTGTTATATTTTTGCGTTTTTTTGTTTTTTACTTGAAGTTGAGCTCATCTAATAATATGCTCAACCGAAAATATTTCAATTTGATCAGGTACATAAAAGTTTTTTTCTGCTTATAAACATGGAAAGAACGATTAAAGCTTTTCCAATCAGCTATGTACCAATCACTGTTAAAAAATTTTTACCAAAATCCAAAACTTATTCAAAATTCTGTAATTATCAAAGACACCGCCTCAATTAAGCGAACTACTCAAAGTATTTTGATAAAGGGTGGATGGGCAACCAGCGGCTCCAAAGCCACATGTAGCTCTTTAATCTATTTGCTACCGTACCCTGAGAATTTAGAAAATAGATAGTAACCCTTTAACGCCAAATTTATCGAATTGTTTATGTTTCAAGCAGAGGTTAGCGTTGCGGCGCAAATATTCTGACAAAGTTGCAGAAACACCAATTTAGTTTGGCATATAAAAGTAACCAAGTTTTATCTTTAAAATGATTACAATAATTTTGGCGTTTGGAAGATTTGCCCACAGTGATCAAATGTTTCGATCTGGATTCGAGACGCAGAGGTCCGAGACCGAGACCGAGACGAGACTTTTGAAAAACGTGTCTCGAGACATGTCTCAAGGTATCCACCTCTGATATATGTGCACATATTTTGTCCAGAAATCAGTTGGTAACATAACTATAAAATTGTTTTTTGCAGTCAAGTTTCATTTTATGTCTGAAAATTTCTCCAGACTTGATAACGCATGTTCTTCGGTGCCCCTGCCTTCACACATATTTCGATTTTCTTTTACATTACCGTGTGTGTGTATTATAAAATTTATGTTTGTGCGTTTGGAAAATAAATATTATTATTATTATTATTAAGGGAAAGAAAATTTTTGTTCAGACAAAAACAATTTCTTGTCATCTTTAATTCTGGAAGTTCAGTGTTCATCAAATCTGGAAGTAGTGTTTGAAATCTTTTTTTAAAGTTGCAGTGATCCTCCACCTCAATTTTAAGTACGCCCGTCTAAAGTTTAATTTTTTTTCTTAAAGGCAATATCTAGTTTAGCAAGAAAAAAAACTTCATTTCCTTTTTGAATTTGATGATGCCATAGCCCCAGTTTTACCACGAAAGTATAACAAAATCAAGGTTGTTAAGAAAAAATTGAAGACAGTTATGACAAAAATCAAGGTTGCTTAGAAAAAAATTAAACAAAGGCATAACAAAAATCAAGGTTGTTTAGAATAAATTGAGCAAAGCTATAACAAAAATCAAGTTCGTCTAAAAAAAATTGAGGTTAGCTATGACAAAAATCAAGATTGCCTAAAGAAAAACTTTTAAAAACTCAAGAATGGTATAAAAAAATCATAGTTGACAAACAAAATCTTGAAAAATTCAACATGGGTGTAGCAAAAATCAAACTTGTTTAAATAAAAAGTTAAATATAAGTATCTAAAAATCAAGCTTCTTAGGAAAATTTTTTGAAAAAGTGAACAAAAGTATAACAAAAGTCAAGGTTGCTAGGAGAAAAAGTTTTAAAATTAAACAAAGATATAACAAAAAACCAAAAGATTGTTTAGAAAAAAATTAAACAAAGTTATAATAAAAATCAAGATTGTTTAGAATAAATTGAGCAAAGCTATAACAAAAATCAAGTTCGTCTAAAAAAAAATTGAGGTTAGCTATGACAAAAATCAAGATTGCCTAAAGAAAAACTTTTAAAAATTCAAGAATGGCATAATAAAATTCATGGTTGACAAAAAAATCTTGAAAAATTCAACATGGGTGTAGCAAAAATCAAACTTGTTTAAATAAAAAGTTAAATATAAGTATCTAAAAATCAAGCTTCTTAGGAAAATGTTTTGAAAAAGTGAACAAAAGTATAACAAAAATCAAGGTTGCTAGGAGAAAAAGTTTTAAAATTAAACAAAGATATAACAAAAACTAAATTTGTTTAAAAAAAACGGAGATAGTTATAATAAAAATCAAGATTGTTTAGAAAAAATTAAACGAAGTTATAATAAAAATCAAGGTTGTTGAGAGAAAAAAGTCCTGGTTGAGTTTATTGCTTTAAAATCTTGCAGAATGTCTTGAAATAGTCTTATGTCATGTTTTGGTTCTGTCTTGGGCAGGAATCAAACTCAGGACCACTGACTTTCTTAGGATTAGAGTTTTCGTTCGGTTTGACAGTTTGCTGTCAACTGTGGTGGTCAAGAATTGAACTCAGAACACTACCCTTCTTAGGGTTAGGGTTAGGGTTAGGTTTATGGTTTGGGTAGTGTTTGGGATAGGGTAGGGTTTGGGATAGGGTAGGTTTGGGATAGGGTAGGGTTTGGGATAGGGTAGGTTTGGGATAGGGTAGGTTTGGGATAGGGTAGGTTTGGGATAGGGCAGATTTGGGATAGGGTAGGTTTGGGATAGGGTAGGGTTTGGGATAGGGTAGGGTTTGGGATAGGGTAGGTTTGTGATAGGGTAGGTTTGGGCTAGGGTTAGACTTCACCTCCTCCTCACCTCACCTCTTTATCTTCTCACCTCCTCATCTCCCCACCTCTCCATTCTCACCTCTTCCGGACATCACTCTTCCTTTCTGACTCAGAGCTCCTTCCCTACTATTGGCGTCTTTCCCTAAATGATCTAAACTAAATCGGAAAATCTGGAAACGAAAGATTTTAATCATACAACAAAAACTTCTTAAATAAATAAAGACCTTTTTTGACATTCATTCAAGTTTGAAGGTAAAAAAACTCGTCGTCGTCGTCGTCGTCGTCGTCGTCATCATTTGAAGGGCATTTACTCCAGGTCAGACACAAACAGGACTGGGGCCGAGAGTTTATCCTTTTACTACCCCAGACTGCTGCACTGCCTGAATCAGATGCTGGCAGTGATGTTATTAAGCCAGCATCGAGTTTCGTCATCCAAAACCGTCAGACCTCGTGCTCCATGTGGTGCTCGATGTATAGAGCACGCTGCTAGTACATGGTCTGTGGTTTGCACAGAGGCGCCACACCCGCAATTCGGTAAAGGAGCAAGACCCCATTTGTGCATGGACGAATGGAATCGCCCAACACCATTCCGCAGGCGGTTGAGCTTAATCCAAGCTGCTCGGAGTAAGCCCATCCCAACAGGCCTGGCACCGGTCCCGGGCACATAAGCACGGGCCTGGAAGCATTTTCACAGTGCTCCGTTTTCCATTTGTGATTTGTTCATTCAGACAAGCGGATGCCATGCCTGGCAAAGTTGTCCAAAAGATTCCGTGCAGCTGGCACAAACGGGCGTCTGGATCTTAGTCTCACTTAGCGAGTATCTGAGGACCTACTTGACAAACCATACAAGATATGATCGGGGTTCAGAGATCCACGGTGTCGCTCCCATTCGGCGAAGCTCAGCTGGCTGGATGCCTGAGAGTACAGGTAGGTGGTCCGTTGGATTGGGACGCAGGCATTCAGTTACTATGCGCAAGGCGTCATTCAAGACACTGTCGATGAGGCGAGTGTGAGCACTGCAACACCAGACTGGCGCACAGTACTCAGCTGTTGAATAGGCTAGAGATAAGGTGGTTATGCGTAGTGTTTTAGCACCAGTACCCCATCCCGAGCCCACGAGTCGCCTCAACAGTATGACGGTGAGGATAGTTTTTTGCGCAATGCCATTAAGTGGTGACGAAACGTGAGCAATCTGTCCAATTTTCTCCAAGATAAGTAGGGGTTGGACAGAACGGTAAAAGTTTATCGTTGTTGTAGACCTTTAGCTCACGTTTGGCCTCTCGGTTATTTAAGTGAAAGGCTGCCGTTACCGTCTTAGTGTGACTGAGCTTCAAGGGTGAAACTTTGAATTCGGACAAGCTCCATAATCATTTTGACCATGTGCTTATCCAGAAGTAGTCTCAGCAGCTCCAGATCTTGGGAATTTTGAGTCGGCGCAGGCGGGAAGAAATGAACTCACGTAACCAGGACTTCAAAGCAGCTCCAGCATGGAGTATAAGCTCTGAGCAGATGGAATCAGGTCCCGGAGCTTTACCTGGTTTTAAATGTTGGAGGGCAGCAGCAAATTCTCTCTGTGAAAAATTGTCAGAGATATTTACTGCGTTTGGTGTTGTAGCTCTCCAAAGTTCAGACATTTCTTGAGAGACTAGTCGAGATGACTTGTGGTCAACAGCCTCGTATTTCACATTTTTAACCAGCTGAGATGCAATAGCATCGGCTGAAACGGAACAGCGACAAGGAGAGTGTCGTGACCTACTAGTAAGGTTGTTCAAAATACTCCACGCTTTTCGACTAGAGTGTGAGAAGTCAGTGCTCCGAACTGTCTCGGACCATCGATCCCTTGGCTTTCTGTCAAGCTTGGAAAGCAGAGATGTGGCAGCCAAACTCGAGTTGTCTTCCTGAGAAGACTGCAGAAAGGTTTTATAAAGGGATTCACAGTCTGCATCCCAACACGCAACATAGTTATTTCGATACTTGCGTGGGATAGTCTTTTTGGCTGCTTTCTTAATGGTGTTACAGAAGTCCTGGTAAGTCGCATCCACATCAAGTGAATTAGGCGGCAACAAAGTCTTTGCGAATTTATTCGTCAAAGCAATGTAGTGACTCCATTTGGCCTTGCGGTAGTTCCATCGCTTAACAGGCATGCTTGGCACTGCCATAGCAAACCTTAGTGGTGTAATAAGCGAGGCCGATGTTGTGACCTGGGGAACTTGTCAAGGACATGTCTATCCGGTAAGCGACTGTTTGGACCTACGCTAGCGAAAGCTAGATCTGGATTGGTACCAGTGTTTCAACGGCCGGAATAAAAACTGGCAGCGTCCTTGGCATTATATAAGAGGCCAAGACAATTAATACTTACCCAACCAGCCAAGCACTCACATCCGTACTGTTATCATCGTAACCCCAGTCAGCATGACGACAGTCAAAATTGCCACCGTAAAGACAGGGGTGAGGAAACACTGGGAGATTCAGGGTTCGCAATCGCGTTGGCGGTGACTTGTAGACGTTGACTATTTTATTGCCATCAACGTCCACACACAGACACTCGATCTCCGATGTCGGTAGAGATTGGTCCAAAAGCGTGTATCTCAGTCGCTTGTGGACAAACGTGGCAAGGCCATGCTTCCTGCTTAAAAAAGACCCAGCTAGTTGGTAGTTTGGAAGTACCAACATCTCTGCATCAATGCAGTGAGTCTCCTGTAGTAGGATGACGTGTGCCTCAGACTGCATAGCGAGGTGATGAAGAACGTTTATCTTGCTTGCAATGAGGCCTTCGATGGAGGGTCTTCGGAACTTGTTAGCAATGTGCCCTGAAAAGGGCAGTTTTATTCTGGCATTGCCCCGTCCTGAAAAGGACGTTTCCCAATTACCAGACCCACACTGAACATCGGAATGGGTGGATACCATTTCGTTTCGGTAGGTTTGGTTTCGGTCTGTCATCTTTAGTACCAATGAACAGACTTACTCACGGCCCAGGCTGCGAGAAAGCACCAACAGTAGTGAAAGTAAAAAATACTTTTTTGTTTTTTTGTCTTAAGCTAAGATCTGGAACAAAGATTTTGTGTTCATCCTGCGAGTGTCGTAACCATTTTACAACAACGGTGTTTAGGTCGTGATCCAGAAATTTCGTCCAAATTTTGGCTTTGTTGATTTTTTATCTCACTGAACTTTAATAACATTGTTTCTAAAAAAATAATTTACATTGTATTTGCTTTAACAATGTGTTGCTTTGAGTAAAGATATAGTTTTGCTTTTTGAGATAACGGCGCAATCTTAAGCGACTGTTGGTACAATTTTGACCGAACTAATCAGGAAACGAACCCGGAATGCAGAAAATTGCGATCTCTTTCATCATTAAATGCACTGTTTGAACTGAAATAGTTATATTTTAAAATTAAGACGCATTCGTTGTGTTAGGTCGCGAAATCGAAGTTTCTACTTTTAAAGTCTTAAACGGTTTGAAATAAGTCTTGTTCAGGATAAAGTTTATATAAAATGAGAATGTAATATTCAGATTTTTTAACTTAATGCTGAGCCATGAGTATTATGAAGACAGGAATAAGTATATGCAAAACACAAAAGGGCAACTTTTTGAAGAGACCAATAGTAAATAAATAGTCTAATTGCTTTTGACTTATTAAAGCCACCTACTTGTTGGATTGTGGGTTTATTTGAGTTTTTTTTAAGGGCTCTCATTGGACTATGGATGCTGCTTAAAATTTACTTGCTTGTACCCAATTTGTGTTTTCGGGTTGAAGGACTAATGGTGGAACCAATTTTTTAACGAACCAATTACACTTTTTATTAAGTTTATCATCAAGTCTTATCATCAACTCATTTTTACTAAAGATCATAATTTATCTTGATTGATACAACGCAGTCGCCTTTAGCATTGAGATTCAAAGAGAAAACATTTTTATCTTTGGTTAATATTTAATCTCTAATTTGAGCTTTAACTCGTTATTTTTGCTTGTTTACTAAAAAAATTTTGCAACTTCTATTTTAGAGCATGCTGATATACATTGGGTAAGATTTTCTTTTCTCTAAATCAGTATGGTCTAAATGCAGGCCCGCAGGCCATATGTCGGTGCCAGCAAGCCCACACGGAAGAATTTTAATTATTATACATCAGCAATGGTAAACCGCACATCTTGAAATTCATTAACCTATTTGTCGTTCCGAACTTTTTAGCATTGCGACGATTGATTTTTTTCCAAAAAAATTAAAAATAAACAAAGGATGTGATAAGACTGTGGTCATAAGCGTTTATTTCCGTAATTGGCAAGTGAAGACCTGGAAGCTGAGGAAAATGATTGAAAACACATCGTTTTAAAGTGAAGATCAAAAAAGCAAAGAAAACATTCTGACAATTGTTTTCTGAATTCTAAAATGGTTTCCAACCAGCTATGGCTCGCGAGTTTATCTGAATGTGAAAAGTGGCTGTAGTAGCGACAATCTTGGACCGCACTGCTTTAAATTATGAAAAAACTTTTTATTCGACTAAAAGTTTTCTGTGGCTTCTTTCCTTTGCTGGCTTAAAAAGCTGAGGCAAAAGTGTATCGCGCTTTATTGCAGAAATAGCTATTGTAAACTCAATTTATGACTTGACATAAATTGAATCAATGCTCTATAAGACTGCAGCATAGGTACATATTGCTGTAGAATAACACAAGAAGGTGTGGACTAGGTTCTAGCCCTGAGGTGTCTAGTCGCTATACATATTGATTTATGTTCCACATCCACGACTTGTTGCTTAAAGAGATTATCAGCTGATGGATACAAATTTTTCATGTTACCCTCGAATGCCAAAAGTTACTGCTTATGTTAGTGTATATTTAGTTTAATATCGGTTTAATCTTTAAAAAAGCCTATTTATTTTGTTTGAAGATACTGTTTTTATTGTTTTAATGATCGAAAAATGACAAACAGAGAAAGAAGTCCTTCAATCTATAAATCTGCTTCTAAGAAGTGGGTGGTTAACATTTCTAATCAAATTGTCGGAGCTTATCTCAAGTCCGGATTAAATTTTTACCTTTCCTCGATCTATTCATCAGTTGCGAATTTGAACATTGGTAAAATGGCATTTTTAAAATAATTTTTACATGTTAAACTTTAATTTAGGTTTATCTTTAATTAACAGCATATTAAAAATGATAGTTTTTCCTCTAGTTTTTTTTATTAAAACTGCATCATTTTGTCTGAAAATACTGTGCCATTAATAAAACTTCTAATTAAACGTATCTAAAACCATTAAACATTTTGTAGATAGTACTTTACGGAAAGGACAAAAACATTGTTTGAGATTCTCGGACGAAAACCAAATTTTGTCCTATAATCATGCTGTTTTCTAAAAAAGGTCTTCACCTAAATTTGGTAACTATTTTTTGCAGTTGATTATTGTCACTACCGTAAAATTGCCTTCCCTCATACATATTGCAGTGGTATCTAAAACCAACAAAGCACTGCCATTCATGAATAAAAATTAATTTAAACTCAAAACTAAACAGTTCAGTTCAGTTCAGTTCAGTTCAGTTTTTTATTTCTGCTCCGCCACATAATAAAAATGCAACTATAATTTAATAATAAACAATTAAAATGTAAAAGATAAAATAAAAAATGATTTTGTGGAATCTTTCCCAAAACAGAATAAAGTTAATCGCAGTCTTGAAAATAACTTTAAATATTTTTTCTTGAAAAAACAGGAATTATTCTTGTCGGATTCATCGGCATTCAAGCAATCACTTTTTTCCATGACCTCAATTACTGTAATGCCGTGATGAAATATGAAAATTTCAACGCTTGCAATTACCAGTCGCATCGACGCGGTCTGCAGTTAAATAATAGCAATAGCAACCATCAGCATTTGAACAACAATAATTCCATAAAGAACATTCGCGTCAGTGTTGATTGTGATCGCATCAAGAATTGCAGCAAGTCCATTGGCGATTTCAACTCTGATTGGAAAAGCAGTTCCAAAAAGACGGGGATATCTTCTAGCAGCAAAAACTTAAAAAAAAACAAAAGATCTGACTTTGTTGACCATTTCAATGACTTCGCCACCTGCTCCGGTTTCGAAGGTCGATCGAGCGAAGGAAACCGCGAAAACAATGGCGGGAAAGAAGGCGGATCGGGCGAAGGTAGCGGCGGCTCTGGCGAGGGCCAGTATTCAGGCGACGCCGACATGAACGAAGACGGTGAAAAAACTGGGGAACTTATATCCTTGTTCAGTCGAGATCTTTTGAAAAGCGATGATAATCAGGCTTCTGTTAGCGGATATCGTAGGAGATACGACTCCCCAGAAACCTTCTCCGTCAATCAAGACTCGAATAAACACAATTTTTTTAGCAATTTTAAAAAGCACATAGAGCAATATGGAGGGATAAGTGATTCTTTGATGGAAGAGTTTAAGCTGCAACATTATTTGAACATCGATGAAACTCCGGAAGTAAAAAAAGGAATGAAATTTTTAAAGGATTTAGAAAAAACTTGCAGAAAAATGTTGTCCCGGTATCAGTTGATGGTTTCAGAATTGAAACAAGATATGGAAAATCTTCAGCGTCGCGTTTTAAACCTGATGTCTCCATTGTCTCTAGAACCGTTACCCACGATCGCCCCACAATCGTCGCTGCATTTTACAACGCAGCGACTTGATTTGCAAAACACACCGAGCGAAGTGTCGATACAAGGATCTTTACCCCTGACGAATCGGGACTTTTTGCAACTTGTTCAACCACGATTATCTTGCCAACTCGCCCCCCCAACCACGCCCCAGCTGAGTTTTATTTGGGAGCCAACAGCGACATCACACTGAGATTTATTTGGGAGCCAACAACATCAAGCACTACTTGTGCACCAAGAAGCTTGCCCCAAACAACCTTTTGGCAAATAAACTTATCGCGAACGAAAGGATTTGGACAATTTTTACGGCGACCAAAGCAAAAAAAATAATCCAAGTTTTGAATCACAACGCGGGGTTAAATTTCTGTACTAAAGAAAAACATCAAGAGTACAATGTGGCGAATATTACAATGAAACTAAAGAAGGTGAAAATGTTGGAATGAAAGAGCACACCTTGAATTGATGAATAAAACTTAAAATTATTTTATTATGGAAATTATTGTTTTTCTCTTAACAATTATTGATTTTCAAACTGTAGCCATACAATTTTAATTTTAATTTTGTCGTGCTTTGCGGTAAATTTAAATAAATTTTAATTTCTTTACAAAAATATTTAATAAATAAGAAACAACCCATCGCTATTGTTTGGTTTAAAATGATGATCATAAAGTATTTCTTTTTTCTCGACAGTTTTCACGTATGCTAGGTTATTCAAAAGAGTTTTTTTAAGTTTTCATAATTTTAAAACGTTCGTTAAAAAACCATTTGCATCTTTATCATCGTGTCATCATCATTGGCTATTTATTATCCAGACTCACAGGACAATGTCGAAGGCGCTAATGTTGACCAATCGGCAAATGACCTGCTTCGCAGACTCCAAATTTCATTAAATTTTTGTCTTGTTAAAATTTTTGTAATTAGTCCTATTTATTTATGAGAGTAATTGAGATCTGCTTATTAACATCTAACAAAAGAGAAAAATCCAATAAAATGTTTTCAAGGACACAAAGCGACAAGATTAGTGCTACAACCTTATTCGGGAATTCAAAAGGACCAGTTGAACTAGGTTTTACCCAAATACCTGCGCTGAAGTAAAGCTATGTTTATTTTTATTTACGTCGGTTTTACAAATAGTCTGCTGCAAGACTAAAGTTCTTTAAACACTAGGTTCTGGATGAAAACAAATAGACTGTAAAAAAGCATACTGTAAAAACTACTGACGGATTAATTCGTCAAAGAGATATACGCAAACTGGTTCAAACTGGTTCAAGATGCTCACCAGATATTAATGATGATAACAACAGCGTAACCATAGGGCTTCTTGTAAATACCAACATAGCCGTACCTGACGGGGGGCTGGGAGGCAATTGCCCCACCAAGTTTTCGAGATTTAGGCAAAATTCAAATTTTTCAGGCAGCGATATAAAAAATTTGGGCAAAGTCACAAATTTTACGGCAGTGACAATAATCAACTGCAAAAAATAGTTACCCAATTTAGGTGAAGACCTTTTTTAGAAAACAGCATGATTATAGGACAAAATTTGGTCTTCGTCCGAGAATCTCAAACAATGTTTTTGTCCTTTCCGTAAAGTACTACAAAATCATGATTTAGGCATTTGTCACAAAATTTGGGCAAAACTTCGTTGCTGCCCCAAATTTTTTTGGCTGGTACGCCTATGGATACCGATGGGAAACCGCATTCTTTTTTTCGAGAAACTCTCGATCAAACTTCTAGCCTCAAATGAATACAAGGCGCAATGATTTTGAATTTGAGTTGTTTAAAATTTTATTGATAAGGAAAGTTTCAATACTAGCTAACTGTTTGTGTGTATTAATATTTTTCGCTGTGATTTTGCACACTTGCTTCTTCTTCTTTCGGCCTTTCCCTTTAGTCAGGGGTAGCCACAGCGTATCATCATTCTCCACATCTTTCTGTCTTCAACATCCGTCTCCTTTGTACCAACTTCCCCATATCTTCTTTCACTACATCTAAAAATCTTCTCTTTGGTCTCCCTCTTCTCCTCTTTCCGGTAACTCCATTTCCATTATCTTCCTACATACTCTTGGTCTCTCCTCATGGCATGTCCATACCACCTCAGCCTGCCCTCCCTCATCTTCATTCCTAACCGATCTACCTTAACGGTACACCTGATGTATTCGTTTCTAATCTTGTCTTTTCTCGTCACTCCCATAGCAAATCTCAACATTTTCATCTCTGCGACTTCCATCTCTTCTACTTGTTTTTTTTTGACTGCCACTGTCTCAACTCCATACACCATTGCTGGTCTTACTACTGAACTGTACGCTTTTCCTTTTACTCTAGCTGGTAACCTCCTGTTGCAGATTACTCCCAATACTCTTCTCCATCCGTTCCATCCTGCCTGTACTCTCTTCTTTACCTCCCTCTCACAACCACCACTTTCTTGCACCGTTGATCCCAAATACTTAAATTCCATTACTCTTGGCACTTTTGCACCCTCCATCTTTACTGTTTCGTCATCATTTCCTCCATTTATGCAAAGATATACGGTCTTTGACCTACTTACTTTCATCTCTCTTCTTTCCAATGCATACTTCAAGAATTCTAATCTCCGCTCCACTTCTTCCCTGGTCTCTTCATAAATCACAATATCATCAGTAAACAGCATCGTCCATGGTGGTTCTCTCCTTACTTCATCCGTTAGCCTGTCCATTATCACTGCAAACAGGAATGGACTTAACGCTGATCCCTGGTGCAGTCCAACCTTAATCTTGAAACTTTCTGTAGTTCCTACTGCACACCTCACCACTGTTTCGCTTCCCTCATACATATCCTGTACTAGTTGTACAGTACTTCCCTCATACATATTTTGCCCACTTGCTAATGTTTTTTAATTAATGTAGCCATCTATTCTGGGCTTTTAATGTAAAAACTTTTTCATAATTTTGAATATTTTAAACGAAACTGTAAAGATAGTCAAAACTATCATTCTTTGGCGAAATCAAGTTAATCCAATAATCGTTTGATCTAGATTTGTTTACTTTTGAGGCTAGAACCTATCGAATACGTGATACCGGTACAGTGAGAAACCAGCTCCTGTGAGACATTAAAATCAAAAACGTTGCTTTTTGATCAAGTTGGTAAATTTTATACTCTGGTATTTGACTAATCAGGCTTATGATATTTTTCCTCTAATTTGTATCAATTTATGTTCTTTTTTATTATTTAGATGGTGACAATGATTAAGTATAAAATAGCAATGTTGTTGCTGAAAATTTAGTTATTTAATTTTGTATTTTAAAAAATATTAATGATAAAAATGCATGAAAAAGTGCACAACTTAAAAAATAGGTCCTTGTCCTGTCTGTGTCCAACCAGAAGTAGATGCCCATCCATACGACGACGACCACATTTCTTACTTGACAAAAGGGCCATTTTTTGAATCGTAACTTTTCCACGTTTTTCAAACAACCGCATACATGCAAGGTCAACTAGGTAAATCATCGTCCAGGTTTAGTGGTTATTTATTGTATTTTATCTCTATATTTATCCTCCTGACTTACAGGAAAGCGACAGAGGCGCTAATATATGGGTAAACAATCAGCTCGACCTGCTTCCGGAGATGCCAAGATATTGTGATCGTAATTTAGAACTGCTTGCCAAGACCACCAAACAGGGAAAGTGCCGTAAAGTGTCATTCCCAAGAACACAACAGAATGGCGCGATTAAGTTATTAACCGAGACCATATCGATCACAATTCTGGCGTTCTAACCACTCAACCGTGCTGTCGGTAAACCAGCGGTTCTTAAATTGGGGGAGCTCGCCTCCATTGTGGGCGTGAAAGGCTCATTAAAAGGCGCGAACAACTGGCTGCAAACTGAATAGATAATTGCATTGACATAAAATAAATTGAAAATAGAGAAGATATGACAGTTATTATTTAAAGTATGAATTTATAGATTCCATGGTAAATAGTCAAGTGATACTATAAGAATGATATACTATGAAAATCTCAGCAATCATGCAATGTCACCAAGTAGTTTGCAGCGTCATCTTTAGACAAAACACTTTGACCATAAAGATAAGCTTTTAGCTTTTTTTCAAAGCAAGAAACACTGTCGGAAAAAACTGAAAATGGCAAGTAATTTGTTTCGCCAATTTTCTTCTGCAGAAATAATAAAAGCGTCATTTGAAATTGCTTACGTGATTGCTAAAGCGAAGAAACCTCACAACACTGGTAAAGCATTAATTAAACCGTGCATGTTAAAAGCAGCTAATCGTACGTTGGGAAAAACATAGAGTTAAGAAGATGGTGAAAATTTCACTCTTGGATTTTACAATCAAAACCTGATGATGAGCTTGCAAAAAACAATTGAGTGTCAAGTTCTCCGAAAACTACAAATCTCACTTTTTTGTTGAATCCCACGTGATAAAACAACTAACATTGCCTAATTGTCGTAGTTGTTAGTCTACGTTCGTTTCGATTAAAGAGGACATGCTGTTTCGCAGGCTCCTCGAGACTTCATGTAGAGCAGAAGATGTATTTAAAATTGTCTCCAGGTTTATTACAACAATAACACACATTGGGTGTTACAACAAGCTTTACTTGAGTTTCGAACCGCTTTCCATCATTAATGAAGTCTTTTCTTTTCCGCGCGCATTCTTTTTGTCAAACAACTATCTTTAAGCGCGTTTTTATTCTTATTTATTGTAAATCGTTTTGTAACGCAGTGAGTTATCGAGAAAAAAGAATTCGGTTTGTAAGTGATAAGTAGACTGTTTGAATTTGTTGTAGTTGCAGAAGATTTTTGGAAGTAAAAACAATTTAAAATCGCATCACATCGCATCGCACCGCACGCATAGCATCATTTGGATTCGCATCGTTCTGAACCACACGCATTGCATCCATCGCATAATTTAGCATCGTTCTGAATCGCATCGCATAATTCGGATCACATTGTATCGTTTGGATCACATCGCATTGAAATTATATTTAAATAAAATTGTTTTCCTCTTTTATTGGTGCGCATTTTAAACGTTTCAAATCTGCTACAACATTGGAAAAATTTGTGGATGTCTGCACTCAGGAGCGCCGGAAATTGATTTGGCAGGGGAGATTAGAAAAAAAGCACTCTTTATTTTAGCGTATTAGAAAAAATCTGTACTAAAAACTTAGTAAAGACAAAAGAAATTGAAGAAATAATTTGCTGTACAGAATTCGAAAATAGCTTTTCGTTTGAGACTCTTTTGGAGAAATTGTCAGATTGAAGAATAAGCAATCCGTATGGAGTTATAAAGTTTAAAATTCTTATTGGTTGAGCGCCTTTGGAGGTTAAAGAAATTCCAGTGTATGTACTGACAAGTAAAAGTGGATTTTTTACATGCCGAAAATACAAATTCGAATTCTTAGGCAACTATTCTAACAAAACGTCTGAGAAAAGAAAATTGTGGTGGTTTCTTTTTTTATGAGTACGCTGTAGGAAAAAATAGAGAGAATTGAGGATTGAGGCCGCCAAAGACGCAAAATTAATTTTATTGTTATTATTGGTTCACCTGGCTGTCATGATCTGCTTGAAAAGCGAATTGCAAACAAAATTGGGCAAAATTCAATTTTTTTTAATTATTAAAGGCAACCCGAACACTTAATTAATTCTATTTTATCTAAAAGATTAAATAAATAAATGCGAAGCCCATCTACAACGCGGAAAAATATTCAGTCTACCTCCATGTTCTCTGGATGGTAACTGTTTTGCCAAGACTCGAAAAACAAATAAACACGGCAGTCAAACACTGTCATCTTGCCGTCGAACTGCCAGTTAATTTTGCGACCCAACAGCTTCAGAAGGACATGCAACCTGCTCATAATTGCAACAATGTTATCTACTAACGTTTGTGCTACTGTGATAGTCGGCACGTTTGTTACCCGTCCAAACCCTTGAAAGAGCGTGTCAAACAGCACATGCCCCATTTTGCTACAAATTTCCCTTCCTTTCAAAGCTGAGACACCCTTCCTCACCCGTGCAAAGATAATGGTAACTTCCAACATCGCCTTTTTCACGAGTATGCCATTGGCCAGCATCTTTCGGACAACACGCAATACGCTCTTCGTTGCAGCAACAACCGGTTCTCTGTTATTGCACGAGGTTGTTTTACTTTTCACCTTTCCGCTCTAGAAGCTACTTTATCCCTTTTTTTTTTTTTAAACAAAAATATTTTGTTTTCAGCCTGAAACTTTTTTAACTTTCTTTTTTTCTCATTAGTCAATCATTTTCAATCAACAAAAACACTTTTTTTCTTGATTCGGTTCGTTTCAATTCTTTTTCAGTTTGGCTCGATTCTTTTTCATTCAAACGTTTTCTACTGAAGAGATCAGACGAAAAGGTTTCAAAATGATTCCAGTTTTACTTGCTATTTTCAAAAAAAAGTTTTCATCGTGATGTTTAGCCGTGACCTTTTGGCTTGGCAATTGCACTCTGCGCCCTCCGGCAATCTTGTTTGCGCTGATGGTGGTGTGACAATGTTTGGGTCTCGAAATTAATTCATCCAAAAAATAAAGGAGAAAACCCCCAATGCGGTTGGATTTCATTGCATGATTTACCGAGAGTGTATGGGTTTTAGGACGTTATTTATTTTCTTGAAAGATTGCAATCATAAGACTCTGCTCTTTCATACGCCCGTTCGGTGATTTCCCCCACGTGTATAAAATAAAAGAGAAATTCATGCTGTTTTTTTGAAACTCATGGGAAACGTGATCTTCTTTTGTTAATAAAATCAAAAAAAGTTTCTTCTGTCGTTGGCAAGCCTCGCAAATACTTTTGAAGCCTTAAATGATTTAAACTTGATTTTAAAGCAAGAATAATAAATGTATCGATGAGTACGATGTCATCAGCGCTTTCGTGACAAAACTGGGGCTCAGGCATCGTCAAATTTCAAAAGGAAATGAAGCTTTTTTTCTTGCTAAACTAGATATTACCTTTAAGAAAAAAAATTGAACTTAAAGGGCATACTTAAAATTGAGGTGGAGGATCACTGCAAATTTAAAAAAAGATTTTAAACACTACTTACAGATTTGATGAACACTGAACTTCCAAAATTGAAGATGACAAGAAATTGTTTTCGTCTGAACAAAAATTTTCTTTCCCTTAAAATTTGCTGGAGAAATTTGACATGAAATGTAACTTGACTGCAAAAAACAGTTTTATAGCTATGTTACCAACTGATTTCTGGGCGAAATATGTGCATATATATCAGAGGTGGATACCTCAAGACATGTCTCGAGACACGTTTTTCAAAAGTCTCGTCTCGGTCTCGGTCTCGGACCTCTGCGTCTCGAATCCAGATCGAAACATTTGATCACTGTGGGCAAATCTTCCAAACGCCAAAATTATTGTAATCATTTTAAAGATAAAAATTGGTTACTTTTATATGCCAAATTAATTTGGCGTTTCTGCAACTTTGTCAGAAGATTTGCGCCGCAAACGCTAACCTTTGCTTGAAACATAAACAATTCGATGACTTTAGCGTTAAAGGGTTACTATCTATTTTCTAAATTCTCAGGATACGGTAGCAAAGAGATTAAAGAGCTACATGTGGCTTTGGAGCCGCTGGTTGCCCATCCACTCTTTATCAAAATACTTTGAGTGGCTCGCTTAATTGCGGCGGTGTCTTTGATAGTTACAGCATTTCGAAAAAGTTTTGGTAAAAATTTTTTAACAGTGATTGGTACGTAGCTGGTTGGAAAAGCTTTAATCGTTCTTTCCATGTTTATAAGCAGAAAAAAACTTTTATGTACCTGATCAAATTGAAATATTTTCTGTTGAGCATATTATCAGATAAGCTTAACTTCAAATAAAAAAAAAAAAAAAAAAAAAAAAAAAAAACGCAAAAATACAACACTTACTTTGTAATGTAGTAGTAGTATTAATATCATTTTTGTTATTGTTCATTCTCTATCAGAAGTAAGCACATTGGTTAATGAATTGTACAGATTTTCAGGAGCTAGCTTGGTTGGGAAAGTATTATTTAGTTTGAAACGAGAATTCTTGTAGAAAACAGATTGATTTATTACAGCAAGCACTTAATGGGTTAAGAGATGAATCCATTACCAAACTACATTTTTTCCTGGAAGAATTTCAAAGGGCCAACATTAAAGTCATGTCTCAAAAACCGGGTCTTTTTCGGCTTGCAGATGTGGATTTTAGTTAGACTTGGTAGACTGCAAGACAAGGTTAATTTTACTTCAAAAGTTACAAATTTTAGCTGTAATGGCTTTTAGGCCGTTTTTTTAACTTGATTGTTAGTAGCCTACTATTATGTTTTTGTTTATACAGTATCAGGAATGGCAAACCACTGACCTGCTGTTCGCAATGTGACCCACTAGTTAAAATTCAATGACCCATCTTGTACCTTAAAATTTCTGGCATTTTCGGAAAAATTCTGGCAATTTAGGACAAATTGGACGTAAAAACGTTTTTCTTTGTTTTTTTAGTCTTTACTTTGACTTGAATTTTGGCCGAAAATAGAGGTTTTGGATGCTGATCAAAAGTGAAAACTTTTTGTCTTTTTGGTCTTCACCTTGAACTTTGGCCGAATTTAAAGCCAATGGCCCACTTAACGGTAATTTTGATATGATTGTCATTTTTTGACCTATTCTATGAAAAACCGCTATCCCTGATGTAGAAGGTTAGCTAAGAGCCTGTTATTTTATTTATTGAAGTTGAACGACCTCTGATTTATACCAAACGAACTTAAGAATTTCAAAATAAGTATTATCTCTGGTAACAGTATTTACATTAGTTATTATTTTTTCGTAATAGCTTATAATAGAATAATATTAAAATCAAACCCCTGATTTAACATTATTCCAAATATGAAAAAAAATGTCCTGATCTCGAATCTGATGTAGCTTTTCGTTGCTTTGATAAGCAATCATTAAACAATGCTTCAATAGCAATAATCATACTTCAAACTAACTCTATAAATGTTTTTATTTTGCAGGAATCGAAAAGGCAAAGTCATTCATTCTTGTTGGGTTCATCGCCGTTCAAATGATTACTTTGTTGCACAGCATTAACCACTTCAAAAATGGAAATTTTCATGATTTCGACGCTAATGAGTCGTCTCACCGATCCGATCTGGAATCAAGTAATTGTACTGCTGACAATTACCGGCATTTCAATAGCGTCAATAACAATTCTCTTAAAAACGTTTGCATTGCTTTTGATTATTGTCATATTAAGAATTGCAGCAAGTCGGTTTGTGATTGCAGCTCCGGTTGCAAAAGCAGTTCCGAAAGCACTGGCCAAACGTCAAGCAGCAGACACTCCAAAGAAAACGAAAGCTCTGGTGATGCTGACCGCTTGCGTAATCCCGACAGTTTTGGTCCCCCGGACCGCTCTGGCAAAGATGATCGCTCTGGTCGCCGGGATCGTTCGGAGCAAGACGAAGAATCTGGAGAAGCGTCTGGAGAAAGCTCTGGAGAAGCTGGTTGCCATGGATACCTGTCTGAAACAAGGTACTTACATGAAAGCGTCGCAGGTTACAGCGGTGTTGTTGGCGATCACTTAAAGGTCTTGCAGGAAGTTTGCAACGATCCTGAAGAACGTGGAAAATCCGCAATAGACAAAATGACTGGTGAAATCTTGAAAGGCCTAACAATGGAAACTAAGCGGCATGAAAGAGAAAAAACTACATTAAACCTAAATTTACGACGGCAAAACAATGAGCAGCGAAAACAAAGACGCTTATTGAGAGAAAAACTACAAGATTTGCTGGATTTGGAGCGAACTTGTCAGAGTATGCCGTTGCAATATCGTCAGGACCTTCAACAGCTAAAAAGAGACATAATTGCCATGCAACGTCTTGTTCGAAATGCGATGTCTCTGCAGCGACAGCCACATCTCCCCCAAACACCACCGACATCTACGCCTTCGTCGTTACGTCTTGCGCTTCGAATAACAACTGATGAGCCGAAGACAGATACTTTCAGGTTTCTCTTTAAGATCCCACAAACTTCTCCGCCACACGTCAGCAATCCACAAAAATGTTCCACGACGACATCCACGGCAGTGACGGGTTTTTCACAACGCACCCCCCGAATCACATCAGCACTTCGTGCATATCGAAGAAAACAAAACAGGGTAAAACCAACAGCCAGAATCTTTACGCAAGAGACCACCACTCAAGCGCACACGGAAGTAACAACGTCCGATACCAAGGTTCTATACACTCTGTATTCTGGTAGGCCTGTGTTAGTATTTACCTTTCCCGAAGGCTATTTCGAAACTTATAGGAGGCCACATAGGAGGACAACAAGCACTGTTGCGCATCAACAAGTTCACGTCCTTACCGTGTAACGTCAGCTAAACCAAAGCAAAGAAAAAAACAAATCGATCAAAAAAAAAGAAAAATTAACCTGAAAAAAACTTAAGAGTACTTTGTGCTTATCAGCAAAGCATATATAGGGTCGACATCGCTTATCTGTAGTATTCAAATTGATAAAATCAAACGGTTGAAAAGTAGACGATTTAAAGTTGAAAATTAACAATTGGAAAATAGTTATAGTAGTTTTTCACTGTCTCTTATTTAATAAACGCTTTTTTATAATAATTGCAAGTAACTTGAAACTGCGTTTTGCTTCGATTTCGAATAAATGTTTCACTTTTAAAGTGTTGTGTGGTTTTGGGTCTTACTAATCATCTTTTGGTCGAGTGCCTTGCTTCGGTCAAACTGGGCGACAGTCAATCATCTTTAAAAGTCTTCAAACCTCTCCTATATCCGGTTTAGATTAGAGATAAACGGACATCCAATAAATAAGAATAATGAATTGAGACCTCGTTTATGCACGGGATTTTTAACGCCCGTTAACAATCCCGTCTGGCTTAAAAGCTTCGTACTTGTTGTAAATATCTAGCGAATGTAGTGCATTAAGAATTACTTTGAATCATGAAATAAATAAATCAAATAAATAAATCATTAAGAATCATGAAATAAATAAATGTACTTCCCCTTTTTGTTGGATTTTTTTTAAAGCTGCAATTTACCGGCTAATATTTTTAATAAACCGAAATGGCCCTTACGCCAAAAAAAGATTCAACACCAGTGATCTAGATATTAAAAGCTTTTTAAAGCACTGAGGTTAAGCATGTTATGAAACAGCCTGCTCCAAATCTCACGCGGTCTTCCACGTTATTTTCCGCGAAGACTCGATCTGGCTTCGAAGTCGTCAAAATATTGTTGTCCGGTTCAAATTTTTTACTTAATTTTTTGATTATAGAAATTATTTAAATTCGAAGTAGCTCGCAAAGACCGCAAAGCGTAAAACGCTTCGTAATTTTGTAATTTGATATAACAAAATGACGAGAGTAGGGGATGAACCGTACCCGTGTTGATTTTGTTGGCCAATAAAACGATGTTCCTGTCGGCTCGGCCGAGCTGCAGACAATTGCAATAAAGAAACAAAAATTGCTTCAAACTTTTCCAACTGAACAAATAACTTATTTGAAAAAATAACGAAATAACCCATCTTACGAGTTTTTGCTAATTTCTTCAAATGATTTTTAAAAAAATTTTTCCTCACTATGGTGTATATTTGTTTATTAAATTCTTACTAAGAGAGCACAAACTTTTATAAACAAACAAACATCATTCAATGCTATAGACTAGTTTCTTTGTTTAATTGATGCAATTCTTTGCTTGTATCTAATCAGAGATCTGATACCAAATTTCTAAATACCAAATACCAAATTATATCTATGTACTGATACATACTACCATTTCACACTGAGGTCAACAGTTATTGAAATAGTTTTTCACCCACGCAGAATTTTATCTGGACCCCATTCTAGTTTTTTTGTGGGCTTTATTAAGTTCATTCCTGTCCGTCCTAATCAGAGAAGACAAGTCAAAAGTTTAGTTTTAGCTCGTTAACCGCTTTAAAAAATTGCTATGAACAAATTTTTTGAAAGCAGGACGTCGTATTTGAGAATCGAACTCGTTACAGAGATAAACAGATATTTTGTTTGAATGAGTTGCCTGGAAGCACAAATTTTGCAACCACCGCACAAAATCAAAAAAGGTTTTGTTATTTTTTTTTTTTGTCCAAACCTTTGATTTGTCTCAAAAAGCTTTGATTAATCATAGACGAATTAGTGGCTATTTCTCTGTTCAACACGAAAAATGGTTTGGCACTTGGAAGTTTGTTTAACAAATTTTTTTGAAATGAAGCGTATTTGTATTGTCGAGGTGGTTTGATTTACTTAGTTGTAAGGTATCCAATTAATGGCCCGTGTGTTGTTTTCCGAAATGACGGAAACTAAATAGGGAAATTATTCTTCTGAAGAATCAAATCAAAAAGCAAAGTTATTAGGATAGGTTTAAAATTTAAAAAAACTTAATGGCAAAAAGAAGATGAAAAAAAGTCTTTATTTATTTAAAAATCTTATTTTCTTAAAAATGTGGTTACAGTATTTTACTTACTGAGACTTTTTCAAACCACTTTTTTTATCACGGTCACTGTCTTGATCATAAATATTTTTAATAAGGAGAAACAGCCCTTGGCTTATTTTCTATTCATTTATCATTTTTTATTTTTATTTTTAGCTTATTTTTTATTATTTTTTCCTCTTTTTTGATAATAGAATTTAATATTGTATCTTTTCAAACAAAAAAACAAAAACAATACTGAGTAGCAGAATGTCGAAATATTACGTTTTCAACATTGTTAATGTTTCAGGGATTACTTTTTACAAAGAAACTGTTTTTAATATGTAAAATGACAGAAAGTGTTGTCAATAAAGCACAAAGAAAAGAATGGCTGGATTTTTCGGGTTGCTTTTTCAAATTTGTTTCTCAATATTTCAATAATTTTGGTTTTATTGAAAAGAATCCTCATGGAAAAAGTTTACCTATACTCATAAGTATTTGCCATCACTTTTTTTTTTTGTTTAAGAGGCAAAACCTATAAAGCTTTTTGATTGTATTGTTTATTTTATTGGGGTCGAACAAAAATTTAAACTTGCACTCATGAAAAAAATTGATTCCTTTTTACAAAGCATTTGTGTTTTGTCTCTTGTTAGTACTATTTTACACTGGAATTGTAATCATGTAGGGATAAGGGTGCTTGAGAGAAACCGATATTCTAATTTTTAACTACGTGTTTCCTTCAATATCTTTGTTCATGTTCTTCTGCTAAAGTTAGTCTAAACAGCTGTTAAATCATTATTCAAAAATAAAAGCAATAATCAAAACTTGACGTTTTGATATTATCAGTAGACTTTCTTCAGGAGAACTCGTTCCCTACGTAGTGATACATATATGTACCATTACGCCAAATTGATGCAGCCGGAGAAAATGACAACCGTTGTTCAGGAAAAACCGCGAAAGTATTGCAATTGTAGTAAACGTGTTAAATGAAACAAACATGATTGGCAATGAAATCACAGCAGTGCGAAAAAAGAAAAAAAAAGTACATTTGTAATCTATAACGACATCTAACGGATTTCAATTATTTAAAAAATTTTTAAATTATGATAAACAGTTCGATAAAAACAATTGGTTTTGTCATTAAAAACATGATTATTTGTTTTTTTCTACAATCTGTTTCTTTTGCCAAAATTTTTTGAGTTATTTCAATCCATTTGATGATTATGTGAATATACATGTTTCACCAGAGCAGATTTGTTGTTCATACTATTACTTTCTAATCGTGCTAAATTTTTTGGATTCACATCACGCATGTGTTCTTTACATCTCGCACAAAATTTCCTACCAGTTTCACTTATGTAAACGCCATCACAATGTAAACACGGAGTTTCATAAATCAACTTAGGCTGTTGCTTTGATTCAATTGGATCTTTTAGGTTCCGTAAAATTTGTTTAATTGTTTTAAGAGGTTTTGTATATACTCTTCGATATTTTGTTTCATAATTATATGGTTTAAAAGTTCAGTTGTATCTGTTAAATAAAATAACGTTACTATTTTTTTGTAGGTTTTGCTCTTTTCTTGCTCCTAACTTTTGCTGAATTTAAATCGATTAAATGTTTTCTTTATAAATTAATTTGGGTAGTTATCTTCCAACGCATGTCACAGTATATCTTTTTTTTTAACTCTTTTGATTCCGTAAATGGTTTAAATGTTCTGGTTAATGAAATAATAATAACACTTTGTTTATGTTGCTGTAAATGGTAAGATTCGTAAATTAAATATTTAATAACAATATTTAAGGAATTCGTGATTTAAATAACGTTATTTATATTACGAATCTTGCCATTTACAGCAACAAAAACAAGATGCTGTTATTATTTTATTAACCAGCGCATCTAAACCATTTACGGAATCAAAAGATGTAAAAGAAAAAGATATACTGCGACATGCATTTGGAAGATAACAACTACCCAAATTGGTTTATAAAGAAAACATTTAATCGATTTAAATTCAGCAAAAGTTAGGAGTAAGAAAAGAGCAAAACCTACAAAAAAATAGTAACGTTATTTTATTTAACAGATAATTTTAATTTTAAACCATTTAAAATTTTAAACCATATAATTATGAAACAAAATATCGAAGAGTATATACAAAACCTCTTAAAACAATTAAACAAATTTTACGGAACCTAAAAGATCCAATTGAATCAAAGCAACAGCCTAAAGTGATTTATGAAACTCCGTGTTTACATTGTGATGGCGTTTACATAAGTGAAACTGGTAGGAAATTTTGTGCGAGATGTAAAGAACACATGCGTGATGTGAATCCAAAAAATTTAGCACGATTAGAAAGTACTTGATATGAACAACAAATCTGCTCTGGTGAAACATGTATATTCACATAATCATCAAATGGATTGAAATAACTCAAATTTTGGCAAAAGAAACAGATTGTAGAAGAAAAAGGTTTTTAGAGTCCTTTTTTATTCATTCAAATAATCATGTTTTTAATGACAAAATCAATTGTTTTTATCGAACTGTTTATCATAATTTAAATTTTTTAAATAATTGAAATCCGTTAGATGTCGTTATAGATTACAAATGTACTTTTTTTTCTTTCGCACTGCTGTGATTTCATTGCCAATCATGTTTATGTTTAATTTAATCTGCTGAAGAAGATTTACTGATTTTATAGTATACCGTCGAGTTTTAATTATTGTTTTCATCTTTGAATAATCATTGAACAGCAGTTTAGACTTTAATTTTAGGAGAAGAACAGTTGTCGGCAGCGTGGTCGAGTTGTTGAAGCGTTTTGCTTACGATCATTATGGTCTCGGTTCAAAACCCACTGCGCCATTCTGTTGTGTCCTTAGGAAAACACTTTACGGCGCTTTCCCCTGCTTGGTGGATTTTGGCAAGCAGTTCTAAATTACAGTCGTATCTCTATTAAATTTCAAGCGGACAGCAATATCTTGCCATCTCCAGAAGCAGGTCGGGATAATTGCTTAACCTATATATTAGCGCCTTCGTCGCTTTCGTGCGAGTCAGGAGGATAAATACAGCGATAAAATAAAATAAAACATTAACAAAGACTTTAATATATCTGATATCAACAACAGCAAAATTTACAAGTTTCTTCATTTAAACATAAATTTAAACTTAGCAGCAGACAGTGCCGCTATTTCGGCCTTTAGAAAATAAAAACATTGAAGTATTTGAAGTATGACATATTGTTTTTGATTTATCCTCATCGTTATTATTTCCTACGAGAACAAGGCAAACTGGAACTACGAGTTTACTATTTTTATGAAACATAACGCCAAATCCGATGCTACGGTGATGATAAAACCGTCAAATTTAATTTTTAGGTCACTCATCTATGGGACAGCCGAAAAGCGAGATGTTTTAACTTTTTTAAATGATTGTACACTTTAAAAAAATTGTTTATAGGTGAGTGACATTGTAAAATGCACTATTCCAATCAGTGGCCAATAAATTTAAGTTTAACTTTATTGATAGACCTAGAAACAAAAATATATAATTTTTGGTTACTCAATGTTCGGTTTATATTCTTCCATCAATCCTTAGGAATAATATCAAAATCAGACCCCTGATTCAACATTATTCCGAATATGAAAAAAAATGTCCTGATCTCGAATCTGATGTAGCTTTTCGTTGCTTCAATAAGCAAACTTTAATAGCAATAATCATACTTCAAACTAACTCTATAAATGTTTTTATTTTGCAGGAATCGAAAAGGCAAAGTCATTCATTCTTGTTGGGTTCATCGCCGTTCAAATGATTACTTTGTTGCACAGCATTAACCACTTCAAAAATGGAAATTTTCATGATTTCGACACTAATGAGTCGTCTCACCGATCCGATCTGGAATCAAGTAATTGCGCTGCTGACAATTACCGGCATTTCAATAGCGTCAATAACAATTCTCTTAAAAACGTTTGCATTGCTTTTGATTATTGTCATATTAAGAATTGCAGCAAGTCGGTTTGTGATTGCAGCTCCGGTTGCAAAAGCAGTTCCGAAAGCACTGGCCAAACGTCAAGCAGCAGACACTCCAAAGAAAACGAAAGCTCTGGCGATGCTGACCGCTTGCGTAATCCCGACAGTTTTGGTCCCCCGGACCGCTCTGGCAAAGATGATCGCTCTGGTCGCCGGGATCGTTCGGAGCAAGACGAAGAATCTGGAGAAGCGTCTGGAGAAAGCTCTGGAGAAGCTGGTTGCCATGGATACCTGTCTGAAACAAGGTACTTACATGAAAGCGTCGCAGGTTACAGCGGTGTTGTTGGCGATCACTTAAAGGTCTTGCAGGAAGTTTGCAACGATCCTGAAGAACGTGGAAAATCCGCAATAGACAAAATGACTGGTGAAATCTTGAAAGGCCTAACAATGGAAACTAAGCGGCATGAAAGAGAAAAAACTACATTAAACCTAAATTTACGACGGCAAAACAATGAGCAGCGAAAACAAAGACGCTTATTGAGAGAAAAACTACAAGATTTGCTGGATTTGGAGCGAACTTGTCAGAGTATGCCGTTGCAATATCGTCAGGACCTTCAACAGCTAAAAAGAGACATAATTGCCATGCAACGTCTTGTTCGAAATGCGATGTCTCTGCAGCGACAGCCACATCTCCCCCAAACACCACCGACATCTACGCCTTCGTCGTTACGTCTTGCGCTTCGAATAACAACTGATGAGCCGAAGACAGATACTTTCAGGTTTCTCCTCCTTAAGATTCCACAAACCTCTCCGCCGCACGTCAGCAATCCACAAAAATATTGCACGACGACATCCACGGCAGTGACGGGTTTTTCACAACGCACCCCCCGAATTACATCAGCACTCCATGCATATCAAACAAAACAAAACAGGGTAGAACCAACAGCCAGGATCTTTACGCAAGAGACCACCACTCAAGCGCACACGGAAGTAACAACGATCAATACCACGGTTCTATACACTCTGTATTCTGGTAGGCCTGCGGTAGTAGTTAAATTTCCCAAAGGCTATTTCGAAAGTTTTAGGAGTAGACCAAGCACTGTTGAGACATCAACAAGTTCACGTGTGACGTCAGCTAAACCAAAGCATCGAAAAAAAACAAATCAATCAAAAAAAAAGAAAAATTAACCTGAAAAAAACTTAGATTACTTTGTGCCTATCAGCAAAGCATATATAGGGTCGACATCGCTTATCTGTTGTATTCAAATTGATAAAATCAAACGTTGAAAAAGTAGACGATTTAAAGTTGAACATTAACAATTGGAAAATGGTTATAATAGTGTTTAACTGTCTCGTATTTAATAAACGCTTGTTTTTAATAATTGCAAATAACTTGAAATCGCGTTTTGCTTGGATTTCGAATAAATGTTTAACTTTTAAAGTGTTGTGTGGCTTTGGGTCTTACTAATCATCTTTTGGTCGAGCGTGGGCCCAAGTCAAGTATCTTTAAAAGCCTTCAAACCTCGCCTATATCCGGTTTAGATTAGAGATAAACTGTCACCCAATAAATAAGAATAATGAATTGAGACCTCGTTTATGCACGGGATTTTTAACGCCAGTTAACAATCACATCTGGCTTAAAAGCTTGGTACTTGTAAATATCTAGCGAATGTAGTACATTAAGAAAAAATTACTGATATTAATTGTTGTCTTGAAATTTTTTTGATTTGCTGAATCCATTATGACTGAACAGGAGTCTTTGTTTAACCAGAAGTTGTTAAACATTTTGAGATGCGCCCCCATTCATTACGCAAAAAAAACTCGTGCCCCCTATGATAATCGCAAGAAATTCAAGCCCCATAAAATCTATCAGAATTAAATAGAAAAACAACTAAATTTTGTCAAAAAAAAGCTTGTAACGTTTATTGGAAACGATAATTTTAATTCATGACTTTGTAGTAGATTATAAACTTCAGATCAGCTTTACACTAGAGTTTGTTTCTGTTTATTGTTTTTATACTGAAGAAGAAAACTTACTTACGCATATAATTCAATGAATGCTGAAGGATTGAACGTAAAGCTACAGTACTTACATTCCAGATGTGGAGTCGAGACACGCTGCTCCGAGACCGAGACGAGACTTTACATAGCTTCACAAAAATACATGACCTTGAAGAATCTTTTTCGCATTAGAAATATTACATTTAAGTGTCAAGACCCTGAACCAGATAGAAAAAACTTGCTTATATCATGATTATAAGATGTAATTGTCATTGAAGATCCTTTCTTGTAAAATTGGTCAATTCTAGACAAAAAGTATTTTAATTGTAAATACCAGGGCACCCTTATTCTACAAAAAAGCTCAAAACAACAAAAGCTATTATGAAAAAAATAATAACTAATGTAAATACTGTTACCTGAGACAATACTTATTTTAAAATTCTTATGTTCGTTTGGTATAAATCAGAGGTCGTTCAACTTCAATAAATAAAATAACAGGCTCTTAGCTAACCTTTTACATCAGGGATAACGATTTTTCATAGAATAGGTCAAAAAATGACAATCATATCAAAATTACCGTTAAGTGGGCCATTGGCTTTAAATTCGGCCAAAATTCAAGGTGAAGACCAAAAAGACAAAAAAAAGTTTTCACTTTTGATCAGCATCCAAAACCTGTATTTTCGGCCAAAATTCAAGTCAAAGTGAAGACTAAAAAAACAAAGAAAAACGTTTTTACGTCCAATTTGTCCTAAATTGCCAGAATTTTTCCGAAAATGCCAGAAATTTTAAGGTACAAGATGGGTCATTGAATTTTAACTAGTGGGTCACATTGCGAACAGCAGGTCAGTGGTTTGCCATTCCTGATATAAACAAAAACATAATAGTAGGCTACTAACAATCAAGTTAAAAAAACGGCCTAAAAGCCATTACAGCTAAAATTTGTAACTTTTGAAGTAAAATTAACCTTGTCTTGCAGTCTACCAAGTCTAACTAAAATCCACATCTGCAAGCCAAAAAAGACCCGGTTTTTGAGACATGACTTTAATGTTGGCCCTTTAAAATTCTTCCAGGAAAAAATGAAGTTTGGTAATGGATTCATCTCTTAACCCATTAAGTGCTTGCTGTAATAAATCAATCTGTTTTCTACAAGAATTCTCGTTTCAAACTAAATAATACTTTCCCAACCAAGCTAGCTCTTGAAAATCTGTACAATTCATTAACCAATGTGCTTACTTCTGATAGAGAATGAACAATAACAAAAATGATATTAATACTACTACTACATTACAAAGTAAGTGTTATACTTTTGCGTTTTTTTTTTTTTTTTTTTTTTTATTTGAAGTTAAGCTCATCTGATAACATGCTCAAGAAAAAATGTTTCAACTTGATCAGGTACATAAAATTTTTTTTTCTGCTTATAAACATGGAAAGAACGATTAAAGCTTTTCCAACCAGCTATGTACCAATCACTGTTAAAAAATTTTTACCAAAATCCAAAACTTTTTCGAAATTCTGTAACTATCAAAGACACCGCCGCAATTAAGCGAGCCACTCAAAGTATTTTGATAAAGGGTGGATGGGCAACCAGCGGCTCCAAAGCCACATGTAGCTCTTTAATCTCTTTGCTAACGCACCTGAGAATCTAGAAAATAGATAGTAACCCTTTAACGCCAAACGTATCGAATTGTTTATGTTTCAAGCAAAGGCTAGCGTTTGCGGCGCAAATCTTCTGACAAAGTTGCAGAAACGCCAATTTAATTTGGCATATAAAAGTAACCAAGTTTTATCTTCAAAATGATTACAATAATTTGGAAGATTTGTCCACAGTGATTAAATGTTTCGATCTGGATTCGAGACGCAGAGGTCCGAGACCGAGACCGAGACGAGACTTTTGAAAAACGTGTCTCGAGACATGTCTTGAGGTATCCACCTCTGATATATATGCACATATTTCGCCCAGAAATCAGTTGGTAACATAGCTATAAAACTGTTTTTTGCAATCAAGTTACATTTCATGTCAAATTTCTCCAGCAAATTTTAAGGGAAAGAAAATTTTTGTTCAGACGAAAACAATTTCTTGTCATCTTCAATTTTGGAAGTTCAGTGTTCATCAAATCTGTAAGTAGTGTTTGAAATCTTTTTTTAAATTTGCAGTGATCCTTCACCTCAATTTTAAGTACGCCCTTTAAGTTCAATTTTTTTTCTTAAAGGTAATATCTAGTTTAGAAAGAAAGAAAGCTTCATTTCCTTTTGAAATTTGACGATGCCTGAGCCCCAGTTTTGCCACGAAAGCGCTGATGACATCGTACTTATCGATACATTTATTATTCTTGCTTTAAAATCAAGTTTAAATCATTTAAGGCTTCAAAAGTATTTACGAGGCTTGCCAACGACAGAAGAAACTTTTTTTGATTTGATTGACAAAAGAAGATCACGTTTCCCATGAGTTTCAAAAAACAGCATGAATTTCTCTTTTATTTTATACACGTGGGCGAAACCACCGAACGGGCGTATGAAAGAGCAGAGTCTTATGATTGCAATCTTTCAAGGGAATAAATAACGTCCTAAAACCCATACACTCTCGGTGAATCATGCAATGAAATCCAACCGCATTGGGGGTTTTCTCCTTTATTTTTGGATGAATTAATTTCGAGACCCAAACATTGTCACACCACCATCAGCGCAAACAAGATCGCCGGAGGACGCAGAGTGCAATTGCCAAGCCAAAAGGTCACGGCTAAACATTACGATGAAAACTTTTTTTTGAAAATAGCAAGTAAAACTGGAATCATTTTGAAACCTTTTCGTCTGATCTCTTCAGTAGAAAACGTTTGAATGAAAAAGAATCGAGCCAAACTGAAAAAGAATTGAAACGAACCGAATCAAGAAAAAAAGTGTTTTTGTTGATTGAAAATGATTGACTAACGAAAAAAAAAGAAAGTTAAAAAAGTTTCAGGCTGAAAACAAAATATTTTTGTTTAAAAAAAAAAAAAGGGATAAAGTAGCTTCTAGAGCGGAAAGGTGAAAAGTAAAACAACCTCGTGCAATAACAGAGAACCGGTTGTTGCTGCAACGAAGAGCGTATTGCGTGTTGTCCGAAAGATGCTGGCCAATGGCATACTCGTGAAAAAGGCGATGTTGGAAGTTACCATTATCTTTGCACGGGTGAGGAAGGGTGTCTCAGCTTTGAAAGGAAGGGAAATTTGTAGCAAAATGGGGCATGTGCTGTTTGACACGCTCTTTCAAGGGTTTGGACGGGTAACAAACGTGCCGACTATCACAGTAGCACAAACGTTAGTGTTAATTTCAAAGTTTACTGTAGACCGCACAACGAATCCCTCTCTTCTTTAGCTCCAAATTCTTCAAAGTATAGGAAAGCTATCCGAGCCTTTTCAATCACATCGCTGACTTTCACACACGTCTTATAACTTTATAATATTTATTAAAGTTGAGATTTCGATATGAAGGTGTAACAGGCTTCCACAAGCCAACGACCACAATTATTTTCTCGACAATACTGCTTAAACGATGCAGTTAACTATACAACCAACGTGCCGCCAACGTGCTCCCAACGATGCAGCCAACGATGCAGCCAACGATGCAGCCAACGATGCAATCGCAAAACGAAAGTTACACAAATTTCGCTTGCGATCTACAAACTCACTCTACAAACTCAATTACCGAACCACTTCATCACCAACGATTGAAAGAGAAATTAAATTTACCAACATCTCAATTTATAGTGTGCTCGCCACGTGTAAGTGAGCCAATCAGATTTCATTAAGATCGCTGCACGTGATCTACTTATAAAGCAGTGAACGCACACAATAGAATTAATTAACAGGTTTCAAAAAAGACTTCTATGCAGTTAATTAACTTTTTCAATTTCAGTGCGAGTTCTATTCTTATGATTTTAACAGTTAGTATATAACATTGTTGCAATTAGGAGCAGGTTGCATGTCCTTCTGAAGCTGTTGGGTCGCAAAATTAACTGGCAGTTCGACGGCAAGATGGCAGTGTTTGACTGCCGTGTTTATTTGTTTTTCGAGTCTTGGCAAAACAGTTACCATCCAGAGAACATGGAGGTAGACTGAATATTTTTCCGCGTTGTAGATGGGCTTTGCATTTATTTATTTAATCTTTTAGATAAAATAGAATTAATTAGGTGCTCGGGTTACCTTTAATAATTAAAAAAATTGAATTTTGCCCAATTTTGTTTGCAATTCGCTTTTCAAGCAGATCATGACAGCCAGGTGAACCAATAATAACAATAAAATTAATTTTGCGTCTTTGGCGGCCTCAATCCTCAATTCTCTCTATTTTTTCCTACAGCGTACTCATAAAAAAAGAAACCAACCACAATTTTCTTTTCTCAGACGTTTTGTTATAATAGTTGCCTAAGAATCCGAATTTGTAACTTCGACATGTAGAAAATCTACTTTTACTGGTCAGTACGTACGAGGGGCATTCAAAAAGTAATGCACCCAACTTCATTATGTATAAACAAATTATAATAGCAACATGTATTATACATCAAAAGAAAGGTACAAGTGTGGGGATTACATTTTTACTTCTCCACATAGTCTCCACCTCTCTCAAGAGCAGCAGTCCATTTATGAACGAGGGCATGTATACAAGTGTTGTAGAACTCAGCCGGTTGATGTCTAAGTTAATTCAAGACAGCAGTTTTCACTTCATTGTCATTGCCATTCGGTTGCCCCGGAGTCCTTCTTTCATTGGACCAAAGAGGTGGTAGTCTGATGGTGCCAAATCAGGAGAATATGGCGGATGTGGTATCACAGTCCATCCAAATGAAGTGATGGCCTCCATTGTCCTGATGCTTGTGTGGGGACGTGCATTGTCATGCTGGAGGAGCACATTTGCCATGTCCAAGTTGGGCCAAACACGTCGAATTTTTGCTTTGAACTTCCTAAGAGTCTCAATGTATACCTCAGAGTTAATGGTTTCCCCTTTCGGCAAAAAATCCACAAGGATTATACCTTGAGAATCCCAAAAAACCGTGGCCATAATTTTTCCAGCAGAGTTTTGGGCTTTGAACTTTTTGGTCCTTGGTGAAGTTGGGTGACGCCATTACATTGATCTCCTTTTAGATTCAGGTTCAAAATGGTATACCCATGTTTCATCTCCAGTAATGATTCTTTCCAGAAAGGTGGGATCTCCATGGTGGTGTTCCAGAAGCTGAGTCCAGCAGCAAACTCTTTCAGTGTTGCGGTTCTCCGTCAGCTGTCTGGGTACCCTACGGGAACACACTTTTGAATACCCAAGGGACGCCACGATTAAATGGGCACTGCCTACGCTTACATCAAGCTTGGATGCCAGCTCCTCGACAGTAATGCGCCTGTCAGTTCTTATCAACTCATCAGCATAAGTTTTGTTGTCAGGATTGACAGAAGTGGATGGGCGACCACTACGTGGCTTATCGGCTATGATGACTTTACCCACCTCTTCATGGTCTTCAGTACTTTTTTTAAATCGCTGTACCCATCTTTTTACATTACTATAGTCTATGGTATTATCCTTGTAGACATTTTTAAGCCGGTTATGAATCCTCAGAGGGGTTTCTCCCACTGCAACAAGGAATTCGATTACAGCTCTTTGTTTCTGACGAGCTTCAAGAGGGGCAGCCATTTAAAAAACTAGTTTAAGCTTTAAAAATCTGAAAATAAAAGAAAAACATATAACAATCGCAAAAAGGTGTGTCCTATCATGTTTGTGCCAAATATAAACAAGATTGGTAAAATCCTGTACGAGCAATGCACTTGAGTGCATTACTTTTTTAATGCATTGGTATTTCTTTAACCTCCAAAGGCGCTTAACCAATAAGAATTTTAAACTTTATAACTCTATACGGATTGCTTATTCTTCAATCTGACAATTTCTCCAAAAGAGTCTCAAACGAAAAGCTATTTTTGAATTCTGTACAGCAAATTATTTCTTCAATTTCTTTTGTCTTTACTAAGTTTTTAGTACAGATTTTTTCTAATACGCTAAAATAAAGAGTGCTTTTTTTCTAATCCCCCCCCCGGCAAATCAATTTCCGGCGCTCCTGAGTGCAGACATCCACAAAATTTTCCCAATGTTGTAGCAGATTTGAAACGTTAAAAATGCGCACCAATAAAAGAGGAAAACAGTTTTATTTAAATATAATTTCAATGCGATGTGATCCAAATGATACAATGTGATCCGAATGATGCGATGCGATTCAGAACGATGCTAAATTATGCGATGATTGCAATGCGTGTGGTTCAGAACGATGCGAATCTAAATGATGCTATGCGTGCGGTGCGATGCGATGTGATGCGATTTTAAATTGTTTTTACTTCCAAAAATCTTCTGCAACTACAACAAATAAATTCAAACAGTCTACTTCGTAACAGTCTTCTACAAATCACTTACAAACCGAATTCTTTTTTCTCGATAACTCACTGCGTAACAAAACGATTTACAATACAATAAATAAGAATAAAAACGCGCTTAAAGATAGTTGTTTGACAAAAAGAATGTGCGCGAAAAAAAAAGACTTCATTAATGATGGAAAGCGGTTCGAAACTCAAGTAAAGCTTGTTGTAACACCCAATGTGTGTTATTGTTGTAATAAACCTGGAGACAACACTAAATTACTAGCCGACAGCAATATCTTTGCATCTCCGGAAGCAGGTCGGGGTAATTGCTTACCCTATGTACAGCGCCTCCGTCGCTTTCCTGCGAGTCAGGAGGATAAATATAGAGATAAAAAATAAATAAAAAAATGAAATCTCGAGGAGCCTGCAAAACAGCATGTCCTCTTTAATCGAAACGAACGTAGACTAACAACAACGACAATTGGGCAATGTTAGTTGTTCTATCGCGTGGAATTGAACAAAAAGTGAGATTTGTAATTTTCGGAGAACTTGACATTCAATTGTTTTTTGCAAGCTCATCATCAGGTTTTGACTGTAAAATCCAAGAGTGAAATTTTCACCATCTTCTTACTCTATGTTTTTCCCAATGTACAATTAGCTGCTTTTAACATGCACGGTTTAATTAATGCTTTACCAGTGTTGTGAGGTTTCTTCGCTTTAGCAATCACGTAAGCAATTTCAAATGACGCTTTTACTATTTCTGCAGAAGAAAATTGGCGAAATGAATTACTTGCCATTTTCAGTTTTTTCCGACAGTGTTTCTTTCCTTGAAAAAAAGCTAAAAGCTTATCTTTATGGTCAAAGTGTTTTGTCTAAAAATGACGCTGCAAACTATTTGGTGACATTGCATGATTGCTGAGATTTTCATAGAATATCATCCTTATAGTATCACTTGACTATTTACCATGGAATCTATAAATTCATACTTTAAATAATAACTGTCATGTCTTCTCTATTTTCAATTTATTTTATGTCAATGCAATTATCTATTCAGTTTGCAGCCAGTTGTTCGCGCCTTTTAATGACCCTTTCACGCCCACAATGGAGGCGAGGCCCCCCAATTTAAGAAGCGCTGGTTTACCGGCAGCACGGTTGAGTGGTTAGAGCCCCAGAATTGTGATCGATATGGTCTCGGTTAATACCTTAATCGCGCCATTCTGTTGTGTTCTTGGGAATGACACTTTACGGTACTTTCCCTGTTTGGTGGTCTTGGCAAGCAGTTCTAAATTACGGTCATAATATCTTGGCATCTCCGGAAGCAGGTCGAGCTAATTGCTTACCCATATATTAGCGCCTCTGTCGCTTTCCTGTAAGTCAGGAGGATAAATATAGAGATAAAATAAAATAAATAACCACTAAACCTGGACGATGATTTACCTAGTTGACCTTACATGTATGCGGTTGTTTGAAAAACGTGGAAAAGTTACCATTCAAAAAAATAGCCCTTTTGTCAAGTAAGAAAGTGGTCGTCATCGTTTGGATGAGTGTCCACTTCTGGTTGGACACAGAAAGGACTAGGACCCATTTTTTAAGTTGTGCACTTTTTCATGCATTTTTATCATTAATATTTTTTAAAATACAAAATTAAATAACAATTTATAACTAAATTTTCAGCAACAACATTGCTATTTTATACTTAATCATTGTAATATCCTGCTATTTTATACTTAATCATTGTCACCACCTAAATAATAAAAAAGAACATAAATTGATACAAATTAGAGGAAAAAGTCATAAACCTGATTAGCCAAATACCAGAGTTTAAAATTTACCAACTTGATTAAAAAGCAACGTTTTTGATTTTAATGTCTCACAGGAGCTGGTTTCTCACTGTACCGGTATCACGTATTCGATAGGTTCTAGGCTTAAAAGTAAACAAATCTAGATCAAACGATTATTGGATTAACTTGATTTCGCCAAAGAAATATCTTAACAGTTCCGTTTAAAATATTCAAAATTATGAAAAAGTTTTTACATTAAAAGACCGGAATAGACGACTACATTAATTAAAAAACATTAGCAAGTGGGCAAAATATGTATGAGGGAAGTACTGTACAACTAGTACAGGATATGTATGAGGGAAGCGAAACAGTGGTGAGGTGTGCAGTAGGAACTGCAGAAAGTTTCAAGATTAAGGTTGGACTGCACCAGGGATCAGCGTTAAGTCCATTCCTGTTTGCAGTGATAATGGACAGGCTAACGGATGAAGTAAGGAGAGACCCACCATAAACGATGCTGTTTACTGATGATATTGTGATTTATGAAGAGACCAGGGAAGAAGTGGAGCGGAGATTAGAATTCTTGAAGTATGCATTGGAAAGAAGAGAGATGAAAGTAAGTAGGTCAAAGACCGAATATCTTTGCATAAATGGAGGAAATGATGACGAAACAGTAAAGACGGAGAATGCAAAAGTGCCAAGAGTAATGGAATTTAAGTATTTGGGATCAACGGTGCAAGAAAGTGGTGGTTGTGAGAGGGAGGTAAAGAAGAGAGTACAGGCAGGATGGAACGGATGGAGAAGAGTATCGGGAGTAATCTGCGACAGGAGGTTACCAGCTAGAGTAAAAGGAAAAGCGTATAGTTCAGTAGTAAGACCAGCAATGGTATATGGACTTGAGACAGTGGCAGTCACAAAAAAACAAGTAGAAGAGATGGAAGTCGCAGAGATGAAAATGTTGAGATTTGCTATGGGAGTGACGAGAAAAGACAAGATTAGAAACGAATACATCAGGAGTACCGTTAAGGTAGAACGGTTAAGAATGAAGATGAGGGAGGGCAGGCTGAGGTGGTATGGACATGTCATGAGGAGATACCAAGAGTATGTAGGAAGAAAGATGATGGAAATAAAGTTACCGGAAAGAGGAGAAGAGGGAGACCAAAGAGAAGATTTTTAGATGTAGTGAAAGAAGATATGGGGAAGTTGGTACAAAGGAGACGGATGTTGAAGACAGAAAGATGTGGAGAATGATGATACGCTGTGGCTACCCCTGACTAAAGGGAAAGGCCGAAAGGAGAAGAAGAAGCAAGTGGGCAAAATCACAGCGAAAAATATTAATACACACAAACAGTTAGCTAGTATTGAAACTTTCCTTATCAATAAAATTTTAAACAACTCAAATTCACAATCATTGCGCCTTGTACTTATTTGAGGCTAAAGTTTGATCGAGAGTTTCTCGAAAAAAAGAATGCGGTTTTCCATCGGTATCCATAGGCGTACCAGCCAAAAAAATTTGGGGCAGCAACGAAGTTTTGCCCAAATTTTGTGACAAATGCCTAAATCATGATTTTGTAGTACTTTACGGAAAGGACAAAAACATTGTTTGAGATTCTCGGACGAAGACCAAATTTTGTCCCAAAATCATGCTGTTCTCTAAAAAAAGATCTTCACCTAAATTGGGTAACTATTTTTTGCAGTTGATCATTGTCACTGGCGTAAAATTTGTGACTTTGCCCAAATTTTTCATATCGCTACCCGAAAAATTTGAATTTTGTCTAAATCTCGAAAATTTGGTGGGGCAATTGCCTCCCTGCCCCCGCCAGGTACGGCTATGTTGGTATCTACAAGAAACCCTATGGTTACGCTGTTGTTATCATTATTAATGGCTGGTGAGCATCTTGAACCAGTCAAGAACCAGTTTGCGTATGTCTCTTTGACGAATTAATCCGTCAGTAGTTTTTACAGTATGCTTTTTTACAGTCTATTTGTTTTTAGCCAGAACCTAGTGTTTAAAGAACTTTAGTCTTGCAGCAGACTTGTGAAGTTTTTCAACAGACTCTTGCGAGGAGAGAAGATGCCAGATGAATGGAGGAGGAGCGTGCTTGTACCTTTGTACAAAGGTAAAGGAGACATCAAAGAATGTGGAAACTACCGGGGGATCAAGTTGATGAGCCACACTATGAAATTGTGGGAGAGGATAATAGAAGCAAGGATAAGGAAGGAGGTGACAATTGCTGAGCAACAATTTGGGTTCATGCCAGGAAGGAGTACCACCGATGCAATCTTTTGTCTAAGGATGCTGTTGGAAAAATGGACTGAAGGGCAGAAGGCAGTGCACTGTGCCTTTATTGACCTGGAGAAAGCATACGACAGGGTACCCAGAGAAGAAATGTGGGAATGCTTGCGGTTAGCTGAAACATCAGAGTGCTACATAAGGATTATCCAGGATATGTACGACGGAGCGACAACAACTGTGAGAAGTGCAGCAGGGTTGACTGAAGAATTTAAGGTAGGTGTTGGACTCCACCAAGGTTCAGCACTCAGCCCATTTCTTTTTGTCGTCATTATGGACAGGCTGACGGAGAACATCAGGAAGGACGCACCATGGGATATGCTGTTTGCAGATGACATAGTTCTGTGTAGACAAAATCATAGGGAGCTAGAGGAGGACCTGGAGATTTGGAGAAATGCACTGGAGAGAAGAGGCCTGAAAGTGAGCCGGAGCAAGACAGAATATATGAGGGTTGGGGGTGTGGATGATGGAGAAGAGTTGAAGTTGCAAGAAGAAAAGGTAAAGAAAGCCAAAAACTTCAAATACCTGGGGTCAACAGTTAGTAATGATGGAAGATGTGAAGAAGAAGTAAGGAGAAGGATCCAAGCAGGATGGATGAGTTGGAGGAAGGTATCTGGAGTTCTGTGCGACAGGAAGCTATCAGCAAAGGTTAAGGGTAAAATATACAAGAGTGTTGTTAGACCAGCCATGCTTTATGGAATGGAAACGGTGGCAGTGACTGAACGGCAAATGGGAAAAATGGAAATTGCAGAGTTGAAAATGGTGAGATGGGCACTGGGAGTGACAAGAAAGGACAAGATAAGAAATGAATATGTGAGAGGGACTGCAAAAATTGCAAAGCTGGGAGAAAAACTTCGGAATGTGAGGCTACGTTGGTATGGACATGTAAAAAGGAGAGAAGAAGACTACGTGGGGAAAAGGATGATGGAGATGGCAGTGCCAGGCAGAAGGAAAAGAGGAAGGCCAAGGAGAAGGTGGATGGATTTGGTGAGAGAAGACATGGAAAGGGTTGGAGCTAGGGAAGGAGATGAAGTAGACCGAGTGAAATGGAGATTACTATCGCGCTGTGGCGACCCCGAGTAGGGAGAAGCCGAAAGAAGAAGAAGAAGAAGTCTTGCAGCAGACTATTTGTAAAACCGACGTAAATAAAAATAAACACAGCTTTACTTTAGTGCAGGTATTTTGGTAAAACTAGTTCAACTTGGGTAAAACCTAGAATTCCCGAATAAGGTTGTAGCACTAATCTTGTCGCTTTGTGTCCTTGAAAACATTTTATTGAATTTTTCTCTTTTGTTAGATGTTAATAAGCAAATCTCAATCACTCTCATAAATTAATAGGACTAAAAACAAAAATTTTAACAAGACAAATATTTATTGAAATTTGGAGTCTGCGAAGCAGGTCATTTGCCGATCGGTCAACATTAGCGCCTTCGACATTGTCCTGTGAGTCTGGATAATAAATAGCCAATGATAATGACATGATGATAAAGATGCAAATGATTTTTTAACGACCGTTTTTAAAATTATGAAAACTTAAAAAAACTCTTTTGAATAACCTAGCATACGTGAAAACTGTCGAGAAAAAAGAAATACTTTATGATCATCATTTTAAACCAAACAATAGCGATGGATTGTTTCTTATTTATTAAATATTTTTGTAAAGAAATTTAAATTTATTTAAATTTACTGCAAAGCACGACAAAAATAAAATTAAAATTGTATGGCTACAGTTACAAAATCAGTAATTGTTAAGAGAAAAACAATAATTTCCATAATAAAATAATTTTAAGTTTTATTCATCAATTCAAGGTGTGCTCTTTCATTCCAACATTTTCACCTTCTTTAGTTTCATTGTAATATTCGCCACATTGTACTCTTGATGTTTTTCTTTAGTACAGAAATTTAACCCCGCGTTGTGATTCAAAACTTGGATTATTTTTTTTGCTTTGGTCGCCGTAAAAATTGTCCAAATCCTTTCGTTCGCGATAAGTTTATTTGCCAAAAGGTTGTTTGCGGCAAGCTTCTTGGTGCACAAGTAGTGCTTGATGTTGCTGTTGGCTCCCAAATAAAACTCAGCTGGGGCGTGGTTGGGGGGGCAAGTTGGCAAGATGATCGCGGTTGAACATGTTGCAAAAAGTCCCGATTCGTCAGGGGTGAAGATCCTTGTATCGACACTTCGCTCGGTGTGTTTTGCAAATCAAGCCGCTGCGTTGTAAAATGCAGCGACGATTGTGGGGCGGTCGTGGGTAAACGTTCTAGAGACAATAGAGACATCAGGTTTAAAAAGCAACGCTGAAGATTTTCTATATCTTGTTTCAATTCTGAAACCATCAACTGATACCGGGGCACCATTTTTCTGCAAGTTTTTTCTAAATCCTTTAAAACTTTCATTCCTTTTTTTACTTCCGGAGTTTCATCGATGTTCAAATAATGTTGCAGCCTAAACTCTTCCATCAAAGAATCACTTATCCCTCCATATTGCTCTATGTGTTTTTTAAAATTGCTAAAAAAATTGTGTTTATTCGAGTCTTGATTGACGGAGAAGGTTTCTGGGGAGTCGTATCTCCCACGATATCCGCTAACAGAAGCCTGATTATCATCGCTTTTCAAAAGATCTCGACTGAACAAGGATATAAGTTCCCCAGTTTTTTCACCGTCTTCACTCATGTCGGCGTCGCCTGAATACTGGCCCTCGCCAGAGCCGCCGCTACCTTCGCCCGATCCGCCTTCTTTCCCGCCATTGTTTTCACGGTTTCCTTCGCTCGATCGACCTTCGAAACCGGAGCAGGTGGCGAAGTCATTGAAATGGTCAATAAAGTCAGATCTTTTGTTTTTTTTTAAGTTTTTGCTGCTAGAAGATATCCCCGTCTTTTTGGAACTGCTTTTCCAATCAGAGTTGAAATCGCCAATGGACTTGCTGCAATTCTTGATGCGATCACAATCAACACTGACGCGAATGTTCTTTATGGAATTATTGTTGTTCAAATGCTGATGGTTGTCATTGCTATCATTTAACTGCAGACCGCGTCGATGCGATGGGTAATTGCAAGCGTTAAAATTTTCATATTTCATCACGGCATTACAGTAATTGAGGTCATGGAAAAAAGTGATTGCTTGAATGCCGATGAATCCGACAAGAATAATTCCTGTTTTTCAAGAAAAAATATTTAGAGTTATTTTCAAGACTGCGATTAACTTTATTCTGTTTTGGGAAAGATTCCACAAAATCATTTTTTATTTTATCTTTTAAATTTTAATTGTTTAGTTTTGAGTTTAAATTAATTTTTATTCATGAATGGCAGTGCTTTGTTGGTTTTAGATATCACTGCACTGTGTACCAAATAATTAAAGGATACCTTCAAAAATTTTCTATTTATTGTAAAACGAGACTATTTTTTTAAACGTTTAATTAGAAGTTTTATTAATGGCACAGTATTTTCAGACAAAATGATGCAGTTTTAATAAAAAAAACTAGAGGAAAAAACTATTATTTTTAATATGCTGTTAATTAAAGATAAACCGAAATTAAAGTTTAACATGTAAAAATTATTTTAAAAATACCATTTTACCAATGTGCAAGTTCGCAACTGATGAATAGATCGAGGAAAGGTAAAAATTTAATCCGGACTTGAGATAAGCTTCGACAATTTGATTAGAAATGTTAACCACCCACTTCTTAGAAGCAGATTTATAGATTGAAGGACTTCTTTCTTTGTTTGTCATTTTTCGATCATTAAAACAATAAAAACAGTATCTTCAAACAAAATAAATAGGCTTTTTTAAAGATTAAACCGATATTAAACTAAATATACACTAATATAAGCAGCAACTTTTGGCATTCGAGGGTAACATGAAAAATTTGTATCCTTCAGCTGATAATCTCTTTAAGCAACAAGTCGTGGATTTAGAACATAAATCAATATATATAGCGACTAGACATCTCAGGGCTAGAACCAAGTTCCACACCTTCTTGTGTTATTCTACAGCAATATGTACCTATGCTGCAGTCTTAGAGCATTGATTCAATTTATGTCAAGTCATAAATTGAGTTTACTATAGCTATTTCTGCAATAAAGCGCGATACAGTTTTGGCTTAGCTTTTTAAGCCAGCAAAGGAAAGAAGCCACAGAAAACTTTTAGCCGAATAAAAAGTTTTTTCATAATTTAAAGCTGTGCGGTCCAAGATTGTCGCTACTACGAGCCACTTTTCACATTCATATAAACTCGCGAGCCATAGCTAGTTGGAAACCATTTTAGAATTCAGAAAACAATTGTCAGAATGTTTTCTTTGCTTTTTTGATCTTCACTTTAAAACGATGTGTTTTCAATCATTTTCCTCAGCTTTCCGAGATTGGAACAACATTCGAGAAGATCAAATTAAAAAAGGTCTTTACTTGCCAATTACGGAAATAAACGCTTATGACCACAGTCTTATCACATCTTTTCTTATCTCATCCTATTCCGTGGTGTAATTACGTCCGTGGTGTAAGTACGTAATTATATCCGTTCTTATCACATCCTTTTCCGTGTGTAAATACGTTGATGTAAGTATTTTGTTCGACAAGTGGCGGAAATAAAAAACAACTGAACTGAACTGAACTGAACTGAACCTTCGTTTATTTTTTAATTTTTTTGGAAAAAGATCAGTCGTCGCAATGCTAAAAAGTTCGGAACGACAAATAGGTTAATGAATTTCAAGATGTGCGGTTTGCCATTGCTGATGCATAATAATTAAAATTCTTCCGTGGGGGCTTGCTGGCACCGACATGTGGCCCGCGGGCCTGCATTTAGACCATACTGATTTAGACAAAAGAAAATCTTACCCGATATATATCAGCATGCTCTAAAATAAAAGTTGCAAAATTTTTTCAGTAAACAAGCAAAAATAATGAGTTAAAGCTCAAATTAGAGATTAAATATTAACCAAAGATAAAAATGTTTTCTCTTTGAAACTCCATGCTAAAGGCGACTGCGTCCTATCAAGCAAGATAAATTACGATGTTTAGTAAAAATGAGACTTGATGATAAACTTAATAAAAACTGTAATTGGTTTGTTAAAAAATTGGTTCCACCATTAGTCCTTTAATCCGAAAACACAAAAAATTGCTTTTGACTGTATGGGTATAAGCAAGTAAATTTTAAGCAGCATCCATAGTCCAATTTGAGCCCTTAAAAAAAACTCAAATAGGCCCACAATCCAACAAGTAGGTGGCTTTAATAAGTCAAAAGCAATTAGACTATTTATTTACTATTGGGTCTCTTCAAAAAGTTGCCCTTTTGTGTTTTGCATATACTTTATTCCTGTCTTCATAATACTCATGGCTCAGCATTAAGTTAAAAAATCTGAATATTACATTCTCATTTATATAAGCTTTATCCTGAACAAGACTTATTTCAAACCGTTTAAGACTTTAAAAGTAGAAACTTCGATTTCGCGACCTAACAGAACGAATGCGTCTTAATTTTAAAATATAACTATTTCAGTCCAAACAGTGCATTTAATGATGAAAGAGATCGCAATTTTCTGCATTCCGGGTTCGTTTCCTGATTAGTTCCGTCAAAATTGTACCAACAGTCGCTTAAGATTGCGCCGTTATCTCAAAAAGCAAAACTACATCTTTACTCAAAGCAACACATTGTTAAAGCAAATACAATGTAAATTATTTTTTTAGAAACAATGTTATTAAAGTTCAGTGAGATAAAAAATCAACGAAGCCAAAGTTTGGACGAAATTTCTGGATCACGACCTAAACACCGTTGTTGTAAAATGGTTACGACACTCTCAGGATGAACACAAAATCTTTGTTCCAGATCTTAGCTTAAGACAAAAAAACAAAAAAGTATTTTTCACTTTCACCCCTAATGGTGCTTTCTCGTAGCCTGGGCCGTGAGTAAGTCTGTTCATTGGTACTAAAGATGACAGACCGAAACCAAACCTATCAAAACGAAATGGTATCCACCCATTCCGATGTTCAGTGTGGGTCTGGTAATTGGGAAACGTCCTTTTCAGGACGGGGCAATGCCAGAATAAAACTGCCCTTTTCAGGGCAGATTTCCAACAAGTTCCGAAGACTCACTATTCTTTAGCTGAACATCGAAGGCCTCACTGCAAGCAAGATGAACGTTCTTCATCACTTCGCTATGCAGTCTGAGACACTCGTCATCCTACTACAGGAGATCCCCTCACTATTGCAGAGAAGTTGATACTTTCAAACTACCAACTAGCTGGGTCTTTTTTAAGCAGGAAGCATGGCCTTGCCACGTTTGTCCACGAGCGACTGAGATACAAGTTTTTTGAACCAATCTTTACCGACATCGGAGATCGAGTGGCTGTGTGTGGACGTTGATGGTTATAAAATAGTCAACGTCTATAAACTACCACCAATGCGATTGCGAACCCTGGATCTCCCAGTGTTTCCTCACCCCGGTCTTTACGCTGGCGATTTTGACTGTCGTCATGCTGACTGGGGTTACGATGACAACAGTCCGGACGGTAATTGCTTGGCTGGTTGGGCAAGTATTAATTGTCTTGCCCTCTTATATAATGCCAAGGACGCTGCCAGTTTTTATTCCGGCCGTTAAAACACTGGTACCAATCCAAATCTAGCTTTCGCCAGCGTAGGTCCAAACAGTCGCTTACCGGATAGACGTGTCCTTGACAAGTTCCCCAGGTCACAACATCGGCCTTCGCTTATTACACCACTAAAGCTTGCTATGGCAGTGCCAAGCATGCCTGTTAAGCGATGGAACTTCCGCAAGGCCAAATGGAGTCACTACATTGCTTTGACGAATAAATTCGCAAAGACTTTGTTGCCGCCTGATCCACTTGATGTGGATGCGACTTACCAGGACTTCTGTAACACCATTAAAAAAGCAGCCAAAAAGACTATCCCACGCGGGTATCAAAATAACTATGTTGCGTGTTGGGATGCAGAGTGTGAATCCCTTTATAAAACCTTTCTGCAGTCTCCTCAGGAAGACGCTCGAGTTTGGCTGCTGCATCTCTGCTTGCCAAGTTTGACAGAAAGCGAAGGGATCGATGGTCCGAGGCAGTTCGGAGCATTGACTTCTCACACTCTAGTCGAAAAGCGTGGAGTATTTTGAACAACCTTACTGGTAGGTCACGACACTCTCACGTCACTGTCCTCTTTCAACCGATGCTATTGCATCTCAGCTGGTTAGAAATGGGAAATACGAAGCTGTTGACCGCAAGTCATCTCGACTTGTCTCTCAAAAAATGTCTGACCTTTGGAGGGCCACAACACCAGACGCAGTAAATATCTCTGACAATTTTTCACGGAGAGAACTTGTTGCTGCCCTCCAACATTTAAAACCAGGTAAAGCTCCGGGTCCTGATTCCATCTTCCCCGAGCTTATACTCCATGCCGGATCTGCTTTGAAGTCCTGGTTACGTGAGTTCATTTCTTCCTGTTTGCGCCGACTCAAAATTTCCAAGATCTGGAGAAGAGCGCTTGTGGTCGCAATCCCAAAACCAGCAAAGCCTGTGGGAGACCCAAAGAGTTATCGACCGATATCTCTGCTCTGTGTCCCCTACAAGATCCTCGAGAGGCTTATCTACCCCCGCGTTGAACCGTTAATCGACCCACTGCTCCCTAAAGAGCAGGCTGGTTTCCGACGCGGGAAGTCAACCGTAGATCAAGTTGTTCTGCTAACCCAGAACATCGAGGATTCTTTCGAGGCGAAAAAGAAGGCCGGTGCCGTATTTATCGATCTGACAGCTGCTTATGACATTGTCTGGCACCGTGGCCTTACCTGCAAGCTGCTGAGACTACTTCTGGATAAGCACATGGTCAGAATGATTATGGAGCTTATCTAAAATCGAAGTTTTACCCTTACCACCGGTGACAGCAAGCAAAGCAGACTACGCCGTCTTAAAAACGGCGTTCCTCAGGGATCGGTCTTGGCTCCCCTCCTATTTAACATCTTATACGTACGATCTTCCTTTCATGATTTCCAGAAAGTTTGCTTATGCTGATGATTTAGCATTGTTGCATTTTTCTGGAAATTGGAAGGACTTGGAGGAGACTTTAAACCAAGACATGTCTACACTTTTAGCGTATCTCCAGACTTGAAGCTCAGTCACACTAAGTCGGTGACGGCAGCCTTTCACTTAAATAATCGAGAGGCCAAACGTGAGCTAAAGGTCTACAACAACGGTAGACTTTTACCGTTCTGTCAAACCCCTACTTACCTTGGGGTAAAATTGGACAGATCGCTCACGTTTCGTCATCATTTAGTGGCATTGTGCAAAAAACTATTCTCGCCCGTCACACTGTTGAGGCGACTCGTGGGCTTGGATGGGGTGCTGGTGCTAAAACACTACACATAGCCACCTTATCTCTAGTCTACTCAATAGCTGAGTACTGTGCGCCAGTCTGGTGTTGCAGTGCTCACACTCGCCTCATTGACAGTATCTTGAACGACACCTTGCGCATAGTAACTGGATGTCAGCGTCCCACTCCAACGGATCCTTTACCAATACTCTCAGGCATTCAGCCAGCTGAGCTTCGCCGACTGGGAGCGGCACTCTTCTTGGCTCACCGTTTATCTCTGGACTCCGATCATATCTTGTATGGTCTTTTGAGTGGGTCCTCAGATACTCGCTAAGTGAGACTTCAATCTAGACGCCCATTTGTGCCAGCTGCACGGAATCATTTGGACAACCTTGCCAGACTTGGCATTCGTGCCTCTGAATGGACAAATCACAAATGGAAAACGGAGTATTGGGAAGGTGCTTCCAGGCTCCGTGCTTATGTGCCCGGGACCGATGCCAGGCCTGTTGGGATGGGCTTACCCCGAGCAGATTGGGTTAAGCTCAACCGCCTGCGAACTGGTGTTGGACGATTCCATTCGTCCATGCATAAATGGGGTCTCGCTCCTTCACCGAATTGCGAGTGTGGCGCCTCTGAGCAAACCGCATACCATGTACTAACAGCGTGCCCTATACATCGGGCACCACATGGAGCACGAGGTCTGACGGTTTTGGATGACAAAACTCGATGGTGGCTTAATGACACCATTGCCAGCATCTGATTCAGGCAGTTCAGCAGCCTGGGATAGTAAAAAGATAAACTCTCGGCCCTGGTCCTGTTTGTGTCTGACCTGGAGAAGATACCCTTCAAACGACGACGATACGACGACCCCTGGTTTAACGTTCAGGGTATAGTGAGATTAATTCAAAACAAAGTAATTTAAAAAAACAAAGTAAGATAAAAGATTGGTAGGTATAACTGTAGAATGTAGATATTCAAAGCAAAAAAAAAGAAATATCAAATACAAAGCTCTGGAAAAACGTATTCAGTTTTCTTGAGCAATAAAAGTGTACTTCAGAAGAGTGTAGCTGATACCATCGTGCGATACCAGTTAAAAATTGTTGATCACTTTTTCGAGTGAAGCAAAAAAAGTTTTGATTAAATCAATTTGTTAAATAAAATATTTAAAAATTAGATTCATTTGGAACAAAAACATCAGTTCTAACGTCAGTATTTTTGCAATTATTTTTTCAAACCGTGTTTCGGTAGCTTGAACGTAAGCGATTACAACAAAACTCTTTTTATTAAAACAAAACAAAACTTATCTCTATTAAATTACAAGCTGACAGCAATATCTTGGTATCTCCGGAAGTAGGTCGGGGTAATTGCTTAGCCTATGTATTAGCGCCTTTGTCGCCTTCCTGCGAGTCAGGAGGATAAATATAGAGATACAAATAAATAAATAAATAAATAATAAATAAGAATAATGATTAAAAGGCAAAGCTTTGCGTTATCGAAGCTTATTTAGTAGCGTGACAAATTATGTAACATAAATGAAAAGGGATCTCGTGCTTCGTATCACAAGTATACAAAATTATTTGGTTAAACACGGATCTAAAATGCCTTATTGGTGAAGGCACCCAATCAATGAAACATAATAAAAATCACAATTTCAATTTATATTCAACATTGTAATAATAATAAACGACAAGCGCCTGTTTCGATCTTGTTTGATCTCGTCAGGTATATATAATTACGATTACAAGTAGAAAAATAGATGTAAATTTGGAAATGATAACAAGCCGAAATAGTTGATTGCGGTAAAATTTGATGAAAAGCCAAAGAAATCAACGAGAATATAATGAACTATGAGAATCCCAATGCAACTCTTTTGTAAATTTGGAATTCTAACTATTAAAATTAAAAGGCAAATTAATAAGAAGAATTTCGGACGCCAGCGAAATAGTGGAATAACAGAATGACGTTGTCTAAGTAACCTAGATCGAATTATTAACCAAATTGTGCTAAAAAGTGGGAAGTTATTTGAAAAGATTACTGAAAATTGAAATTAGAAATTGGTAACAAGTGGGAAGTTATTTGAAAAGATTACTGAAAATTAGAAATTGTGATTTTTATTATGTTTCATTGATTGGGTGCCTTCACCAATAAGGCATTTTAGATCCGTGTTTAACCAAATAATTTTGTATACTTGTGATACGAAGCACGAGATCCCTTTTCATTTATGTTACATAATTTGTCACGCTACTAAATAAGCTTCGATAACGCAAAGCTTTGCCTTTTAATCATTATTCCTATTTGATTCGATGCGTTATCAGCTTCAAATTTTACTGCCATAATGAATGGATTCAACGTTTTATCAACTTTAAATTTCTTCCATGGATTCGACGTGTTATCAGCTTCAATTAATTCGACGTGTTACCAATTTCTAATTTCAATTTTCAGTAATCTTTTCAAATAACTTCCCACTTTTTAGCACAATTTGGTTAATAATTCGATCTAGGTTACTTAGACAACGTCATTCTGTTATTCCACTATTTCGCTGGCGTCCGAAATTCTTCTTATTAATTTGCCTTTTAATTTTAATAGTTAGAATTCCAAATTTACAAAAGAGTTGCATTGGAATTCTCATAGTTCATTATATTCTCGTTGATTTCTTTGGCTTTTCATCAAATTTTACCGCAATCAACTATTTCGGCTTGTTATCATTTCCAAATTTACATCTATTTTTCTACTTGTAATCGTAATTATACGTATATACCTGACGAGATCAAACAAGATCGAAACAGGCGCTTGTCGTATATTATTATTACAATGTTGAATATAAATTGAAATTGAGAATATTATGTTTCATTGATTAGGTGCCTTCACCAATAAGGCATTTTAGATCCGTGTTTAACCAAATAATTTTGTATAAATAATAAATAAAATAAATTTATCGCAAAGTAACCAAAAAAACTTACTTCCTTCTGCTGACGGCGGTAATTTCAGACAATACTGGCTACTTAGTTTCGGAAAAAAACAATTTGATTTCTATACTGTGACAATAAATTTACTTAAACTCAAACATAAGTAAATGTTTAAAATAAAGCCGAATTAATTTTTCTCTATACGTAAATCAAAACAGTTCTAACCTCACCTCCGGATGCTGGTCTACGTATCCCTGAGATTCACTGGTCGATAAACCAAATAAGAACCTTAAAGATTAGAGTTAATCGATCGGTGTTAAAATATTATTGTGTAATATGCACTACGTAAATGCAAAATTAAACGTACGAATTGCTCAAAATCATATAAAAACATTCTGTGTAATTTGCTTTCACTACTTGTAAGAATCGTTCACGTCGTTAGTTGATAAGTTTAACACAGATATATTATAAATAACTTAAAGGACTTACAGTGTCTCACCGCTTTGCGGCACATGTTATTTCGCTAATAATTGTTTGGGGATTTCATTTGAGATGCATCTTTTTCAATTTAAAATTAGCATAAAAAAGCTAGTACTTTTGAATGAAAGATACGCGGAGCAGGATTTTTATCGATCCATTTATGTGGCTATTTGCATGTGCACTACAAATGCATACTAAGATTGTTGATGAAGGAATAAACTCGTATTTTAAATTACATAAGAAAACACACGTTTCACGTCTTATTGGCTTCAGTTTTTTTCTACTAAACTTTGAAAAATAGTATATTTTGTGTTTCGCAGTAAAGTCAAGCTTGATAGATACAACATTCGATTGTTGAAAAAATATTTATAGAATCAGATATGATTAGTTGATTAAGCTTAGTTCCTATGCTAATAAAGCAACCCTAGAATCAATCCAAGAGTTCGTCACAGAAGGTTGGGTAGTCGATTATTATGCGCCTTCAGTTTTGGCACCAATAAAAATAGGTCGTCCAATACTTTAAATTGCTTTAGGACGGAAACAACCGTATCACCATAACTTAAAATTATTACAACTGAAGTGTGACAACCGTTTTAAGTTGATTTAGACCAGTGTTCTTCAAACTTTTTTCATCGAGACCTATTTTGAACAGGCAAATTTTTGCGCGACCCCTAAGAAAGGATCTTCACCTAGAATCCATTTCTGATTCTGCTATTTTTCCCAAAGTCTACGTAGAATCGATCGCTGATTCCGCTATTTTTCCCCAAAAATCAAGGTGTTCTCTAAAAAAAAAAAAAAAAAGGTCTTCACTTCGATTTCATCCCTGGTTTCCTTATTTTCTTCTCAAAATCAAGAGTTCTCTAAAATAAAAAGGTCTTCACTTCAATTTGCTGTTGTATTTCGCTATTTTTCTTCCAAAATCATGGTGATCTCCAAAAATTAAAATCTAAAATTCCGCGACCCCCAGTTTGAAGAGCCCTGATTTAGACTATGCAAGGTACCATTCAAGCTCTTAAATGGTACTTAATGCAAAAACCAAATTATTCAAAAACAAAAAGTATGGTTCCAAAACAATTACTAGAGTATTAAATTATTAATTATTTTTTGATTAATTTTAGCTAGTAGCTATAGAACCGGGGCCGGGAACCTATGGCTCGCGAGCCAGATGTGGCTCTTTTGATGGTGGCATCTGGCTCTTTTGTTGACAAGCATAAATTAGCGCACTTAAAAAAAAGATTTGCGCACACAAAATTTCAAAAGCGAAAACCTTTTTTCTAGAGATCACTACGCTTTTAAGATGAAAATCGAAAAATTAGAGTCAGATTCAGGGTGAAGACTTTTTTTTGAAATCACTACGTTTTTAAGACGAAAATTGAGAAATTAAAGTAAATAGTCAATAATATACGTTTTACCTTGCAAAAAAAGACCGAAGTTTGCTCACGAACAAATTTCTGCCCACACACATACAACTAAAAATTAGAAGAACATTGTATGGCTCTCACGAAAATACATGTAAAAATATGTAGTTTTTATGGCTCTCTTACCCAAAAAGGTTTCCGACGCCTGCTGCAGAAAATAAAGGCTACAAGAAGCTATATTTTATCAAAAGGCAATGAGCAAATATTTGCTATAAGCTATATCTTTAGTTTTCCCAAGTAATTAAATGGATCAAACTGTCAGAATATATCAACAAAAATTAACTAAAATTCATTATGTTGTGATATTTGTATAATTACGAACAAAAATACACATAAGCACAAGAAATAAACCAAACCCCACTATATTATTTGAAACAAGAATGTAATTATTCTACTTATTTCTTCAAAAAATATTGACAGAGACGCGTAAATGGTTATTAGTTGTAAATTAACAAAATCTGCTTACCATAATACAGTTACAAAATAGTTTGGTCATCTACCTGATTTTGGTTATAATTTAAGCTATTTAACATTGTACATAAATTAATTTTAAAAGCAAAATTACCGCGAGCTATAATGTAAAAGATATAGGATTTTTCATTTCAAGTTCGCGAGGATTAAATTTTATAACAATTTAATCAAAGAAAAGAAATGAAATAATCAAAGAAAAGAAATAATCAAAAAAAAGAAATAAGAAATGAAAAATCGCCAACTTGAAATGAAAACCCTATATTTAGAAAAATTTCTTTAAAACATAATTGCAGTATCCGACTACAAGAAATTGGTTTTCATTACTTAGCTAACAGGTTGTAAAATTTTATCTAATTTTATACTCCGAACTCAAATTCAAATCATAGAAAAAGCTATCCGCTTCATGACTTGGCTGCTAAAACAAACGAAATAAAGCCAAAGCTTGTTCGGCTTAGCAACGGTTGCCATGTCCTTTAAGTGGCTGGAAAAGGTCTATTTCTGACAAATGACAATGTTGTAATGTTTAATGACAAAGCCATTAATTGCAGTTATTTTACAGTAGCCTAATAGTTTGATTGTGCGTAAAGCGCCATATGAAATCCTGTCAAAACAACAGCTTAAGAGACGATTTTGCTTTTGTTTTCTAACGTCGCGCTCCATCTTAACCGATTGTTTGATGAAACGTTTGAGAAACTTCTCAAAAGCAGTAAGTTATAGAAGCGCATACAAGAACCCATAATAAAATTTTTGTGGATTCAGTAGTTGCAATATTCTTTTCCACCTCCCCAACAAACGCACAAGGGGTTCAATGCTGCACCGCATTTTTTAAAGGCTAGTCGACAAGGAAAGACTATGACTATTGCGCCACAATGGTTTGCTTTACAAGTATGGGTGCAAACAACGGATGGTTCCGTATAGCGACGAAAGACATAAAAAAAACTTTGCTTATTGGAAGGAGAAACGCGTTAGTGTCTAACGATCTGTGTCAATGTAATTTTGTTTTGCAAATTGTGTCAACTTTTATGAAAAGGTCGTTTTGAGACAATCGCTTTCAAGAGTAGGAATGATGGAAACATTGATTTACCTAAAGTGATATTACTGGACGGCGTAGTAATTACATTATGTCATTTCGTAAGAATTATTCGTTTTGCTGTGTGAAGTAATGAACATTAAATTGAAACAGAAAGCAATTGATGACCAAACTTATTTCAGAATATTATTAGTGCTCCTAGCAAATTTTGCCATTGTCAACATTTGAAAGATTAGACACGTCCAAATTAGTGATTCGAGTTGGCCTCTAGTGACTCTTTTTACAAAGATTTAACTAGTGCTGGGATTCAAAATTTTAATAGGTTCTCTATTGTTTAGAACTTATTGACAATAGGTTCCCTCATTATACAAAGATATAGAAATATAGATTACGTTAAATTTAGATCGGGTTCGCTGAACGTGCTGAAATTCTAAGAACCGGTTCGCGCTTACCCGTGCGAACCCCTGAATCCCATTACTGGATTTAGCCTTTTTTTAGTAAAGCAATTATTTTAAATCACCTGTAAAACGATAAATAAAGCTTGATTTACAAAAAAATTATATTACAATACATTAAAATCATGAAGTCACGTGTAATAAAGTAATAGAGTTCTCAAATCGATAAAACTTATGAATCAAATCTTTTAATATCAATATGTTAGAACGCAATCCGATAGATACCAAGCACAAGCAAAAAGAAATCTTTCCGACGGAAAACTGTTTTTTTTATATATTACATATAATACTTAACAAGACGTTTTTAAATCCTGTGATACAACACTTGCCCCTCTGTGTTGTAACGGCTGTTTCCACTGATGTTCTTCTCCAAATCGGTCTCGTGGAAGTACCAATAGTGCTATGAATTTTTGTAATTCTCTTACTAGTTCCATTTGTCTGCGGTTTAGCCGTCGTCTAATTCGTCGCAGTCGTCGAAGTCGTCGGCGTTGTCGGGCAAAATATTCGTCGTAGTCATCATCCGAGTCGCCGTTGTTCCAGTCCATGCTAACAACCGAGTCGTTGTCTTCCTCGTCGTCCTCCTCTTCCTCAAGGAACTCACCTTCGTCGAAGAACGCGTTATCATCTTCTTCCTCATCATCATCATCATCATCATCATCATCATCATCATCATCTTCTTCTTCTTTTTTTTCCTTTTCTTCTTCTTCCTCTTCCTCCTCCTCTTCTATTTCCTCCATCTCTTCGTCAACTGGTTCTTCACTGTCGTCATCTGTATCGGCACTACTGTCCTCTCCTTCATCTTCGTCATTATCGCTGTCAAACCATTTTGGTTCCACTACTTTTTTGCCGTCGTCGTCTTCATCATCTTGATTGTTTTTTTCTTTGTCGCTGCGGTCTTCTTTATCGTTTTCGTCGTCTTTGTTGATGTTGCAGTTCCCCATCAGGTTGAAATAGTTTTTATTATGGTTGTCATTTGCATCGCTACAGCTTTTGCAAATGTTGTTTTTGACGTTGCTGTCTAATGCATAAAAAATGGAGTAACGGTTTCCTTCGGTGATTTTGCTAAAATTATTTTTAATATTGTGTGGATTTTGTAACCAAAAGATATCGGTAGCAGCATAGACTTTATTGATACATTCGCTGAATTTTAGATTTAAAATATCATGGCTAAAGTTGTTATTAATCTTGTTAAAAAAATAAGTTTCGTTGTCTGTGTATTGCTTGTCGGAGAAATCAGTATTTAAAAGAGGAAAATTTGATTTATTGGATGCAAAACTTGCTGCAAATCCAAACTGATGGAATGGAGCTTCTTTGTTGTATTGAAGGGCAAGATTGTGCATTGGTAAAAACATTCGAATAAAAATTAATAAAAAGAAATTAACTAAATTGCTTTTCAAGCTTAATTATCTGAAACATACGTTCAAGTTAATTTTAAATGTTTATATGACATAATTTACCCAGTAGCAACTATTGGTGACTTTAATAAAATACACAAGTTTCTTATTCCAGTTACATATGCTGCATAGGTTTTGAAACTCTTTTTGCAGCCTTCAAATACCTCAAACAACAGCCAGGCTGAGCTGTAAAGAGCGCGGTATTCATAGTGCACATGATCAAAACAGTCGCGGTTCATATCCTAATCTCGTCGTTCTGTTACGTGCTTGAGAAAGACTGTTGACGGTACTTCACTCGGCTTGGCGTTCTTAGCAAGCCGCTGCAAATTTTATTTAAACTGTATAAAAATTAAAATACCAATAAAAGACTTTTAAATTAACTCCGAAAGTAAGTGGGGGTAATCACGTGACGGTTGCCATAAGTACAACGCCTGCGACGTTTTCCTGCTAGTCAAAAGGACAAATGGGTAAAAAAACTGGGTAAAACTGGACAGATCGCTCAAGTTTCGTGACCATCTAGTGACATTTCGCAAAAAACTATCCTCACACTGCTGAGGCGACTCGTGGGCTCGGGATGGGGTGCTGGTGCTAAAACACTACAAGCCACCTTATGTCTAGTCTACTCAACAGCACTGTGCGCCAGTCTGGTGTTGCAGTGCTCACACTCGCCTCATCGACAGTGTCTTGAACCACACCTTGCGCATAATCACTGGATGCCAGCGTCCCACTCCAACAGACCACCTATCTGTACTCTCAGGCATTCAGCCAGCTGAGCTTCGCCGACTGGGAGGGACACTCTTCTTGGCTCACCGTTTATCTCTGGACTCCGATCATATCTTCTATGGTCTTTCAAGTGGGTCCTCAGATAATCGCTAAGTGAGACTTCAATCTAGACGCCCATTTGCGCCAGTTGCACGGAATGTTTTGGAAAACCTTGCCAGACTTGGCATCCGTGCCTCTGAATGGACAAATCACAAATGGAAAACGGAGTATTGGGAAGGTGCTTCCAGGCTCCGTGCTTATGTGCCCGGGACCGTTGCCAGGCCTGTTGGGATGGGCTTACCCCGAGCAGCTTGGATTAAGCTCAACCGCCTGCGGACTGGTGTTGGGCGATTCCATTCGTCCATGCACAAATGGGGTCTCGCTCCTTCACCGAATTGCGAGTGTGGCGCCTCTGAGCAAACCGCAGACCATGTTCTAACAGCGTGCCCTATACATCGGGCACCACATGGAGCACGAGGTCTGACGGTTTTGGATGACAAAACTCGATGGTGGCTTAATAACACCATTGCCAGCATTTGATTCAGGCAGTTCAGCAGCCTGGGATAGTAAAAGGATAAACTCTCGGCCCTGGTCCTGTTTGTATCTGACCTGGAGAAGATACCCTTCAAACGACGACGACGACAACAAAAAGGACAAATCAATTTCAAAGGACCTGTTGATACAGGAGTTCAGATATAACCAGTAGAAAGGTTTTTACTTTAAAAACGTACCCGTAAATAAATTTAAAAAAAAACATTTCACTCAAAAAAAAATAATAATTTTGCTCAGTTTCCCAATACCCTTATTTTGTTTGCGGTGTCAACGAAAGTATACACAGTAGTATTTTTCCCTATTAAATTATTAATCTATGCAGCTTTGGTCCATCATAAAAACATAATAAAAATGGCTTGATGTTAAGAATAATAACATGGTTAATCGAAAATAAGCACTTTACCTGTGTTTCCATTAGACGCACCACAAGTTAAAATACAAAAAACACTCTAAATCCCATAAATATGCCCAAGGTAGGCTTAAGTGTATTAAAAAATTTATTTGGTACCACTTTTCTTTTCGTAGTATAACTAAACTCTTTTACCGTTTTAAATATCAATAGATGATATAAATTTATAAACGCAACTAGTATAAATGGCTCTTAAGATGATTATATTTCACTCGTTTAAACTAAAAAAGGTTAGTAGCCTTAGTTGTTAGACATATTGACGTAGAGCACTAATCAGGCTGCGGTTCCTGCTTTTCAAATATCTATTCCTACAATAAATCGTAAAACGACCTGAATTCAATGCAGTCTAATTTAATGTAAAGTATTAAAACAATTGAAACTGGATATAATTAAAAACTTAATAACTCTAAACTAAAGGCTCAAAATTGATCGAGAATTTAATTTATGTAAGTTGCAAAAAGTGTTTTGGGGTAAATTTTGAATTTTTTTATAAATTAAAAATAAATTAATTTTATAATAAGTTCGATTCCCAAGTAGGTAAAAAATATTTTGTTTGTTTCAACACTTTTGCTTACATTACCGATATTATTCTTTGACAGGTTTGTGGTTTGAACTCTATCAAGATAAATCCCACTGTATGCGATCGATCAACCAAGGTACAAATTAAAAATAAGGACATAAAAAATAATAATTGCCAAAGTCATTACAAAAATTTAACATCCTGTTTATTTATTTATTTATTTTTTAAAAAATCGAAAAAAATATTTAAATGTTCAAAATTTCAAAACGAAGGTTTAATAAATTTCAAAGATGGGGCCTCGTTACAGCCCAGCGGTCATTGGTTCGCCACTCTTAATTTTAAAAAAAATAACAAAGTGATCAGATCAACTCGAAGCAGCAAAGCTGGATAAAATTAAGCGGCGATTTTTAGCCGAGGTTCAAATCAGTCAGTAGTAGGGCAAAGCTGTTTTACTGTAGAACGTCTTTAAATCAATGGGTCCTACCAATAAGAATATATATTTCATGGTGCCGAATTAAGAAGCTATAAATTCATAGAAAGTAATTTTTGGTTGGTGAAATGTGAACTTTTATTAATTGTAGCTGAGTCATTGCTGTCAGCAAATTGAAACATACCGTAAAATCCCCTCTTATGGTTTGACGTTTGCTTTACGTAATTACGACAAAGGTACTCCGTTTAGATTGTACTGCTTGACCAGACCGTCGACGTCCTTCTTCCCATGGTCGATTTGTATCGAACTGGGTAATGTTTCTGTTTTAAGCAGGTTTTTGTTACCGGATCCGATTGTTTTCAAATCAGCCTGAGCCGGAATTCACTCCGTGAAACATTAGGTAGAGTCGGATTGCAGCTGGAAACAAAGCCAGTGTTTGAAATACAGCTGCTGCTCGGATTTTACACTAAGTTTACTAAAAAATTTTTTCTGCTATAAAATTTTTAATAGCTATAAAAATCAATGGTATTATTGCAAAACTCTTTTTGTAAAAGAAAAGAAAATAGAAAAAAGCCTCTGAGTCTGAACTGGAGCTGGAGCAGTTTCATACTAAATAACCTGCTCTAAAGTCTTAGTTTTAAGCGGCGTCAATACAGTCATCAGCAGCTTGGCCTCTTTTAAAATTTTTGTAAAATGGTTTTTCGAAGTGAACTCAGAAACACCTAATATCTATTGTGAGATTTGTTGTTTAGTGGGAAGAAACGGCGTCAGAACCGTAGATTGTTGATTGAGTGGTAGGTTTTGTTCAAGAAACGAGTATGTACTGCTAGTTCACTCCAAATAAATAGCGCTTTTTGTTGTTAGCTTTAAATAAAACTTAAAATGTTGGTATACGATTATGGAAATGATTATTTCTCTAATAAAGGAAGATTTAATAATTAAGATTTTTAAAAGTGAGCTATAGTCTATAGTCTATAGTCTGATGGTCTATTCTGAGTACCCAAAAATATCTATATAAGCTACGTAAAAATTATAAACTGCAATCTTTGTTGATATGAGGCTACAAAAGATGCTTTTGCTTAGGCAAACCATATTTTTGAAGGGGCAAATCGAACGTTTGTTATTAGAAAAAAACTCGTTCCTAAAAAGTAATGTTCTTTAAAAAAAGGTCTGTACTTCAAATAAGTCTCGGATTTCATAATTTTTGTCCTAAAAAAACTGTTCTTTAAAACAAACAGCTGGTTTGACGGCGGCGTGGTCGAGTGGTTAAAGCGCCGTGCTTATGATCAACATGGCCCCGGTTCAAAACCCACTCGTGCCATTCTGTTGTGTCTTTCAGAAAGACACTTTACGGCACTTTCCCCTGTTTGGTGGTCTTGGCAAGCTTCTAAATTACAGTCATATCTCTATTAAATTACAAGCGGACAGCAATATCTTGGTATCTCCGGAAGCAGGTCGGGGTAATTGCTTACCCTGTGTATTAGCGTCTCCGTCGCTTTCCTGCGAGTCAGGAGGATAAATATAAAGATAAAATAAATAAAAAGGGTCTCCACTTCGAATCAGTCTCGGGTTTCCTGATTTTCCTCTCAAAAAAAAGGTGTTCTCTAAAGAGAAAAAAAAAGTCTTCACCTCAAATCAGTCTCAGATTTCATGATTCTCTTTCCTAAAAAGTAATGTTTTCTAAGAAAAAAGAAGTCTTCACAAAGAACCTGTCTTTGAATTCTGGCGGGATTTCCGTCGAACTGGCCGCGACAAAGCCCTAAAAATTGTTACTGTCCCGCCAAAATCGGGACGTATAGTAAACTTACTTTTTCTTTTTTTATGGATCGACGTAACAAATATTGAATTTTGAAAATTGATGAGTGGGATTAAGCAATAAAATTGTTTGCAGGCAAGAAGAACACGGTCAATAAAAAGCTGGTTCTAAAATAAAATGTTATTCTACCTCTACTATGCATGAAACCTTGGGCATGAAGCAAAATTTTAATCTTTAAATAGAAGTAAAACAAACTTTTTGTCTTTTTTTTGTTGTCGTTGTCGTCGTTTGAAGGGTGTCCACTCCAGGTCAGACACAAACAGGACTGGGGCCGAGGGTTTATCCTTTTACTACCCCAGGTTGCTGCCCTGCCTGAATCAAATGCTGGCAGTGGTGTTATTAAGCCAGCCTTTTTTTGTCATAATTTATTGTTTTAAATTTGGTTATGACACTGCATAGGTAGGGGATTTGTTTAAGATTTTAGGTAAACATTGCACAAGTTCATCGTAGAATATTTTTGTAGTGGGGTACCGAGGATTTTTAAAAGAGGAGGAGTCATACAACCACAATCAAATATGCTTAATGGAAAAAATTTTTTCAAGTGGTAAAATAAGGTCTTCACCTTAAATTTGTCTCGGTTTTGTCTATTTTTTGTCCCAAAAGCATAGTGATCTCTAAACAAAAAGAAAAACAAGATCTTCATTTTGAATCTGATTCTTATTACTCGTCTTCGTGATCTCCATAGGGAGGGCCACGGAACAATGCCCCCTGATTACAGTACTGGCGCTAAGCATTTTCATACAAGTTGGGAAAATTTAAGACAAATTTTTTAAAAGATGCCCGAATCAGGGAGTTGTGCCGAATTATTATTTTATCAAAAACATCTTCGTAAATGATATTCGTATTTATGTTTAATAAACTGTAAACAGTATTAATAGCTTATATGGGCTAAAACAATAATGCAAATTCTAATAGGATTTCCACTTAGATCTATCAAAGCGTGGTACAGTTTTAATAAAAATATTTAACTTAAGAAAAATATTATTAACCTACTTGTGAATCGAACTTGCTCTAAAAATCATTGACATTTCATTTCATCAGAAAATTTGAAGTTGTAATGTCAATTGCTGTCTGGTATTTGTAAACTATTGAAGTTTTTAGATTTGCGTCCGTTGCCTTTTTTTGATTGTCTATTGAAAGTTTCATTATTTTTAATTTAGGTAAATTTAGATCGTTTAAAATTTGTGTTGAGACTAGATATAGTAAATATGGAGCCGCAAGTAATAAACAGCTTAAATTAGATTTAGGGTTTAATTTAAAAGTAATTTCTAATCGTTTTGGCTTTTTTTAATCTGATGATAAACTTTTTGGAGCAACTTTACAAAACTAATTCGGGGCGTTTTTTTTGGTTAGACTGTCTTTAAAAGCGTTTATGAAATACTTTAATTGTTTTTTAAACAACTAAAAAATTAGTACAGTAATTTTAATTAAAGACATGAATTTTGTTTATATACTAACTGAAGGGGCGGGGGCAATTGCTCTTCTTCTCTTTTGCTCTCTTTAATTTGCCTCCATGCCCTTTTTGAAACGGGAGGGTACAGGTGAAAAGATAGTGTCCCTTGAAATTGACAGTACAGAAGCATCGGGTCAGATTTATTCCTACAATCATAGAAACATGATCAAGACATCAGATTGTTTGAAGGTGAAGCCTTTTTCTTTTCTTGTTTTCACCTTGAATCAGGACAAAAATAAGAATTTTAGACACCGATTAAAAGTGATGATTTTTTTAGTCTTTGCCTTAAATTTGTAAGGAAAATAGAAATTTTGGACACCAAAAAAATTTTTAGTCCTTGTTAGATTTTGCGCCGAAAACGGACGCAGATAGAAAGTGGCAACTCTAAAGAATATTACAAAATCATGATTCGTGCTGTTGTCGAAAAACTTGAGCAGGATTATATTACCCCCAAAATTTTTCGGATAGTACGGCTATAAACCTTAATTGCAATTTTTTCGGATCTCTTTAAAAAATTACTTTTTGTTGTACTCAGAAGTCTATTAAAACTTGAATACACTATTCTTTATATCAGTGCTTCTCAACTTTTTCGCACTTGCGGCATACTTTGAGACCTTTTCAAAATTCGCGGCACACTTAGACCGAAGTGCAGATCTTGATTTTTGTCCCTATTGCGTTCTCTGAAAACAAAAAAAGTCTTCACTTTAAATCTGTCTCGGATTTTTAATTATTGTCTCTAAAAAGTAGTGTCCACCAAAAAAAAAGTTTGCTGAGCAATGGACTATTCTTTTTTAAAAAGTTTCGCGGCACATCACCATGCCGCCGCACTTAAAATCCCTTTACTCTTTATTGTGATAGATCTGGGTGGCGAACCTATGGCCTGCGGCGCATATGTAAGTCATCAATAGTTTTTTGGCACGAAAATGGAAAAACCAGACACCGTATTAACTTGATAAACTTTGTAATATTTTGGAACATTTGCAAGAAAAGGTTCACCACCACTGTCATAGATTAAAAATGTAAAATTATTGGATACTAGTAAAATGTGCATTAGAATATCGCTGGGAAGACTACAAAGAAACTGAACAAAGAAACTTTTTCCCAAACTGAGTGCCAAAACTGTTTTATTATTGCTGCAAAGCTATTAAAATATTTTTTTCTAATGTTTTTTTAATTTGGTTATCCCTCTAAAAGGGGTTGAAGATCAATGCATATCCAGGATGTCAGTGTACAAGCTATAACCTAAAATCTAACCTATTTTAACTTTAATACTTCAATTAGTAGGTGTCTAATTTTATTATTTTCTTTTAGTCAAACGAGCACTAGAAGTAGTTTGGACCGTATTTGTTTGGTTTAGTTTTATTCAAATGTTTTAGTAGTGTCTATTCTCACCCCTCTTTAAAACAAAAAAATTTTTTTGGACTTAACAACAAACACTACTCAAACAGCGAAAGTTATTTCTCAAAAAGTTATTTCTCAAAGTTGCGTTTGGCAATGTTATTTTAAATATGAAAATTTACTTGTTGTATTGTCAATAAGACTGTCTGTGATTTAAATCCAAACTGTATAGAAAATTGTCTTAAAAAAATCAGCAGTGGATACGGTTGTCACATTTTTAACAAATTCAAAGACGCAAAGCACAACATCGATAACCAACCAACCAGCATGAGCTGTGACAACAACAACGATTGCAACAACCACAACGTCAATGACTATAATGACAATGGCAACGAAAAAGACATTAACAATAACGACAACAACAACAATGGTGAAAATCACGACACCAACCATCACAACTTTGTAGACAACTGCGGCAACAACAGCAACGATGACGAAAATGAGAAGGATAACAACAAAGACAACCATGATGGAGTCAAAAAGGAAGAAAACGACGGAGACGAAAAAGACGAAGAAGAAAAGGACGTAAACGAAAACGATGCAGACAAAACCAAGATTACAATTACGTTTGATAACGATGGCAGTTGCAGTAACAAAAAAAACTTTAAACTCGTCATAAAATTTGACAACAAAAATAACAAGTTCAACAATAACTTGCCAAGAATTAGGCAACAAGGAAGCAATATCAACGATGGGCCAGAAAAAGTTGACCGAAACCGTGGCGACAACAATGACTTTAACTGGTTACGACAAAGATCAAGACAACTGCTACGGATTAGACGACGGCAACTTTATATGCGACGGCAATCACTGAGACAATTACACAAATATAATAGACGAAAAAAACAAAATCGAGAAGAACAAATGTATAGACGGCTAGAAGAACGTTTTATACGGCATGCGAAACAGCTTAGACGTAACGAAAAACAACAAGCATTACTACTTAGAGTATTACAACAACTTACACAACAAGAACAGCGCGTCACAATAAAGCACGAGAGACAGAGACTTTGCGAAGGACTAATCACATCACAAGAACAACAACTTCCACGAGAACATACGATTCATGAAGAACAGCAAAGGCGACATGAAGATCAACTTAGAAGGCAAGAGGAGCAGTTTAGACGACGAAAACAACAATTTAGACGACAAGAAGAATTCAGAGGACGAGAATTCAGACAACAGCAACAATATAGACAAAGAGAAGAACAACGAAGACGACATGAAGAACAATTTAGAAAAGCCGGAGAACAACTTTTACAAGGAGAAGAACAACTCAAGCAAAGAGAAGAACAACTCAAGCAAAGAGAAGAACAACTCAAGCAAAGAGAAGAACAACTCAAGCAAAGAGAAGAACAACTCAAGCAAAGAGAAGAACAACTCAAGCAAAGAGAAGAACAACTCAAGCAAAGAGAAGAACAACTCAAGCAAAGAGAAGAACAACTTAATCAACGAGAAGAACAACTTAATGAACGAGAACAACAACTGGTGCAAAGAGAAGAACATTTCAAACAAAGTAGCAAGCAACTTAGTTAACGAGAAAGACAACCTGGACAACGAGACAGATAACCAGAAGAACGATACTCTTAACCAGTTAAAAATTACGATATTACACAGAAAGAACAATGTTATTTAGATAGTTATGATATAATACAAATTTTTATCGTCCCATTATTTGTAGAGTTACACTTTTCTGTCATTTTTTTCGAGCATCAAAGCAATATCATTTTTGATTGAACACGGACTTAAAATGACATCTACGAACCTATTTTTTTTGTTTTATATCGATACTGCTCTTAATAATAATACAATGCTTTATTAAAGTGTGAATAAGAATACTTAGTAAAAACAATAACAGATGAGCCAAAGGGGTTCACATACGTAGATCGCAGCTATTTGAAATCGAAATTTAATATCAACATTATAAAGTCGTGTTGCCTGATAAGAAAAAGCAGTTCTGCAACGTGCGCATCTCAGTGATTTGCTATAAGGCATCAAACGACATTTTGTCTTGTTGATTTGAACAGATATTAGATAAAAATTTATTCAGTTGATAAACCAGCAATTTCAATCTTTGTGTTCACTTACGAGTTTTCAGAAATCAACTTGGAATAAGTGTATTTCCTAAAAAGTTGATTTAATATAAAATTTTAATTGTATACACATGTTAGTGATTTTTTGGTTGTAGGATAATATACACTTAATATATTGCTATGATTTACAATATTACGCTTTTAGTCTTAATCTTCACAATTGTGTGGCCTTTGAATGTAATCCAACGTAAGATGCTGTAAATATATATCAATAAATAGCATAGCACTTTATTTTTTATCAGAACATACTCCACATTTTTTCAACACAACTTTAATTGTTTTTTTGCTTTTTGCATGCTGCCGTGGAATGTTTGACAATAAAAGTCATGTGTAGTGGTTTTAAAGTGCTCGTTTTTTTGCAATCGTTTATTTCAGTTTCAACTTTATCTAGACATTCGGTGACAGTGAAGAAAAAAACACAAAAATTATTAGCTTGGCAAAAAAATGAAAAAAGTAATAAGCTTACAAAGGCAAAAAAAATTAACCAATTCAAATAAAGAAAAAAGAAACCGTAGAATGAGTACAAAAATTATCTAATTTTGATATAGTGTATTGTTATAATTGATCCAAAAAATAGATTTATACAGGGCATCAGAAGACATTAAGCAAGAAATGTATACATTGGATGAATTGCATCTTTTTAAGAACGAATATAAGTAATTTCTAATTAGGGCATCAAAGGTCTTAATATTAGATTGAATTTGTCAAGTTCTAACAAATTCCTCTCTACGTATGTTGTGTATGGATAATTTTTGTAAAAGTAATGGATAAATTTTTGAATAGAAGTCAAAAAGCCAAACTTGAACCAAACCAAAATAATGCTTTCCCAGAAGAAATTCCTAGTACGAGCAGTGATCAAAAAAAGCAAAAACAGTGATGTGAAGAAAATACAACAAAAGTTACTTTCACTGCGGATGCGACAAAACCTAATCTGTTGCGCGTAGTATGTGGCGAAAAGCTATCCAACAGCGCTATGGTCCCAAGCAAACTTAAACGCCATCTGCAGTTGAAACACCCGTCTCTCGAAAACAAGCTGGCAGACTGTTTTCCTCGCTTAATCAAACACACAGAGAAACAGGCCACCTTTATGAATAGAGCCGTAAAAGTAAATGAGAAAGCTCTCAAAGCTAGCTTTCATGTAGCTGAGCTTGTAGTCAAATCCAAAAAACCCCACGCTATAGCAGAGTCATTAATATTTCCTGCCTGCAAAGCCATTGTACGTAAAAGAAATGCTCGGCCCTGACGCGGTTCGAGGAGTAACTAAAGTCCTTCCCTCAGACAACACAATTAGCAGACATATTGATGACATGTCTGTAGATATATAAACTATTGTTTTGGAAAAGATTCGCATTGGCAAACATTTTTCTCTGCAATTGGACGAGTATACAGATATAAGTAATTGGCCAACGTGCGTTTTGTGGATGGAGATGTTATCAGGGAAAACCTCTTATTTTGCAAAACACTAGTAAAAACAACAGGACAAGAAATTTTTCGTATTACAACGAAATATCTTGAAAATGGAAATCTTTAGTGGGAAAACTTTATAAGTATCTGTACTGACGGGGCCGCAGCTATGGTCGGACGAAATAAAGGTTTTGTCAGTAGAGTGAAGGAAAGAAATCAAAATGTTATCTTTACACTCTGTTTTTACACTGCGAAGCACTTGTTTCCAAAACTTTACCAGCAGATCAAGTTCCTGTCTTAAATGATGTGGTGAGTATGGTAAACTTTGTAAAGATGAGACCTGTAAAAAGTCGCTTGTTTGCTCTGTTGGGTGAGGAAATGGGAGCGGAGCAAGCAACGTTACTGTTCCATACAGAGGTGAGATGTTTGTCGCGGGGCAAAGTGCTGGCCTGTGTGTATGAGTCGCGGGAAGAACTTAAGGAGTTTTTAACTAACCAAAGGTCAGATTACGCACCGCAGCTTGCAAGTAATGAATGGTGTGCAAAGTTGGCATATTTGGCAGATATACGAGTATTTTACCATCTGAATGAAGTAAATACACGAATGCAAGGCCGAAACGAAAATCTGCTTAAAAGTTCCGATAAAATTAACGGATTTCGGTCAAAGTTGCACCTCTGGCAGCAACACGTGGAATTGGCATTCTTGAAATGTTTCCACTCACCCCAAAACATCAAAACGCCAATAATACTGCCCTTTTTGAGACAATAAGCAAACAATTGAAAATTGTGGAGGACAAACTGTTGTTTTATTTTTCGTCAGCTTGCACAGAACCTTTTGCCGTTCATGTTCATCCGCAGTTGTTGGACTTGACATGACGTTGCAAGAGTAAGAGGAATTAACTGAACTTAGGCAAGATTGTAGTTTGAAGCTATGTTTCGTTGAAGTAGCTTTGGACAGTTTCTGGATAACTGCTGCGAAGGAATTCCCCGTTCTGTCAAACAAAGCTGTTTCAAGGTTGCTCCCGTTTTCAACAACATATTTGTGTGAGCTTAGCTTCCTCAAACCTGACTGCTATAAAAACAAAGTACAGAGAAAGATTGAGAGCTGCCGAAGAAGAGCTCCGTGTGTGCCTTTCCTCTATTCCTACCAGAATATTCAATTTGTGTTTATCAAAACAAGCCCAATGTTCACACTAATTGAATTATGTTGAAACATAACTTCAAAATTAACTTTTTATTTTAAAATTTGTTATTTTATTAACTTTATGTTAGTAGTGTGCCGTGACATTTTTCGAAAGTAAAAAATGCACCGCAGCCAAAAAAAGGTTGAAAAACACTGTTGTAGTAAATTGTAAAAACAAACCTAAGATCCCGTCGGAAAACCTTAACAAGGATATTATGCGTCTGTGCGTACCTAAAAAAGTTTGAAGAATATAAACAAAACAAAAGCAATATTTTGGGGCAATGCTACCATAATGCGACAATTAGGATCTTAAAAATATCGTCCGAATTCTAAACAGAGAAAACCTAGATAATCCAGAGGCTATAAAAGCTCTACGTTTCTGCAACGTAAGAGAAGACAGCGCAATCTCCGGTTTGAATTATGTGCAACTAAATTATTGTGCATTTCAATCTATCGTGAATATCACTTTTATCCCTGTATCTTGACCAATTGTTGTATTAAATTTCCGAAAAAAAAACAAGCCATTTTGTGCTTTTTTTGTATCCATTATGACCTCTAGTGGTTTTCAAACCAGGTATAGGTCGCGACAAGACAATCAAAAAAAGGTTGCCAATGTATCAAAAACCGCTGCCAATGACGTATAGCCTTGTCATACGTCCCGTTTTTTTCCATAAAATTGATAAAAACCAAAATAAAGGTCTTCCTTGCGACAGAAATGTTTAACCAGTGATGGCTTTAATAGGGTGCAAACGGAGCAGCTGCACCAGCCCCCCTAAAATACATCAAAAAGTGGCAACCTACAGAAGAATTGCTCTATTTTTTCATAGTAGCACCAGGACGTCGATGGCATGTCAAAAAAAAAAGAAAAAAATTTTTTAAGATTCTGCTCGATAGGTTTTAGTCACTTGTACTTGTGGAAATGTGGAAGTACAGATCTTTTTTTTTAGAGATCACAGTGTCTTGAGGCAGTAAAAAGTGCCTTTCCATGCTTTGGATCGCCCAATAGTTGCTCCCCCTAAAGTGAAGACTTTTTTTTGACATCACTTTGCTTTCATACACTAAAAATGGTTTCAGCTACCTTTTTTTACTACACTAAATAGTAGCTCCCTTTACGTTTCTTGTACCAGGCCCCCTTTTTTGTAAGGCCATTACTGTGTTCAACTAAAGTAAAGTTATCCAACAAACAAAGACTTCTTTTGATCATTGTCAATTGTTCGTTTAAAAATTAATTATTAAAATTATTAAAAATTTTTTGGGCTAAATCACACCCATTAAGCAAGACTTGGGTCAGATTTGGGTCGCACTCGAAATAGCCTACGTTTTGGAATCATCGGCCTGTTACAACATACTACGGCCAAACATTTTACACTTTTGCTGTAAAATTAGCAGTAACTTTTCAAATCAATTGTTTTTATCAAAAAACTGAAAGTTAGTTTTAAATACTTGAAACGTAAACAACTTAGCTATGTAACATTTTCTCTTTAAGCAAAATTAATTTAAAAAGAGTTATATTCTAGAGCATATTTGCACAAAAAAGAAGGGAACAACAATAAAACAGCTTTACTGAAAACATTGTAGGCCCACCAAAAACTCATTTTCAATTTTGTGTCATAATGTTAAAGATTTCTTGAAATACAAATTTGCTAAATTGTAGCTTTTGCAAAATTGGTTCTTGCAAATAAAAACGTTAGCTTAAAATTTTAAAGAGTAGGACTTATTTAAATATAACATTGGTTCTTGGCAGAAACGATGGATTTGCAACTTATGATAGAAAAAGCTGTTATCGTAATTCCCCCCCAAAAAAATATTGTTATTGAATATCAGGTATCAAATACTTCAATAATTGGGGTATTATTCAATCAATATCCTAAAAAGATGTTCTTGATGTAAAAGAATAAAGTTATTGTTGTTTCAACAAACTTAAATGCAACAGCTGATAGCCGCCATAACCGAAATTGCTGCTATCTTACATTTGATTTATTACCTGATTCAATCACCTACAGAAGACCCATTGCACTGATGCGGAAAAGCTCGTACTAGTAAGCTTTCAACTAGCTGGGTCTTTCTTAAGCAGGAAGCATAGCTTCGCCATGTTTGTTCGCAAGCGACTAAGGTATACGCTTTTAGGCCGATCTCCGCCGACATCGAAGATAAACTAGTTAACATCTACAAACCCCCCACCAACGCCGCTGCGATCCCTAGACCTCCCAGTGTTTTCTTAACCCAGTGAATATCTCTGAGAATTTCTCTCAGTGAGAAATCACTGCTGCCCTTGAACATTTAAAACCAGGCAAAGCTTCGGGCCTTGATTCCATGCTGCAACTGCTGACTTAAAATTTCCAAGATCTGGAGAAGAGCGCTATCTGCTCTGTTCCTCTTACAAGATCCTCGAAAGGCTTATCTACGCCCATGTCCCGCCAGTTATTGATCCACTGCTCCCCAAAGAGTAGACGGGGATTTGACGCGGGAACTCAACCGTGGATGAAGTTGTTCTGTTGACACCGAACATCGAGGATTCTTTACAGCCTAAGAAGAAGGCCCGATGCCATGTTGATCAATCTGAGAGCTGCATATGACACAGTCTGGCACTGTGGCCTCGCCTGGAAGCTGTTGAAGCTTCTGCCGGATAAGTAGTACATTGTTAGAATGATCATGGAATTTGTCCGAAACCGAATTTTCACCTTTACTATGGGTGCCAGCAAGCAAAGCAAGCTACGCTGTATGAAAAACGGCGTTTCTCAGGAATCGGTTTTGGCTCCCTTCCTTTTTAACATCTGTACGTACGACCTGCCTTCAACGATTTCCAAAAAGTTTGTTTATGCAGACGATCTAGCCTCACTGTACTCTTCTAAAAACTGGAAGGATCTGAAGGGGACTTCAACTCAAGACATGACCACAGTTTTAGCTTAGCTTCAGTCTTGGAGGTGGAAACTCAGTCACACTAAGACAGTGACGGCAGCCTTTCATTTAAATAACCGAGAGGCCAAACTAGTGACTAGATGGTAACAGAATTTTTTTGCGCGTCACACTACTAAGGCGATTTGTAGACTCATGATTGGGTGCTGGTGCAAAAACACTGCGCACAGCTGCCGTATTTCTGGTTTACTCAACGCTGCGCACCATTCTGGTGTTGCAGCGCTCACATTCGCCTGATAGACAGTGTCCTGTATGACGCCTTGCGCATAGTCACTAGATGCCTGCGTCCCGTTTCAACGGACTACCTACCCATACTTTCAGGCATCCAGCCAGTTGAGCTTCGCCGACTAGGAGCGACATTCTCCTTGGCTTACCATGGATCCCTGAATTCCGACCATATTTTGCATGGCTTTTTAAGGTGATCCTTAGATCTTCGCCAAGAGAGACATCTAGACACCCACTTGAGCCAGCTGCCCGAAATCTATTAAATACCTTTGATGGACTAGGAATTCGCGCTTCTCAGCGGACAAATTGCAGATAGAAGACGGAATATTGTGAGAGTATATCCAAGCTTCGTGTTTTCATACATATTTCCAGTGCCAGGCTGGTGGGATTGAGTTTGTCCCAAACAGCTTGGGTTAAGCTCAATCGCCTGCGGATTGGTGTTGGGCGATTCCATTTGTTGATGCACAGGGGTCTCGCTCCTTTACCGAATTGCTGAAGCGGCGCCACTGAACAAACTGCCGAACACGTTCTAACAGTGTGCCCCATACAATGGGCACCGCATGGAGCATGAGGTCTGGCGGTTTGGATGACAAAACCCAACGCTGGCTCAACACCATCACTACAAGCATCTGATCCGGGAAGTACAGCAGCCTGGGGTAGTGAAAAGATAAATTCTCAGCCCCAGTCCTGTTTGGGATTGACTCGGAATGGATCCCCTTCAAAACGGGTACAACATTCAATTTTAGTATTTTGTGCTTGTTTCGATACTTCTGCTCGATAGCTAATTGCCTATGGCCACACCGTTGTGTTGCACTTTAAAGAATGTAGTACTGAACATATTGTGGTAAACAAAATGTTCTTGTTTTTCGATATAAATTTTAATTCATTTAATATGAAGCCATTTAACCATTTAAAATACTTAATGCTAATTTAGTCTATCACGTTTAGAGCAATAATCAACAGGCCCAAAAAACTTGGAACTTTATATCTTTTATTAGTAAAAACCAAGAACTTCTAAATCAAGATGATCGCCTTCGCTAGCAAAGTCTGGACATAGACAATGCATGTCCTTGATTTAGAAGTTCTTGGTAAAAACCAAAAGTTTTACAAAAATTACGAACTATTATTCATGCCAATCATTTTTAAACAATTTTTTATCTTTTTTGTTATTTTTTAAATAATTTTGAAGTTTTGTTTAAGTGCCGACAAATAGAATTGAACTTGTACTTTGGAATTATTTTATAAAAATTTTAAATCTCTCAAAGAAACTATTTTCTATAAAAACGAAAAATTTTTCTTCAGACTTAATTTTCTTTTCAAAATTTTTCATTAAGCAAAAAAATACCAACAAAAGTGATTTAAACTGCAAACGCAATTTAATTATGAAACGCCGACTATTTTTTTTTACGGCAAGTCTTCATCGAATTTTAAAGTTCAGTTTCACTGCAATAAAGTTTATTCGCACTAGTGCATAAAAGTTGTGTACTTGACTTCATCACCAAGTGCCGAATGTATCATGCTTTCAGCAAATAAACTAGAAAATCTTGCTTGAAAATATTCATCTTGCAACATCTTTAACAATATTAACAACAACCTCTTCTATGGAGGCGCGAAAAAATAATGTTTGGACGTAACACTTATCCTAGACCAGTGGTTCTCAAAACTATTCAGGTCCTTCGCCCCTTTTCAGAGACTCTAAAACATCCGTGACCCCCTGCTGAAAAGCATTATACCAAATTTAAGTGAATACCAATAAAAGTTCGTGCTTCTGTCCCTTCGGTAAATGCCTTATCACCCCATGGGGGCTACCTACCCCTTTGAGAACCCCTGTCTCAAGACTTTTTTCAACGGAAGGCCTGTTAACCATGAAAGGCAGTTCAAATGTAACAAGATTTTAAGCCTGATATAGCGGAGCCCATTCACCAGAGCCCACTTAGAAATTTTGACAAATCTGCTGGTCTGGTCTTGAAGCAGTAGAGTGCTGGTCTTAAAGCGGCATTGTAGATCTTTAACTATACTTTTTGAAAGCCCCTGTTGTGATACTCTATTTCTTTAATCAGCTATTAACATCAAGAAATACATTGAAACGACCAAACGACCTTATTCCTCCCCTTCCGTGCTTTACTAGGAAGCGGAAAAAACACCTTTTTGTACCGGCAATCGCCTTTACGAAGCGAAAATTGCGAAAAAACAAATATTTAAACATGAAAAAACTGTGCACAGACAATTAAAAACAAACTTTTATTTTGAATAATAGCAATTAATAAAATGTAAAAATACTAAAACTCAGTTCTAAAAGCGTTAAATTTGAGCGGCGTAGCTGCCGAACGTTAAAAACCTAAAACTAAGATCGTAAATCAAAACTTCCGTTCACAACCAACGCGAGGTCCCCACAATAAACATCATTTCGAGTCACTTTAGGAAGAACCGGTTTCAGTTTTTCTTTGTATATTTCAAGTTACAATGCGGTAGACTTTTCGGCGGTTGCTGACAAACTTCTTCTTACTAGGAGACGGTGGAAAAGTCGTGCATCTTGTAACATGAAACCTTCCAACTATCCTTTCCAAGCTCGGCTTTCTCCGGATAACCTCTATCTTGTCCGTATAATAATCGATAACTTTTCTCGAAAAAGGCGGATCTTTTTCTTTATGACGATCGTTTCCGGAAGACGTTTCGCCGCTCGGCTGACGATTTGAAAACAAAGCCCTCTTAGCTTCGTTTCTTGGGTCGGAAAGCCCCCCCTTTTTTTGGACTGAAGAGCTAGCTGCGGGCATTAAGCCTTCTTCTAGTTCTTCATAATGCATATTAACAGGACAACTGTACGCTCTTCTTGCCTTGTGCATCGGCAAGCAATCATCGTACAAATCGGAGGCAGTTGAACAGGTTGGTGACTCGGCGTTGTCAACCCACGACCACGATCTTATATCAAAAAGCGCTTCTAAATCCTCGGGGGGTCTGGGGTATGAACGAATGCGGCGAGACGAGAAATTGGGTATGTCCAGAATGTACGAATCTAGGTGAGGAAGCCTTTTTTTTGTCCTTGGTCTTCTACGTTGAACGGCAAAAAGAAGACAGCAAATGTAAAAAATAAACACCACAGGCCCTCCTATAGCTGCAAGGAGTATTGCAGATTTGCTAGGGTACCTTTTGTCGCTTGTGGTCAAGGTTACAATTAAAAAGATGATTATCAATAAAACTGTTCCTGCAATGGCGGTTGAACACGCTATCCGTTTTCTCTTTTTTATGACTGAAAAGCAAAAAAGATTAAATATCGAGTTTTATTCTCAAAAATAATTGCAATATATTCTATGCCTTGTTTGACAACAATAAAAAAAACGTTAAAACTCGTGTCTAGAATCAAAACCTATTTTTTCCTGTTAAATGGCGTTTGTTTTCTTATTAAATATAAGCCCACTCTACAACCAAATATTACTTGATATGCTATAACAATATATCCAGTACCGCAGATTCCGTAATCAGGGGTTAAAAACACTTTTTCAATTTTAATCTACCCAGGGAACCGAACCCGTATTTCTGCACTGAAATCAAGAATTTGGAAAGTTGCTATTACACACAATAGCAGACTGTGTTGAAATAGCAGACAAGAATTTGAGAAGCGTGTTTACTTGCAGTTCAAGAAATTAGAGATTAGGTATATAGACTAAAGCCTTTCAAAAACTACGAAAAAATTGTATAAATTATGAAAACTTTCAGACAAAAAAAACTAAGCAGCAATGAAGTATCTTTTTAGTCTTCGAAAAAACAGTTCTTTGATTGATAAAAGCAGATTTCTCACTTGTTGAAAGAGGTATATAAATCTTTTCATGTTATTAAATGATACTACAGCGTTGTTATACATAAACGCTTTTCAACCTTTTTTATATTACGAAACCCTTGAGAAAATTCTTAGAATTTCGCCGAACCCCCACATGAAACATTACAGAAGAACCAAAAGGGAATACCTAAAGTTAGCAAAACCCTACAAATTTTTTAAGCAATTTCGGTTCAGGAACGCTGTTGTAGATAATATTCAGCAAGTTGTATCACAGTAGAACTTCCCAAATTTTATAAATAATAGTATGTTTAAAAAAATCATAGAATAACATGGAAACTTTCTGTTGTTAAAGCCACATTAATACTGTATTTTTTGATAAAATGCAAATTTGGCAGTGTTAAATAGTCTTCGATTCTAGAACGACTAATGTAGCAGACAAGAAACTATAAAACGGATCAGTATTATCCCAGAAATCTTTAACTGTAAAAGTTAATTACTTTTCCACGAGCAATCGATTGACTGAATTCCATAGTCCACTAGCTTATCGGCGCGGGCTCTCAACAGCCTTTGCTGCTTTATGATATTGCTAATTTTATCAAGTCGAACAGACCTGTCGCTATGGTGAAAAAAGGCAAAACCTAGGCCTAGCAGTTAGTTGCTTTGATTTGTGGAATGATTTTATTTTAATCAAGAAGTAATAAGAAAAAGCGGGAGAATAATAATAATTACTTTTTTTTGTTAAAATCTCTTACTTTTCTTTCCACTGAGCTGAGACTTGCCTGAGCGAGAAATAAGAAACATAAACCAAATTTAAAATGAATATAAAACTATCCAGGACTTGATTTCTGTAAACATGAGGCGAATCTTATTACATAAAACTATAAAACGACGTTATCTAAGCCTCTGACCACGAAGAAAAAACAGGTTTATTTTGAGTGATTCTTACCATTAGTTTTATTCTATCTTGCAATAGCTAAGTTTTCGAAACTGTTCCTAACTTCTGGGAAACTCCGTAGATTTACCAATCGGGATCTTTTAATATATTTTCTGAATTTCATTAACTTAAACTGTTCTTTATTGACTCTATTCCATAAGCTAAAAAAAGAAGAGTTCAGCAAACTAAGGCATCAAAACAAAAAAATATATGAACTTCTTTTCTTTTACATTCCCTTAAAATTAAAGGTGCCCAAAGTATTGAATGAGTAGCTTGAAAGTTTCTTGATACCAAAAATGTTGAAGAGAATTGATTCTTAAAATTATAGCCTCATCGCTTTTAACAACAAGGCCTGACAACAAAACAACATAAGTATCTGATTATAAGATGAGCGCCCGATCTGTGGACTGCGAAGTCTTTTCCAGTGGCCAGCAAAAATTTTTATTCAGATGCTTAATTAAGTTAAATTATTGCTCTGCCACGGAACAAAATTCGGAATACAAAACATTTTAGGTCCAGAAAGAGGTATTTGCTGCACTCCAGAAAAACACAAACGGAGTTTTTGCGGAAACCAAGTTAAAACTCTCTGTTTTGGTCTTCAACTAAACACGAGGTGCGAATTCTAGTTGTCAGGGCAAAATAAAAAATTATAAATTAAAATCAAAGTGAATACCAAAAAAGTCTTTGTTTTGATTAATATTCAACAATTTGCGGCACGCAATAGAATTACAAAGAAAATTTGGCCTTCGACGGGCGAAAAGTTGGTCATTTGTGGTCTATAGTCAAATTGAAACATGTATTTGGTGACACCTAAATAAACATTTTAACATTTCGAAGGTACAAAAGCAAATAGAAATTAAAATAGGTTTCTTACTTTTTTCGTACTCCTCTCTCGCTAGTTTTTGATAATCATAGCACATTGGACATGCAAATTTTTTCCCCTCACTCCAAAAACGTCGTAGATGACAAAGTATTCGTTCCCGCAAAGTCGGTGTACTTATTTCAGTTTCTAGTTGCCTGGGTTGAATCGCTAAGTATCTCGCCATGACTTTTATAAAAACATAAAAACCTAAAAAACCACAGTCTAATTAAATCAATTTTTAAAATTTTTTTCTGCAAAACTGAACTTAAGAGGCGTTTTATTCTTGGTTTTCTTTTTCTTCTAATTATTGAAAATTAGTGCCTTTGATTAAAGCGATTCTCTAACAGTAGTTACTCAAATAAAATATTGAATAAACAGAAAAAAAATTTGTAAACATTTTATATTGGAATTTTTCTCCGGCATACAAGCCGGCATGGGTTCGTTTAGAAATTTTCAAAATACTTCGTTGTTGCCAAACTGAATTCTATAAACAGTTAAAGCCCGTTTCCACTACGAGCGTGGAAAAAAGCATTCTTTGTTTGTTTTAGTGCTTTTTTTTTGCGCTCGCTTCAATCGAAGATCAATAAAAGAGAGAAAGAATGCTCTTTTCCACGCTCGTAGTGAAAACGGGCCTTTATTCTAAAAACAAACTCCTCGCTAGCTATTAAATTTTAAACAATATAATATTGTTTTAGAATTGATTACATCTTTGAATTTTTTTTTTTATCAACTTATTTCGTAAAAAAGAAATCTTCTATATTCTCAATCAACAAAAAATTATACCCATGCCAAAATCTTATTTTTGCTTCGCGACAAACAAAACGGTCCCGCAGTCTGCTGTTGGTTTGAATTTTTTGAGAATGATTTTTATCAAACCAGTTTCGGGCAAGTTTGAAGATTTTAAACTGTGACGTAGTTATGACGTAGTAATTGCAATCACGCTAAGAAAAGCTCTCAAGCAAACGAGTTCGAGTCTTGAGAGGAAACTACTGTGGAGCTTTCAAATATGTCGATTTTTTTTAATTTAATTTTTTTTCGTTTTTTTAATTTAATTGAAGCGAATAGTTTACCGCCACTTTTATAAGGGAATTAAACTGCGAGAGTTTCGAAATTGTTTTAAGTTGTGTTTTTTTTGGTTTCTTGTTACGATATTTCACTAAAGAAAGCTTTAAATACAGTAAAAATCTGCAGCTTTTTTAGTTTTAAAAGTGATCATGTACAGTTTCTCTGAACAATTTAATTTTTATTTTGCTATATCTTTAATCTAAAATTTAATTTTGCCTTTCTAATATGTAAATCTGCTTAAAAAATAAAGCTTGCCAATAAAATTTCGAGTGCGTTGCGTCAACTCGTCAGCATGTCGTCAGCATGTCTCGGCAGCATGATCGAGTGGTTAAAGCACCGGACTGATGATCGACACGGTCTCGGTTCAAAACCCACTTGCGCCATTCTGTTGTGTTCTTGGGAAAGACACTTTACGGCACTTTCCCCTGCTTGGTGGTCTTGACAAGCAGTTCTAAATTACAGTAATATCTCTACTAAATTACTAGCGGATAGCATAATCTTGGCATCTCCAGAAGCAGGTCGGGGTAATTGCCTACCCTATGTATAGCGCCTCCGTCGCTTTCCTGCGAGTCAGGAGAATAAATATAGAGAAAAAAACTCGTTTTGGCTTTCAAAGAGAAACTGCATAACGATTGGCTCTGTCCCATGTGCAGGGTGCTTTGGTCGAGAAGCAGGAACGCCACACTGACAGCGAACGCGATCAAGAAATCACGGTTCAAATCCTGCCCGGGTTGCATCCTCGCGAAACACTCTTTACGACAACTTTCCTCTCCTCGATGGACTTATAATCAGCTTTAAATTAAACTCATATATCTTGTTAAGGATATAAAAAGCCAAAAAAAATTTAACCGACAGCAGTACCATGGCATCTCAGAAAGCATATCAATGTAATTGTTAAATTGCTGACTTAAATTTATTTTTTTGCGCCGCGTCTTTCGACTCAGAAGACTAAATAGAAATGATCATGATGATGATCAGTAATGGCCTTACAAAAGGTGCAAGAAAAATAGGAGGGTCACTTTTTAACGTTTTTTCGGGGTCCCGATGCGGCCGTTCCGTTTGCTCTGTACTATAGCCCATCATTGATGATGATGATGATGATGATGATTGTAAGAAATTCATAAATTTATTTAAGTCGTCAATACTCCAGATAAAGTGCTAAGGAAATCCTAATGAATTAAAAGTATCAAGTCTTTTCAACCTTTTGGTAATAGGCTGATAAGGTGAAAAACATAATCAATAATCTATTTAACTTTACAGCCTAATAATTTTTTAGACGATACTTTTAAAAATACTGATTGATACTAAGATAAAACCAAATTTCTTTTCGATCAATAATTTTTTAGATTTGTGTTTTAATTCTCTAGTTCTGCAATAGGCAAAAAGTAAAGTTTACAACAGGTTCTTTTGACATTTGAATGAGACCGCATTATGAAACCTCTTAACAGCTGGTCGCAACTAATCAGCAAAGGCGCCAAGCATTTATTTGATAGTTCAATTTAAGCAAAGAACGAGAATATCTACGGAAAAAGCATGAAAAAATCAGAACTTTCTGTAAGCAAATTCAAGTTTAACTCTTTTAACAGACTTGGACTATATCCACTGCATCTAAGCAACATTTTGCAATTAGGTTGGTTGCAAAGATTTTTTTAGAGACTTACAAAGACGGGGATACTTTTAAAATATTTTCCAAATAGATCTATCAACAAAAAAAGAGTTATTAAGAAGCTGTATAAAAACCTAGGAGCTCATGAACCTTTAAAAATTCAGAAACACAATCTAAAATCGTTTGGAATATAAGAGGCATAAAGCTGAACTTAGTCAAATTGGAACCAATTAAAACTGGGAAACGAGATTGAGTTTTGCATTGAAAATTAAATGAATGACATGAAATTTTTTAATAGTTTATAGAAATTAACCTCACAAGAAACCCGGTTTTTGAAAGACGTTGGTATACAGACAAAAGTGAACATAAAAAAAAACAATATTCTTCACTTGATAACTGTTTTATAAATTAAAGTCTCAAAAATGACAGTTTGATTTCAAAAAGGTAAAATACAACTTAAAAAACAAGCTTTCTTTTCATTTTTTGGAAAAATAAAACCTTTTTTTTATGATGGCAAATCGATAGTATTTTTATTTTTAGGTTTATGAATTAATGACTAAATGTGATTAAATTCTTTCATACCGTTTATTAAATGAAATTTAAGTTAAATCGGTTAGAGGAAATAATCGAATTCTTAGACTTTCAATGATGCAAGCTGTTGAAGATAATTATGAAGAAAAAATTGGTTTAGAAGAACAGGAACCACAAATTGAATCCGAAAATCCTGCTGGTTTTTGCCAAAAACTACTGAATTTAGAGTTTGTTTATAAAACTTTAAGTTACAATCAGTTTCAGTTTGGTAAGTTTTGACGTCAAATAATACTTTTTTCTTTTTTTAACAATTTTAAAACATTTTTTAAAAATTGATATACCAAAATCTAACTAAATATTTTTTTCAATGAATTATTTGTTAAAAAGTAAGTCTTATCCTTGTGATAGTCAAATGACCAACTTACTGTGAAACAGCGCATGTCTTATATACCGAATTTATGGGTTCACCGACTCAATTAACCAAACCAATATTTTAAAAACAGCTTTGCTTTTTTTTTTTGAAATTCTTGAAACTGACGGAGTTAATAAAGGCTAAATTAGTCATATTGTCATGACAGTGTTCTAAAGTTTGTCATTTATTTTAACGTTCATCAAACTTTATAAACTAATGCGACTAACTTTTATAAAAAATATATATACTTGTAGAAACAATAATTAAATACTAAGCAAAGCGGAAAATAATAAAAAGTATTGTCCTTGCGTTATTTTCGGCTCGGAATATAAGCAACATAAACTCTTGTATGTCTATACATGTGCTTTGAAGATTTTTTACGTTTCAGCATATCGCCTACGGAGAACGATAGGAATTACGTTGTTCGCTTTGTGTGGAACGACCATGACGGGTTTCATGTTGTACATGATTGCCGATACAATCGATGGCGGTCTTTCCCCCTCAACCGAATTGCTTATTGTTATTAGCACGCCAATTGCGTTCTTGCTTTTTCTTATTGGTATTTACTGTCGCCATCCACTGGTGCATCCCCAAAATCAACCCTCTACTACACTTGCATAACATGTACGTACTATTGTATCACTGATGCAAAATCATCAGGACATTTTAAGATTCTTACTTTGAAAATATTTAAGAAAGATTCTTATTTTGAGATTTGAAGATTTTTCAACAATTTTCCCGCTCTATCTTATTACGGCTTTGTTTTGTTTTTTTACAAATTATTGTAATATTATTTGAAATGGCATTTTTACATTCTTCATATGAAGATGGCTATTAGTGATTTGTGTATGAATGGATAACACAGCAAAAAATAAAATCAATGGTAACCAGTGATTGCTTTTTAATTTTATTTTTAAAGCAAGTTTTCTTCAGGAATAATTCTATAATCAAGTATTACATCAAACAAAGAATAGATCTATATTTAAGAAACATACTAGAATACTACACACATACATACACAGAAATGATTATTCGGGTTATAAAAGAACAAAGTGTTTTTTGCTTAAAAAAGTTTAAACTTATACAGTTTTATTTTTGAAGTTTTACACATTTCTTCATAATTAATTCAAAAGCTTTGTCCCTTTATCTAAGAATCAAACCCATAAGATTTAATTCTTAGTTCAATAAAATTTCTTCTTGGTTAATAAATCAAACACAACTGAAAAGTACACCGTTTATTAACTCGCGGCAGAATTTCTTGGAAAATGTAAAGCATTTGTATTCAATGATAATTAATTGACTTTAACGGTTCAAACCAACAAAGCCTTTTAAAGTGAAGGTTCGTACTGTTTTAGATATATGGTTGTGTTTTTGAGAGAATTTATGAGCAGCTGGCAAATCGTTAAAAGAGGTCTTAATTTTAACATAAAAATCAGATTAAAGATCTATACTTAGACCGCAAACAAGAGAAGTCGCTGTTATTTCTAACGATTATTTCTACGATGCGCAAAACAATCGCGAAAATTTCTGAATCAACTGGAAAATTTAAAATATGTAGGGTCTCAAGTGATGACTAAGGTCTCACTCTTGAAATATGCCCCGTGTCACCAAATTTTTATCATTGTTTTCCTATCCTTTAAGGTATTTTATGCAGGGGCAGCAAGTACGTCATAAACAAATATAATGTGCATAAAATTGGATAAAGTAATTTTGTAAACCAGATTTACTTTAGTAAAATTTATGAAAATAATTAAAAATCTTTGATCAAAACAGGGAAATACTAAGTTGCTTTGAACTTGATTTTCATTCTACGTACAACCTTATTCTTTAAATTTTTTTTGTGTTTTGACCTTTAACCTTGCTCTGATTATTGTGCTTTTTAGGCCTCGTTTAGCCATTTGGACGCTTTACACCACGCAAAGGTTCTAAACTGTGATCCACTGGATTTCCAGGAGTCCAAAGCGACCTGTCCAGAAAGTCCACATGTTTTTTATATGAAAATAGTTAGCACCTGATTCTCCTGCTTTTAGGTCATCATCTCACAGATAAAAGGAGTAGAACTTTGGTTGCCGACTTCTCATAAAATATTTAGACTCGGGTTCTGTTAGAGTTTAACATAACTAGCTTAGGTGTCATGTTTCCAAACTAGCTGAAAACCTGCACTGTAATATTGAGTTTCGCTGCATTTTTAATTAAATCTTAAATAAAACAGGTTTAATCGGTTTTTACGTCGTAAATACTCATGTTTTTATTTTAAAATGAATAATTTTCAAGGAAATCTGGTTTACCGACAAACATGCTGTCAAAAAGTAGCGAGCTTTTTTGCAATTTCGTTCGATTATTTCAGAAGAATTTCTTGCTCTTACACATACAAGTATGAAGATTTGACGATATCAGAGTTGCGTATTGGTAAGTACTGAGCTAATATCAGTTCCAATAAATAATTATCCCCATTCCATATAGCAACTTGTATAAGATTAATTGCTTTAATTGATCCAAAGCTCTTTTCTGAACAGAAAAAAAATAATGAATTCGCTGTTAAAAAACTTATTTTGTATAATCCGCGTGATAGAGCCGTAATCTACTCCTGCTCTTGTTAATTCTAATATCTAGACTTAAACCGCGCTTTTGTCTGCTTGAAAGTCTTAACAAGCAATTTTAATTTACCGTCGTATGATAAGGTAAAACAGTCAATTCCCACGTGACCGCGATATCTGTGCATTTATGAAAGCACCTGCTAAAGTGATTTTGAGTTTAGCGCCTGCTACAAGTTTGAGGATAGTTTATGACTATGACGATTGAATAATTATAGACAGATGCACATAAATGTAAAATTTTTTAATATTAACATATTTTCTGACGATTTCTATCGGATCACGTTTAAATACTCATGTAGTGCGTGGTACGCAAGTAATCTTTTCTTTCTCAGCCGATCGCATCCGAACTTTAATCGGCTGCTTGTGCGTCGTTGGTGCTGTTGGATCCATGTTATATTTGGCGTGGAAAGCTTTTTCTAGTTACTATTTTTACCGCACGTCTACCACCACCTTCACAGTCATGTTGACGGCGCTTGAAGCCTTAACCCCCTTCTCTCTTATGGTATGCGCCATTTATTGCTTTCATGACGTCACAAACACCGACGACGGAAAAAGAACTCCTTTGCTTTGCAAGCCCGAAGATCCTCCCACATTCGAAGAATTGTACCAAATGGCCTTGAAGATTCCACCGCCGCGACAATTTAAACCTCGTTTGTCTTCTATTGAAGAGGAAGATGAGCCAAGCAATCATTGCACGCAATCATCGAATTCGGACGAATGAGATTCTATTTCGGCGTCGGTGAGCGCGCAATGCAAGAAAACGACAAGAGTAAAGAAAGAGAATATTTAAGACAATTTATAATTCTGCTTTAACTTTAAATTGGTAAATTTATGTAAATATTTTTAATTAATTGATTTTGTACTCATGGCAGCTGAATTAAAATTGATGCTTTTAAAAGTTATGTCTATATTTCTAGGTATACAACTCGAATCACTTATAACATAACTATTTAATGTTTGTGACAAGCACTGGACTGAAATTCAAGTTTAAAAGCTTTCTAACCGAAATACTTTGGACAGCTATTCGAAGTCTTTCGCAATTTGACTACGCAGATTTAGTTTTGAATTTCCACCTTTGATGCTGTCGTTATATAAATCCATAAAATTCCGAAATAGTTATTGAAAAAACAAGTTTCAAAAGGGCAGTTATAATCTTTAAAAACAAAGTAACTACAGTGATTGTTTTTGGGTAACGGGGTACGAAATCATTATCAGTGGAGGCCGAGTTCTGCAAACGCGCCGGACTTAAATTACAAGCCCAGCGAAGTTTCTAGTTTCCTCGTGGAGACCCTACTTATCCTTTTTTGCGCGCTGCTGTCTTAAAGATGGTAAACGTAAATCTGAATTAGAACAAAGAGGTAAACTTCTAAATCCGTAAGTTTAAAGACTAGAGAATAATCATATCGACGAAACGTGCTTTGGTTTCGCAACCACTAACTTTTAATCAGAACGATTTGCCATAGTTACTCCAGGTTTTGAACTCTCAAATCAAAGAACTGTTTTAGATGACGCGTATTCGCGGAAGCCTCTAACGAAAACACAGCAATATTATGTCTATGCCTGAATTTGCAGTGGTTGGTCATAGCGATTGATGAGTGATTACGGAAGTTCTTCACTCCTTTAAAAAAAAACAAAATCGAAACAGATATTAAACAATCATAGGACTCTAGTATAAATTCTTGGTAGTACAGAATTTAAAAATAACCAATGGTGCAGACGGAGCCACTAACTCTCTCAATGTTAAGGAGTTAACCTCCCTGAGAATTGATTCAATTTCATGCAGTTAGTTATTTGCCAACGATTTCTTCTGACGAGAGTTGGCAGAAATAATTCTTAGGAAAAACAATCTTTTTAAAGACTTAAAAACTGAAAAGAGTTAACGGTTCCGTCAGTAACACTCGGTTATTTTAAAGACCAATATCAAAATTATTTAAAAATTTCATTTCATTATTTGCGAAGATCTTTTGGTTACCCATTAAACGCATTACATGCCCACATGGACTAATAGCAAGTAAGACTGAATGTTTCCGGTAAGATTGTCTAAAATATCAAGTAGATTTTTCGGAATGTTTGCTGTTTTATCGTTTTATATTGCCGGACAGCGTGAGCAAGTGAATGCGATATTCGGAAGTATTGAACAGCAATATTCATCGCCTCAGTCATGTCGATCAATAAAGGTTGCTTTCTATTTTTCATGCAACGAACAAAATCAGAAACGTAATTAGAAGCATTATCGAAATATCTCCTCTAGATACATTTGGGAATACTGGGCAACGGCAAGTTTTATTTTCATAAGTTTTTAATAGTTTTTAAGCCTCACTTGTAGAAAAAAATATATCTTTGAGAAGTATGTGAGCAAGCTGTAGCAATAGTTGTACATATGAAAATAGTTAATATAAGAAATATTAACGAATCACTAAAAGGTGACAGCAATTCACAGTTTTACAGTACATCACTACTTTAAGAAATTTAACAATGATTACATTGCATTACGCTATTGCTTGAAAAGATTGTATAATCGGATAGCTTTATATAATTAATTGTAATTGTTATAGAAAAAACTTCTGTAACCCTCAACGTAAAAAGTTGTGCATCTAGTTAAAATAACTGCCGACAGTTACGTCAAGGTTTTTCGATCGGGGATCACGGGAAACTTCAGGTGGTTCACTCAAAAAATATTTAATTTTAATTTAATTATTTTAACTAGATGCACAACTTTTTAAGTTGAGGGTTACAGAAGTTTTTTCTATAACAATTACAATTAATTATATAAAGCTATTATTATTTTGGTGATCCACACAGGATATCACTATCAGCAAAAAACTTCTAGTTTTATCTTCCTGAGAATTAAACTTTGTGTCTTTAATTCAGTTGAATTTTAAAAAAAGATCATCACTTGGATTTGTAAAACAGTTCCGACCAAAAATGCCGGCAGGATTAAATTGAAAACCTTTTTTTGTTTATTTTTACTTTTTTAATTAAATTTGAAGTCTGAATTGTAGTTGCCAGCGTAGTGAATCTAAAAACATTGCGTTGAAATCTATTTGAAAAACAAAAAAAGAGTCTTACTTTGGTTTTTACAAAAAATCCCACGTAGACCACCAAATAATATTTCAGAAGTTCATGGGTTAAAAAAAGTTGAAAACCCCTAATTTTTGTCATCAATCTTATATCGTCTAGTTCAGCGGTTTCCAAACTTTTTTGTTCACGGCGCCCTTCAAAAACTTATCAATACTCGCGGAGCCTTAATGAAACCAAAATTTGCAAATTTTAAGTTTTACCAAGAAATTGTATTTAGATCATGTTTATCATTTAAAATGCACAAAAATGTCAGCATTATTCGCAAAATACTAAAAAACATTTTATGTAAGCAGTGAGCTTGTTGATCTATGCACAATTTATTGAACCGCGGTGCAATGTTTGATATCGCAACACACATGTCGCGTTCAATGTCAATCTTATTGCGATACTTCAACTTGATTACTGCTACCGCAAAAAAACCGGTTTCACACAAGTGTGACGTTGCAAATGGCACAAGAACACGGAGAGCTTTACAGCCTAGGAGTGAAAATTCAGATCGAGCCTTAACCCAATGAAATGAGTAAATTAAAGTTGTATAAGCTTTTTAAAGCGAGGTCAGAAGAAAGATCCATAAATTGTTCAGCTTGCAGAGATGTAAACTCCTGAGAAGTATTTTCATTATCAACAAAAGGATTTGTTATCTAATTGTGCTTCTCCATGTCTTCAGAAAAATATTTCTCAAAATGCGAGATTAGAGCATCCAAATGCGAACACATCACAGTCTTCACATCACACTCATGGGTGTTCTGCAGGGAGAGATTGCCAGACTTCGAATTTATATGGGATTTTAAAAGAGGAAAGTTATCACATTGCTCGTTATTTATCAGCAGATCAGTTTATCACAACTGCAGTTTTCTTTTAAAAGCTGTAATTTTGTCATGGAGTTGCAGAAGGTGAGTTTCTTTTCCTTGGAGAAAGATGTTTAATTGATTTATTTAAAAAAAATATCGCAGAGATACGCCAACTGAGTCAGGAAAACTTCATTCTCAAAGATAGTAGCAAGTGCATGGTTTTCTTTTTTTAAAAATATGAAGAATTCGTTTCCAATTCGTACACACGCAGAAGAATTTTGCCTTTGGAAAGCCACCTTGCATTAAAATAAAACAATAAATTGTTGAGCTTCTCTGCTCCTAATTCATCGCAAAGACGTTGGAAAAGCCGAGGTTTAAGTTTCCTTGCTTTAATGAAATTTACAGTTTTGACAACAGCTTTAAGCACTCCATTAAGGTCACTACTGAGCAGTTGCGAAGCCAGCGCCTCACGTTGTATTAGGCAGTGGGTCCATTTTGCGTTAACGGCAACGCCCTGCACTTACGTTCGCAGCCCGCCGAAACGACCAAAAATAACTCGGGCACCATCAGTTCAAAAACCAACACGATCTTTCCACTTGAAATTATTTTGCTGAAAAAAATTGTTCAGTATTGCAAACAATTCATGCGCACTACAATTTGATAAAATGGGTTTACAAAAGAGCAAATCTTCAACGATATTGTCATCGCTATCGATAAAGCGTACATAGCAAATCAAATAAGCATCTTTATTACTGGTACTGGTTGTTGCCTCATCTAACTGTAAGCTAAACTCATTTCCACGTATTTTCTCTACGAGCTGATCATTAATATCATCCAAAATTTTATCGATCCTCCTACTAATGGTATTGTTTGAGAGCGGAACAGCTTTTAGTTTTTGAGCAGCTGATTCTCCAATTATTATCAAAACTAAGTCAAGAGCAGTTGGAAGCACAAGTTCTTCCGCAATGGTATGCAGTTTTTTACATTTTGCGATTCTGTACGCAACTTTAAAAGACGCAAGTTGTGCTTTGGCTGGTGTTTGCAAAAAATTTAAAAATACGACCCACTGCTTATTCGTTTCTGATAACTTACGAGCAAAAAACTCGCGTGGTTTTCTAGATAAGTTGTTGTAACTAAAAACTAACAAGCGGTTCCACACAGCTGCTGCTTACCACACAATGTAAAATTGTAAAAAGCTGCTAACAACTTTTACATTGTAATTTTTGTAAGGAAAGCAGTAAATGCAACAACTTTTACATGTTTTCGGGGCGCCCCTGGCAAGGTCTCGCGGCGCCCAGTTTGGGAACCGCTGGTCTAGTTTATTAGTTTCTAATCTTTTTGAGATTGCGGACTAGAAAAAAATCGAAACAACCTTTGTGGCCGGCAGTGCCTGTTCAAGCGAAGATGAAAAATCTTTACTACACTTTCACAACTTCCTTTTTGTAATTTAGTGATCTGGCAACCCTAATTTTATTATACTATATTTTCCGTTTTAAAGTTGAACTTATACAATACAGGCTATTAAAGAATAAATTGAAATACTGTAAATTGTGGGACCGCCAGAAAGATTAAAGGCACCGGCGCTTGGAAAACACTAAGAGCATCTGCAAAGCAATTATATTACCCTGCTTCAGGAGACGACAAGATATTGCTGTCACGTTCACCAATTTTTTATTCTGTTTTTTTAGTTTTTATTTTAAGGCATAACTGAAATTCTGAGCCACTTGCTAAGACTAACAATCCGAGAAAAAAGCCGTGAAGTGTGTTTTTCCCAGGATACAGAAGAGTGACACGATTAAGTTTCCAATCTTTGCCATTTACAGGTCGCTCTAAACCGATTTTTCCCGCTACCGACTATAATACTCCCAAATAATTGGTTGATTTCACATATTTTCCATATTACTGGCTTCCTGCGCTGAAGTGTGTTTTGCTGATTTATAATATTGGCCGGGGCAACACCGCAACTGACAAGGGGGCACAATTTGGGAACGGTATTGGTTCAGAGTTGGTAGGCCCGAAAATTGAACCCTAACCTTTGAAATAAGCTGAAAGATGAATGTTAACATTTACACTGAAACGAGTTGTTTTTAATGTGATTAAACGCAGCGCATTGGTATTATTAAAACATTAACAAGTATTTGAAAATATAATAAACAAAAATCGTGCCATAAACTCGGTTTTTATTAATAAAACTTTGTTTTAACAAGCCAACTTTTTTCTTATAAATACTAGCATGATATATCAAACTAAAGATCTAAATGACAAAAGAAATGATTTGTCCTGTGCAACAATTTTTATTGTTAAATACCTTCTTCTCAAGCTTTCATGTGGTTGTTGCTGCCGAAGATACGATTATATTCCTGAAATTCTATGTTTAGACAAAGGTGAATTGCCCACATTCTGCCTATGGGTTACAGCTTGAAAAATATTGCTTGGTGCTTTTTTTTTAGTGAAACGTGTACGAAAGTTGATGACCGATGTATACCTCAGTCTTTCCCTCCTGATGATGGTTGGCTTCCTCGGATTGGCAACCTTGTTTTTTGGATACGAGCAAATAAACACTACAAATGCGACTATCCTTTACATTTTGGGAACTGGATCGGTTTTTTCGTTCCTATGCGGACACTATTTGAAGCAGATGAATTTGAAAGATCGCAGTGAGCTGGGAGGATCGCAGGCATTCTAAAGAGATTTAACTGATTTGAAAGCTTTACAGTAAAAACTTTTATCTCCATTGAAAAGTAATTTTCGGATTACATTCAGAAATGCTGTTTTTCTTTGTTCTCAAAGGTTTTTATCATAAAAGCGTTTCCAAGTTACGTACGTTCTGAAACTAGGTTTATTAACTTTATTGCTATTTTATTTTTCAATCCAGACAAGGCACTCATTTAATTTATGTTCTAGATAAAAAATATTACCTTTGGACAAAAATAATATTATTTATCTAATTTTATTGCTGCAATCAAGTTATAAATCAGGGACAGCGCAATTTAATAAGAAGGAGAGTCCCGTGCTGATAGTGAACATCATCGATCGCAAATAGTTGATGGCGAATTGCAAGCACGCCTAAATTTCCGCCTTATCGTAAATGATAAACTAACAAAACAAATAAAGATTTTCAACGGCACAACAGTAGTTTTGCATCTCCGAAAGCAGATCGGGGAAATTGCTCAACGGTGCCCTAAACTTCCCCCCTCCGACGTTGCCCTCTAAATCAGATAAAGATGATTAAGATAAAGATGATGAAATTGTATAATGATGTTTACAAATTGTTTTTATTGATGCCGACAGAGTAAAATCGATGGACGAAATTTCTAGTTTTGCTATTTAACTTTATGGTTTAACCGATTTTATTGTTTTTCGTCATGAATTGTACGAAAACCTTCTCTTGTGTTATATTCGGTTTAATTTTCATAATGTTGTTACTCTCTAAAGATTATAGTCTAGACGGATGGAAACTATTATTGCAATTAAAAAACAGCTGAAAATAGTAATTAAAAAGAAGTGAGAAATTTCTATGATGAAAAAACGCTTTTTTGTGTTTTGTTCGCTTCCTGTAGGCCTATGACTGTATAAACGTTCCCAATAAGAAAGAAGAAAAAGTAAAGCAACCGCATTAACGTTAGGTTTCATTGTATCCTATCATCGTTACCATCATCTCTCTTTTTTCTTCTTTCGGAAAAGCGTTGGAGGCATTCGGTAATGCCAAGATATTGCAGTCGTGTTGAAAGTTTGATTTAGTTTTTTATTTTAAGATGTGACTTTGTTCTAGAGCTTCTTGATGAACCCAAGCAGATCAAAGTTCCTAATTATAATATTTTTCTCAAAAACACAGCAGATGACGAGAGAAGGATTGAACCGAGACCATGTCGATCGCATTTTTCATCTATAAGGCGCTCCTAAATACTCATCATATAATTAGTAAGTTTTTGAAGCTCTGAATGTGAACTTTTACTCAGAAGGGCACGCTGTGAAAGATAACACACTTTTACTCTGAAGGAGCTTGTGGCTAATGAGTTTTTTCGTATCCAGAAGATCCATTTTTCAACGATTCAAACCTGTAATCGACTATTCACACTGCTTTAAGTTTATGAGATTCAGATACTGGCTACTTCTTATGTCATTTGCTCATAAGCGTTCTAAGGAACAGTCACCAAGCCAGTTTTATTCAAATCTAGAGCAAATGCTTATCTAAATTATAAAAGAATGGCATCACATGTATCAAGGTTTATTGCACCAAGTCCTTAAGTCATTTAAGAAATTATTCTCTTAAACAGTTACTAAAAATTCTGCCGGAAAATTTTTAAGATAATCGTTGTTGCTCTCAAGACTAGTGATCGCCAGTCGGTGGTTCTTGTAAGAATTTTGGTGGTCCGCATGAAAAGTCAGAGTTGGTCCTTGAAGTTCAGAAGGTTGGCGGCCATTGCTCTAGAATCTAGAACAGAGATGTCCAACTTTTTTAAGTCAAGGGCGATTTTGACTCGTGGGAAATATTTGGGGGTCAATAAATAAAAGACCGCGGCCGATTTTCGTCCCATAAACGTAGCGATCTCTGAAAAAAAGTTATCACCTTGAATCTGTCTGTAATTTCTCAATTTTGTCCAAGAACCGTAGCGGTCTCTAAAAAGAAAGGTGTTGGCTTTGAATCTGGCTCTAATTCTCAATTTTTGTCGCAAAAACGCAGTGATCTTTAAAAGAAAGTAGACAGTTTGACAACACTGTCCTATTCAGTTTATGTTTTTTTGGAAAATACCGCGCTGGCCACACAAAACCTTTACGTGGGCCAAATGTGGCAAGTCCTAGAGTTATTCCTTAGAGTATTCCGCAATAGTGGAATATAGATAATAGTGCTTTAAACAAAAGAGGGCGAATCCATACTTTAAATCGGTTGCAAGCAATGATGTCGGTCGATAAGTAATTACTTTCCATAAGATAGTCAACTTGATATTTTTGCTAAAATTTTGCAAAACTCTATAAAGTACAATTGCATCTCGCATCCATTTAATTCGCTACTAACGCTAATAACTTCGACATTTCAATTTTGGTTCTGAGCCGATTTTTTTATACTGCTTCAAGGAACCGAAACGGTCTCTCACACTTATCCGATGTTTTATCCCAAGCCAACATGGCTTAGCAAATGTCAGGTTTGCAGAGACACTTGGTGAAGTATGTAGAGCAGTGTTTCCCAACCTTTTTTGGTCATGCCCCACCTAATTACTTCTAAAATTCTGATGTCGCCTGTTTGGTGATACATAGCTGAAACGAAAAATATTTGGGGGAAATAGAGTTTGCGCAACAGACTAGTAAAGATTAAAAAAAGAAAAATAGTTAACACTTTGAAATTGTCTCTGATTTCTTCATTTTCATCCCAAAAGTCTTCAGCACAAGCTTCTGCTCAGTACCCCCTTATTTTTTGCCACCAAAATTAGTACATAATGTCTTCAATCTCCATGTCCCACCAAAATTTTGCCAGGCCCCGCATTAAGAACCATTGATGTAGAGCATTAGACTTTGAAGCGATAGACTTGGGTTTAATTTTGAGTCGAATAATATCAAAGTGTAAAACGAATAGCTTTCCTGATTGATTTTTATCATTATAAGAAAAGTGTGAAAAACCAGTTTCATTTGAAAATCTTGCCAACCATTTAATCAGCGCTGCCTTATCGTTAGCACAGTAGCCCATATTTATGCGTTGCATTCGAGATTTTAAAAGATGGTTTTATTATTATTGTTTGTGTATAATTTTATTTTTTGCCTTCCTTAATTTTTCATGTTCGAAGACAATAAGTTTCAAAGTTTAAATATAAAAAAAACCAGCGTTTGTCTTTGGAGTCGTTAATGAAGGCAGTGTCGAGCTAGATCGTTGTACACTTGATGACCGAAAATTCAAGGAGTTCGATATGCGAAGCTTGCCGTCATGTCGGTGTGAAAGACACTCATCAAGTTTTTAATGTGGCCTTGCGAGCTACCTGGCAAATCGGCTTGATTTTTCCGGTTAACGTTCCTACTTTCCACCCAAAAGAAACAGGGTTCGATTCCCAGGTAGCTCATAGTTTACACTGTTTTACGAAACCATGTATGAGGCTGTTTTTTTAGGCACAAGGCTGCAGAGAAGAATAGAAACTTGGACCACACTGTTCTTGGTCATCAATTGACTTTTTAAATTACAAATTGCTTTTAAATTGACACAATAATCTATTTGATGCAGTTGTAAAACATGAGCGATCTGTATAATTTAACCCTACTAACGTGGCTAAACAAAACAGCAAAGTTGAAGCCCTCAATTGATGGAATAAATTTTGTATAACATTTAACTTTGAAGCGATAGTTTTTTGGTCCAATTCTTAGTGGGGCCATAGCAAAGATTTGAAAATTAATCTTTATAGCTTTCCTTTTCGACTTTTTACATTATTGGAAAAATGTGAAAAAATGACGAAAGCCTCCGGACTTAAAGACCTTGTGGCCCACATAGTCCCATTCTACCTTATCATGAGAACAGTATGTTTATGGGTTGTGTTTAAAATTAAAACAAATGCATTTACTTTTTTTTTTACTATTATAGAGGTATCCAATTGTTTAGCTTTGATTTTGCCTCCAGGTTGCATAAGCGAAAGGTGAAAGATCACCTTCAGTTTAAAGTTCGGAGAGAGATCATGTCTTAGCTTTTAAACTTTTAAGACCTTCCAGTCTCAGAAATAACAATGCAGTTGTTTACCAAATTTTCAAAGCTTTCAAGTCTCGCTCAATCATTTGATCAGTTTTAATTTGCTTGGAGTTAGTTTTGATTTAATGCTTTGCGTCCGAAACAGTCAGAACTGGCGTTGTATTTCCAACAATATTTTTCTCACAAGCAAACGACAAATTGACTTGTCTTGAATAGATTAATGTTGTGCCAGCTGTAAAACAATTAAACAACGTTTAAGATTTTTTAATTTATAGTATAATTCCCCTTTTTGGTTTTATTCCTCAGCTGACTATTTTGATTAATTTTAATTATGAATTTAGACTACGAAATAGATGATATTTTAAAAACTATATTATTTCATAAAAGATAGAGTTGCTATTGCTGTTGTAGAGTTCTGATAACTATTGATAACAAAATTGCTTGAGTATTTTGTTTTTAGATAGTAGTGAAGTGATTTATCACAGATTTCGGATAGTTTCGGATAATTTATTTTTAATGGTGGTAGCAAAGCTGTCTTTTTATTCTTTCTAGATTTGCCGTAGGTCCAAAATTTTTATTTGTATAACTCTTGCGTTAAAGAAATATATTATAAAAGATGCAAATAAAGTTTAAAAAGCTTTTAATTTAAACCTTCAAAGCAGACACCCTTTAAAGCTGTTTGTACTGCTTGTGGCGATTTGCTTTTGATAACATCTTATCAACAAATTATATGCTTTCACCACAGTTAACCCAAATAATACTGATGTTTTTTTTTTACTTAATTGTACCAAAGCCTTGCCTTGAGAATTTTTCGAATTCGTTTTTATCATAAAAGGTTGAGGTCTCTTTAAAAAGTCAAAATAAGCGATTTTGTTGTGAAACTAATCCGAAATCCCTCTGTGCTTACTATCGCTTCTCGAAGAGATCTTTTTCCTCTTGGTTTTTTTTATTTCCTTTTAGGTGCAGTTGGGGTCTCGGTTTTTTCACCAACAAAACAATAATTACGGTGATTTCTTAAAGAGAACCAAGTTGTGCAAAAAAAAAAAAAACTGGTCTGGCTACTATTTCAATTATTTTTAACGTCTTAAAATGAGAAATTCTACGCGAATCTAACGATTAGTATAAAGCAAAATAGTAACGCTGTCGCAAAAAATTATGAGTTTGCAAAGCTCGAAGCCTCCCAAGACTAAATTGTTTGCGAATTTTTTACATTTTTTGTGAAAACGATACAAAATGACCGTTTTAAATACCAACCAGTATTTTACAGGTGATGAGCCACACACGCACCAACGCCTCCGCGGATGATTTGTAACCTACAACTTGGCTAACAAAACTATACCTTCTATCCTAAAAAGAATTTTAAAATGTCGATAAATAAAGATCTAAACTTAAATCAGTGGTAGATCCACTGTAGGATACGTAGAGTAGCAAAATTAACAAAAAAAATATTCTTAACGAAAATCCCAGCTAGATACCACCCAATTTATAAGCTTCGCTTTATAAAAGCTTATTCGATATTTATTCAAGTAGAATAAGAATAAGAATAGAATCAAATAGAATTCAAATAGAATAAGTATCAAGCAAATCTCTTTCAATAAGTATCTGAAGAAGTTTAAATAAACAAAAGCTGAGAAATTTGATGGTATTTAGCTGGGATTTTTTAAGAATGTTTTTCTATTTTTTACTAGGTTTTTCTTTTTTAATTATAGTAATAGATTTTAGACTTTTTAGTGAAGTATGTCACAGCCAGTGATGTTTCCTACCGAATCTGAAAACAGACGTTTATCTCGATTCGGTCGATGGTCAAACTACTTACGGAATCGGATTTTATTCGGTTTTCGAGTCGTAACTTACTTCTGTAACGACTTTGAAGGAGTTAGAATGTACGAGTATTTTAAAAGTGAGTCTTGTTTTCATATTTTAATTTTTGTAAGGGGTTAATGAAGTGGGACTTTAATGCCGTTTAATAATAGCTAAAAAGATCACAATACCACTTTTGGGTAAGTATAAATTGTTTGCAGACGAGAATATTGCTTAATGGTTTTAAGAGTCGCTCCTTATATTTTCCTGCAAGTTCGGAGAATAACTTCATATAAAAACTAACTACGTCAGTTTATTATAAACGCAAAGAGGAATTCGTTAATTTGCACCAATTGGTTGAATTGCTTTTGGCCAATTTTTCTTTTGGAAACCTAAACTATAAATTTTGCCAGTATTTTTTCTAGTGCTGTTATAAATTTTTAAAAATTATAGAACCGAACAAAACCCAAAAAAGGAGTGCAAGGATTGCCAAGGTTGTTTATCTTCATCAGACTTGCACAACTCAAAACAGTACGAGGCCCATAAAGCGACAGAATTATTTTTCGCAGGGCCCTGCGAGAATTAGACCAACAAATGCTTGTTAAAGACTCTTACCAACACAACAATTCATGTTACTGTGATGCCATTGCCGTCATTACTTTTGATTTGTGATGTCATTTCGACCTGTGCTTGTTTTGTATCTTTGCGATCACACACATCAAAGACTATTTTTTTTTTGTGGCACATAGAAAAACTAATTGAAAAAACCCAAAATTAATTAAAAAGTTATACTTCGACCCATGGCCGTATGTTGTACAGGTCAGATCTACACCAACTACTGTAAAAGTTCTAACATTTTGTAATTTTACTGTTTTTTCAGCAAGCACACCACCTAGATTTAAAGTAGATTTTAGGTGGAAATCAAGTAAAATATTTGATTATCACGTGGATTTCACGTGGCGTGTTGGCTGGGTTGTTACGTGCAATACTTGATTTATATAACCTAGGGCTATTTTGCAAAGTGCTTTCAAGTTTCCTTGATTTAACGTTTCAATTGCTGCTCTTTGCTGCAAAATTGGGAACGTCGTGATGTTTTTGTTACACTGCTATAATATCCTACGTATGCTGTATATACTTTTGCCCCAAAAGTTTCATAGTTGTATTACTTCAGCAATACCTTGCTATTTCCAAATGCAGGTCTGGATTTGTACGAAGTTAGTTTTAATATCAACGCCAACGTAGAGCCAATCAGTTGTTATTGGATAATTACTAATCACTAAAGTGCTTGGTTGTATTCTAGTGGTAATTAGAAGTTGATTTTTTTTAGTTATGCAAGCCCGAAGAGCAATATCCATCTGCTTTGTTCTTCTCTTCGGATCACTGGGAGTTTATCTTGCCTACACATTTAGTGAAAAAGAAAAGATAGACAAAGCAACGTTTTATCTAAAGTTTGGTTTGATAGCGGGAGGAATGGTTGCAAGCCTTCTTTGCGCTCTATGCAACTGCTTGCAATCCAAAAAGATTTATTCGGAAGTCGAAGCTAGGCAACAAAGCGGCTCCAACTCGGATGAACGACGCGAATCCAACGTGGATGGACGACACGACTCGGACTCTAATAATAGACGACGCGACTCGGACTCTAATAATAGACGACGCGACTCGGACTCTAATAATAGACGACGCGACTCGGACTCTAATAGACGACGCGACTCTGACTCATTGTCGCTACCGAGGAGGAGGAACATGACAGCGGAAACAATGGAAACTTTGGTGGACGAAGAAATAATCGATTCCGAGACTGGGGAATCGAAGTCAGGCTCTTCCGCCGTCGACGATTGGCGATTCGAAGATCAAATTCCTTCTACTTCTGCTGGAATAAGGCCTCAGCAGTTGCGTCCAGGTTCTGCCGTCGAAGGTGAAAGTTCTTCTTCTGCTGGAATATGGCCTCTCCGGTCGCGTCCTGGTTCTGTTGCCGAAGGTCGAAGTTCTTCTTCTTCTTCTGCTAGAATTTTTTCGCGTCCTGGTTCCGTTGCCGAAGGTCGAAGTTCTTCTTCTTCTTCTGCTGGAATTTTCCAGTCGCGTTCTGGTTTTGCTGTCGAAGATTTGCCGTTTGAAGATGATATTCCGTCGACTTCTGCAGGAGGACCTCTTCAATCGCAACCCAGCAGCTCCTCCGGCCAGACTAGCTTTAACTTCGACGATACTTCTTCTAGAAACATCTCGTCACACTCCAGCGAACGTATCACAGAGTTCTAACCTTAAATCGCGCAGTTAGCACCGAAAACAAAATTCGTCAAGAGAAATTCCAAAGCAATCAACCGTGGTTGTTTGAAGTTGAATGCGATTGACAGGCCGAATATGAAAAAGCAACTTTCGCCTAAATTAGTCAGAACAAACTTCGTCTCAATTGAAACATTTTCTACGTCACATGCAAACCATTCCGTTTTGAGCAACCAAGTGTAAACATACTAGAATCCCGTTCGTTTATTCTGTTTACTGTCGTGTACTAGTTATTGATTTTATGATTTGTCACTGTAGTTTTATGTTCTCACCAATGAAGTGCCAATAAAATGATTTTTACGCTTTAATTAACTTTATAAGGAAACATGCATATAAGTTTGGCACTTTGGGCAAGGTTTTTAAACTTGCCTTTTAACTACAAACTGTAAAGGTAATTTCCAGAGCAAAAAGGTCTTAACTAAAGCCAATTGCATTGTCATTACAAGATCGATTTGTTGTAGACAGATTTTTCTTAAAACCTTGCAGAAATCCAACTTTGCTTGGGAAAACTGAAATTGGATTATATTGTCGGCAGTTTAAAATATTGATCGATAATAATGTACGAACATTGCGAAAGAGGACATTTCATAAAAAATAATGCTTTAAAAAGCCTATTTGCATTAATTGAGATTTTTAATACCTTTTCAATTGAGTGACACTTTTCTAACTCAATTTACGCCTTATTTTAATCGTTACGATAATGATTTTCAATATTTGTTTTGTGAACTAGAGTTATCAGCAAAAGATCTTATTGATCAAGTACTGCAGAATATGTAAAATTATATGTTATTTTAGAATATTTAAAGGAAACCCTCTCCCAATTTTTTAGTCTTCATATTCCTAAAAAACACTTTTTGCAGTCAATTTAAAGGGAACCATTTTAAATCAAATTTAATAGTTAAAAAAATTTTTTTACGATTTTGCTAAGTGTGCTAGAGGAGGTAAACGAAATACAACAAGTGATTTTAAAAAACGCAGCCAAAAAGTTAAAGCCTTCTTGTAAGATACAAGCAGCAGAAATAGAACGATCAAAATATTGATATCTAATCAAAAGATAACAAAAAAATAAACGAAGAACATATTTGGCAAACTCCAATGAAAAATTTGGTAAAACATAGTTTTCAAAATTTTTCACTTCATTAAATTTTAAACTTTATTTTGACTTTAAAATTATCTAAAAGACGCATAAGCAAGCGAAAACAGCGAAGTGTTAATTTGATGACGTAAAAAACTATAAAAACGAACTGGTCTTAATGATTTTACCAGGCATTGAGATGACATAATTTTGCAAAAGCGGCTATTCTCGATATTCATTAAAGACTATACAGCTAGCAAAGAAATTTTGTTAAAAAGGCTATTGAGCTGTAAAGAGTCCCAGTCTTATTAGATTGTTTGAAGGATTGCAAGGAAAAAAAATTGTTTGTATAAAATATATTGTTTGAGTTGCCTTTACCTTCTGTTATTATGTTAAATTGAATAAAAAACTGCCTTTCTGTAATTGTAATTGACTGTAATTCACTCGTTTATTAAATCAATACTGAGTTATTTTTGTTTAATACGAAATAATCTTAAGTTTACTAGAAAAAAAGATTTAGAGGATTGTGGTCAAAAAGATTTTTAAAAATATATAAAATATATTATTACGTCAAAATGAAACAATAAAATACTGTATATGTAATACAATAAAATATATATCTTGAATCAGAATAATACCTTCATTCACATTAATTTCAGCTTAATCGTTTAATGGTAGTTTGGAGGCAAGAGATATTTAAGTACTGAACATGATCAAAATGGTTTCGTTTAAACACCTAAACCGGTCTGGTTGCATGTAGCTCTCAAAAAGCTTCTTATATGACATCCTGTTTTCATACTTGGCCATCTTAACAAGGCAACTCTTTTTCGATTGTATCAACCTTTTTAAAAAACATTAAAAAAAAAGAAAGTTTCAGCGCGACAGCATTACCTTAGACCAGTGTTTCTCAAGCCTTTTTTTCGGCGACCCAAAATCGCTAAAAACAACGATTTGCGAAGATGACTGCGACCCAAAAATTTGACTAAGCGTGGTGAAAACGTAGTGATCTCTAAAAAAAAAAAGATTTCTTCCTTTTCCTCTTAAATTCGTAATGACACCTCAAGAAGGTTCTTCACTTCTCAAATCTTGTCCGCGCAGATCTTTTTCTTTTACGCGCGGTAATTCGCGACCCATCCGCATAGCATTGGCGACCCATGGTTTGAGAAACACTGCCTTAGATCGACAAAAAATAAATTTAAATATTTGCTTCACAGTTGATTTCTAAATTAAATCAGGAAAATAAAAAGGTAAAGATGATAATTTTCATGTTTTTTTCAAATTCTCAAAATGGAGTTTTGATTATAAAGTTAAAAAGTTTTTTTTTCAAATTGTAAGCTGTTTTTAAATTTTGCATTTTGTTATTTATATTTTATTTCTTTTTGATATTTTTATTATTTTTATCAATTTTGCATTTTTCTATATTTTATAAGCGTTAAACATCATTCATGAGCTCTAATAAGAACGAAACTCGAGTCTGGTGCTTCTCATTTTTAAGCAGTTTGGTTTGTTGTATTTTCTATATTTAGTTTAGCTAAAAAAATAAAAATTTTCTGAAAGATATCCTGCAATGTCTTAAAAAGTTTAAAAAACGTATCATTTTTTAACAAGAACTTGCACGAAAAAACTTTGGCAAGGCTTGAACTGCCAATTGCAGGCATTACAATTTGCAACCTTGAAAAAAGTTTCTTGATTGCTATTGATTGTACTTCTTGCTCATGGGAATTTGGATGGAAATAAGTTTGGCATAAACAATCGATATAATGCTGCGCAATCAACTACAGTTTTTCCATAAATTTATCAATCAAGACGAGCTAGTGCTAATGGTTGTATACTGCTTCGAAGTAATTCATAGAAAATTTGTCTTTGAAAATAGCGAGCAATAACAACTTAACTTTCCTTGTTTTTTATTGCGGACTTTAAAGCTTTTAAAAAAGTTGATAAACCCTGCGAGAAAAATAAAGAATTTTTTTGCCTTAGCCAAAATTTTGTTCTATGGAATGTGCATACAAAAAACTAAATAAATTAGATAAAAAATAGCTTTTTATTCAAGTATTTGCCAGCTGGAATAGCTTAATTTAAAAGTTACAAAATTACGTTTATTCTTTTGAATTTTTTTGTTTGCAGGCTTGTGATTTCCTAATTTGGAATTACTACAGTTTTGTTTTGTTTGTTTTTTTCAGTATACAAAGAAAAAAGATTTTATTCTTATTTATCATGTGTCTTTTGAGTTTTATTGATTGTTGTACAGCATGCATATCTATGATCAGAAGTTGTTGGCGAAATTTTCTGGCAGCGGTAATCTTTTTTTTTAGAGTAACTTGCTACTTTTGCAGTAGCTTTAAAGGAGCCTCTGTTCAACAATTTGAAAGAGGTAATAAAATAGATATAGTTTTTTAGTAGCCTATGGAACGTGTGACATAATCAATTAAAGAATAATTTAGTCAGTTGTGTTTAGCTTAACATAAATACCAAAAGAACAAAGTTGTCGAAAACAACAAATTTTTTACAGAAAAGTTTTGTTGTACAATAATCACCCCCTGTTTCGACGAGTGTTTAGCCTTGCGTATGGGTCAGAGCTTCATTGGCTTTTATATCGCGAACCCTATGAGATTTGTTCACCACCTTCAAAAGAAGGGCCGGATAAGGGTTGAGATTAGCTGATTATAACTCTGTGTAAATCGAATTTTAAGATTTTTGCATTTTTAACAACAAATATTTGCAAATGGATCATCGTTTTTGTTAAATATATTTCAAATTGTTATTTCTGTTATTTGGATTTTGCTTGGTGTATCGGCATTGCGATTGCTATTTTGAGTTTGCATTTTTAAATCACTTTTCAACAATTTCTTTTATGAAAACCTCGTCTGAAAAAATTCGATAAACAATTACGTAATCAGGTTATTGACCTCGATCTTTAACTTACAGGGCAAAGTTTCTTAACATTTTATTTTATTCATCTGAAGAGCGTTATTGTAAGCGAAAAACGTTTATGGTTATGGTATGAACATATGTGTGTTGCTGTATATAATTGTGGTATGGTTGAAAAAACAGTATACTCTCTTCCTAAATTGTATTGGTACATAATCTTTTATTTTGCTTTTCAGTAAGGTTTGTCAGGAGAGTTATTTCGGGACTTTTCGGGTTGTCTACCTTTGTGCTGATTTATTGGATTGCTGTAATAAGATGGGCGGATCTCGTCGACATGACGTCATACGTGCTGTATATTTTCATTGGCGCTTACAGCTGTTTAGTTTGCTGCATTCTCAACACTTTTGACTTGAAAAAGCACATCATACAAGTCACCAAAACAGCCACACTCAACGTCCATGTCCGACCGGACCCTTCCGATAAAACGCGCAAAGTTGTCATCGTTGACGAAAAGAGCAAAGCAAAGCGACCGCCGAACCGCGATCGTCCTCCTCGCAGCCATGACGTCACGCCTATTCGGCCATCAACTTTCAGCGTTAACCAGGAAACTGTTAAATTCCTATTGCCGCCTTCAAAAGATCAAGTTTCTCATCACGCTAATACCGATGATGGCCAAACTTCTAAAAAAGTGCTCAAATCTGCCCTTCGTAAAAGTAAGATGTACGACGAGTCTGTACATCGATGTACGACGAGACTGTGAGTTATTCCTCCGATCGATTTTATGTGCGTTACGGTTTTGGAAAAATAAAAAGAATGTGTAAAGTTTTGATTTTGAACACAGCAATTAAAAAAGATCGTCAATTACTTCTACTAGTATATTGAAAAAGTTTGAAGTAACCACACAATTGTTCTGTTGTCCGGAAGTTGGATCGAAAAATTACGAGCTGATGAAAATCGACATAGTAAGAGTTCAATTGCTACTTTCGTCGTTTTCTTGCAACTTATATAAATGGGAATTTACGCCGTTTTATGCTTGATATCATAGCAAGCCGCCTCAAATTTCAATCTAATCTAAATAAAAATTACAAATCTAGTTAAAGGGCAAAAAAAGCTTACTCCTCGGACGTCGTCCTTCGAATCGACACGATAAAAATTAATTCATAAGATCATAAATTTATAAGGCAGGTTAATCCCACGGAGGCAAAATAATCACCTTAAAAATTTTCAAAGCATATTAATGTATGAAAATATGTAGTTTTAGCTCATCGAAGTATTTAAACTTAAATAATTTCCTTAGTTTAACAGAATAGAATAGAACAGAACAGAATTTATTGTTTTGCCCGAAAATAAACACACAATCGAAGTCAACACAGAACTATTCGGGCCAAGAAGCATCCAAAAATCTCAAGGTTTTCCAAGTCAAGATGCTCCCTGTGTAACAACATTGCTCTTTAGCAATGTCGTCACCCATGTCATAAAATAAATTTTTTTTGCCAAAATTTTACCGTGAAGACAAAAAAAAAGCTACATCGACCAAAATTTTAACCTCTAATCCACTGCGTAATCAAATTATACAAAATAGCCAAGAGCAGGATGTTAGAAAAAAACACTCCAAAATTGGTATTTAACTCTTTTTTTACAGGTTGAATTGTGGGATCATTTTGCACCATACTGATAAGGCTAATTATCCTGCCCAAGAATGCAAAAAAGAATCACTTAGATTAATATTTTTTATACATTTATAACTGCTTAAATATTTGGGGTAGGTGTCAAAGTCAAATATTTTAAGAGTAAAAAAATTGCTTATCATAACTTTAAAGTTATGAAAAATCCTTAAAATTGAAAATTTTACTGCAACTTTAGGGTCAAAGTGATTATCATGTCTCTCCTTTCACAACTACTTGAACCTTAGGATAATTTACTTCGGCCCTTCTGACACTAACGCTGATAAAATAGCAGCATGATGAAATTAAACTGAAATGTAGTTGATAGATTCAAAAGGAGTGCCCGGTGGCTTATAGCAAAACAGAGCATAGTATATTTGTCACTTTCAGGTTCCCATGCAACTTTGCATCAGAATTCCAAAAAAACACCAAATTTTTTGCTTGTTTTAATTCGAAAGGTTTGAAGTATTTCAGTTGCAATCTTCCGTATCGACAGTTACTGTTTTGCGGCCGCTTGAGTATTGAAAATGTGAAAGTTTGCCTGCGCTTGTGTGGGCGGATAGTTCTAAAGCGCGTTTTTTATGAACAAGAAAATGCAATGGATAATTAATAATAGTTAGCAATTTCAATGTTCTTTTTAAAATATATGGCCTCCAAAAGGTTGATAACCAGCAGAAAACATCCATTTGGCGGATATTTTTGGTTCTACAAAATTGTTACTGCCTAAAACGTTCTACGTGTACACGCCCATCACCAAAGCACATGTGATTGAAAATTTTGTTGGGAGTCGATGGCAAAAGATCCCATTACGTAACCTCTTAAGGTAGATTAAAAATTAATTTCATTAAGCAAAATTATTATCATTTTTATTATAATCTCTATTTATCCTTTTTACAAGCAGGAAAGCGTCGAAGCCGTTATATCGATTGAGCAACCATCAAGCGAATGCTGACCTGCTTTCAAGTCAAAATGGGGTTTTCCACTTAAAATGTTTTATTTGATTTTCTTGTCTTTATTTAGGCATGACTGAAATTTAAAGCTGCTTGATGGACCACCAAGCCGAGAAAAGTACCGTATAAAGTATTTTTCATAAAAACCCACCAACGCGAATAGTTTTGAATTGAATTGAATTGAATTTGAATAAAATTGAATTGAATTGAATTGAATTTGAACCGAGACCGTATTAATGGCACTTCTTCCCGCTCAATCATGCTGCCGACTAGGAATCCAATCAAAAATTATTCATCTCTATATGGTGCCTGTGCCTTTTACAAAAACACGTAGGGGCTACTTTGGGTGCGGTCTCACCAGATGAATGATTGCAGGATCGGGTCAGGTTCAGAGAAGAAATATTTATTTTTATTTTCTTATTGCTTTAAAACCAATGAAAACAAGACAACTCTGAAAATCACCGGGAATCAGAAAACGCTGCTATTACTTAATCAACGCAATTAATGTGAAAAAACATTTAAATGGGATCCAGGCCGAAGCGAATGCAACATGTGAAAATCAATTCTCAACACTACAATGCTTTCTTAAAGAGATCACAATGTAACCGATTTAATGTAGTTTTAATGAGTGAAATAGGAACGTAAAAAAGTTATGCCTGATGAGGCCCATAAGACCTAAACAGGCTTGTCGCATAATCATCGTCCTCTCTGTTAATTTGTTTCAGTCGCTTTTTTACGTTCCTATTTCACTCATTGTAACTACGTACATTTAATCGGTTACATTTGTGATCTCTTTGAGAATGCATTGTAGCCTACTGTTGAACTCTGAAAAGTTTGGTATTTCACGTTTCTCATATTTAGTGAGATTGCATGTCGAAGTAGCAACAATGCTTGAGCTAACGCCATATTTGGTTACGTTATAAGTCATGCTTTAAAGAGTTTACTTTAAAATATTTTTTCCGATTAATCTTAATTATCTGATTATTCTGATTAATTAGACTATTTTTTAGACCAGAAAGTATTTTCCGACATGCACTGCGCAATGAATACAGAAAAAGGCTAATTGAATCAAAAAGATTTGCATTCGTTAACTCATACCCTCTTAGCCTAAGGATTAACACATAATTTGCTCATTTTTGAAGCTCTTAAATTTTGTCGAACTCAAAGTATTGTTACCTATTTCAACATAGCAATTTTTTATTTGATAACTCAAAAACAATCTTTTTCTTTTTTGATTGTATCTGTAATACATGTTATTGCAAAAATAAAAATTATTACTTCTTCCATATAAAAGCATTGGTAAAATACAGGTTTAATCTGGTGCAATATAAAGGTCACTTAAACGAGCAATTTTTGTTGATAAGATCGTCTTTTTAGCTAAATTTAAGTTATCTCATGTCAAGGCAGTTTAGCAGCTCTAATTTTTTAAAAACATTTCAGTGAATTTAAACCCGATATCAGGGTCGTCTGTGGCTTTTTTAAATTTTAAGCAGCTATAAAACACCATGTTTTGCTTTATATAAAAACAAATTAAAATTTTCAATTAGCAATCAATGGCTTAGCCATGGTTTCGGCTTAATTTTTCAACATTTTGACTTGCTCCGTCACTAGAGGAGCCAGTGATAAAAGTCTAACTCATTTCTTGCAGTCGCAAAATAATTGTTAAATTCATTCTTAAGTTGTGGTTTGGAAAAAGGCAAAGAAACTTTGCAAATCGGATATTTTTATGCATTCAATATACAGAGTCCGCCAATAAAATTACAGTAAAAGTCCGTCTATCCGAATAAAAATCCAATAAAAGTCCGCCAATAAAATACACATTTAAGAAAAGAAAAATGTGCATGAATAACATAACCGTGCTAGCGAAATGGTCTGAAAAGTTTTTCTAATATGTAACTTTGACATGGAAGGAACCATACAACACAGTATACGCCGTAGTACCGAAAAAGATCCACCCTTTTTTAATGTCACGTGATACTCCACTAGAGTCGTTGTGGCATCAAACAAAATGAGTCGAAAAACAAACTTTGTACCTGATCGATGTCTTAAAAAGAGATAGAGCACGCAGTAACGCTTCACTTAAAAAGTGGCGCGTAGTCATGCTTCAACAAGCGAGCAGTAACGCTTCAATGAGTGAGTAAAGAAAGTAAACCGACAAAACTTTTGTCTCCACGCTTTTCATTAGCGCGTGACGAATCTCAAAAGCGCATACGAGCATGCGCACTTCCTGAAAACTTTATTAATTCTATGATGTATAAATAAATTTAGTTCTAATATATTTATGCATATTTTCTTTTCTTAAAATGTGTGTACATTTTATTGGCGGACTCTGTATTACTCAGTATTCTCGCAACACTTTTAGTGTCCTCTGCCACTACTTAACAATCGTTTTCTGCCGTACGACTGATAAAATCAGATCAACAAACAACTATGGGTCAGACTCGTCTTGATGGGGCTGAGCCTTTTGTATATCCATAATGACATGTCGAAATGCACTGATGCTGTTCTCAAAAAATCTGCTGCTTTAATTCGTAGAAAAAAACTTTGATTTCTTGCATCCTTTTTAAACTATAGCTGTTGCAAACAATATTTTCCGTAAACTTATTTCAATTTAATTGCAATGATTTGCTCTTTTCGACGGACAAAATGTAAACTTCACAATCATGACAAAGTCCACCTAGAGGTTCGCTTATAACCGTTATTCTAATTCATAATGATTTGTTTAGAATTTCTCATAATTGATGCTGTTCTTGAAAATCGTACTCTGTTACAAATCCTAAAACCGATTTATAAAGCAGATATTGTGTACCGTGTAAGTTACTGCAGTTTAATTTTTTGCTTTTATTTTTTAAAATTTATTTACTTAGTATGAACGTACTAATCATCGACAAAATATTTTGGTTTTTTAAGGTCAAATTATGATTGCTTCCAGTCAATTTTCGTGTGATGTTGATATATTTTCGCACAAATTTTTGCCCGCTTCTTAATTTTTTTCTGGCAACGCTACCAATAGTAACACCTTGTTTTTAAAAACCAAATGTGGGCGATAACCTGCGTTTGGTCTGCTTTAATATCATAGTCATTTTTTTCAAATTTCAAGGATAAGTCTTCTGAACTGTACTGGTTATGTAAAAAAAAGTCTTATGCAAATTAATTCCAATCAATATTGTTTACAAAAAAAATATCAAATTATTTAAAAGTTAAGTTGAATTGTTATTATATAGTGATATATAATATTTCTCTATTTCACTTAATATTAGCAAACATTTGCACACAAAAAGCATAAGCTTTTGGCAAGGTTTGAACACGAAATTGCAAACTTTTCATCTTTGAAATAAAGTTTCTTGATTGTCGTTGATTGCATTACTTGCTCGTGGAAATCTTGATAAAAATGCGCTTGTGATTAACAATCAAAGGAACTTGTTCAATGAATTAAACTCGTCCTTGATTTTAAACTTTTTTTCTTAAAATTATTCTTCACTTCCAACAGCCGTTTGTAGCTTGCTTAGTAAATAACGTCAACTACTGCTTGGGTTTGTTTATGTGATAATTGGAACTTTAAAGAGGTTTTTTAGAAGTCTAGAAAAACTTTTAAACCGATTATTGGCTTCACCAAAGTTTTTTACGTTTTTTTCTAACCAACTTTTAATTGCTTGCTATAATTTTGCGCGTTAACAGTTAAACTCTTATGTAATTGATATATCTTTTACTTTCAACTTATTGACTTATCGACAAATTGATATATCTTTTACTTTGAACTTAAAAATTTTTGATTTTAACTGTAAATTCAGTGGCAGGAAAGTAGTATAGATAACATAGAAAATATAGGCGGTACAGCATAATAACAATAGTGCTGAATCTTGTTATTTAGATTTGTATACTTTCGTTTCTATCGAGATACGAGTTCTTTTATAATAAATTAAAATTATTAAACGTAATTTTTAGTTGCATGCTATAATAGATTTTAATCGTTTACAACATGTGCCTCTCCTTAGTTGATCACTGCTTACCAGCAATCTATTGGATCGGAAGATGCTTGCATTGTTCTCTGGCATGGTTTAACTTCTTTCGTAGAACAATATGTTACTTCTGTAGCAGCTTTAAAGGAGTGACCATCCCGGAATATAATAGAAGTAGGATACTTTAACGTTTGCAAGTAGTTTTTGCTAATGCAACTTTTTAATTTTTGAAACTTAAGCCTCTTCAGAGAATGTGTATTGATAATTAATTCATTTCGCTCTTCGCTTAACTTTTGTTAGCAAAAGGTTGTCAAAATCGTTGCTTCAATATAAATTTCACTGAATTCCTTTGAACTTTTATAAGACTGATAAACACATAGTAATATAAGCCGGGGAGCAGGCAGGAAATTGTCTCCTAAGTCTCTAAAATTTGGAAAAAATCGGAATTTTTCTGGCAGAGATAAGGAATTATTGGGGTAAAATAAATTTTTCTGGCGCCGAAAACTAAGTGCTTGCGCAGGACAAACTTTCAAACTGAAACAGCAATGAGATTTGAGGTAAAAACCTTAATTTTTTTAGTCAACAATAATCAGAAAGGAGAAATTATACACAGTTTCAAAAGAGAAGACCCGTTTTTTAGTCTTTACCAGAATTTTGGGACAAATTAGTAACATTTTGTCTCAACTTTTGCAAAGCTACAAGATCATAATTCCGGCAAACATCAGTCAAACTAGGGCAAAATTGTATTGCCCGTAATTTTTTTTAATTTTGTACGGCTATGGACAAACATAACGGACTTTTCTTTTCAGTCAAAATGACCAGGATGGCGATGGGGGCAGGTTATGCGGTGCTGGCGATTATTATGATTCTTTGGGTTATTTACTTACGATTTGATCGTCGTAACCAATTGACCCCGTACTTGCCACATTTCTGTGGCGTTGCTTTTGTCTGTCTGTTTTGCTGCTTTATCAACTGCCTGGATTTGCCGAAGCACATCAAAGAAGTCGGAAGAACAGCCGGAATAAATGTTGACGAGCTGGACACTTCCGATGCAACGCAAGAATTTTACGAACGCTTGGAAGAAGAGTATGAAACGCTTCCCTCCTCAAATTCTGTTCCGCCAGCTCCGCGTCATGACGTCATGTCGTCTATTCCGTCAACATCTTCCCAAGTTGATTGGGATGGCGTAGAACATTTGGAAAATATTCCCCTTCTGGAAGTTGTAAGTCAAGGGGGAGGTTCTAATAGAACGCAAGTGGTTAAAGTTACGATTAATGAAAATAAAATCGAAGAGGAGTCCGTTTTATAAATTTTATCAACAATCTTGTACTTTATCGCAGATTTCTATAAAAATACCGTTTATTGCAATTCACTAAAAATGAGAAGTGTTTTTGCGTTGCTTTTGTGGTTTTTGACAAAACGAACTAGGAATATTTTTCTTTTTAATCAACTTCAAAGATTTTTATTACTTGAATTACGAAGTGCCGTTTGCGTTATTTTTGTGGTTTTAGACCAATAAAAGAGAATTTACTTTAGCAACTTTAATTTTCTTTCATTGACTCGTTGAGTATTTATTTTTCGTAGCAATTGATGTAGTAAGTGTACAATGCAACAACCAGTTATCGTAAATAATTCGCCAGACATTTGCAAGAATTTGTTATAGACTAGCCTAATAAAAAAACTTAAATAACTTGATTGCTTGTCAAAACTTATTAATAGGAATCTTGTAGTAAAATAAATTGCAAGTTTTTTTTAGCAAGCATACAGGTTGCAGCGTTTGCACCACATAGAAATTCTGACTTGCAAGTTATGGAATAAGCCATTAGAGGTTCGATTCCAGTGTCATTTTGGTTCTGTATTGCTTTTGGATTTTTGGAGTAATTGGTTTTAACTATTTAGAAACAGCGTAATAAGATCCTTAAGACTGGGTTGGATAACCCAAGGGTCTTGCCGCCCAAAAAAATATCTATTATCCCGATCTGCTTTTGAAGATGTCAAGATATTGCTGTCCGGTAGGAATTTTTTAATAGGTTTTTAATTTATTATTTCATAGGTGCGAATGAAAATTTCAAGCTGCTGTTTATAAGATTGCCAAGCACACGAAAGTCTCCAAGGACAACAGAATTACGAAAGTGGGCTTGTTTCGAACCTCGGCCGCGCGAATCGTGTTTGCCGTCGATAATACGATTTTACCAACTGGACCACGCTGGTGGCACCGTGTTTTTTTATGGACTGTGGGTCACTAAATTGAGGTTAAATTCAACCAGCTCAGCCGGCTATTAAATCAAATTAGGTTTCTTAGACCGTATCTGGCCCCTTTGGTAAGCAAGATCACGTTAGATCTGTAAAACCTGTCAAATTAGGAGATATGTGAAAGATAGTGGCACAACAGCTGAAGACTGTAGGCTTCGGTCATGCAATTGATAAAAGTGAAGAATAACTGGGGCTGCTTCTAAAGGACAACTAGGAAAATTGATTTAAACATCGAAGATTCAGAGGCCTAGGTTATGATGTAGCAACTGCCTTGATGATTAAAATTAAAAAAGATGTGTGAGCATTATTGAAAACGTAACCCACTTGAATATCCCTTCCATTGCTTTAGCCACAGATTAAATTCAATCTTGTCAAAATCATACTAGTTTGCACCTAGTTTTCAACTTCATCGAATGCTTGTGATTGGTATCCGGTAATTTCATCGTCGCTAATTTTATCGCATGGGTGTGTTTAAAGTGTTAGTTTCTTTTTTAGGACGATTAAGGTTAGGGTTAGACAAAATTCTGATGATGTAACGTACCGTGATATAATTTCTATACTATAAAACAGTCCACAATGAAATTACGGACAATGAAATTACGCACGATGAAATTATAGTGAACCCTTGTGATTATAATCAATCGTGGTCTATCAGTACTTGAAAACGGGAAGAAATGTTAAATCGACCTTATTCAAATGAAACAAAAAGACACCGTTTTGTTCAATATGGCCAATTAGATAAGTACAACTAGAGTACATGATGCTGTAGCGAACTCACCGCTACAAACCTGTTTTCGTGCATGCAATTGCTTCGATTTTGCAGTTTTCTGCAAATGTATTTTCACACGTTGTATTTCGCTTTACCGCTGACTCAACTTGCAGCGTTCATCCGCTCGCTGCACAGCGTTTATCTGCTCCCGTGGCAACCGTCATGTTATAACTTTTATTTCTTAGTATTTTGTTTTTGTATCGCCTTTTCGTTGTTCCCCCCTACTAATTGTTGGCTGATCGCGCCATCAAGACATCGCTGCCTTTTGTGTAGTTATTGTCGCCGCAACTGCAAACAGGATGTAGCCTGATCACGTCACCTAAAGCCTCGTGGTTTAATTTTTTGTAAAAGATCAGGCGTCATAATAGAAACTCACTAAACTTATTTCGACAGTATATGTTCGCTGGACCGAATCGCCGGCCCAGAGAGAGATAGCCAGATTGACGGAGAGACTGACAGAGATGAAAGCGACTTGATCATGAAATTATCCTGTTATTTTCTGTATTTAATTGAAATTGCGCCTCTTTCAATAACAGGAGCTAGAGTTTTGCTTGTTGCCTACCGCTCACACTACAATGCTTTTGTAGTGTTCATGGAAATAATTGCAGCTGTTTCAGAATTTTTTACATTAGATACGGCACAAGCAAAGATGGACTATTCAACAATCTACTCAGCTTGTTATTACATTGAAAATTTGCAAGGTTGTAATAATCCACACTTGTTTAAGTCAGTGAAGTATTGCATAAAGTCAATCAATATTTAAAGCAATCTAGCAGCCGCTTTTCACGTTCACTCTGCATAATCAAATAGAAGCGGATGAAAGCTTCACGATATTTTTGTTGAAGCTGAAAAACTAATGCAAGAAATAATATAAGGCGAGTTTAGAATGCCCTGGTGCTATATGAAACCTAGTAGAATTAAGGAAATATTCGGATAATAATCCTGACCAATAGTATTACAATAATGTTTTTTTTTCGTTTCTAGATGCTATATTGTCTCAACTGCAGAATCAATAGTTTGACTGTGACAATGTCGCCGCTGCCAAAGTGTTTCGAAAGCCCATGCAACTTTACTACTATTAAAGATCAATCGGCAGCATTTGTGAAGCATGCTTCGTTTTGTAGTAAAGACATTGATTTGGCTAAAAAAAAATGCTGCAGCTGAAGTTCAACGTTGCTTAATGTTGTGCTTCGGCAGAAAGAATATACAATTTATAAAAAATCTAGTTTGGAAAATGTACTTAGGCTTCTTGCAATGAAAAATCGATTTTTTTTTCTATGGTATCAGTAAAGCTTAGTACATTTAGCACTCATCCTTTTGTTAAAGGCCCTAACAAAACCAACATTTAGTTTCTCTTAAAGGACTCAAATCATGTGTATCAAATTGTACGTATCGGCAGCGTCGCCGAATGGGCGGAAACGCCGTTTGGTGGCAAATTGATCGACAAGTTTGCAGTTCAAAACCTAATCGCACAAACCTGTTATGTTGTTGGATAAAAAATATCTGGCTTTGTAGAAAAAATGTGAGTAAAATAAACTCGATATCTGAGTCGACTGTTGCTTTCTCAACTTCTAACAGCTGAAAAACACTCAACTGGACACTTGATCAAACGACACCTGATCGAAACGACAGTTGATCAAATAATGAAAAAAATAATTTACAACCAAACATTGCAAAACCATCTTGACTTTCTTCGCAAGAAAGAATCTTGGTTTTGCAGTTTTTACTAATAGTTGCGACTGGAAAATTTAAATTTTTATCGGACCAACAAAAAGAGCGATAGCACGGATGAAAATTTACATTTTACACAGGAAGCAATTATAAGCAATTAACAAACCTTTTAACATTTCGTTGTATTTTGATCATGTGGCAGAGCAGAAACAAAAGAAACTGAACTAAACTAAACTAAACTGAGCTGAAACAGGCAAAGAAAAAAAAAGCTAGAAAAGGTAAATTTAAATAAAAACTGCTTAATGTGCTATACAGAGCTTTGATTATCTTATATTGTTCTCAAAACATTAAAATCTTTATAGCTACCGGAATCGATAAAGATAAGCCTTTTTCGGCCTGGTTCAGCCTTTTTTAAAGATGACAATAGCATCAGTATGACGATAGCATTCTTGCTAAATAGCGAATATTTCTAGTGAATTCCAACGCATTTAAAACTTCTCAAATTTTCCAGCTCCTCTGCTGCATCAAGGATAACTTTAATCTTGAGTCGCTGTATCATGGAATATTTTGGAATGTGTCTTTAAAATAGAACTACAATGTACACTGTAAAAATTTTTGTAAATTTTACAATCATATGATTGGAAGCAGTTTATCGGTGATCTAAAACTGCTTCCAATCATATAATTGTAAAATTTACAAAAATTTTTTACAGTGTAAAAAGAATGCAAAAATATGGCACCAATAGAGATCTAGTTGTTACCCCTCTAAAAATGCCTCCCCCGGGGACCTTGTTGAGAGATCCTGATCTTGACATTGACAAAAAAATTATAAAAATAAAAAAACTGTCTTCGTACTGATGGCCTCTGCATTTTATGAATCTAATTTACAGTAATAAAGAGATTGCTTAATCGCAGAAACATACAAAGCTAAATCTTTTTTTTCATTTCGGCCATTTGTCGTTTCGACCAAATGTCGTTTCGATCAAGTGTCGTTCGATCAACTGCCGCGGAACACCGCTTTTGCTTTATTTAAAAAGCAAATAAAAAATTTTGAATAGACAGCAATCAGTGGCGTATTCAAAGGTTAGCAGTCATGGTTTCCTCCTTACTTTTTTACTGGCTACGTCCCTAATAACAATACTTTTTTCTTAAATACAGCTGTGAGTAATAACTCACGATGGTTCTGCATTCAATATCTGGACTCTTTTCTCACAAATTTCAAGAAAAATTTTGGGTTTTGATGATGTAAAGGAAGATGTTTTTAAAATTCTTAAAATCTTTTTCTCTACTATAATACCAAAAAAAAGAATTTCGCCAATTTTTGAGCTTATTTTTTTTATCTCTTATTTCAATCAATATTGTGCAGAAAAAAATATATAAATATGCAAAAGATAAGCTGCATTGTTTTGATAAAGTTCTAAAATATTTCTCTTTATTTCATTTAATATTAGCAAACATTTGCACACAAAAAAACATGAGCTTCTAGCAAGGCCCGAACACAAAATTAAAGACTTTTCATCTTTGAAATAAAATTTTTTTGATTGTCATTGATTACATTACTTGCTCGTGGAAATCTTGATGAAAATACACTTGTCATAAACAATCAATGCAACTTCTTCAATAAACTGAACTCGTCTTTGATTTTAAACTTTATTTATTAACATTATTCTTCACTTCCAACAGCCGCTTGCAGCTTGCTCAGATAAATTTTTTGTACAAATAATGTCAACTGCTGCTTGGGTTTTTTTATGTGATAATTGGGATTTTAAAGAGGTTTTATAAGAGTCTGAAAATTTTTAAACCGATTATTGGCTTAACCAAAGTTATTTTACGTTTCTTTTCAAACCAACTTTTAATTGCTTGCTATAATTTTGCGTGTTAACAGTTGAACTTTTATTTAATTGGTATATCTTTTACTTTTAACTTAAAAATTTTTGATTTCGACAGTCAATTGAGTGGCAGAAAAGTAGTATAGATAACATAGAAAGTATAGGCGGTACAGCATAATAACGATAGTGCTGAATCTTGCTATTTCGATTTAGACGCTTTTATATTTATCGAGATGCAAGAGTGATAAGTTGAAATTATTAAACGATATTTTAGTTGCATGCTATAATAGATTTTAATTGTTTACAACAAGTGGCTCGCCTTAGTTGATCACTGCTTACCAGCGATCTATTGGATCGGAAGATGCTTGCATTATTCTCTGGCAGGGTTTAACTTTTTGCAGAACAATATGTTACTTCTGCAGCAGCTTTAAAGGTATCACCACTTAGGAGTATAAAAGAAGTAGGATATTTTAACGTTTAAGTCTCTTCAGAGAATTTAATCTTTAACTAATCGTAAATTGTTTAACTTTGGCGTGAAAGCAAAATAATGTCGAAAGCGCCTTTTTAATGTAGATTTCACTGCATTCTATAGACAAATTTTTATAAGACTAATAAACATAATCGATTTTTGTTTTTCAGTAAGGATAGCCAAAATGACGATACCTGGAGGTTGCAGGGCAATGGGGATTGTTATAAATGTTTTTGTTATTTACATGGTATTAGCTGGTCATGATCTATTGCACTTGTATAGGCCGTATTTCTGCGTTGCTGCTTCTATCTGTCTGTTTTGCTGCTTTATAAATTGCTTGGAGTTGTCAAATCACATCAAAGAAGTACGCCGAACGTTCACATAAAATGTACAAGACACGGACACTTTTATTGCAGCGCAAAAACTTTCTGACCTCTATGAAGAAGATTACGACTATGAAATTATTCGTTCGTCAGATTCTGTTTAGCCAGGCTGGAGTCATGACGTCATCTCTTTATTCCGTCAACATCTTCCGGAGTTGAACGGGATGGCGTGGAACCTTTAAAATCTTCGGAAGATCATATTTCTATTCTCTAATTGTAGGTCAGGGAGGAGGTGCTTGGCGTACACAAGTGGGTAAAGCTGCAATCAACAAATATAAAACCGATGAGGAGTCAATTTTATAAGTTTTTAACACTTATTACTATACCGTGTATTGAAATTCACTTGAATTACGGTGTGCTTTTGCTGTGCGTTTCGTCAAATTTGACAAAAACGAACTAAGAACGTTTTTATAAAACATCAAATCTTCATGAACTTTGACTGTTACTTTTAACTATAATACTGTGTTAAAGCAATTCAGTTGAATTTCGAAATGCTGTTTGCGTTATTTTGTGATTTTAGACAAATTAAAGGAAATTTACATTACCAAGTTTATTTTGTTCATTGACTCTTTGAGCTTTCATTATTGTGAGTGGGAATTCACATAGAGTTTGTACACAATGTAACAGCTATTCTAAATAACAATTAGGCAGATTTAAAAAAAACATTAGCAAGAATTTTACATAAATGAACAAACGCCAAGTATATAATACATGTAAGACATGAGCTCGGGAAAATGGGGCGATTGTCTTACCCTGCAATATTTTTAAGACGCTGTGGTACAATGAAGCAAATAGTTTCATTTGAAATTTGCAAGAAAAACGTACTAAGTTAATCGGGAAAATGAGGCAATTGTCTTGCCCTGCAATATTTATAAGACGCTGTGGTACAATAAAGCAAATAGTTTCATTTGAAATTTGAAAGAAAAACGTATGAAGCTAAATTTTTATCTACAATTATGTAATCTTAAAAAAATTTTTGTCCTAAATTTTAGAAGGTCATCACTTTGGATTAGTGTTCAAAATTTTGATTTTCATCCTAAATATGGGGTGGGATAAGAATCAGAATAAGTTAACGTCAATCGATTTGATATATTTTTGGAGTTTCTAAGGTTTTAGGGAAAATCTAACCCGATGCTTCCGTATCTTCCGATATGTATCTCCTTTTTTAAAAAGGCGTGGGGAAAATTTGAATGGGTCTAAAAGGCAGGAGTGCAATTTTTTCTGCATCTCCGCTTTCGGCACCCCTGGTGACGTAGGAAATTTTTCACTCCCCTGGATATTGTATTATAAAGAAAAATTACTTAAAAATCTATCCAGGTTTGAAAATCTTTTCTATAAGTGGCATAGCCGTACAAAGCAGGGGAAGAGGGGAATTGCCTCTTTAAGACACAAAAAATTGGGTAGAATCAAATTTTTCGGGCTTGAAGCATGCAGTGCTTAGCAGGAGAAAGTCACTTTGGTCCTATTTTTTGGAAAAAAATCCTTTTTGGAAGAACTAGTCAGTTTTTTAGTTTAGTGTTCAAATATAACAAAGATTTTATGTGGAGACTTCCTGATTAAAACTTGTTTTGAATCTTGGCCCTTTCAGTTACGGAGTTTGTTGTTTTTTCCACCCATGATTATGTAACATTGTTTTTATATGGGTCGGATGGGTATATTTTATTGTTATACAGTATTATTACTACCTTTTTCGCTTATAAAAAAATGTATACATTTTTTATTTTTTTAAATTTGTCTTTATTGTTTCCTTCTTTTTCTTTCTTTTTTTAAAGTAACTTAGCTACTTTGTTTTGGTCTGCTTTTCAATTTCATCATTCATAAAAGGCCGTTCAACAACAAGGCTACTTTGTTTTAAAGGTAAGGCGACCGCTCACAATTAACTTTGCGCGTGTAATCAGTTTCGAAATCATTTTGCCAATAACTTTGAAACGTAATATATTGATTGCAAAAAAATTGAATTGAATTGAATTGAAAAAAACAATCTATTAGCATGTTCAAATAAACGTTTTGCCTGCATTCATAGGTAAAAAAACAAGTAAGGACTAAAAAAAGGTCTTTACATTAAATTTTGGGTACTTTTGGGCTTCTCAATATATGATACAAAATGATACAAAATCATGATTTGGGCAATTGATCCAATCAATATTCATTTCCTTGATGATTTTTAAGGTTTTATTGTTAAAATTTCTCGTTAGAGGAGATAGAGAGCAGTTAATTTAAATTTGTTGTTAAGTATTTGTGTTTTGGGAAGTCGCTATCACAACATGACAACACACACAAAAAATTGATGCATACGCTGCCAGTTATCGTGTAAATTATCACAGTTATTAATTGATACATTGATTATGTTAGTTTTATTATTTTTTCATTAGTTGTTTATTTTATTTAAAATAGAAATGATCCAAAGCTGGCTATGTAATGAATCTTGAACGTTTTAGAAAAACATATTTTAATGGATCTATTAATGAATTTCCTTATAATCAACTGTAATTAACTGTGGTATTAGTTACAAAAATTGTTCAAGAATAAGTCGCTCATATTTATTTAATTTTTAATATTATAATCAATGTATTTTTTTGTATGTTAGTGCTAAAAATATTCTTTTAGTGTATTATACATTTTATTCTTTTTTCATGTTTAATGATTGAAATCATTTCAAGTTTTAGATTTTTACTTACATCTGTACCATAAATATTAATAAATATATGATAATGACCTCAAAAGTTAGAATTCAAACTTATCTAAAACGAAATCATGTCAGTGAATTGTTTGAGGTAAGTGATGATTTACCATGTTTATTTAAAAGACTTTATCATTAATTTAATGATTAATATGATGTTTAAAAAAGGGTTGCAAACTTGATAGATTTTATTTGAGTTTGAGTTCATAAAAACTTTGCAAGTCCGAGTTTGGGTTTTTTAATTTTCAATCTTTTGAGTTCGAGTTTTATTTGATGCTGTAAAAATCAAAAGCTTGATTAAGCCTATCTACACAATAACTTTTAAAAATTGGAAGGATACCACAAAAAGATAAACAAAAAAGAAATAATGAAACAGGCCATTACATTGGCATACCAGCTGAAAAAATCTTTGGGGAAGCAATACAGCTTTTTCCAAATTTTATAGCTTTCTTCGAATCATGATCTTTAGCACTTTACAGAAATGAAAAAAACTTTTGTTTCAACTTAGAATGAAGACCAAAAGCAAGGTCTTTACTTGGAATCTGTCTCAGATTTTTCAATTTTTATCCCAAAAAGTTGTAATCTCTAAACAAAATCTTTACCCCAAACCATAATCTTTTTTCTGAATTTGAAAACTTTGTCGTGCAAAAGTAGTTAGTTTTCTGTGTTTAAAAAGTTTTTTGTTGCCCAAATATTTTCCTGTTGCTGCCCAAAAAATTCTGACTTTGCCAAATTTATTCTTTTATTTTATCTTTATATTTATCCTCCTAACTTGCAGGAAAGCAATGGAGGTAGTAATACATTAGAGATGTGCTTAACTGTTACTTTTGAATAACTGTTAGTAACTGCTACTTTTAAAAATTTAACAGTTACTTTATATTTATTAAGCCAACTAAAAACTAAATGATAGTGATTGTATGTTATTACTAGAGATGTGCCGGAACTCAAATAATCAATTCCGACCGGAACCGGAATTGGCTGGAATTGCTACATAAAATCTGGCTGGAATTCCAGCCAGTACCAGAACTATTTAGAAATGCAATATTAACCTTGATATTACATAAAACTGCTTAAATACATGTGTTAGATTGTCAGTTGATAATAGTATTGTAAGTGCCGATGATTGATCACTTTAAAAAATACTAAAATAGAAGGTTTGCAGTCAGTTTTGTTTGAAGTATACATTAAAGCAATTTATGTGAGTACTCCCTGCTGAGCCCTGGATATTTGAAATATAACGACCAAAAATATTATAGACACATTTATTGAAGTTATATAGTGAAAAAATTCATTTTCATGTTATTGCAGCTGTTCAGCTATTTTCTGTCTTTTATCTTTGTAGGGAGTAAAATAGAGTGGTCACTTTACTTGAAAAGGCTAGTAGATAAGACTGATGCTAGATTGATCGAACTGCAATAAAATGTTGCTGATGATTTGCTGTAAGGTTAGGTTTTGCCTGTGCTATTAATGCTCATAAGTGGACTCATGCCCCGAATTTGTTTGCAAATCAATGGAGTTAAGCGATTTTATCATCTAATCTTACTTCCTACAATGAATTAGTTCCAATTTATGCTAATAGATTTTACTCATATGACACTCTTGTGTATAAATTTATTTATGTATTTAGTGGTAGTGCATTGTAGCTGATTAAAGGTTGACCTAATATATTTAATATATATTGCTATGTTAATGTCATAATTTGTGTGACAATTTTCTTTTTATTAACTTTTCAAATTGAAGCAGCAAAGCAGGGTTCAATTGACTGGTTTTCCATGACTGAGAGGTGTGTAAGTGCAATTTTTTAGTAAATGACTGCCTACATCAATTTACTAAAAAAAACTAAGTGTAGATATGTTTCTAAATAAATCAGTCCTATTGGCTACAATCACTTCAGTTCCAGCCAGAATAGAATTGATTCTGGCCAGTATCAGAACCGGAATTAAATCTTTAAATCCGGCTGGAATTCCGGTACATTTCTAGTTATTACCATATCAAAGGCAGAAGCAGATAAGAAAAAAACAGTTACATTACAAATTTTGTAATGTGATTACTTTTTGTTATTGGTTAATTCTTAGTTGGCTTAGTGAATATAAAGTAACTTTTTCAAAGGACCAGTTAATGTAAAAGTTCCTCAGAAATAACTTATTATTCACACCATGTCATCTTAAAGCTCAATTCTTTTGAAACTTTTTCTTTTTTGGAAAACCAGCAATACCTCATCTGCTTTACATTTGTGTTACAAATAGCAAAGCAAATCGCAAAGTAACAGTTAAGAAGTAGCAGTTAGGAAATAACAGTTAAGAAGTAACAGTTAGGAACTAACAGTTAAGTCATTAACTGTTATTATTCACGCTCAATTCTTTCCAAACTTTTTCTTTTTTGAAAAATCAGAAATCTCTCATCTGCATTACATTTGTATTACAAATAGCAAAGCAGCAATCTCTCATCTTATGTACATTTGTATTACAAATAGCAAAGCAGATGGGAGAGTGCTGGTTTTTTGAAAAAGAAAAATTTTGGAAAGAATTGATCGTGAATAATAACAGTTAACCTCTTACCTGTTACTTTTTAACTGTTATTTCCTAACTGCTACTTCTTAACTGTTACTTTGCGATTCACTTTGCTATTTGTAATACAAATGTAAAGCAGATGAGAGATTGCTGCTTTTTTGAAAAAGAAAAAGTTTCTAAAGAATTGAGCTTTTAAGATAGCATGGCATGAATAATAACAGTTAACTTCTTAACTGTTATTTATTAACTGTTACTTTGCAATTCACTTAACTGTTAGTATTCGTTAAGAAAATTAACTGTCACTTTTTGAAAAAACTGTTATTTTTTGCACACCTCTGTAATACATAAGGTAAGCAATTATCCCAACCTGCTTCCAGAGATGCCAAGATATTGCTGTTTGCTTGAAATCTAATAGAGATATAATTGAAATTTAGAAGTTCTGCTTGTCAAGACCACAAAGCAGGCAAAAGTGCTGTAAAGTGCCTGTACCAAGGACACAAGAGAATGGCATTAGCAGGTTTTGAACCTAAACCAAGTCAATCACAATCCCAGTACTTTAAGCATTCGACCATGCTGCCGAATATTTCCCAAGTCAAATAGGCTACAACTCAATCGGATTTAAAATTGAATGATTTAATATCAAAAATAAAACCCAATTATTATTCATTCTCTTTTCAAAACTTTTTAATCAATGAATTCAAATTTGATTATATATTTTTGACCTCAAGTTCAGCAATTTTTATTTTTTGAGTTCAAGTTTGAGTTTGGCAAAAAAGACTGAGTTCTTCAAGTTCAAGCTTTGGTTTGAGTTCAAGTTCACAACTCTGATTCTAATACAATAAAAACTTTTATGAAAAAGTTAGATGCTGTTTGTATTTGTTTATATAACTTGTTATTTTTAAAGCATTTTAGAATTACATTTTTGCTTGTTTCTTCACATTATTTTAGGCCTACATTGAATGTAATAACCAGCAGTTTAATAAATTATTAATTCTTTAAAGCTTCTATTCATGATTGTCGGCAGTGTGGTTGAGTGGTTAAAGCACCAGACTGATGATCAACATGATCTTGGTTCAAAACCCAATTGTGCCATTCTGTTGTGTCCTTGGGAAAGACATTTTATGGCTTTTTTCCCTGCTTGGTGGTCTTGGCAAGCAGTTCTAAATTACAATAATATCTATACTAATTTACTAGCAGACAGCAATATCTTGGCATCTCCGGAAGCAGGTCGGGGTAATTGCTTACCCTATGTATAGCGCCTCCATTGCTTTCCTGTGAGTCAGGAGGATAAAAATAGAGATAAAAAAAAAAAGTTTGGCAACCAGTTTTACAAAATTTGCTGTATTTTACTCACTAGATAAACTTGAATATTTTTTTATGAAGGATATGATGTCAAAGCTTATTCAAGATATGCCATCTGATCCAGTATCATTTTTGATTTGTTTTCTTCAAAAAAAATTACCTTCAGATGATCAGGTAAATGTTAAGAATTAACCTACTTGCTTTTTTACCTTAAATTAAAAAAAATTTTATACTCTGAGTTGTAAAAATTAGAATCGAAAGAAAATTTTCAAATTATGTTAAAACTTATGAATTTACATTTGTGAATTGCACATCAAGACTTTTCATCTATAAATATTTTTTTAGGCTATACTTATTTTCTTGATATTATTTGTTACTATTATTGATATAAAAAAAACAATAGTCAGCATTTATAATCTTCACATTTTGTGTGTCAAAATATATGTGATAAATAAGCTGCAACAATTTCAAATTTTATTTTTTGGTAGTGTTTTTTATTTGTGTTGTTTGATATTTTTTTGGTTCATTTTCATTCACTTCTTTGGTATATAACTTTTTTTTTTTCATTAGTGACAACATTTTCTTTTCAATTCACTTTTTCCCATCCATTCTTTTTATAATTGAATTTTCGCAATCATTATGTTATGGTTAATCTGGGTCTTTTCAAGAAGTTACTATAAGCAATTTTTGTGGGTAAAATTAACCCAGAATCTCCCCTACAGAACTAGGACAAAATAAAAAAGAAACCAAGAGGAAAAAGATATCTTGTAAAAGTAATAGTAAGCACAGGGGATCCAAGTTAGTTTCACGAATAAAAGTTGCTTACAGTGACTTCTTGAAAAGACTATTAATTTTACATGCATTACAACTCTTTTGAGTTTTTTACCAATTCGTCTTTTGGGTCATTCCGTGCCAAACATCCTGAAATTCAGAAATGTTCCAGCTTGAGCCCTCCAAATTTGCTCAAAATTTTTCAAAATGTTGTATATCATAATTAACCAGGAAACTAAAAATTTTAGCTCAATATCTGTTGTATTTTATGAAATATGACTTATGGAAATTTGGTACTCCATTCCAGTGATTAGTGTTCGATCCTTTTCAGCCACTTTCAAACAAGCATTTCTTCAATTATAAAAATTGTGGAAAGCTGATTTTTGGTATATTGATTAACTTTCTGGTATATTAAATGAATCAAGTGTCAAAATGATATTAGCTTATAACATAATGAAAATATTGAGTCCCAAAATGTCCACATTTTGACCCAAAAACAAATTTTCGGCCATTTTTAAAATGTTGTAGCTGCCATACAAAGGATAGCACTGCTCCAATTTTTGACATGGATACTCCCTACCAACTGGGCTATAACTTTGCCAAATATAAAGAAAAACAACAGCTTAAAAAAAAGTTACACCAATTCAAAGTATGGACCAGCCGTAAAATTGCTAAAAATGCATCATCTTGTGGTAAAAAAAAGCCTTGTAAAACACTGTTTTTAAAAACAGTTTTTTAATATGTTAAAGAGCTTTTTTTAAAGAACTTACACACCAAATTTCAACTTTGTTTTGAAACTGTAAGGGTGTGAGATATTAGTTGTTATGTAGGCAAGAAATTTAACTTTTACCATATCCAAAAAAGTGCAAAGTTTCACCTTCTATCTATAATTTTGTATATTAATAATCAGAAAGTTAAAATTGAATTGATAAAAAAAATTCATACTCTTTACCTGCTATAGCTTGGCTTTAGATCTTATTGAAAAACTGCCACTAGGTGGCATATTTTTTCCATGCATATATATATATATATATATATATTTTTGGCTTGCAAAACCATTTCTAGCCACATTGAACTAGAACAAATTTCTATCTGGGAGTATATGATGATGCTAAATCCATTTTTGCTATTTGAACAGCTATATTTTAACAACAAAAACTAGAAACAGAGATAAGTTTGGACCACAGCATGTCAAAAGATATTTTGCAAAGTGAAAAAGTTCAATATTTTACAAGCTGCTATAAAATTTTTAACATTTGCTTAAACCAAAGATTCCAGCCTTCTGTCTGGCAGCAAGCATTGCTTGGATTTGATCATAGTCTGTGATTGCTAATTTGTAGTGTTGTCCACTCTGTCATTGCAGTTCAGGTGGATTAATTATAAATATTACATCATTTAATGGAATCCAACACTCATTTTTTAGGCTCTGTGGCCATGTTAAAACCAAATTATTTTGTTTCATAAATTTGATATAGACATCTTTGTTTTCATTTGAACGTTCAGTTATTACACCAATGTACCAATCTTGGTCATAAATGCAAGCAACATATTTTTCAGGATATAAATCATTTTCAATGGGCTGCAAGTGTGGTAAAACTGATTTGGTGGTATCATCATAAAGCTTTACTGGAACTCCTTCATCATGTAATGATAGCCTTTTCATTACCAATTTTGATTTAGATAGTCCAAAGTATGGCCCATAGGCCAAATCCAGCCCATGAAGCTCTTTTACCTGGCCCGTGGAGCTCTTTTTAAAAAACATATACAGTCACTTTGAACCACAGTTGGATAGAATCATTTCAAAAATGTTTCTTGTTCCTCTAAGAAAATGAAATCATGGTGATTTCTAAAAAAAAGGCTCTTCACTTCGTTTACAGTTATTTATTAACTGTTTTTTGCAAACTATGTTTTTGGCTTTGGCCCAAGGAGGTCCAAAAATATCTATACATGGCCTGCTGCTCAAAATGTTTGGAGACCCCTGAGATAGTGGAATGAAGCAGTGATGAGATCTTGTGCCAAAAATTGTTGTACAGTTTGAATATTTTTGTCTCAGTTGATAAGTTCTGGCATTTTTTGAAACTTCTTGATCAGTCACATAAAAAAAATTATCCCAGCAATATTTTGCTTAGCTTATTGAAACATTTGATAAAGACTTAAAATTTGATAGTTTTCAGTAGCTTGAAGGTTTTCTCTTGCAACAAGTCCCTTTGTAGTTCCTTCCTATTCCATCACATGGTGACTTTCCATGGCTTATTGCAAAGAAATGCCATTGAGCTTGAATACCATGGTCTTTTCACAATAGCACAAGTGAAAATTTTTATATTGGCTGGCTGCCCCATCACTAAAATGCAAAACTTTGGTTATAACATGTAAATTCTCCTTGATACTCTACTTTGCCAGTGAAAGCATGTACAGTTTTGGTGTCATGTTTTATGCAATCAGAGATGATGCAAAGACTTAAGCAAATCTTTTTTCTTTGTAGTAGCAACGAAATGGGTGCAGTATTGCCTGGCTATTTTCCCAGTGATAATCTTGGATTGCATTTTGGACCAAAAAAACTGCAGTTTTCAGGAAAATCCAAGAGAATTATGACAGTATCACTAGGAAGTGTTTCCTTGGTTGATTGAAAAAATGCTGATTGAGCCTTGGCAATGAAGTGGTGTCTATGCAGTAAATCAAACTTTTCCAAAAACATATCTATAAACTCACTTACCAAAAACTGCATGTCAATAAGTTTAGTTCTATCTGTATGAATCCATTGCTTGCATTAAATGCTATCATCTACATCAAAATCATTATCATCAAGAATTTTCTCTCCAATGCTTTTGTAGTTGAGGCCTTCCTTGACACTGACTGCAGAAATGTAAAATGCAATTCTTCTTTAAATTGCAAACTAATTCGAATGAGAGATTTATATAATCCAATTGCCCAGGAAGAGCAGCCACAAGCAGCTTTGCATTTTGGTGCTGCTCACAAACACAAACCATGTGCATACCCTTGCTGATGTGATAATTCGGAGTATGATGCTCAAGGAAGTTTTACAACACATTTTAGTTGTGAAAAATTACAGCTTAACATGCTGTGCTACAACTACAACAAAAGGCATTTTTGATTAAAATATAAAACTGACTATGATAAGATGCTAAATACGAATAAGAAGTTTAATAAATCCCCAAAAATGACTTGCTTCAAACGAATGAATTTTTGAGGATGAAACATTCCTTTTGAGAGAATTTGAAAATCAGAACACCCTCATGTAATTAGAGAGCTTTAGCAAAATAGTCACATCAATAAACTAGGATACAAATGTGCTTTTTTTTGAGAACTAATTATTTTATGGGGGTTTGCTAAATACATTCAATAAACACATAAAAATTTTATCTGAAACACAAAATTTTACTCAGAATAAAAACTTTAATAAAAACTGATTAAATTAAAACCAACTGCTTTAAGATATCTTATCAATTGCCTTTTCAATAATTTTTTAAAATTGTAACAAGACTTTATGGACACCCTGTACATCTAACTGCATGCATGTAAAAACTTTTTCAAGAAATATTTACAGATAAAATATGTTACTTTAAAAGCCCATTTCCACTACGAGCTTGGAAAAGAGCATTCTTTGTTTCTTTTATCCATCTTTGATTGAAGCGAGCGGTTAAAATTGAAGCGAGCGCAAAAAAAATCAATAAAATAAACAAAGAATGCTCTTTTCCACACTGGTAGTGGAAACAGGCCTTAACACTTGTAGCAGATTGTCAAACCTATGATTAACTTGTTTATTGTGATTTGCAAGTGAATAAGTTCATTTGAATATCTAACAATAAGTTTTATAATTAAAACAAAGAATCAGCATTTAATTTCCAAGTATTTGAAACTTTATCAGTACATTTAAGTGAATGAAACATACTAAAAAATTAGGAATATTTTGGGCTTGTCATTAAATTCTGGGCATGCAAAATTGTATATGCTTCTTGGTTAATAATGATATCTTTTATTATGAACAAATGGTTGATTTGACTACTTTGCTGTTAAAATATAGCTGTTCAAATAGCAAAAATGGATTTAGCATCATCATATACTCCCAGATAGAAATTTGTTCTATTTCAATGTGAGAAATGGTTTTGCAAGCCAAAAATATATATATATATATGTGCATGGAAAAAATATGCCACCTAGTGGCAGTTTTTCAATAAGATCCAAAGCCAAGTTATAGCAGGTAAAGAGTTCAAATTTTTTTTTATCAATTTAATTTTAACTTTCTGATTAATACAGTGTTTTTCGATCTACATTAGTCCTCTACTGATCAATTTTAATCATGTGTTGATCAATTTTAGTCACTACCAATCAAATTTAGTTCTGTGTCGACCAATTTTAGCATGTACCAATCAAATTTAATCTTGTGTCGATTAATTTTAGTTGTTTACTGACCAAAAATAGTTGTGTTGATCAGCTTTATAAAAAAAGCAAGATAGGGTATGAATTCTTTTAAAATTCTCACTTTAAATTTTTTTTAAACCTTTTTTTATATTACTGTATGAAATACAGTAACTATTTTTGGTCAGTACATGATTAAAATTGATCGACACAAGATTAAATTTGATCAGCACATGACTAAAATTGGTCGATACAGAACTAAATTTGATCGGTAGTGACTAAAATTGATCGACACATGATTAAAATTGATTGGTAGAGGACTAAAGTAGATCAAAAAACACTGTAACATAAATTTGTTGAAAGCAATTAACCATTGAAAAATTTATTTTTTATTAGAAATGAACCCATTACCTCCCAGGTTAAATTGCAAAAACAACAAATTAGATCGAAAAACCTTATAAATTCTTTGAGGTATTCTACAAAATTATGATATTCTTACAGTATTTGTTTTTAAAAATACAATAATTGTAAAACTTTAATTAATAAAAAAACTTATAGTAAAAATTATATCTCAAAATTGTTTACATGTATTTACCAATAAAAATTAAGTTTGTTGACATAACTATTTTTGGTCAGTACACGATTAAATTTAATCAGCGCATGACTAAAATTGGTCAACACAGAACTAAATTTGATCGGTAGTGACTAAAATTGATTGACACATGATTAAAACTGATCGGTAAAGGACTAAAGTAAATCGAAAAACACTGTATACAAAATTATAGATAGAAGGTGAAACTTCGCACTTTTTTGGATATGGTAAAAGTTAAATTTCTTGCCTACATAACAACTAATATCTCACACCCTTACAGTTTCAAAACAAAGTTGAAATTTGGTGTGTAAGTTCTTTAAAAAAAGCTCTTTAACATATTAAAAAACTGTTTTTAAAAACAGTGTTTTACAAGGCTTTTTTTTACCATAAGATGATGCATTTTTAGCAATTTTACGGCTGGTCCATACTTTGAATTGGTGTAACTTTTTTTTAAGCTGTTGTTTTTCTTTATATTTGGCGAAGTTATAGCCCAGTTGGTAGGGAGTATCCATGTCAAAAATTGGAGCAGTGCTATCCTTTGTATGGCAGCTACAACATTTTAAAAATGGCCGAAAATTTGTTTTTGGGTCAAAATGTGGACATTTTGGGACTCAATATTTTCATTATGTTATAAGCTAATATCATTTTGACACTTGATTCATTTAATATACCAGAAAGTTAATCAATATACCAAAAATCAGCTTTCCACAATTTTTATAATTGAAGAAATGCTTGTTTGAAAGTGGCTGAAAAGGATCGAACACTAATCACTGGAATGGAGTACCAAATTTCCATAAGTCATATTTCATAAAATACAACAGATATTGAGCTAAAATTTTTAGTTTCCTGGTTAATTATGATATACAACATTTTGAAAAATTTTGAGCAAATTTGGAGGGGTCAAGCTGGAGGGTCCAGGACACTTGACATGGAATGACCCTTTTGCCATTACTAAAGTTTATTGGGTTATGATCATTACTACTGTATTCTTTGGCTAGTTTCTTTATATTTTTCTTGTAAAATACTGTAATGCAAACAGCATCATCATCATTTAATGGCACTGCATGATTTTTTATGTTATAAAGAAGTTCAAGACAAAAAATATAAACAAAAAGTTTCAAACTATCGCAGTTCCACCATCACAAAGTGCAAGTTTATGGGCAGGTAAACATCTACATTATTGAATTTAAAGAATAATATGTTTTTAAAAAACTATTTTTATTGTTCCATTGCTGCTATTATGGATGACTGAACCAATATAGTTCAATAGTCTTCATATTAGTCAAATCATAGCTGAAACATAATGTTTTTAACCCAATTTGTTTGAACCTGAAACCCAGATTTTTTGGCTAAGAATTTCTTAACAAGCAAACCTATTAATTTTAAAACATTTAAACTGCTTTTATATTATTACCAGTTCTGGAAAAGTATGATGACATGTAAAAAGGTAGAATTACCATATTTAAGTTTTAATTTCTTTTACAAGGTATAATTGTGCTGCTGTTGTTTGGTAATCACTGTGAATATTTAAATATTATTTGATGACCATTGTAGATGGTTGCCATTAATTTACTTTTTTTGTTGATCTACTTAAACAATGGAAAAGAATTTAGTATTTTTAAAGGTAAAAGATTTAATTATCTTAAAAGTGAACAATGCCTTGTTTACATCAAGCTCACATCAAAGAACCAGAAAGGGCCTGTCCACAATAAAACCATATACTATAAAGTTCAGAAATATGTTAATTTTTATGTTTTGATTTCAATCTTATTGTTATAAAAATTAAATTAAAAACTGTCATTTAATGCTTAAAATTAGTTAATTATTTGAGAAAAAACTATGCATTGAATAACAGTATTTAAATGTTTTAGAGTATTTTACTTTATTTCAGACCCTAAAAAACTTTCTCTGGTTTTTTTTTAAGCACCAAAAGCTTAAGTTTTAAAATTTAGTTTTGAATTAAAAACACTACATGCAAATTTGTTTTTCTTAATGTTTTGCATTAAAGAATTTAATTCCATCTCTATATTTATTTTTCTGACTTGTAAAAAAGCATCAAAGGTGCTATACTAAGGGCTACAGTCAAGCAATTATCTTGACATGTATCTAGAGATACCAAGATATTGCTGTCTGGTTGAAATATTTTATTTTTTGTTTTTTAGATTTTATGTTCAGTGATGTGACTTAAATTTAGACCTTTTTCGCAAGACTAACAAGCAGAGAAAAGTTTCAAAAAGTATCTTTCTTAAGGACTCAACAGAATAACACAAGCAGGTTTTGAATCACTACCATGTCAATCCTGTTCACCATCAATATGGTGCTCTTAACCACTCAGCCTCGCTGCCCACAAAATTAATGTAAAAGAATCGAAAAACCCTCAACTTTAATTTGTGATTGTGCATTGTTGACTTATGTCAATATTCATATTAGACTTCTTGTAAATATTTTCATATGTTTCTGAAAACCATACAATTTGTGCATCTATGTACATGTATTTGAAAAATAAATTAGAAGATTCCAGGCTACCTAGAATAATACAGAAATAACTATATTTTTGTCTGGTTTTTATCAATTTTGTTAACTTTAACACATGTTTATTTAGGTTTCGAATCAACTAAAACTAAGTCAGGACAACTGTCTTCAACTATTAATATTGTAGAAACAGATGGACCTACTGATAGTCGAAAATATTCAAAACCTTGGTTAGTTAATAGTAAAAAAGATAAATCTCCCTTGAAGGAACGAAATAAACAAGGTGTTTTTTTATGGTTATTTTACTTAAAGTATAGGTTTTTTTGTTACGTGTTAAATTTTTTATTAAAGAGCGTAATCCTAGTTTAAATTGTCAACTTTATGCAAATGATTCTTCATTTCTATAAAGTCTATTTTAATTTTTTTTGATTTGTTTTATTTTAAAAGATAATTTACTTTCATTTTTTAAATAATTTTATGAAACTAAAAATAGTTTTGTAATTCTATTTTCTTTAACTTATTTGTCACAATATAAAATCATTCATGCATTAATAATTAATTTTTTTTGTTTTCACGTATCATGGTTAATTTCATTTAAGTTAACTTTTCTTGAAAAGAGCTTAATAAAGTTGAAAACGTTCAAAAAAAATTTTTTTCAAATGAATTTAGTTGTGTTGCTGAGTATAGGGTTAAAGAAAATTTATTCCTTGCCGAAATTTTTTTTTAGTTTGAGATTATTTTTGTAATACTTTATGTTCATTTATTCTGTGTTTTTTTACATTATATTGCATTTTTTTAAAGCTGATTAATTGATTGAGGATTGTTTAAATTACTAGAATTATTAAGTCTTTTTGTCACTGAAATTGTCTTTTTTGCAAAAAAAAAGTAATAAATAGTAAGCTTAATATAGCAAGTATTTTAAGCGTTATCCAACAAATCTGTGGATGGTCTGAAAACCAAACCGGATGAGGATAATAAAGAAGATGCTGAGGTTAGTAAATGGAGAAACATGAAGCTTTGTAATGTTACCAATGAATTCACTGATAAAGCTTTGTGCTATATGCTTAATTTGGTTTGTAACGGATTTCTTTTTTTTATTTTATCTCCTTATTTATTCTCCTGACTCGCATAAAGCAACTGGGCAAGCAATTACCTCGACCTGCTTCCGATTGAATTTTTTATTTTGGTTTTTCAGTTTGATAGAGATATAACTGAAATTTAGAACTGCTTGCCAAGACCACCAAGCAAGGGAAAGCGCCGTGAAGTGTCTTTTCCAAGGACACAACAGAAAGGCGCGAGTAGGTTTTGAAGTGAGACCGTGTCGATCATAATCACGGCGCTTTAACCCCTCGACCACGCTGCCGATGTGGTTGTGATCGACTTGATTGCGGTTCAAAACCTACTCGCGCCATTTTTCAATTTAAAGGTGATTAATTTATTATACACTAAAAATTTTATGCTTATTTTCGAAATTGTTTATAATTTTTCAGGATATAGATCTCCGACTTATTCATGCCGAACCAAAAGTGTTTGGAAAGCCAAAAGATTTTGCAGATGACAAAGAAAATGAACTTGTTTGTAAAAGTACGTACTCAGTGATGCACATTTTATGAACCTTGCTTTTCTACCGATCATTCTTTGATTTTAGATGATGAAAATAATAACAGTGATGAACGGCAAGTGTTGCCAAGTGAAAAACACTTAAATGCCAGCGAAGAAAGAAAAGCAAGAAAACAGAAATTAAGGTTTGGTTTGCACGACTTTTCGCTCCGTTGTTTCGTATTTTAACTTTTGTTGAGAAGAGCTTTAGGTACGATTTGCGCGGTTGGGTAATTATGTTTTACAATCTACTTTTTGTTTGTAGTTTTTCTATTGGCTTAATTTACTCCGTTTACAACAGTGGTTCTCAACCTGTGGTACGCGTACCACTAGTGGTACGCGAAGCTATTTTTGGTGGTACGCGAGACATGTGTTCAACTTTTAATTTTTTAAATATTATACTGTAATTAAGCTTAGCTGCACAACTGCATTCATTTAACAAAAACTTAATTTGAAATTGATATATTTAAAAATTTAATTTTGAAATCAGAGTGTAATTATTCCCATTAACTTATGACGTCATAATCAGGGCATATATTCTATTGTAATTTTGAAAAATTTGTTAGCCTAGCGCAGCCCTGTAATATTGAAAAGTTATAGTTATTGCTTGTTATGTATTTCGTCTCATGAGAGCTTATGTTAGCCGAAAACGTTCACTTTAATGATTTTTTTGTTAGTAAAAAATTTTTGCTAAATGAGTGCAGTTTGCTGCTAAGCTCAATTATAATATGAATAAAAAGTTACTTCTCTACCTAAATTGTAATTTTTAAAATGTATTTTACTATTTTCCAAAACGCATTTTTTATAAATTTTTATAGATTTTAGCTGTGTAAACATGTCGAAGAGAAAGTATAATACGAAATACATAAAATATGGTTTTGTTTCCGTACAACACAGAGGAGAATGCCTTCGTCAGTGTGTGATCTGCATGAAAACTCTGTCTAATTCAGCAATGAAACACAGTCTTCTCAAGCGTCACCTTGAGTCAAACCACTGAGACAAGAAAGATCTAAATAAGAGTTACTTTCAAAGATTAGGTGAAAACGTGAAGAGACAGCGTTTGGACCAGACGGGCCAGAGCTACCAGAAGAGTGCTGGGATTCTCCATGCTTCTTATGAAGTATCTTTACTAATTGCCAAAAATATGAAAGCTCACACCATTGTCGAAAATCTTGTTCTACCAGCAGCAAAAATTCTTGTTCAGAACTTAATTGGAGAAAAGGAGGCTGAAAAGTTGAATTCTGTGTCGCTTTCTAATGATACGATGAGACGTCGGATCCATGACATGTCCGACGACATTTTTGATTAAGTGACTACCGCGGTAAGAGCTTCAAAATATGGGTTCGCCATGCAACTCTATGAGTCGACCGATGTCACCAACTGCAGTCAATTGGTTAGGTTCACAGAAAATGACATAGTTAAAACTGAACTGCTTATGAGTAAGGAGGTATGTGGTACAACAAAGGGCAAAGATATTTTTAACATCGTGGATGAATTCTTCAAGAAAAATGATTTAGAATGGTTAAAATTGGTTGGCTGTACAACCGATAGTGCTCCAGCTATGCTTGGGAGAAAATCAGGATTTCAGTCTTACGTAAAAGCTGTTTCACCCGAGATCATTTTTACTCACTGTTTTATTCACATATTCGCACTTTGTGCCAAGGTGTTACCTCCTGAACTACTTTCATGCTTAAAGAAAATCGTCAAGATTGTTAATTTTGTGAAAACGTCAGCGTTGAATACAAGACTTTTCGCAAACCTTTGTGCTGATCTTGGTTCTGATCACAAATGTCTGCTTTTTTATATAGAGGTGCGCTGGCTGTCACGCGGAAATATGACAAGAAGGGTTTTTGAACTGAGGAATGAGTTACTCGAATTTTATAAACAAAGAAGTCATAATTTTAAAAACGATTTGGCGACTACGGAGTTTCTCTCGAGGCTGGCTTACCTATCGGATATTTTTGACACTCTCAATCACGTGAACATGTTTTCTGAAGGTCCAAACAGTACCATTGCAGATTTTGTCTCAAAATTCCAAGCGTATGTACGGAAGCTAGACTTATGGACAACAAACATTGAGGCCAAGCAGTATCACATGTTCAAAGATCTTTCTTCGCTTCAATATCAACACAGCGAAAAGTTATTTCAAGAAATTTGCTGCCATCTAAAACTGCTAAAAACGGAGTTGATACATTGTTTTCCGAACATAGATATTAGTCCGTATGTTTTAAATCCGTTATTTGTGGATCCATCCGTTCTATCTGGTGGAACAGGAGAACAAGAGGAAATCATTGACATCCAGTCTGACGAGGTAGCTAAAGTAAAGCATAAAGAATGCTGTCCTATAAATTTCTGGCTGACGATATCCTCTACATACCCTACTCTGCCTCAAAAAGCTATTCCTCAGTTGCTGGTATTCCCCAGCACATGGGAATGTTAGCAGGGCTTCTCTGCCATGATGAATATTAAAATTAAAAGCAGGAATCGCCTTACTTCGACCTCTTACGACTTCCGATGTGCAGTAAAAACGGTGGCTCCCCGCATAAATCAGCTTGTGCAAGAAAAATAGATGCAACCATCACATTAAATAATACAGTCATTTTTAAGTTAATTTTAATAAATACATTTCTTATTGAACTCAGGTGTAAACAAAAAATCGCCAGGTGGTACGCGGTTGCAAAAAGGTTGAGAATCACTGGTTTACAACATCAAAAAATAGCATATTTTGCTATAGTTCCCATGCAATAAAAGTCCCGCCCTACAATATAAAGTCATCATTAATTGAATTTTTCAGCGCAAACTTACTTTAATTTGAACTTGAACTAAACATCCATGTAGAAGTTACTGTCTGCTTCATTCGATTTGCAATGTGGGTGTTTTTTTACCATTTTTACGGCGACTTTAATATTGAGGGTACATCAACTGTAAAACGTTGGTGATGCAATTTCAAAAATTAGTTTCACACGCCCGTAAACGCTGATAAAGGCTTTTTTTTTCTTTCGGCATTTCCCGATTAAGGGGCCGCCACAGCAAACTTTTTTAATTTTATATGCCGGATGCCCAATCCGACAAATATCAATGGTTCTCTCTAGTAGAGTTTCAAACCCAACGGCTTTTGCTCTGAAGTCCAGAACGCTGACCACTACACCACGGCCGCTGTATTGAGCAAGACAGGACGTTATTAATTTTCTACCAAAAGTTAAGTTGTAGGTGAAACTTTATTTATTGTAAAAGTTTACTAATTTAAAAAAGGTCTTGTTGGCCCAAAGAAGGGCCACTAACTTTTAGTCGAGACCCAGCCGTTGCGAAGCACTGCTCATCTATTTATGGCCAGATTTAATTTGTTTATATTGATATTGAACTGCTTTTAGGCGGAGCCGCCATTGTTTGCAAACAAACAAGCATCAATTAAATGGTTTGACCTTTGAACTCACGTGCTTCTGCTCGCATGTCATAGTGCTAAGTCACTGAAGTATTTCGCTGACTTGCGCCAGGCGGTTAAGTTTTAGTTTTTTATTTAGAAACACGATCGCAAGTCAGAAGAGTCGCAAAGATTCCGTTGCTTCCGAGTCAGAAGGAGATGAAGATGATGCTCTTGAACTCTTTGAAGTCATGGAGGATCTTTACGCCGAAGGAGTCAAAGTTAAAACTTTATATGAATCAATGCAATAAAGTTTAGTGCTAGGCTCTTGACAGCAAAATGCCACAGGAACTGAAATTATTTATTGATATAACCTACACAAAGATTCTGAACCTTTTTGTTCTTATGCCCCTTGAGATATCGTATAGATCTTACGTAATCATTGACCAAAAGTACAAAGCAATTTAGGCTTTTAGTTCGACACCATCTCCCGTACCATCCGTTTTTACGCCCCCAGGGGTTAAAACTATTCCCAGTTAAAAACCTCACGCTTTTAGCATTAATACCACATCTTGAATTTAAGTTTTCGAAGAATTTCGCATTATTAAAAAAGAAAAACCATAAGGAATTTTCCGCTGGAACCACCATGCTGACAAAAACATTCTTTATTTCCCTTAAATAATTTCACAACGATTCTTCGCTAAGCATTGATATAAAACAACTGCTGCCTTTGCAGAATCCACCGAAGACGGGCGTTTACACCTCTGGCAACATATCACACCGCAAAGAACAAATAGAATTGGTTCTAAATATGTCCAAGTAAGTAGTTTTACAGTCTTGAAATCTTGCTACTGATTTCAACAATTTAAAACTTTCGGGAAAACTACAGCCATTTCTGTTATTGATTCTGTTATTTTCTTGCCATAATTTATTTTGTCAATCCGTTTACTGATGAAACCCTTTGTAACTTTTTATAGTAATTGCAATTTATGTATTTCTTTAAAGTACTTAAGTCCGCTTTTTGTTTTGAACCTAAATAGAAATAATGCTTATATCTTTTGCTACACTATATTTCGTCGTTTTAATATTTTTTATTAGAAATTTCCCCTTGTTTTTATTAATCTTTTGGATTATAAAGTTTGACAAAAAGTTACAAGTCCCGATACTAGCATTCCATAAACCCAGAGAAAGCTCTTCACTTTCTTTGATGCAGTTGAAGCTGCTTGAAAGAAAACATTCGTTTCCCGTTTATCAACGGGAAGTTTTATACCCGATGGCACACATAGCTTTGTCTGGCATTCGTGGTGAGCTTGGCACCTTTCACAGCTTTCACCAGCCAGATAAGGCGGGTTTATGTTGTTAAAGGCCGGTGCGTAGTGGCATATCACAATCGTAGCTTTGCGGTATATCGGCCCGAACAATATCGTCGACGGCACGCGGACGTTCTCGCACGTAGCGACAGCGCATCCGAAGTCACTCGTTTTGTCGTGCACCAATTGAAGATAATTTTGACACTGAGAGGCGCACGCTCCGTTGATGAAATCGTAATCGTTTTTTTCTTGAGCCCATCTGCTGATCGCTGCACTGACAATAGGAAAAGATTTGAGATAATCAGTCGAGCTTGTGATAAAGATATTTTCGCCGACGTCGGAAAAATCCTGCGATCGCCTCTCAGTCGGATCGCTGTTAGCGTAGATGCATTTTCTCGCGTGCCTAGCGGCAGACTTCTCTAATTCTTTGTTGTAAAATAAAGCGTTCATGTTTGTTGCTGCTGGGTGTACGTTTCGTCTGTAGCGATTACTGTCTAATTCTGCCAGCAATATTTGGTCTTCACTTATAGAAGTCAAATTTACAAAAACGTTTCTTTTAACGACATTTTTTTGAAGTGAATCAGTTATTTTCACATCTAATTGATCTGTTGAAGAAGTTTTGCGCAAGAAAGCTAGCAAAACTGAAACAAGAATTCTCATTATTTGAAAAAAAATGTTTTGAGTTTGTCAATTTTTTTTACGCCATTATGATTGCATAAAGTAATGCATCACAATGTTTGCTAAATAATAAATCCAAGCATAATTTTTTTTTTGTTTGCTTTTTAAATTTTACTAACAAGTTTTTTCTAACCTACTTTTTCTTGATCAATCGGAATCCTGTACTAAGAAAGCCCATCCATTTGGATGCCTTGAAGCAAGGTTATACAGTGTGATCAGAAAGTCACTGTGGATCTAATATCGTCCAGGTTTTGGTCAATATAAACAGCCATATTTTGATTTGTACAGTAGATATCTAGGATGTTGAACAATGTCATCCCATCGTTAGAAAATTTTTGAGCCGTTGAAAATGGTGCTGTCAATAGAAGAGAGGATCTTTTTGGTTGAACATGTATTCCGTGCGAACGGTGAATACACTGAAGCAGTGAAGCAAAAGTTTTTGAAAAAGTTTCCCACAACTAAATTGCCCCATAGAAATACGGTACGCAATTTAAAGGACAGAATATTGTTTATGCATTGGGATTACAGGTGCACAGTGACTTTCTGATCACACTGTATAATGCTATACAAAACATACATATACTGTAGATAATACAATATTTACAATACAATACACAGAACTTTTTAAGTGTGACTCGATGCTTGCGTGCCAAAGCCACCTATCTATATTTTTGCACATGTAGCCAGCCGAACTTCGTCGACTAGGAATAACACTCTCCTTGGCTAACCGTGGCGCTCTGGACCCTAACCTCATACTTTATAGTCTTTAAATTAGGTCCTCAGATGCCGGCCAAGAAAGATTGAAATCTTGATTTTTGACCGGGATCTGGCAAGCTTATGTTTTGGGCCACTTGAAGACGGGCCAAAAGAGCGCACACTGCGCATTTAATTTTAATAACTCCTTTAAATCTAAATGAAAACAATGCTGGGAAATGACTTCATAATTAAGATAAACTGTTTGCTAGCCGAATTAGTAAGCAAAAAGGGGCGGATTTGGTTCTCGGGCTGTGGTTTGCCGATATCGGGTCTAGACGCTTGTTTGTTCCAACTGCCCGGAAACTACTAAACAACATTGCCGAGCTGGACATCCGCGGATCATAGACGAAACAAAGCACTGTGAGAATGCATTCAGATTCGTACTTTCATACCCATGACCAGATCCTGGCCTGTTGGAAGGAGCTTGTTCCATACAGCTTGAGTTAAGCTTAATTGCCTGCAAACTGATGTTAAGCCATTTCATTCGTCCATGCACAAAAATGACATCTCGGTGCTTCACCGAATTGCTGGCGCGGCGCCACGAAACAAAAACCGCAAACCACGTCCTAACAGCGTGCCCCATACGTGGGGTACCACACGGAGCACGAGATGTGACGGCTTTGAAAACCCGATGCTGGCTTGACCCTACCGTTGCTAGCATCAGATTGGGGCAGTACAGCAGCCTTGGGTCGTAAAAGGATAAACCCCTTGATCCCAGTCCTGTTTTTGTCAAAATCGGAGTGGAGACCGTTTTAAACGCCGACGATACGATATATTGTTCCCTTTCGTGATGTATATGAACTCTTTCCCTAAGTTATCTCGTTTAGCTTTGAAACTTTTATTTCGGTGCATCTACAAGAATGTTTTATGTTTATATAGTCACTGCTTTTTGCTGCTGTGAATGTTTGCAGTCCAGAAATGCTGCAAAAATGTCTCTTCCGTCACTAAAACTCTCATGTCTCTACGTTTTGCCTTTTTGGTTTATTTTTTAATCTTAAAAAATAAAAAGTATCACTTGCTTTTGTACTATTCTTTGAAAGCCTCTTTGTAACGCGGCATACACGGCGTACCATCGCAAAACCCAGCTTATTTTTACAACTTATTTTGATTTTTGCCAAAAGACACAAATGACAATCTTCTTCGCTAACTTTCCATGAAAGAGTTTTCCCTTTTGACTTGCTTATCGTCAGCTTGCACTTTAAAACCCTAGCGTCAAACTTTTCGTTTATCCAGTCGAATCCAGTTAATAATCCGCTGGTCAGAAAGAGGCCAGCAGTAAGCAGACCGATCCTTTATTGAATAATTTTGTGGATAACTTTTTTCTGCTTGTTTTGAATGGAAATTCTCTCCGCATCTTCCGATTGAATTAGTTAAAGATAAAGCAATGCGCGCTTCTAACAACCTCCCTCGCTCCCAGGTTTTTCGACAGTCTTGGTGGCGCCGTCAGCGTTTCAAGTCGCAATGACGAAGCTGGTTCGCAAGCGCCGGTGGATAACGATGACTTTGAAAGCGCTTCCCAGGTAAGTTTGCGCGTTCTTTTTAACTTTTTTTTTGTTTTTTAATGAGCGTTTCGGTTCGAATCAATAGTTACCGAGAAAAAACTATAATCACCTGTGATTGACAGTAAAGCTTATTTTGACTGTTTTGTTTCGTTTCTAAGGTAACTGGTCCACGTCGGCCGGTTTGGGAAATCCCCGATACCGAGGTTGAATCTGTAAGCAGTCAGGCTCGTGGGGCACCTGCGCGGCGCTTGGACGCGTCGATGTTTGCTGTGACGTGAGTCTTACGTAATAAGCTACACTTGTATAGTCGGTGCTTTTCAACCGCTGCTATTAACTGGCTGTCGTCCAGCTGCAAACACTTATTGACGACGAAACACTGCGGCCAATTACATCCTCCACAGCTGCCACTTGCCTTTTTTTCTTTCTCTTCTCTGTTGTTCTTTCGAATAATTGCAATCAATGAATCAATATTTGCCTATTGTTACCGCAATAATCTGGCCCTCGATAAAAGTGATTGCTTCTTTTGAAGCACCGTCGTTCGCACTAACTCATAGAAAAAAGATACTATCAGGTAAATATTTTAATGGCTGAAGCCAAGTTCATTTTTTACTGTGTTTTTGCTTTCGGAAATATAATAGGCTATTGATTGTACTGTATTTTTTTAACTACTGTGCTATACCTTGGAAAATTAACGTTTGTTTTGTTTTTTTTAACGTTAGTATTTAATAAAAATGCGTTGTTGTCTTCGATTTTACATATTTGATTTGCTGTTTGGGATGGTTTGAGTGCGTTATATCAATAGGCTAATTTTTGCTTACAGTACTTATTTAATTAATAATTATTTGTATGCCTGCTTCTGCAGTGTTGTTCATTAAACTGTATGTAAGTGGCGTTTGCAATGCGCATGTTTTAAACTTGTGAAACTGTAAATTGTTGTTTGTTTTACTTTCAGCTTTACTTTTAAGTTTTGTCATTACGAATGAATTGTTTCAAAAGAGTGCTTCCGCTTTTGCAGAAATTCAAAATTCGAACAGAAATCGTCGTCAAAACAGTTTTCGCCAGTCCGAGGAGGTAACAAATAGTTGTTTTCTTTCAGCGCCTATCACTCGTTTGCAGTCGCAATATGCGCTTAGTTTAATTTTTTTTTTAATTTGCGTCGTTAACATTGCTTTCCACTGAACTGAATCCATTATCATTACTTTAATATTGTCACAGCTACGGTACCGGTACACCCTGCGTTCAATCTTCTATGTCTTTTGTAGAAGTTGTTTACTTTGCAGCTAAATGTTTCGTAATTACTTTGTCAAAACCAAAGCCGAGCGTTTAAAATCCTTTCTTACGTCAAAGCGTGCCTTGAGTTCGCAACAACCATCCCTCCACGATATTGCGCCAGAGCTTCACAATTAGTCACGTGCGAAACTGTGGCATGGTCGTGGTTTGCGAGCAGTCGACAATGCTGTGTCAGGTTTTTCTTTCCAGGAATAGAACACAGATCGAAGGTGCCGAATCAAAACTGATAACCATTAAATTAACCCGAGAGGTTATTATCTTATTTAAAGAAAAGTCTCTTTTGGGCTGGCGTTAAATTGCAGCCACAAAACGAAAAAAAGTGCCTCCCACCAAAAAATATACAAGCCATATATATCCGGACTTGTATATGTAGGTAGTAAAATTACTTTCGGACGCCCTCCGAAAATGCATTGCATTCAAAAACATCACTCCTCATATTTTTTATCGATGACACTACGGTGTTTTCGATCGTTATTTTTGGTTTCGTGTCTTCCAAATGTTAATGTCTCGGAACAGGTTTTTAGAAGTCTCTGTCTCGGACCCCTGCATCTCGAGCGCTGGGGTGGCCATTAAGCCAGTTTGGATGTAATTCCAGGAGTTGGAACTATTGCTACAAATTTTTAAAAAGATTTTGCTATTTTTGCGTTGTTTTGGGGATAAGGGAAACTAAGCTTCACAAGGTTTCTTTGCCATTAATTACCGTAGAATTGAACCTAGGTAATCTCTATTACAAGCCTGGACACCGTGCAAACTGTTTGAGAATTTGATGTCCTACTTTCATCAACATCTAAACATTTTACATTTCACATTTGCTTCCAAAATTTGGAATTCTGACGTGCAACTATCACAATATTTTTCTCTGTTGTAACACAGTTTTATAACATCATAATAGGCTTCATTATAATTGACTACATTTTGCATTATAATCTGAAGCAATTGACACGATCTCTGCTCAAAACCTACTCGCGTATTCTGTTGTCTCTTTGCAAAAGACACTTTACAGCACTTCTGCTTGTCTCAGCAAGCAGGTCGAAATTTTGGTCATGCCTCTAAATATTATAAAAACTTAAAAACCAAAATAAAAAATTTAAACAGCACATCAATATCTTGGCAAAGCAGGTCAAGCGATTAACCCTACCTTGGCATCCACTGACATTAGATTTGGACGAAGGTATCCAGTGACAAAGGCCAAGATGCCGTTTAAGACGTTTCTTGGAGGCGAGTATGTTCTCTGTGACTTCAGACTGATACGCAGTACTCAGCTGTGGAGTAGACCAAACACAGGGAGCTGCACCCTGTGTTTTGGCACCGGCACTCATCCCCAGCCCAAAGTTGCCATAGCAGTGTGACGCGTGAACATAGTTTTTGTGAAATGCTACAAGGTGATGTCGAAACCTGAGCGATCTGTCTAGTTTTACCCAAGATAAGTCGGAACTAGACAGTGGTAAAAGTTTACCATTGTTGTTAACTTTTAGCTCACGTTTGGTCTTTGGGCTGTTTAAATTAAAGCCTAACGTCACCGTTTTAATGTGACTGAGCTTCAACTTCCAAGTTTGGAGATTTGCTAAAATTGAGGTTATGTCTTCACTTAAGGTTTCTTTGAAAGAATCACAGTCTCCAGAAGAGTGCAACAATGAGATATCATCAGCTTAGGCAAAGTTTCAGGAGATTATGGAAGACAGATTGTACGTATGAAAAAGAAGGAACCAAGACCGAACGCCGAGCAACGCCATTTCTCAGACGGTCGAGTCTTTTATACTTGCTGCCACCTGTACTGAGGTAGAACTTGGTTCTGAACAAGTTTCATGATTTTTCGAATCATATGCTTGTAGAAGTCTCAGCAGCTTGCAGTAAGGCCACAGCACCAGACAGTGTGATATGCAGCTGTTAAATGGACAAATACGGCACTGGTCTTCTTTTCCTCCTTGAAAAAATCCAAGATATTTTGCGTTGACAGAACGAATTGATCCAAGGTTGACTCTGTGCATCGAAACCCAGATTGCACCCCAGAGAAGAAATGGACCAATAGTTTGCTTTGCTCGAAACCGCTGTAGAAATGTCTTTCCAGGATTTTATCTAGGGGACACAAAGCAGCGAGTGGTAACTCTTTGTGTCCTCTACGGGCTTTATCGGCTTTGGAATCGTGGCTACCAACGTTCTCCAGATTTTAGAAATTATGAATTGGCGCGAGCAGAAAGAAAGAAAGTCACGCATGTAAGACTTAAAAACAGCTCCAGCATCTCTGCAGCTGGACTCAGGATCCAGATTTTCACCTATTCTCAAGTATTGGAGAACAGCAGAAAATTCTCTGTGTAAAAAATTATTTCTCAGAGATGGTCACTGGGCCTGGTGTTGTGGCTTTTTAAATATCAGACAACTTTAGAAAAACAACTCGAAATGATTCGCGTTTAACAACTTCGAGTCCCCCATTTCTTGACCAACTGGGACTCACGACAGCATCATCTGGAACATGACTGTGACGAGGGGAGTGTCGTGACTTATAGGTTTATTTAATAGGCCTACAGTACTCTTCATGCTTCCCGACTAAAATGCAAAAGGTCGATGCTCTGAATTTTCTCAAACCATCAATCTCTTTGTTTCCTGTCAAATTTGACAAGTCATTTGTGTTCCACGAGGTACTGCAGCAACGTTGCAGAGAGATTTTCACACTAGGCATCTTAACATGCTTCGGAAGCCGCGTAAGATAGACTTTTTGACTGGTTTTTGATCGTCGTCCTTCGGAAAGGTCCACTCCAGGTCAGATACAAACAGGACTGGGGCCGAGAGTTTATCTTTTTACTACCTCAGGCTGCTGTACTTCCGGATCAGATGCTGGCAGTGATGTTGTTAAGCCAGCATCGAGTTTTTTCATCCAAAACAGTCAGATCTGGTGCTCCATGTATGAGGCACATTATTAGAACGTGGTCTGCGGTTTGTTCAATGGCACCGCACTCGCAATTCGGTGAAGGAGCGAGACCCCATTTATATATGGACAAATGGAATCGCCCAACACTAGTCAGGCGATTGAGCTTGATCCAAAGGTTTCGGGACCGGTACAGGCCAGGTACTGGTCCTGGGTATGAAAGCATGGAGCCTGAGTGTATCCTCATAGTACCCGGCGTTCCATCTGTAATTCGTCCACTGAAAGCGCGGATGACAAGTCCGGCAAGGTTGTTTAATAGATTTTGCGCAGCTTGCAGAAACGAGCGTCTAGATCTTAGTTTCTCTGGGCAAACATTTGAGGACTCACTTAAAAGACCACACAGAATATGATGAGGGTGCAGGGATCCACAATAAGCCAGAGTGTGTTGCTCCCAGTCTGCGAAGCACACCTGACTGGATGCCTGAAAGTATGGGTAAGTGGTCCGTTGGAGCGGACGCAGGCATCCAGTGACTATGCGCAAAGCGTCATTCAGGACACTGTCTATGAAGCGAGTGTAAGCGCTGCGACAGCAGACAAAGCAATAGTTTGCAAATTGTTTGTTAAAGCAATATCTTGGCTCCACTTAACCATGCCGAAGTTTCGCTTACAAGCATACTGAGCACTGGCAATGCAAAACTTTGCGGTGTAATGAGCGAGGGTCTATGTTGCAACCTGGAAAATTTTTTTCTGATTGATGTTAAAGATTTTTAATGTGGTAAAAAGTCTTGGAGATCGTGTATTTTATGTACTTTTGCTTAAATTAAAGCAACTTATGTATAGTCTCATTTCGTCTCTGTCTCGCTACTCCGTAGTCTCGTCTTGTCTCGTCTTAGTCTCGCTACTTTTTATTCTGACTTGCCCTCATTGCAAGCTTTTTTATCGCATTTTGTAAGCACTGTGATTGCTATGAAATGTCTCCTTTAAGTGTCTAACAACTTCTGGGTAGTAACTCAACAAGCCAATCATAACCAGTACTTGGTGAAAAATATAAAATAATAGAAGCCCAGATTAATTATGCTCTGTCAAACACTTTTTCAAGAAACTGTTAGTTGTTAAAATGACGTTTCTTTTTTTGCAGATTCACCCGTAGAAAAGACTAAAAAACCCCGCTCACAACTCTCAAACACAAGCGGAAAAAACCTGGATATCGTCCAAAGCCTTTCGGTTGGTCGCTTTGTTGTTTGAGTTCTTGGTTGTTGTGACTACTTTGATGGCTAGTATTAATGCCGTTTGAACAAGTCACCGTCTCTTGATATTTGACAATTTCTGTGATTATTTTATGTTTAACAGAAACTCAACTCTGGAACTTCTCGGCGCAGAAACTCATCAAAAAGTAAGTGGAAGGCTGATATTAGAAAAGAGCATTTATTTATTTATTTATTTATTTTATCTCTATATTTATCCTCCTGACCCGCAGGAAAGCAACGGAGGCGCTAATACATAGGGTAAGCCATTACCCCGACCTGCTTCCGGAGATGCCAAGATATTGCTGTCCGCTTATAATTTAATAGAGATATAACTGTAATTTAGAACTACTTGCCAAGACCACCAAGCAGGAGAAAGTGCCGTAAAGTGTCTTTCCCAAGGACACAACAGAATGACACGAGTGGGTTTTTGAACCGAGACCATGTTGGTCACGAGCACGGCGCTTTAACCACTCGACCACGCTGCCGACTACACTAATAGCATGTTTATTTAATCCTCTTTACAACTTTAGCAATCGCGACACCTATTCATTCTTATGAAGTAAGGATTTACTTAACAAAATTATAAATGTTTAAACTGCAACTTTTGAAAAAAGCTCTCTGGCTTTTAGTATTTAAAAGAAGGGTTTTAAGGATGATATTATATTGCCTTGCGGAAAAAGATGGTTAGTAAACAGAAAGTAAAGAATAAGCTGAAAAGGCTAATAAGCAGATGCAATTTAGAGAAAAAAACGGGAATTGAAACAAGGAGGTAGTGAAATAGTGAGAAAATAAACGGAAATCAATTTGATATGGAGTGTGCTATCTCTGATAATCCTAAAGTTACGCGTAATAAACTAGCCAGATTCTGGAAAATGATATTTTACTTTTGAAAGATGCAAGTGAAGGAAGAAAAATGTTATATAGGTGGTGTGAACATTAACCACGGTAAGCTTCAAAGAAAAAGCAGTTTATTGGCGCAGGCATGACGTAGAAAGTGTTGTTGTAGATGGCAAGGCTCTTCTCTTGGCTCTTTCTCATGCCACATGAAAATAGTATTAAAATTTAAAAGAGGCTTGATATAAAGCAAATTTTTTTTTGCTAAATTGCATCTGCCTATCCGACCTTTAAACTAGGCCTCCATTTTTTGTTCACGTACTATCGAAAGATCACCTTCTCCCGTACGGCAATATGCTTAAAGCCGTTCTTTTAAACACTTAAATCCCGGAAGCTTTTTTAAAAGTTGCAGTTTGTGGCAACAAATTGTTTTTTAAGGTCAGAGTAGTGATTTTTTCATTTAAAACAGGTAGGAACAAATCTAATGTGAGCGTAAGGGCCATAAAACCATGCAGAGGTCAGTCGCGGGTTGACCAGGCCGAATTTATTGTATAAGCTTTAGGAAACATTGCCCTGTAGTTGGTCATTACTTTCATTGTACTTATTAATTTATTTGCATCAGATCTCTAAAATCTTGTGCTGAAAATTTTTGGTGGTTCCAGGCCATGGTGCCGTGCCAGCTGTAAGTCTAATTTAAGCATTGGATGAAAAGAACAATAAACTATTATTGCATCAGATGTTCCCTAGAATGAAAATTTTAAAAATTTTGAATTACTAAACCAGTCTGTTATAATATTATTGGAAAATTCCAAAAAAACTTGTTTTCTTTTTTCATAGAGCTACCACATAGAATATGATGAGTGGTTTCCGAGATACGCGAAATACGCTAAAAGCGCTGAAGTTGAAATTACAACCGTCGCGTGTCACATCTTTATGACGTCCTAATGAGCCAAAAATTTGGGTATCTAGTTTTACCCAAAACCCCACCACTCGAGACCTTAGGCATTTTCAATTCCAAAAATGGTCAAAATATGCAATACCCTAATGTACATATTGTACTTGATAGAACATCAAATCTTCGTTCGTAGGCTACAATGTGCTGTTTATTTTTCAGATTCGGTTGTTTCAGCATCTAGCCGGGGACATTTGGAAAGACCCAAAACTGCTCAATAATGTTTGCTTTTAGCGTGTAGACAACTGTTATAAACTCATTGTGATAAATATTAGAACCGAGTTTGCGATTGTTGTTTACATTGCTTTCTTCGTATCATGCAGTACACGAATGTTTTTAATAAAAATGTATTTTTATAAACTAAAAACGTATAACAGCACTTGAAATAAAAATCACTTTATTTGCAAACTATGTAAATCTTATACAGTGACGACGAAGTTCCTCGGAATTGTTCTACTTTTTGGGTGCGATAATTCCTTCCAACTGGGTCTAAAAAAAGTTCCGTTGGAGTTTACAATCGAATATTATGTAGTCATAAATGCGCTTCACGTAGTTAAGTTACGAAATGATAAACTGGGTCGCAAAAAAGTTTGTTAAAACCGGCCCTCAAAAGCTAAGATTAAGAGTGCTTCCTACGTGCTACTAGAACAAAATACATAAATATTAATGATAAAGTTGCACATTGATTTTAAGAAAATACCGACTACAAGCAGTTTTGGGTTCAAATGGTTATTTTTGCCCCTCCTCCAAGGATATGTTGGAGTAGCCATCTCTTAGCCCTTGAAAGAAACCAATCTAGATTCCCACTCTTTGGTTACCTCTGCTGCTTTTAAAGGCTTTTTCCACAGACTATATAGTGGTGTTGTGTTGTTTGGCACTTGACTACAGTTAAAGAGGTGATTAATGTCATGAGTGTGTGACAACATAGTGGGCATTGCGGCATGTTTATTTTTTATTTTTACCTCCATCTTTATCCTCCTGACTCGCAGGAAAGCATGTAAGTATCTGGGTTCACTGTACGAGTAATGTAAGCACTCGTATGTAGGTAACTTTGCAAGAGTGATGATTTATTGGCTTTGAGCTGTGCCAATTTTATACGCATATGACGTGATAATGTTTGTCTTATTAATGAACGTCATAAGGTGGGGTGTTAGTAACTTTGTTGTTTTTTCTGGAACTGAGGTGATGGTAGTAGTGTTAATGTGTTTAGATTTTCTCTGCATTCCACAACTGTTATGTCTGGATCGGAGATGATGATGTTATTGTGCTCATTGTTACGAAAGATTGTCGCTTTCATGTTTCTGGGTGGATCTGAATATGCATTAAAATCATGTAAAGGGTTGTTTGTGTTCGAGTCTGTTGTTTAAGTTGAACAGCATAAAGTTTGAGATGGATGTCCGTTGGAAGGACACTGGTTTTGTCGTGTTGGTGTTGAGTGTTTGCATTTCGTTTGCAGCCAGTAGCAATGCGCAAAGCTGTGTTCTGAATGGTTTGCATTTTCTTGATGTTGTTGTTTAATATGATGGGGCTCCATATGGTGTTTGCATATTCCAAAATGGGGCGAGTGGTAGTTTCGAATGTAGAGACGATTAGTTCCTTTTGTTTACCCCATTTGGTAGAAGTGAGTGCTTTCAGAATGTTAAGCGTTTGTTTTGGTTTAGTGATTGTGACGTTTATATTTTGTGAAAAGTTCAATTTTGGGCCAAGAGTAATTCCAAGAATTTTTGGATGCTTTGTTGTTGATAGTGTTTGATTGTTTAAGTGATAGTGTTGTGCCATATTGGTTCAAGTAGAAAAAGTTATTTTTGAAGATGAAAAGCAAAAAATTACCTTGAGCTGTTGGTTTGTTCGTTTAAGAAATTGAATTTCTTCGGAGTGCTTCTTCTCTTCTACCTGCCTCCTCTCTGCCTCTCGCTTCTCGATGGCTTCACATTTCGCCTTCAGCTCATTGACTTGTTTTTCCAGTTCGTTTTTCTCTCCTTCTAGATTGGCAATCTGAGTAGAAGAATTCAGTACAAGCATCCCTTCTTAAGTCGAAGTAGAAAAAAATATTCAAACAAATTTTTTTAATTTAAACTTTTCTATTTTATCTGTAAAGGTGGCAGGATGGCTACAATTAGAAATTTAAAAACGAAAAAAAAATCTTGCTAAGCAAGATTTTTTTTTCGTTTCGTTTCGTCGGCAGCGTGGTCGAGTAGTAAGAGCGCTGTGATTGTAATCAACATGGTCTCGGTTCAACACCTACTCGTACCATTCTGTTACGACACTTTCCCCTGCTGGGTGATCTTGGAAAGATCTAAATTACAGTTATATCTCTATAAAACTAAAAAATCACAATAAAAGTTTCAGCCCGACAGTAATATCTTGGCATCTCCGAAAGTAGGCCGGGATAATTGTTTGCCCTATGTGTGGCGCCTTCGTCGCTATTCTACGGGTCAAGAAGATAAATATAGAGATGAAATAAAAAATAAGCTGATTTGTGCAAAGCGACAAAATATTTTCGCAGTAATTTATCGTTTCAGTATCAAATTAGGCCGACAAAATGGAAAGTGAAATAATCCAATTGGTTAGTAGTGAGCTAATTCGTTTTGTACAACCAGCATAATGGAGAGAATCAAAAGTTAATAAAAACTTTATCAATATATAAGTTATATAAAGTAACAACAAAATTAAAATTAATCCTAACTTAATGTAAAACAAAAAATATCAAAAATTGGCAAAAATTTTAAAGGGTCATTGGGGTGGAAACACTTTCAAAGCGCTCTAAAACCAAACCAAAACACTTAACTTTGAAAAATACAGCTAGCCTGAGTAAAAGGTCCTGGAACTGCAGGTTCGCACTTACAAATAGGCTAAAGGTTCATTTGCACAGATTGAAATTGCCGCTATCCTGAAAACTTATTTTCATCGATATGTCATCAGGTTAAGTCCTAATTTTTTGTTTCTGTGACGTCACAATAGCGGTAATAAAACAATTTCTGCCGCAAGCTTGTCAATAAAATCAAGAACGAACAGTCGAGTGGCAGCAGGTTCGATTCTCACCGTTTTCTCCATGTCGGCTTTGCCTTGCTCCGCCTGGAGAGCTTTCCTCATCCCGAAAGCGACGCTGCTCTCGTATAAGGTTTGGTAAGCGGCGATTGTCATGCGGATTTCGTCTCGGACCCGGAGAAGCAGGAGTCCGCGTTCGGCGCAGTTTATCGTCACTTGTCGGATCAGTTCGTCTGAAATAGACTCCATGATGTCGAACTGCGTTTTCGTTCGCTTATCATAACTACAGTAAGAAAAGTACCACTCAAAGTTACTCAAACCAAATTTCATTTTCGTAACACATAAATCTGCCTACAACCCAGTGCATCTTAACTTTTTTGTGGCCACCCAAATCTTAAGCGAAAATAAACAGCAAAGCTTTGCCAACCCAATTTTTGTACAGACTTTATTGCAAGCATAAAAATTTTTGTCCCAAAAACGCAGTGACCTCCAAATAAAAGGGGGGGGTTTACTTTAAATCGATTTTGGATTTTTTAATTGTCGTCCCTAAAAAGTAGTGATTTAACGTTTACACAACTAATGTCGTCGGCGACCAAATCAAATGAAACAGCGACCCAGAGGTTGGGGAGCACTGCCCCAACTCTTGACTTTCTCAAAGCACTCATTTGCAGCAAAAGAGAATTATTCATGCAACAAAAACAATTGTTCATGCAAACAATGCAAACAAAATTATTCATGCAACAAAAACAATTATTCATCTTCACATTTAACGCCATCACTCGAACCATTGTAAAGTTTGTAAACACCAATTAAATCCTCACCATATCGAGCATCAGCATCAACGAGCCGCAAACTATTTAGAACGCTACTTCGCTCTGGCTGCACACGAGACATAAACTCACAATACATAAATTATAAAACTAATGCACATTTAAATCTACCCGAAAACATAAAGACTGCAATCTCGTACAACAACGACTGCATTAACATTATCATCTCGGATCCAAAAGATTTAGAGACACGCATGAGGAATCTAAAGAAAACCTCAAACGCATTAACATTATTATCACCTCGCAATAAACAGCTCAATAAAAAAATATAAAAGTTACAAATACCATACCCAGTAACACGCATCCATTAAAAAAACATTGTTATGTCACATGCATACAAAAACTGGCACACCTCAGAACCGACGAAGCACAACTCCTTAGAACACAGGCAAACCAAACCGAATAATTTTGAATAGAGAAAAATAATTTTTGTAAAATTTTATGCGACAATTGCCTAAATAGTGGTTTTGCATGATTACAAAAAGAATGCTAAATAAAACCAACCTAACTACGAAGAAGACATAAGCTTTCTTTTGGCCCCTAACATCTTCTTAATGCATGAAAAATAATTTTGCAAGTAAATTTTATGCGTTGAAATAATCTATGTGCCTCCAAAAAACAACTTTATTGTTAAATCTAGCGCACAGCACATTGAAACAATCTATTTGGGTATAATAACTTCCTCCTATCCCAAAAACATTTCCACGCGTGCAATTTATGACTTAAAAAAACGAAAAATCTGATTGTGCCTCAACTTTTTGGGAGCTTTCGAAGGCAATCTCTCGTAATTAAACCCCTTATTCCCTCCCTTTGTACGGATATGCTTGCAAAATTACTTGCACACAACCTGTCTCTTACTCGCTGTGTTGCCTGATAAACTTGACAAATCACCATTAATTGTCTAACCAAGCTTATCTGTGGAAGAACCCCTTAAAAACAGCCGAGAACATCTAAGAGTGTCTTAAGTTTATTAAAAAAACTCCAAGACCAACTTTATAGATAATGGCAACAACAACAACATCATAAGAAAGATTTGATTTTTTTTAGCAAGGGCGGATGGCGTTTCGTACATATCAATAAACATGGTGAAATCAGGCTTGCAAAAACACCACAACATACAATGGCTAAACTAAATTCATCTCAACTTTGCAGCTACTTCTTCGCATAGCCGTATTATCTGCTTGCTCCTTTCTGTTCTAAGCCATTGTAGATAAACAAGGTGAACCCATAAAAAAATTTGTCATAAAAAAGCCCTCTTTTGCTAAGAGTTCAATAGAAATCACTCAAGAATTCGAGTTCTTCTGCTCGCAAGTCGGAGTGTCTTCATACTGAGCAACACTGCCGACTAAAAATAATATTATGATAAAACTCGTATTTTCATGAGTTACATAACTGAAGCTTTTAACAACTATTCAGCAAATGGAACGTAAATGGAAGCTCCGCAAATTTAGGTTTTTTGAGATAGTGCAAATCCATATGATTATGACAGGTTGATATTCATAAATTTTGTGAAAGCACTGACTAAAAGCATAGGTTTTCAATATTCAAAGAAAGCATTTTTAAACCAAAAAAATTTTGTTCAGGCATATCAATAAGTTAAAAATTTTGAAAAAGCAATGCCAGCAATTTTGAAATGTCAGTATTTGCACAAAACCTACCAAAACACTGTGAATAAAGTTCTCTTCGGACTGGGCAGATTCCTGTTTCGCGGGCTTGTCTTTGCTGCAGTCTTTTGTCCAATTCTTCTTGCAAATTGACAACATCTAGGCGAGTTGCTGGCGTGCTGGAAACCTGAGAAAAGTTAAACATTGAAACAACAAAAAAAATTTTTTTTTTGATAAAGAAGTACCAATACAGAAACAGAGTAGTAAAACAAAATCGTGTAGATGTAAGTGCAGAAGATGATAGTTGCATTGATTTAGAAACAAAAGATGCTGCAGATCGATTAACGTCCAAAAATAGGAGTATAAAGTCGCTGAAAAAACAAAGAATCACCTCTTTAAACAAGAATTAAACATGACATAAAGGAAGATAGAAAGTACTAAAGGAGTGTGGAATTTAGCAGCAGAAAATTATAACGTTCATGGCAAATAACTGTCCACAGACGCCCGTCTAACGATACATAACAGTCAACAATACTATTGATGCATGCTTTTACTAATCTATCATCATTAAAGTATATCTATTTATTCTCTTGATTTGCAGAATAACATCGGAAGTGTTAAAGTTAAAAAAAATCTTCAGCAATTACTCTGTCCTGCTTTTAGAGGTCCCATATACTGTTAGTTCTTTTGTTGTTTTTTTTAGTTTTTATATAACCATATGAATGTAATTTGGAACTGCTCGTTTTGACGCTGAGCAGAGAAAGTTGTCATAAATTGTCTATTCATGAATATAAGTTTTTATGTAATGTTTTAATCAAAACCTTGTCAATCGTGACACCACTTGACCAGAAGGCTGCACTACTGACCTTAATTAATATTAGCAAAATTTTAAGTGCAGGCAATTTCCTTCTTCAATGCAAAAAATTTCAACACTGCAATTAAATGCATTACAAATTAACAATAATTTATTGAAGGTGCTTTTAAAATAATCTTTGAGCCCATTGTTGCCTAACAAAATATTTCATTAGCTAGAAAACCATTTTATAATGAATTACGCTACGTTGTAACAGTTTTCGCAAATGAAACTTGAAATATCTGACCTGTTGAACCCATAATTGGCCTGATTCATTCCATTCTCGAGGAGGAAGAATGCTGTTTAATATTTCATCTGTTTGTTGCTGTTTTGCTGCATCAATTGGAGACAAAGCAGTTTTGGGAGGTCCAGGTACAGGTCCTTGAATTGCTGGTTGTTGAGGACTAACTTTCAAAGCTCTTGACTGAATTATTTTGAAGATAAGTGTTAATGCTTTAAAGAAATGAACTGAAATCAACCAAAGAAAATAAGTGGGTCAATAAAAATCAGCAATAAGATGCATCTGTCCAAACAAAAACTGGGCAACAGCACAAAGAAATTTCTAAATGCAAATAAATTTTAGGGGAGTCTCAAGTCTTTAAGTTTCAAAGTTTCTTTATGAAGGATTTCATTTAAAATAAAGAGCATAAAATTTAACACATTTTAATGCTAGTTATTTTTTCTTTGCATTTTTTATCACTTTCTTTTTTCTTAGGTATGTATTTAATACAATCTTCTAAAATTGTTGGACATAAAAATTATTCATTTAGATAATGCAAAAGAAGTTCTTAATTGATGTTGACTTTAATAACAATTAAATGGCTTTTGAAAACATACTGCAATTTAATAAACTGGTATCAAATTATGTGATTTTAGTCCAGGTCTTTCTGCCTTGATAAAAACCAATTTTTTTAAAAGCCTTAAAATAAGAAATGTTAAGTTAAAAACTTTTATGTTTATCTGTTTAAACATTTTCCATTTATTTACACATGCCAGATACACAATATAAAGCAAAAAATCAAACTAAAAAATATATGGTACATATTTAACAATTTTGCAGCAACTTTTAATCAAACAACACATTTTTACAAATATTTAAATTATGTCTTTATCAATTTAATATTCAATGCAAAAGATTTAATTAGTTTTTTATTTTATGAAATGACAAAAGCTGTCTCAATCTAAATTGCAATTTAACCCTTTATGACCCAATTTATTTTGTCGGTGCAACCGACTTAGGCACTTTCTTGTTGTGATCTAAATTAAATAACACGAGACAGGTGATTGAGCAAACTATCCTCCAAATCTATGATCATACAGCATTAAATAGAATCTTTACTGTATACTTTCATTCAGAAATTAAAGCAAATCTTTTCGGATATAATAACTAAACCCATTTATTTCTAATGTTGTTTATAAACGCCAATGGGTCATATAGGATTAAAGATAATTACTTACAAAAAGTTGCACAAGAAAACTGTATAAAAAATAAATAAAAAAATTGTCTTTACAACCAACATAAACAATCACAGTCACAAATGAACAGTTTATTAAACATACCTTAGGAGTTCTTTTTTCTGTGTTTCTGCTGACTAAAACTGGATTATCATATTTAAGTAGTGATGTGTTGGGTGGAATCATTTTAATTCTAAACAGATCAATTAAATATTTTCAGTCAGAGTTTAATATCTAAAAAACAAAATTGCACTGTTTTTATTGACTAAAGTACACATAAATATTCAATAGAGTTAGGATTAGGGTTAGTAGCAAAAATAAATATCAAATTTGTATTGAAGTAAGTGTATTAAGTGTATTAATAAGAGACAATTTATAAATATACTTTCTATCAAAGAAATTTTTATTTTTTATTTTTATTGAAAGTCTTATAATTAGCAATTACAATAAATTCAAATTTGTTTTAAAGTTATAACACACACACTAGTATGTAACAAAAAAACTAGAAAACTTACACACAAAATTTGTTTTGTTTTAAATTATAAATAACTTTTCAATAAATTGAAAACTATAATTATTATTAAAACAAATTGCATTTTTATAATTTTTGAAACTCTATTTAATTTTTTTAACCACAAATCAATTTCAAACAAAAGTAAAATATTTCACATTTAAAAAAATTTTAATCTAAGAGGAGTAGAATAATTTGATTGAATAGCATTTCACACCTTTTCATTACCTCACGAACATAAACTAAGAATGTCACTAAAATCTTTTTCATTATCTTTCAACATAAACAAATGGATAGAAGCACCATATTGATGGTGGACATTGTTGATATATTTTTATTTCAAAATTATTCTGTTTTGTTCTTGAGAAGGACACTTTACACACTCTTCTATTTATTATATATTTTTATTTATATATTTATATATTTTTATTTCAAAATTATTCTGTTTCATTTCTTGAGAAAGACACTTTACACACTCTTCTCAGATTGGCATTCTGAACAAGCAGCTTGAAATTTAAGTCATATATCTAAATAAAAAGTAAAAAACCATATAAGAAAGTGTAACAGGACATCAATATCTTGACATCTATAAAATCAAGGTAATTGCTTGACAGTTGTCCTACATGTAAAACCTTTGTTATTTTCTGCAATTCAGAAAAATAAATAGAGATAAAAATAAAATCTAAAAAACTGTATTAATTTATATTTTATGATTAATTTATGTTGCAAAATTGACTACTAGTATGATATCTTTGCACTTTTGTCTTATCTAATAGCTTAAAAAATTGTTTAAATAACAGGAATATTTTAAAATAATTTTTATGCCATTTCTTAGGGTAGTATGAAAACGATTTGATAAGTAACAGAAAATACTATGAAATCAGAAAGAAAATATATTTACCAATATTTGATTTAAAATAAAATTTGTTATTTTGAAAATATACAATTATTTTGTTTTTAAAAAATTTTATTTAGCTGAATTGTTTTTGAAAGTTAACAAATATTGTTTTGAAATATTAGAAAAATTAAACAATTTCATACTTTATACTCGGAGAAATTGTGTTTTTTCAAGAAGCAACAGTGTGCTATTTTTTTTAGTAAAACTAACCCAGAACCCCCTGTGATTACTATAGCTTCTTAGGAAATCTTTTTTCTCTTGGTTTCTTTCTTATTTCCTCCTGGTGCTGCATGGAGATTCCGGGTTAGTTTCACCAACAAAAACATTTATGGAACTATATAAATTTAGAATTCGATGATAACTTTTAAAATTATCATCGGATTCTAAATTAATATAGTTTAAATAAGTTAATCATTTATCTTAATATTAGGATAGCAGACAGTAATTAATGAAAAACTCACTGCTATATTTTTTTTTCTTTTACAATTTTTATTTCTAATTTTATAAGTAAACTTCACCTTTAATTATAAAACCTTTGCATGTAAGAATGTAATTAGAAACTGGTTTTCCTAATCTTGATTCATCAAATTAGCTTTTTTTCTTTCCTCTTATCTGAGCGTATAACGAACGCATATCCAGACTTTGTTCATTGCAGTTTAATTTGTTGTTACTATGGTCACAATTTGTCAGTACCACTAAAAGCGCTAAAGTTACGTAACTTGACTAAGAAAACCAGGGCGTTGAACAGTGAACAGTTTAAAATAATGTTTAAGTTCGGCAAATTTTATTTTTCATTGTTCAGTTTTGGTTCATTTTGGGAAAATTTTGTTTTTAAGGGTTCAGTTGATTCAGGTTCAGCAAAATTGCTGGAAACTTGTTGGATTGATTTTCTTAAAACTGCGCTTTTTTTTTCTAGCCCACATGACCAATTTTTTGCTTTAACTTATCACCTTTAAAGTTGTTTATTACGTCTCTGTTTTTCCCCACAAGAAGTTGGCTAAGTATACAAATAAATTGCGGCAACTTTAAACACAAAATTGTTTTTTATCAAAGCCTATATAATTAAATCAAAAATTAAAATTAGAGCGTCAAATTGGAACCTTTTAAATAACGTTCCGGCTCAGGTTCGGCAAATTTTATTTCTACCGGTGCAACTTTGGTTCAAATTCAGAAAATTTTATTATACGGGTTTAATTCCAGTTCAAAAAATAATAACGTAAATACGGGTTTACGGATCTGGTTCTGGTTCGGTTCGACACCCTGAAAAAACCTTAAAAAACAAGTTCCGTACGACCACAAAACATTTATGCAATTCATAACAATGAGCCAAAGACTTATGATTAAAAAAATATAGTCTCATCACGTAAGCATGCCAGGTTGTAAAAGGTTGTCGTTTTCCCACCTTCATTAAACCTGCCGTTGTCTTGCGTTTTTCTTCTCTTGACTGTTTACAGTACGTTTTAGTGATGCTGATTGTTTCTCAAAAATAAAATTAAAATGAATCAAAAGTAAATTTGTGCAGCAGTTGGTAAATTAGAAACGACTAAAAAAAGCCAGATAAGGTGTTAAGTCAGGGGTGCAAAAATTTTTTTTTACTTTGGTAGCGTGTAGAAATTTTTACTGGCACATACATCATTCATACGCCAAATGTAATAAAAGGCAATTTATTTCTTACCTTTACAATTTACATATTTACATAGAGAAATAGTAAAGGTTATTCGCATTCACATATGTATTTTTTCTGTCCATCTGATGAATGCCATAGTATAATACTTTCATTTGGATCAAATTCCTTAACTGAAACACCACTGAGACCAATAAGCATGAGTGAATCAAGGTTGCCCGTTGTCAGTCTTGATCTAAGATCTGTTTTGATGCAGCTTATTCTGCTAAACCCCCTTTCACAACTAGCGGATGAACTTGGTAAAACCAAGACAATTGGCATTAGTTTGGATAACACTGGAAATCCTTCAGGGCGTAACATAGCTTGTTTGCAAAGGTGGGGGAAAGATTGATCTTTTTCCAGTAATTTCAATTTATAGCCTACCACTCATCAAGCAGCATTTCCTTTGCAAATGAAGCAGTTGGAACTTCCATATTAGATAGGGGCTCCTTGAAATGCTGCACCAGTAGCTCAAGCTCAGCATCCCCAAAATCTGACAGTTTTTCCCCTCTGGCCATCCCATTGTATCAAAAATAGATATGTTCTGTGCTACTGTATCATCGAGAATCTTGAATCGCTCTATCAGAGAAGTTTTTCCGGCAGAGAGGATAATTTTGTATCATTTTGGTAGTTTTTTCCCTTGCTTCTTTTTTTTCTAACTGAACTTCTCCGAAGACACCAGTGGGAGACGCTTCAGACAAAAAAAGACTCTTTATCTCTCACGGGTTTTTTCCAGATTGCTTAGAAGAGAAATAGCATGGTTTACTGAAGGTTTCATTTCTGTAAACATTAGGTTTTCTCTTTCAGATGTAGCAGAAAGTGGGCGTAGGACTGCCAGAAAGTGATAAAGAAAATAACAGTACTTTAAAAACCTAAAATTACAAATGGCTTTTAGCAATACTTTTGCTTTTTTTAATATCAGAAGTTTCCACATTAGAGTTTTTCTGCAACTAGAAGACCACAGCTTGCCAACTTTTCAAAAACGCTTCGAGTACTTGTTCTTTGCTAGCAACCCATCTCACGGCATTGATGTCTTTTACATGTAGTTTTAGCAACTGCATTTCTAAAGCTGCTGCAACTTCTTTTAGCTGTGACGAGCGCTTTGGTGAAGAAGTGTTTTCTGCCTTTTCATTTTTTTAAGGGGGTCACCAAAAAAAATTTAAATTTGAATATGAAGGCTTTCACTTTTTTATAATAATTTATTATTTAAATTCGTGACCTTAGTAAAGTTACTTTTAAAAATAACTTATTTTTTAGCTGAAATAAAGGAATATAAAATATTGGTGGTTGCAGTTGCAATACCTATAGCGACAAGTTGACAATTGACTTAATTGAGCGTGAAATATGATTCAGTAGTATAGAAGCACTGTAAACGACTAAAAACTTTCTTATGCGTTTAATACAAATTGGCAAAAATATACGGCCCTGGTGTGGCAGACCTAATGCCATTCGCTTATTTTACCTCTTATACGTGGGTAGTCTGAACTAAATAATTAATTAATTAAAAAGTAGGTCAACTTCAATCAGTCACTGAGAAAAGATTTCAAGTGCTATCTGCTTCTCCAATACATCATTCAATAACAAATTTTCTGACAAATGAAAAAACTTAAAAAGGTTTTTCTATTACATTTGTGTTATTTTACAATACGAATTAGGGCGAACAGTTTATTGTTTAGATTTGAGTTGTTTAGATTGTTGCGTAATAATGTATTTTGTAATCGGTGTGCAGTGAAGTTTTATCGGCATTCACTAATGATAGTCAACGAAGCAGTTCAACAAGCTCAAGCAGGCCTTACCGGCACCGTACGTCAGGCCATCCGTACGGCGCCAGACCTGTCGACCGCTACACTTGTCAGCTAATAATCTATCCATCTAATCTAATCCAAATTAGATGCACTTTGCCTGCCTTTCTTCTGATGAACTATTCAATTTTTTTAAAATAAGTTAAAATAGCCACACTTAAGTCACATATTATTGCCATCTCGTCAAGTCATTTTTACAATGAAAAGGCAGGAGTGCAAAAATTTTTTGTTAAGGAATAGTTATGTTAAAAATTTTTATGCCTCCGACATATTCGTATTATTCTGAGTACATTGCAAGTTACGGTAGCAAGGGCAAATCTTCTGGTCGCACGGTGCGAGTGCGCGACCGTGTTTTTGCACTCCTGTGTTAAGTACACAGATCTACCCAGCATAAGATAAGCGATGCAAATAACTTTCAGCGGATGATAGACACAGAAAGCGGTCTTAAAAAAGCTGAATTATGGGGGATCAAACACTGAAGAAGCTATAACGATCGTTCTCAATTTTTTTAATACATTGGACAAAAAAATTAGGAATACGATTATTGCGGCTGTTTAAATTTAGTTAATTTATCGCGTAACTTTCTCCACGCTAAGTTTGATTGACGAATACTTTTTTTATAATTTAGGTTTGTAATCCTGTACAGTGTACATAGTGAATAACAGGGCTTTTAAAAAAACTTAATTTAGGCCTACTGCTTTAAAAGGCGAAAATGGAGAAGACTGTTAAGATACGATGGCAGGATAGAATCAGTAATAAAGATTAAACTATACTGCAAAGACCAGACGAAATTAAATAAAATTGAGGCAAAGTTTAAAAAATAATCAGGTGTTTAATCTAAAAAGAACAAATACAGGCGAATCTGGAAAGCAAAATAGTTTTTTAGAAAGAGGTTTACATTAGGAATAAAACTACTGTAGGTTTAAAAGAAATGCATCCACTTGAATTTTATTATTGTAACTGAAATCTGTCTTTTGACAGAGGATCTATAAGCTAATAGACTGAGCATGGGCTTTCTACCTTGATTATTAGACCTACAAAATGTTAAAAGTTTTTTTTAATTTTTACAATCTTTCTTTTATTTCTTTTATTTTTACAATCTTTCTTTTATTTTATTCTTTTATCTTCAACTTATATTTTCCTGCTTGGTGGTCTTGGCAAGCAGTTCTAAATTAAAGTCATATCTCTATTAAATTACAAGCGGACAGCAATATCTTGGTATCTCCGGAAGCAGGTCGGGGTAATTGCCTACCCTATGTATTAGCGCCTACGTCGCTTTCCTACGAGTCAGGAGGATAAATATAGAGATAAAATAAATAAAATAGAAATTAATACAAACTAAATTAAAGAGCTTATATAAAAGGGAGCCCGAAGCGGCAAGCAATAGCTCTCGTTAAGTTGTTTCCTGTCCTTTTAAAAAACGGTAGGGCACAGGTGGGCAGATAGTGCCCTTTGAAATTTGCAGGACAGAAGCATTAGGTTAGAATTTTCCATACAATCATAAATTCGACCAAAATATCAAATCGATCAAAAGTGAAGTCTTTTTTAGTCTACATCTTCAATTTGGGACGAAAATTAGACACCGATTAAAGTGATGGCTTTATAGTTTACACCTCAAAATTGGGACAAAAAATAGAGATTTCGGACACTGATTGAAAGTTAAAAATTCAAAGTAGCAACTCTGTGAAATAAAACAATATCATGATTCGTTAAAGATCAATAAAATTGGGGCAAGACTGCATTACCTCCTCAAACTTTTTTCGGCTGGTAATTTAAGGCTATTAATCTTAACTAAAAAATTCAAAACGTGCCTTTCTTTTAAATTCCCCACCTCCCTGCAAAAAATTTTCTGGTGCTCCTGCTCATTGGTTAGCCTATAGGCTATTGTTCTGCTTTGATTTGCCGAGTGGTTAAAGCGCCGGGATCATGATCCACACGGTCTCGGCTCAAAACCTTCTCGCGCCATTCTGTTGTGTCCTTGAAAAAGACACATTATGGCACTTTTCCCTTTGGCAAGCAGTTCTAAATTACAGCCGTATCTCTATTTATTTATTTATTTTATTTTATCTCTATATTTATCCTCCTGACTCGCAGGAAAGCGACGGAGGTGCTAATGCATAGGGTAGGGAATTACCCCGATCTGCTCCGGAGATGCCGAGATATTGTTGTCCGCTTGTAAATTAATAAAGATATGACTTTAATTTAGAACTGCTTGCTAGGACCACCAAGCAGGGGAATGTGCCCTAAAGTATCTTTCCCAAGAACACAACAGAATGGCACGAGTGGGTTTTGAACCGAGTCCATGTTGATGATAAGCACGGCGCCTTAACCACTCGACCAGGTTGCCGATATACATGACGATATTAAATTTCAAGCGGACAGCAATATCTTGGCATCTCCGGAAGCAGATCTGAATAGTTGCTTACCCTATGTATTAGCGCCTCCATCGCTTTCTGCCAGTCAGGAGGATAAGTATAGAGATAAAAAAAAAAGTATATACAGGGTTTGGAGAAATAATGAAAACACCTTGTGCCGTAGCATCACAATTTTAAAACATATAGTATATAAAATTGTAAAAATACTGTATATTTTAATGTTTTTCACTTATTGTTTTTCTCTCTAAACATATTATGCTAAAATTACGTACTACTCTATTTTTACCCAATGATTGGCCCTATGATTTTCCTTCATGGCAGAATTAATAGCCAAGATCAAAAATAAGAATTTGGGCCCATCGATTTCATCCGATGGTTCAGGAATTTTTTCCTGAGGGAAACACAATCTTTCAAGATGATAATGCATCAATTGAGAAAGCAAAAGTTATAGCTGGACAAAATAATGGAAACAGTTGAAAATTGACACAACTTTTAATATGTTGTCGGACCACCTTTGGCAGCAATTACGGTCTCAATCCTACGAGGTATTGACTCATACAAAATTTAAATGGTTTTCAAAGGTATGTTAACTAATTCTTCAGCAAAGTAGTCTCCAGTTCTTTTCAGAACGATGACGGAGGCCGGAGGGTTTCGACTCTTTACTTGTTTCTCTAAAATGGACCATAAATTTTCAATAATATTGAGATATGCGGTGTTAGACTTGCAAGATTGTGCTTGCAAGATTATCTTGCAAGACTGTGTTTCCCTCAGCAAAAAATTCCTGAACCATTGGATGAAGTCGATGGGCCCAAATTCTTATTCTTAGGCTCCGGTATTAATTCTGCCATGAAGGAAATTCATAGGGCCAATCATTGGGTAAAAATACAGTAGTACGTAATTTTAGCATAATATATTTAGAGAGAGAAATAATAACTGAAAAACATTAAATTATACAATATTTTTACAGTTTTATATACTATATGTTTCAAAATTGTGATGCTACGGCACAAGGTGTTTCCATTAATTTTGTCCAACTTATGAAGGTGATTGGAATAAATTTATAGATTTATTTGTTTATCGCTCCATATTTACATTTCCTAAAGCTGAACATACCATTACAAGATTAGAACACTAAAAGCATCCTATAAAAATAGAATTTAGGGAGAGAATAAACTACTTTTTTCAACCATACCACAATTATATACAGCAACCCACATATATTTATACTAAAATAAAACAAAAAGAAACCTGAATCATAGACGTTTTCGGCTTACATTTTAGCCCTCTTCAGATGAATAAAATAAAATGTTACAAAACTTTGGCACGTAATTTAAAGATCGAGGTCAATAACCTGATTATTTACTTGTTTACCAATTTTTCACACGAGTTTTCAGAAAAGGAATTGTTGAAAATTAATTTTCAACAATTTTTTTAAGAAATTTTTTTTTTGAAAACCTCATGTGAAAAAATTGATAAACAACTATATAATCAGGTCATTGACCTCGGATCTTTAAATTACATGCCAAAGTTTTGTAACATTTTATTTTATTCATCTGAAGAGGGCTAATGTAAGCCGAAAACGGTTATGGTTTCTTTTTGTTTTATTTTAGTACGAATATATATGTGTGTTGCTGTATATAATGGTGCCATCCTATAAAGACAAAAGGGATTTTTTTTTCACTTAAAGAGACAAAGAACTAAAAAGGAGGATCTTAATTGTAATGGTATGTTCATCTCTAGCATCACAGCAGAATTGGTTGAAGAAATTAACGAAAATCAGAAGAAAGTTTTAAAGTAAAGTTTTCTTGTGTGCAGAATGTATAAATTACTTTCATCGCTTTTGATAAATATATTTTAAATTGTTATTTTTGCTATTTGGATTTTACTTAGTGCATTGGCTTTACGGTTGTTGTTTTGTGTTTGTTTTGCACTTGCATTTTTAAATCAATTTTCAACAATTCCTTTTCTGAAAACCTCGCACGACAGATTTGGTAAACAACTACTACGTAATCAGGTCATTGACCTCGATCTTTAAATTACATGACAAAACTACTAAACATTTTGTTTCATCTGAAGAGGACTAATGTAAGCCGAAAACGTTTATGGTTTCTTTTGGTTTTATTTTAGCATGAATGTATGTGTATTGCTGTATGTAATTGTAATATGGTTAAAAAAGTATACTCTCTCCCTAAATTGTATTCCTGTGTTAGCCTAAAGAAAAGTTTAAACAAAAGGTCAAAAAATTTTTTGTCAAACCATTTGGCCTTTGGCCTACTATCAAAAAATTTGTCTTTCGAAATACAGTATATAAAAAACTGCAAACCTTGTAAACTTGAACCAGCAGAGGTAACTTATTCATTTAAATCTTATACTTTAAAAGGTTTATTGCGTTTTACCTGGTCAACATTTGCGACCTTGTATTAGAAAACGCACAAAAAAGCAATACCAAAATACTTTAAAGCTTTATGAAAATAAGGAACAAATTTGAAACTTAACAAAATTTCATTCTATTAAAATAACAGCAAAACAATTAGCTCTTAAAATTTCAAAACAAATTTTCATGAAGACAAGAAAAATTAATATTAATTGCCAGTAATACAAGTTTGCATCTCATTAATAATAATTGTTTGTTGTAGCTTGTCAATTATTTTTCCAAAATAAAAAATCGAATGGGATTAAATAACAAAGACGAATTAAGCAGACGCACACGCACATAATTCAGACATTACATTGCTAAAAGCAACAATTTCAATAATAGTTGCATCGACATATTTGACCCTGAGTCATTTTGCACCAAACTTCAAAAATCTAAAAATCTCTTTTCCTAGTTTCAATTTATCGGCTTGAAACAGAACAATCGTTAAAAACCAAATGCTGCAAACATAATAATGGCTTTAAATCTAAAAACTTTTTGCTTCAGCAGCCCAAAAAAATCTAAAGCGCCAGAAAGTTAGTTGCAAATCAAATATATAATCGACGCGACGAAAAGGCAAACGAGCAAGAAGTATGACATCCAAGTATGCTGCATCACATGAGAAGCCGTGGTTCGACAACGGTTGCGGTAGCAAAGTCTAATTAGGAGTGGGAAAAAGGAGTCAAATTAGGAGTGGGGAAAAAAGGAGTCAAATTAGGAGTGGGGAAAAACAAGTCAAATTGGGAATGAGAAAAAGGAGTCAAATTAGGAGTGGGAAAAGAAAAGGAAAACTTTTCCAATAACGGCAATAATCCAACGCTGGGAGTAATGAATTTAAACAATTAATAAAACTTCAGTTGTAAACATTGCAAAAGCTACTTCGAACAAATTTGTTTAAGGCTTCACTACCATTTCCGCAGCAACTAACCCTATTTCCATAATACTAAACAACTACTAACGAAAGAAAAAGAAGCAAGCAAGGTGTACACGTGTATCTGCAATTAACTAGCACATCGACAAAGACCTGTCCCTGATGATCCTACAATAACCAAAATCTAAATTAAAAAAGCTAGTGTAAGTCTCTATATTAATCGCCACAGGTACTGACAAACAAAAAGCACACAAGTAATAAAATTTTTAAAGAAATGTTAGTACGCGTTATACCAATTATTAATTTTTATAATTGAGATTACATAGAAATCATCGATGCTATTTTTACACTAAAAATGCAGCTTTATTGGGTTGAGGAATATGTTCGTAGCGTTTTTATATTTTTTTTTATTTTACAATGATTTTTTACTACTTGGCAAAATGTATACATTCATTCAATAGAGCTCTTTCTACTGTAAAAAAACTGTGCTGGTTGTCTTTTTGAGTATTTTGAGATTTTATCATTTGTGAGGCTTACATATGAATATCCAAAGGGTAAAAAGCAACATTTTCGACACCTGCTATTCTTCACTTTTTATCAAGGCCAAAAAGCTGCTGAAGCAGCCTGGGACATTTGCATGGTATACGGGGAAGGTGTCATAGGCGAATCTACCGAAAGAAAATGGTTTGCGAATTTTAAAAATGGCAATTTTGACATCGACGACACGCCCCGCAGCGGAAGACTTTCTGAATTTGATGAAAACCATCTCAAAGCACTTTTGAAGGAGGAAAGTCGCCAAATAAGTTGTGAATAGGCCGAAAAAATGAACTGCAATCAAAAACGATTCTCAATCATCTTCATTCAATGAAATTTGCCGAAAAATTGGGAGTCTGGGTGCCTCATGAGCTTAGCGAAAACAGAGAAAATCGCCTTCAAATTGCTTCTCAACATTTCGCCCACCATCGAGCAACAAGTGGTCACAAACAGCGCATTTTGTACCGAATCGTCACGGGAGATAAGAAATGGTGCCTATATATAAATATGAAGCAAAGAAAGGAATGAGTGGCTCCTGGAGATACGCCAAAGCTGAGAGTTAAGCCTGACCTCCATCCAAGGAAGACTATGATCTGCGTTTGGTGGGACTGGGAGGGCATGGTGCACTGGGAAATGCCCGAATGGAATGCCACGGTCAATATGGAGCTCTACATAGCCCAGCTACATCGCGTAAATAAGTCTATTCGATTGAAGGGCCCCCATCGACAGGCCAAACCATACTTCTTCATGACAATCCAGGCCTCATGTTGCAGAAATCGTCAAAGCCGCACGCCAAGAGCTCGAATGGGAGGTCCGTCAGCATCCGCCGTATTCTCCGGACCTTGCACCCACGGATTACTATCTTTTCCGCTCTTTGCCGAACCATATGAGGGGCGCTACCTTCGGCAATGAAGGGGACCTTAAAAACTGGCTCAACAAATTCTTCGATATCAGACCGGAGAATTTTTTGGCGGAACAGCATCGACAAATTGGTCGAGAGGCGGGAGGAAGTCGTAAACAACAACGGAGAATACATAATTTATTAATATATGGCCATAACTTTTCATTTTTGTTTAAATAAAAATCTTTGATAAAAACGCTAGGAACATATTCCTCAACCTAATACTTGTTTCACTACGAATAGATACAAAAAGGAAGTCCCCCGGAAGAAAATATCGACAAAAGAATTCGAAACTGGAATTGAATGCCTCGTTAATGCGTAAACACTGTAAATACTTTTTTTAATCCGCAAAACGCTAACTACAATTAGATCTAACTATTTAATCATGAAAATGATTAAAAAACAGCAAAAAAAATTCAATTATCTATATGGTTATTACGCCTTTGCTCCAATCAAATTTGTCGTAAAAACGCCATCTAGCAAAAAATTTTATATAGAAACTTTTCCGCTGTGAGGAACACAAATGAGCGAAGCTGAGTGACTGCTCTGAGCTTGACCGTAAGCGATCGTTTCCATTACGAGCGTGAAATGGAGTATTCTTTGTTTGTTTTATTTGATTTTTTTTGCTTTGCTTGGCGCTCGCTTAGATTTTAAGCGCGGAAAAATCAATAAAAGAAACAAAGAATGCTCCATTCCACGCTTGTAGTGGAAACGAGCCTTAAAACTTAAGACAATACGCAAGAATTAGAACTTCAACGTTCAAAACTTGGCTATGACTGGATTTGTACCTAACATGGAACGTTTCAGGGGAACAAGAAATTAAAGTTACATAAAACAAACAAAGCAACATTATGACGATTTAAATTAAATATATCTTAAAAACACAAATAACTAATTCAAAATGTCAACTTTCGATCAAAAAACAAGCCCGTCGCACCATATTTTCTACATTTGTTTTTTTTGAGTCGATAAAGTCTTTCCATCAAGATTCGTTGTCAGTATCTGGTTGGGTTTCAATAACCAGAGGCTTGATCTCGTGTTCATATTTTTTCTGAAAAAAAAGGTTTTATAAGTTCACGAAATCATCACAAAATAACAAAAGGACATCACGAAACATGGCAAACAATTGTAGTTTTACTTAAGGAAAAATAACCCGAAGAAAAAGAATCGCCTGGAGACAAAGCACCGTATGTTGTTGTTTGCTTCTGGTACAGCGGCTGGACTCGCACGTCAAATCCGACGGAATGTGATCAATCGCCCACGTGACAGGCCGTGTGCGCAAGAACGAAGTCGCGAAGATAGGAAACGCGGACTCTCGATGTGCTTCGTTCTCAAAGGCGAATTTAATAAAAAGTGAAGTTTTCCGCCTAACTTCTTCCTTACGCTAGAAGGTTAAATAACAAACGAAAACCGAAAAAATACAAGGTATCTGGGCGGGGTGACTAGAAGGGGTGGGCAAGGTCATGGAATTAAAGGACAATTCTGGCAACAAACCTTTACTTATCCCGCTAAAACTAAGTACGCGCTAAATCGGATACTTTCTATTTCTGTAAGTTTTATTAATTAATCGTTTGACAAAATCAGCTGTTGGATTGAAAAGCTTTTCGTCGAACTATTTTTGTACGAATACCAGGGCGGTGATTATGGTGAGAATCAGCACAAAGACGTGTCTTCATGATGTTAATTATAAAATTTATTGAAAGTTGTGAATATTAAAAAAGGGAAGCGGTAAAAACAACTTTTTTCACGTCTGCAGCCAAAGCAAAATGGACAGCGCGAACGTCCGCTGAATGACCGCTTCTTCTTCGTATAGCATATGACCTATCTGCTGCTTTCTGTTTTAAGCTAAGTCAACCTTGTAAATAAGCAGAATGAACTTATTAAGAAAATAGCCTTGAAATTATTCCCAAAGAAAACAACCGAAATCACTTGAGTAGATTGAGTATCGAACTCGCGTTCTTTCGCACGCAAGTCAGAGTGTTAGCAAACTGAGCTGAAGGAAGCCGACACCTCTTCCTCCAGACATGAATTCCAGCAATGTAGTAAGTCTGTGCAGCGATTTTGATGTGACCAAAAAAACTGAACACCAATGGAGACCAAACTGATTTTTACAGAAACCGCAGAAAGCCCCCAATGATATCACATCACAGAAACCGTCTTTGTGACATTAATATCAATTTTTCCTGTCTTCATAAAAATTTGTTTTTAAATTTTAAGAGCTAATTGTTTTGCTATTATTATAATAAGATTCGAACGCTTCGAAACTTTGAAACGCTTCGAACGAAAGCGAACGACAAAACAAAGGTAAGGGCTGCCAATCACCTGCACTTGGGAGAAGGCTTGAGTGCAGAGCGAATTGAGACGACGGAGCCGTGGCAAGAAGGACATGATGAGAGCGAAGCGATTCCTCCTCTTGTACAAGCTGTCAGTGTAAGCGTTGAGCGCAAACGCGATCTCGTGCTGCTGCTCGTCGACCATCGAAGGGGTAGTGACGTCGGAGCGGTCTGTCAATTCGCGCGATGACGCGATTAGCCGAATTCGCACGAGTACCATAATTCGATTAAGCATACGTAATTAACCAGCGCGACGTGCCTGGCTGCACGACTTCCACTGCACTTGACACAAAGCGAAAATTTATTTCTTTAAGATGAGCTCGCTTGAACTTGGAAACGGGAAACATGAGGAATCACGTGAGACGCCAGTAGTTTATGCGTGTTTTTGTTAATTAAGACTTACTCAAAACTGATTGACAGCGGATTTAAGGCTCAGGAAATTGTCATGCTAAAATCATAATAGAAAAAAAAACTGTGGATCCGCGATTTCTTGCTGTGGTGACGTTGGTGAAATCCAGGACTTTTTCTATTTTGATTTTAATTTACGGCTATTTGTTTAAGGCATTATTGCTAAACAAAAGGTTCAATTCAATAATAATATTATTCAATAGTTTTGGTGTGTACAATTTTACGAAGCAAGTTGGCTTAATCTATTCAAAATCCATATCTCACGTCCGCAGTTCCAGGGTTTCAAAAAGCTTTTTATTATAATCAAATCGACGGTTAATTCAAACAGCTGATAAACCAAATCGCTGTTTTTTAAACATTTTATCCGATAGGAGGGGCTCATGATAATCCAACTGATGATCGAAAATAATTTGTCTTGGCAGCAAAAATCAGAATAAGCACGTTAATCTTTCAATTTTCAAGAGGTGAGTTGAAAACCATAACAATATTTTTATTAAGAAAAGAATAGAGAAAAGCTCCAGGTCGGGAGAAATATAATAAACATTTTGTTTCTAACAAAAACCTTGTTTACATTGAAAAGCAAAGTTATTTGAAACCGCGCTTACAATAAAACTGTTTAATAGTAAACCGTTTTTAATAAAGACAAAAATTAGAACGAAGTTGCTATAACAGCAAAAGTTCAAAGCGAAACTCTATCAATTAATATCCAAGACAAGAAGTGCCGCCTTAAATCCAAGTAGACTTCGCTTCATACGGGCCTTCATTGACGAACATGTGTTTTTATAAGATACTAATCGAATTACAAATGATTTGTTTGGGAATCGTAAGGCAGAAATCGTTCACGCAGCTCAGCGCAGAGGTTTATTAATGATTGTAAAACTTCACACATTTAACATCAACGCTGCGCCTTGCGGCCGTAAAAATTTGGTCTAAAAGCGAAAACATTCCATAATCAGATTACGAAACCAGTTAGTGGCAATTGAGCGCGACTCTATGGAAAGAAAACAAAGCAAAAAATGCTGAATTTGCATTAATTACCCGCAGAGAAAACGGCAATGGCCGAAAGAGACGCCATTTCTGTGTCGTCAAGTTCCAGCACCTTCAGGTCTTCGTGAAACTTCAAATAAGCGTCAGTGTATTCATCCGACATGCCGCCTTGAAGGACAAAAACAACATGTTTTATTAGCTTCGTTTTTAAAATTGAAAATGCGAAAACGCACAAACATGCATAAGTGACTCAACAGCGCCGGCCGTGTTAATATTACGAGAAAAACAGCGCGAAGAAATATACAGCTAAAAACACCGAGTGTAAACAGATTTACGCCGAGTAAACGATTTTTTTAGACCACGTGCAAACAAACAGTTCGACTTTCCATCGGTCGAGCGAAAAGAAATGACGCAGGCAGACGGTGCGAGGCCGACTGCTTCCGAATTGTTTCGAGGCGAACAAATGATTTTATTGGGGCAAAAATTGCTTTTTCCGAAGCGGTGCCATGAGCGAACAGAGCAAACGACGCGCACTTTCGGCGAAGCTGAAATGTCGTTCTAATAAAAGTCACCTTGTAAAAACGACTCGCGCGTGTAGAGGATCTTCGGGCCTAAGGTAAGGGCCTTTTTTTCAATGTCGTATGTATAATTGGCCTTTAAAAACATGACCTCGGTGCATCCGGACTTCAGTAAAGCGATCTGGTCAGGTACGCCCAAGGTCCTGGGGAGAAAATCAAGAAATTCAAAACACTTTATTCGCTTTGACACAACGATGTCGAACGACCGACGTACATAAAGGTCGGAACTTTCTTGCAAAACTTGATCACTTGCTTGATGGTGTACTCCATGATGTCGGTGAAATGTAGAACATGAGCCTCGTTCGTCGTGGCTTTGGGAGTTTGGGACGCCATTTCTGATGACATCATTTTGATGCTATAAACGGATTAAAATATATCCGATAAAAATCCTTGAATATTTGTTTTTTAAAAGATAACGAAACGCTGTTTCGAGTGTTGGGTTAGCACAAAACTAATTTCTTTGACAAAAAAAAGTCACACTGCTATAACATACATTGATTTGATTCACGAAACAACAAGAAACCGTTTCCAACAAGTAAGCACAAATATTTTTCATATATAACCGAGTCGACTACATTAGCAAAAGATGACCGACATATGGCCAAAAAGATGACAGACATACGGCCGATCAAAAAGATGACCGACACAAAGCCAATCAAAAAACAAACTCACAGCTCCATGAAATTGCTGCTGGAACTGTGGCTTGAACCGGGCGAAGGGCATGAAGTTTGATTGAAAAGATCTTGCTCGATGACCTCTCCCCCCTGGAACAAAACAACAGCACTTTGATAAGAAAGTGAAAGCGACATATAATAACCGGTGAAAAATAAGAAAAAAGTTTGAATGAATGGTTGTTCAAGCATATCTTAATCTTACTTATTGTCATTGTGAATATGAGTCGACCAACTGCTAATACTCGTAAATTCAAGCAATTCTGGATTCTATTTAAATAAAAATTGAAATCTGTCACGATCCGAACAAGATTCGATTTGAATCTTATCCATCTCCGACCAAACAACCGGCAAGCAACACGAAAAAAGTTTATCAAATGCATCGGGATTCATATTTTGCAGCTCCGCGTGAACCTTCAATACGCTAGTGATGTCATCAAACCGAGCGAAGAGCAAGACAAAAAAAGGAACATTTTAAGTTACTCGAAGCCACAACCTTCACTCTGTTCGATTTTTTCATTTTAAAATCAACTCGGCAAATCTATTTTAACTTCAATTAATCGGGTAGTGGTTACGGTCCATAATAATACGCTTCAATGCTTTTTGGCTTTTCGTTAACAGCCAAGCAAGTTTTAAAAAGTTCAGATCCAAAATTGATCATTTATCAGTGAGTATCAGTTAAATAAGATCAGTTAAATAAGAAATTGATCTGTCGCGATCAGTTAAATAAGAAATTGACATTGGTCAGCCGAAATGAAAGAAGGTCAATTAACGTTAAATAATAGATGAGCTAGACTAAGCAAAACCGAGCTCATCCATGCAATATCCCGAGCTCGAGCTTCAACATCGCAAGGTATGTAGTGTTACATTATTCAAACGTTTGTTTACTAAAAGATAAAACTAAACGATGAATTCTGCCATTAACGATTAAAAATCACAACCAGCAGCAAAGAAAAAAGCTGAAGGAAAGAAGCTTAATTTTGCACCAGCAAAAATCAATAACTTGATTCAGTATGTGCCGAAAAAGAAGTCTTAACGATTTCAGCTTTCATTAATTTCACAAGTTAATTTAATAAAAAATCAGGGGTTTTCAACTTTATTAACACCATGGCCCAAAAAGCTTGAAACTCAATTGTTATGCAGGGCCGCCGGAAAACCATTTTGTCAGGGGGGAGCAAAATTCACGGTTTCAAGGCAAAAAAATTTTTACAGAGTTGTTTTGACAGAGTTGCAACTTTGTATTGTAACCGTTTTCAGGGCAAAAATTTAGTGAAGACTAAAAAAAAGGTCTTCACTTCCAATCAATGTCCAAATCTCCATCGTCTCCCAAATTTCAGGTGAAGACCAAAAAAAGGCCTTCATTTACATTCCGTACCCAATTTTACCAAATCGTTTCTTCATAACAAAAAACAGTCCCCGAATATATGATTTCAACACTTTTTCACATCATCTCTGTATGGCCCACCGGTTGAGCACCCTGCAATAAGTAGACAAATGGAACACAAGCCCTGACAGTTTCTTGTTTTTCGGACGTGAACGAGACAGCAAAGCTAAATTATAACCTTTCCCGTACTTACCCGCAACTCTGACGTGTCCGGGGGCGCATTGCTCTCTTTGAACGCGTTGCTTATGGTGGAGAGGAGTTGGACTTGATTAGGGGACATTTCAAGGGGCACCCACAGTTGGGCGGCCCGCTTAATTCGATTGGTCAGAACAAGGCTCTTCTTTTGCTGGATTTGGTCTTCGGACATAATACCTACAACAAAGAACTTGTAAACTTCTTCTATAGACGAATGTGATTGGACGACTGCGCGACTAGTGCATTTCATGACGTTATGAAGTGCTCATAAATCGTAAATCGATTTAAGAAAAATGGCGCGAAATTCTTGATGAATGTTGTTAACTCTCATATTTGACTGTCCATAGCTGTGCGTAGAAATTTGCTAGAGTAAAATTATTCATTCCTTCACGCAAAACATGTAGCAGTTCGAAAAAAGTACGTCTGAAAAGTAATTTGTGATCTTAATTCAAACTGTAATCCTAAAATCAAAAGTAATTTAAACCGAACAAAAAAACATTAACCCAATGAGCGCGCGTGCCCGCAGCGTCGAAGAAACGTGAGGGGGATGGCAGAGTTGTAAACGGGCTGACTAGTTCAGGTCCGAAAAAGCCCGAAAATTAAGTTTAATCAAAAACACGTTTGAGTTTTGTGTTTTTGTGTCTTTGATCGAACACTTTCGTGTTTTTGACTGAATCGCTGTGAACATAAAAACACAAAAGTGTTCAATCAAAGACACAAAAACACAAAACTCAACCGTGTTTTTGATTAAACTTAATTTTCGGGTTTTTTCGCGCCTGAACTAGTCGGCCCGTTTACAACTCTTGGTGATGGTACTAACCAAACTGCTTCCTAGAGATGGAGAAGATAGCAAATCAATCAAAGACGACACCAGATGATAAACATCTGAACAGAATAACGCAGCTTTTTTTCTCAGAAGTTGGGGCTTAAATGGTCTTCCGAGGACTCAGTTACCTTCGGGTTTCACATTTCCTGGGTCTAGGGTTATCCCGGGTGATGGGGGACACCGAACAAGAAACCCATCAATAAATCAAACATTAGCGCCACATAGCGAGCCGGTTTTATATTGCTGTCGCTAATCTCGAAACGAAGTCAGAAGTAAACGACCACGATGTGCGACAACGACCACAACAGGTTTTAATCTTAACGTAATTAAGGCATTCATTTGCGGCACAACAGCACAAATATGCAAAAGTGCCGAATTGCGCTTGCCAAACTATAGAAAAGGACGTAGCCGAGAGTAGCAGGTCTAAAGAGGCAACTTTTGAATATATACAACATGTGACAACATTGTCATCGTTACGTCCAGGCGCGATAATTCGTTTCTTTTAATCCCAAAACTAGCATAACTTCACTTCAAACGATCGATTTAAAAATTCCGCGAAATATAATTTAAAATTAAACAAGAGTAAAATAGCGAACGGGCACCTGTAAATGGTTACAATGATCTTGTAAACCGGATCAAGACGCAGTAAATGTATTAGCAGAAACGATCTCTTAGACCTCAACAAACAGACGTCAAAATATCTCTTGTCAAAGCCTGGTACAAAAATGATTTCAGCGTGAAAGAATTTCGTCAAGACGCAAAATCCAAAAATGAGTAATATACCGCAGGAGCACGAATTAACTGTAACCGTACGGCATATAAATTATTATGTGTCATAGCATATTTGCTTATGCTTATACCCAATCAACAAATGCAATCACCTAGTATCTGGCGAGTTTACCCAGAACGATAAAGAAGTATTACGAAGTCTTCAAACCAGATAAAGCTGTTATTTGAATACGTTTCGTTAATAACGGTTAAAAAAAAAAGTAAAAGATTACAACCCAGAAACTATAAGATATGGAGAAAAGGTTTAATAATTGAAAGTGACTTAAATACTTATCAACATGCAACAGTTAATCCCTGTGAATGTAAGCACACATCAAATCGCTTAACTAAAAACATAAACCTGAAAGGACTTTCACCAAAAACATAAACCTGAAAGGATTATCACAAACTTTTACAAAGTAAATAAACAATTTTAACAATTGAGTTAAACAAAAAAGCTTTGAAATTCAATAATTTAGCGTTGCCACCTTTTTCGCTGTACGATTTTCCGTTTAGCAACGCTCAAGCAAATGGTAAAAACTGTTTTAGAAAATAATCACAAAAATATCGAATGGAAACACGTCGAACGTCGACTAAAGATACCAGAGAAAAATTTTCGTGCTTTTATTTTCCAAAAGAACATAACTGAAATGAGCATGAAACATGCGTTCTTATAATTGCATAATTGTCGCGAAAAAACTACAGCTTGGCCAAGTGATTTTCAACAAACTACTCAAGGGGGGGGGGGGGAGATTTTACTTCTATTTAAGTCTTACACCAAAAGTTGTGACACCAATCAATAACAAAGCCTTTGTTATCACAATTTGATTAGTGTCACAATTGTCATCACCAGTGGAGCAACAGGCGAAAGAAAATTAAAACAAAAAGCAATTTGCAAAAAGGATCGACTACTGAGATGGCTCGGGTGGAGATGAGTGGAGCCCCCTTTTTGACTAACAAGGGCTCGGGTGGAGGTAAGTGGAGCCCCCTTTTTGACTAACAAGGGCTCGGGTGGAGGTAAGTGGAGCCCCTTTTTGACTAACAAGGGCTCGGGTGGAGATGAGTGAAGCCCCTTTTTGAATAACAAGGGCTCGGGTGGAGATGAGTGGAGCTTCTTTTTGAGAATAAAGGCATAGAGTCACTCCAAGAAAACCTTGCAACCAGGCAATTGCCCACGATCGAGTCAAGGAATTGAATCCTGACGAATCGACCAGCATTGTATCAATCAAATAAACACGGCTGTCTATTTCAAGTCAAATAGTTCGATCCAAATAACACAAGCAAAACACCACTAAGGACTCGTTTTCACTACGAGCGTGGAATAGAGTATTCTTTGTTTGTTTTTTTGATTTTTTTTGCTTCGTTTAGCGCTCGCTTAGATTTTAAGCGAGGAAAAATCAATAAAAGAAACAAAGAATGCTTCATTCCACGCTCGTAGTGGAAACACGACTTAGCCGTGTCAGCTTCCGACTCACATTCACGCTTCATTCCGATTTCAATGCATTTTCGCAACCGACAGGCTTGGCACTGTCTTCGATTGGTCTTGGTTATATTGCAATCATTGTTGTACGAACACGAAAAAGCTTTTCCACTTTTCATACTGCGTCTGAAAAAAAGAAATTAAACAACTTATTTTGGTTTGGAGTTTTTCATTTGATGAATAATGACGTAAAGCAGGGATGGAAAACCTAAATGTGACCCGGGCAAGTTCGGTTTTGCACCCCCGGTATAGAGCACACGAGAGCTAGCGATTGGTTTGTTCCATACGCAATACTATCAAAGCAAATGCAAAATGATTTCGAATCCCTCCTACCTTTCATAGTGCTCGCCTTGTGGGCAATCATGTGTTTACGGTGCCCATCTCTGCAACACTACGCCAGGCCACACACGTGGTACTGTGGAAAAGGTGGCCACCGCGAAAAAAGGAATTTGCCACACTTTAGGCGGCCCGTAAATGCAACCAGACAGGCCGGCGCCGGAACAAGAAATGGTACCCACAGGTTGATTTATAATTAATTCTTTTCAATTCGTACGCTTTGAAAGCTTGCTTTGGATTGACCATTGACGACTTTTATATTAGAGATGCAAGGCAAGACCGAACAATGGGCACAATGTATAACATGTACTGTTGTATATAGTATATTTTCATAAAAATCTAGACAGGGAAGGATATGTTCTCAAAAAGTGGTAGAAAAAAGTTTATCTGCAATGGGTAATTTGAGCCTGCTTCACCCTAACATAAATCAAAAAGCAATCATGAAAAAATCGATGCTTATGTTTCATATAATCAAAACAGGCAACCTTTATTTAAATTTTAAAAAAGCATGTCAACTTTAAACAAAAATATATTGGCAACTATAGCATCAATAAAACTTTGAGCACTTTAGTGACAAAGGACCAAGATGCAACCGTACTTTAAACGGTTCTTTTACTTCTTAAATTTTCTTCCGCGAAACAATGAAACGAAAGATGACGTCAATGCGTCATTCAACTTTGGAGAAAATTTGCATAAATAGACTTAAAAAGCATTTTAGTCTTATATATAGCACTCGAGCTATATTTTTCCTTTTAGAACTGATTACCATATATAGAACAAGTTTTAAAAATCAAAATTAAAAATAAGGCGGGATGGTGTCTTGTTCAAAGTTTGCCCGTCGCCTTGCATATTAACCTGCATAATAAAGTATCACTGCACAAGTAATAATATTAAAACACATATTTGAAGTAGGATTACAATTGAAAAAAAACGCTTATGCAAAGACAAGGATAGTGAGAACATTTAGCTATTAAAATTAGAACAAGCTCAAAATCTTTCTACGTAACACTGCGGGAAACTTATGATAATGTAAGAAATTGTAAAAAATTGTCATTTAAAAAAATTTTTTCCAAACCTTTTAAAAATTTAAGAATATGCGTGTTTGAGTAACAGAAATAGACCATAGCGTGTTATTTTCTAATGTTTTTGTCGTTTTCTAATTTATGCACTTTGTTCAACTGTTTAAAAGTAGGAATCGATCTATAAATAAGAATCTACCTGTGACAAGGCAAACAAAAATCAAAAGTTATCAAAAAAACAAATAGCGCCCTCGAATGGTAAGTTTAAACTGCTAATAATTCGAGACGTTACCACCCTTTTTAAACAAGAAAATTTCTTTAGGTTTTTCAATAAAAATATTTTGATTTTTTTGTGTTGACTGTGCGAGTGAAATTCATGTCTGTCATACAAGGCATGAAAAACAAACTGAGTGACAAAGAAAGCTAAGCAAGGAAATTGAAACAGTTATGCAAATATTTTGAAACCAAACGGCTTCTGTCCAACCATAAAAACAGGTAATAAAATTGTTGCTTTAAGTCACAATCATTTCTGGATCAGTAATTACAATAGATTGCAACATCAAGAGAGCTAAACTTTATCAAACGGAGGAATTGATAAATGACAACTTGAACACAGTGAATGCCTCTCCTTTGCACAACCTCTGCACCAACAGTTTAACGCTCGTTATCAGTTTAATTAATTAACACCGGTAATCACCGAATTCCGAATTACATTTATTTTTGAGCGATTGAAGAGCGGTAAATATTAGTCTAACAGTATTAGATGAAAAACGGGCAAAAAAATACGATTATTAAGTCTTTTGAATTAAATCACGAAAAAAATCCCTTTTGAATTCTAAATTAAATCAGACCTACGAAAACAAATATCCAAAAGACATTTTATCGGGATTCTATGCCAAATATTTTATGTAGACATGGTTATGTTGAGGTGGCTAATAAGCTTCAATCAAACAGGGATTGCGAGATCGTGCAAGTGGGTATATAAGCATATGCGGAAGAAAAATTCCATAAAATATACAGGAAACTTTAGCAAATACTTTCTGCCTTCGCTAATTCTCATAAAAAAAAACTAAGATGTTCTCATAAAAAATGCGAAGTATCGCGAATACAAAAAGTGGTAGATTAACTACTCCGGCATTTCTACAAAAACCTGAAAAATAAAAATTAAAATTAAACAAAAGACAAAACAAACTTGAACAAGAATTTATTATGCCGCTAATAATAAATGCCAGTTATTGGAAAATGGAAAATAGTAGAAATCAGCCGGTTATTTCCAGCAAGTATTTAAGGACGGCACTAAAATGAGCAGTTGAAAACAGGCGTTTATCCATTGCAAAAAAGATGCCACAGTCATAGTACAAGCCAAGAAGACGGCATGTTAAAATCTACAATACATCAATAGAATGCGACGTATTTATAATCATTTTGAAGTGCTATTTCGTATGATGCTACAATAACAACCGAAGCATTAAATAAAGCGCATTTCGGCCTTTTTAACACTTTGAAAAACCTTCGTAGTTGGAACCCGGAGTCGACGATTTATAGTTAAAATATGGATAACTTTTATGAAATACGCTGATTAAAAGGCAACTAAGACAGAGTTTGTCTGATTTTTGCTGAGAAAGTCTTTTATCAAAAGGTTTTCGTTTAACCTGAATAGGCAATATCTCACGATTATGCTGTTGGAACTGTTAATAGCTAATATTGATATAAAGTGCAAGATAGAGACTGCTTAGCAAAGAAATTGCAGTCTAAGGCAACAGAGAAAATCGGCAGCTAAGCGTTCGAATGGAAAGCAAACAAAGAGAACAGGTAATAGTTTCGAAATGATGCAAAAACGAGCGGCAGGCTATGCTGCAATCAGTCAAATAATGTCCTTAGCTAAAAACAAGACGCAAGGTCAATAAAACAATGTCGCCAATAACGCCGCGGGCACGTGCGGCTTTATTCATACCTGAAAAAACCTTTGCAGCCTTCGCAGGTCATTGCATTGAAATGATAGCCGGTCGCTTTGTCGCTGCAGACCCCGCAAACCTTCCACGCGTTTTCGTCGTCGTCGTCGTCGAATGAAGAGGGGTTGGAAGTCACGTGTTTCGTTTTCGCATCACCACCCTGGTCGCTGGAAAGCAACCTGACCCGAAAAGCCCTTGTTTAAAAACTTTTCGATGTAAATTGCAGCAGTTGGCTTTAGTTGGTAATGTGTATTATGATGAAACGGCGATATCACGATGGCATCATGTAGTATCACGATGGCGTAAGACTCAATTAGAATTAATCGTCGAAAACGTGATTATTTTTGCTTAGTTTTTGCCACTGTGGCATATGGATTTGGTGTCATGCAAGTGTACGGGACATTACTTGGCATTATTTGTACTTTACGCGAACTTTCTTATTGATAAATTGGGCTTGCCCGGCCAATGGCCTTGCAGTGGTCAAAAAAGTTAATTCCACTCTTATAACTTTCTATTCTGAGAAACAAGAGGTTGTTTACGGGTAGCTTCATTAATTACAGATTCGAATATTTATTAAAGCGAAACAGCGACACATTTATCTGCAATTTTTTGTAATCGTTTTTACATTTATTTTGTCTGAAATTGACATTCAAACATAGTTGAACGGTTGCCGGTTTTAAGGAAGCTTCGCCTGACAAAGTGACCGCGCGCTTCAAAAATCAGCTTATTACTAAAATGTTGCGGAACGAAAAAATTAAGACATTCTGTAATGGCATTCTGAATATTCTAATAACTACGGGCTAAAACTAAGAATATTTGTAGAGCAAGAAAATGACGTCGTTAACGCCTTTAAGTGGTAGAAAATTTCTTTATCAATGGATTTTATGTACCTTTCATCAATATCAAAAAAAAGTTAAAAGCTGCTCTTTTGACCCGAGCATGACAATAGCTTCTTTACACTACTAGTTTCCGCATTACCCGAGTAGGAAAACACCATTTAAAATTACACGCATCCTATAGATGTCTCTCCGATACCGTTCAAAGTATTTGTGAGCATAGACTGGATGACTCACCTTTTTGGACAAGATTTCGTCGGGCGAGGCGATTTGTTAAAATCAACAAAACTTTGTTTTTTATCGGACGGACTGGGCACGCCTGGAAAAACAAAGCGAATAACGATTCGAATTCGAAAAACCAGCAAATGATTTTGATTTATTTATTTCAATGAAAAAACATTTTTTGCCAAGTCCTTATGAATGCAAGTAAAATTTACGCCAAAAACCTATACAATTATTCTTAATAACTGCGATTCTATTTTACGAGTTAGACCAGAGGTGTGCAACATATGGCGCGCTATAGCTTTCGTGTTTCGACTGTAAGATAGTAAGAAGGCTGTTGCGTTAACGTCCTTATTGGCATTTATGACTTCACATAATGTTATGCTGTTATTCCATTACTGATGTACAACACAAAACGCAGGAATTTCAGTACTGATAAACATTTATCTAGTCAACTACAGTTACTTACGTCTTTTGTCAAAGCAGACATTGACAGAAGATTTTTATATCTCATTAAAAACTTAATGTTCTGTGAAAGAGAGAGGAAGCGAGTCCTGGAGATCTCTACCACTCTGTTTTATCGGAATAATTCCTAGCGCAGTGTCTTAGTAGTAAAACAAATAGCCAGAGCCAGTACAGCTAGTTGACAAAGGGCCACGAATTATTAACTTAAGACAGCGATTGTCCGATACGAAAAAACTAAAGCGTCCTAAAAAACAAGTACGTTACGATCGTGTGAAATTAGCTAAAGGTAAAAGTAAAATCTCAACTGTCTAAAACTCGGCAATAACAGTAAGCCGAAAGATTATAAACTAAACAAACAATAAGCATAAGGTAATATATAATTAGGAGACACTTTTACATAATGATCAGCTAATGATGATTAGCTAGAATGCACACGGTGGATGCGTGAGAAGAATGAGAGGTTAAACGGTTCAAAACCCACAAGTGTGCATAAATGGGTGGCGAATGGTTTTGTACTTGTAAAACTTGTTTTCGTGTATTATTGAAATGCGTGGCCTTCAGCGTTGTTAAATTGTACGCTTATACGTAATAAATAATAAGCTAAGCTTATACCTGTTAAATTATACCCGTTGCGATAAGCAGTTGCACAGTCCTGAGTTAGACGAGGAATGCAAAAATAATAATAAAAATTTTGTAAGTTGGAACTGAAAATTCAACACTTCAAAACAAAGTAAATCAAGAAACTTAATTACGGTTCGTCATTAATTTAGGGCATAAATTCCCCAAGGCGGATGAAAGTACTTGAAAAACTGCTTGGTGGTAAGTAAGGAAAAATATTTCCCATGGGTCTTGCCCACGCAACACTAGAAAGAAAATTCCAGACTGTTGAAAAAAATTAATTTCAACAGCAGGCTTAGTTTTTAAAATTGAAACGCTGCTAGACGTGATAATCATGTATAAGTACTATTGCGAACTGCAACGACAGTACAATGATTACGAAAAAAACAACTTCGGCTGCTCTAACTTCTTGTAATATTACTTTGAAAACTGGAAGAAGAGTTTTCTTGTTCATTTACAAATGAAACTAAAAATACAGCACATTTTTTAAATAAAATTTCTTTTTTTTTCTAGGATTGTTTTCGAAATGGTGAAATTGGCATAACGTCGTCCCACAAAACGAGTTTTTTTTCAATCAATAAACAGAGCTCGATTTTAATTTATCGGTCCAAAAGCGTATCCAAAAGCGTAAACAAGTGTTCAATGAACAAAAATGCAGACGTTGAATACGTTTTTAAGTAACGTCTGCAACTAATCTATTTCTCTTTGTAATTAATTTGAATTTTGATTTTCTTTGTTTTGAGTTTTGACATGGAACTAATTACTATGGAATTTAAACATTTACTTGTCACATTTTGTGCAACGCAACCACGTATTTTTCCATTGCATTTTACGTTTTTCGTAGATGCAATCCATCTTTCTTGGTATGAAGCATTCAATGTGCAAATCGCAAGGTACACTTAAAGGTACATTTTGGCCTTACTTAGTAACGCCTATGTGTTTTCTACTTTCACTAATAATCCTAAATCTCCCATCTAAACTAGCTAAGTTTCTCAAAGCACTGATGCAGACACAATTTAAAAAATCGGCATGACAGCTAAAAACGCATGTGACCCAAAGAAAGAAGGCAATCTATCAAACATGACAATACTTAACCTCATCTGCAAATAATCCGAAGTAGTACATTATGTTTAGAAGTAATTTTTCTGAACTGCTTCTGCAGACGTTACGCAGTAGCAATTATTTAAGACTATAACCACATAACTATCATTTTATCCGGTGCAAACTAGACTACTGTTCTATGTGAGTAGAAAACATCAGCGAAACGTACTCCCGGCGGTTTCTCATCATCAATCCAGTTTTAATCCGGTTTAATCCCCAGTGACTGGTGGTGGCCGGATGCATCCCACTACTTCTGCAACTCTTCTTACACTTGAAGATCTTGACTTTTTGGATGACTTTTCTATTAATTAGAACAGTGCTTTTCGACCTTTTTTCGTGGTAAACCTTTTACAACTTTCCAAAAACTCCTAACTAATAGCAAAATTGAATTGTACACGAATCTTAAAGTGGAAACCATTTTTTTGGTGTTAAACTGAATTCCTGATCCGGTAAGCAAAAAATTTGATTAAAACAAAAACAAAACATTGAAGTGAATCCATCTGAACTCACCTAAATATACAGAAGGTGATCTTTGAACAACATCAGACGGAAATCCGTCGAATCCCAAATGGGATCCAGAAGGATGAACAGATATGGATCCGGTGAGGAGGCCGTCATTCATTATATTACGACTCAAAGCACGCCGTTCTGAAAACAAGTATCGAATAGTTTAGAAAATGGACTTTTTGCAATGACAACACTAAAAAAGTTATTTTGGGGCGATGAATTTGTTTATGAGCTTGTTTTAGAATGCTGAATCTGTAGTTGCAACTTATTTCCACATGTTAAGCTGTTAAGCATATTAAGCTTTTTAGTACGCGATTAGATATATAGGCCCACAAGAACAAAAAACGCCTAAGATGAACGTTGCAATCATTTGAAAAGGATTAAAAACAACTCGTTTTGAAATAAAGCAACAAGTCTTCCAATAAGACAACGATTGAAATCAAATTGAAGACATTTAAACACACTCACCATCTTCGGAAGATGACAGCCGATCGCGTGCCCTATCAAAGTCATCTTCACAATTGATCCGAAAAGGAGGGCTGGTTTGTTCTCCGTTATATAAAAAAGAAAACGACATGTTGCCGCCGAAGTCGGAGTCCGGATTCGGCGAAACTCGATTGTTTATGCAAAGATCGGAAGGTTGGAAGATTGAATTGTAACTACTCGGCTCTACGTCTAACGCAGAACGGGCAGCAATCATCATTTTTACTCAATGCAATCGACGACTTTGCTCGAGCACAGTGCCTTTGCCATTGACGGCACACCTTGGACGGCGTCGCTTCTGGCAGATCTTGACTTTTGTTTCAAATTATTTAGCGAATTTACTATCACTACTCTACGAAAGCCTAAAAAATATACTTAAATTGGAAATTAGCGAGAAAGTAATTATTAATTTTTTTTTAAATAATGATCCAATGCTTTCATTTAAAATTTTAATTGCCTATTTATAAACTTTAAACCAACTGTACTAAACGAGTTGAGTTCTTTCGGCTTTCTAAACTAAGTATCCTAACGACAGAGGTAAAAACACCTTAGCTCTTCAAAGCACAATGCCACGCCCATGATTGCGTTGAAGTGAAATTTCACTACATGCTTAAACAATATCTTCCACTATGGAAATGCAAATAATGAGTCAGACGTTAAGTTAGATCTTCCAGGAAACTGACACCGCCATTATTAAGATATCATCTAAGAGAAGTCAGGTCAGGGTCAACGGTCAAAGGTTAACTTTGTCAATCAACATGTTTTTCAAAAAAATGCCACTTTAAAAGCCATAAACATCAGGCATTAAAGCAAAACAAAAATCATGCAGTTTGTTATCGCCAAAAATCTGCGATATGACGAAATGTGTCAGCTGACAACACGCTGACCTATACTTAGATTAAAGACCACAGCTAGGCCGTATTACTCATACAATCTACTAGGTTATATTACTCAGAATCAATAACAGTTGCGCGCCTATCATGCTGCCGGCTATTTGAGAGGAATGACAGTAGGCTCCGACTAACAAAGGCTTATTGCGCTGTAAGAACTGTTGGTATAACAACGGATACAATGATGCAAGAAATTGTCAAGAACCTAGAAAGTTCCCATGATGTTTTCTCTTGCTTTGGCGTAAGCCATCAAGATGAGATGACCGCTATTGCAGATCAACCGTAACCGTTTTTCGCTTGTTTTTCATTTCAGCGCGCTTCGACGACGCTTCTGATGGGACGAATGGATCGTCTTAAAAACAAGTCGAACGATATTGAATTACTCGGTTTCAGGAAAACACTTTGGTCTGAAACTGACGTGTAAACACATTAAAAACAAGAAAAAAAAAAAGAAAATCAAAGCGAATTTAGGAAGAAAATATTGGCCCAAATTAGTATAAACAATCACCAAAAAAATTTGTCTTCGCCATAATTAAACTAATTTATCTCGGATTGTTGTAGTATTACCAACAAGACAGTAAAAAATCCGAAAAATGAACGTCATATCTGTAACAACAAAAAACACTTCCTATTTTCTACAAGAATAATTGTTATGGAATTTTTCCAACCTAAGTCAATTTTAAAATGGCCAAACGACAAAAAATGCAACTATACACCTTGCAGGTGCAAACAAGCATAAAAAAAACTTTAAACTTCAAAGCCAGCTCATAGTTTAAACAGCACCATGAGTGCGCAATACAAATTACTGCTTGACGGGTCAAGAACGAGAGCAGACGGGTTTGTCGGGCACACTGCAACAAAGAAACAATCCAACCGTGGGAGGGATGGTCTTTACAGCGGGACATCAAGTTTATTTCTGAGCTTCTCACTGTCTCGGACCAAAAGTGAACTTCCTGAAAAGAGGAGCGCCAGACTTAATCGTGACCTGCGCTCGGCGTGTGACCGAGTGCGTTTAACCTGAGCGATTGCGTGCTGGTCATGAGAAAAACGTCTTTAAAAGATTTCAGTATATTCGCTTCACACGTCCTTACGAGAGTTCGCGACGCCTATCTCCGCGACATTCTGAGCACCCTGAGCAACAGTTCCGAGTAATTAATTTATAGCAAAACAGTTGATTATATGAAATACTTTTGCAACGGTGGCGAGCCACTCTCAGATTTAATAGACCCGGGAATCAAAGCAGGACTTTCTGCTTGAAAAGACGAAACGATAAACGGTTCTCGTTCACTATTCGCCGAGTTCAATTTTAATTCATTACCTTTTAAATTTTGTGAGATCCACAAAGCCTGCGAGGTTGGTAAGGGGGAACAAGATTCCGGTAAACTACTCCTACAACAAACATAAAGCCAGGTTTGGCTGGCGAACACGGCCGACGTACGTTTGATTGCTTATTAAAATTCCTACGCTGGCTCACGGAATAAAATAAACAAAAAACTTGCGGCGAGCGCACACGCCAGGTGTCGCCTTCGTCGATAAATTCAAAATGTTTCAGTCGTTCCAATAATGCTTGATTTAGATCAGAAATAACAACACAACTTGAAAATTAAACTCGAAATTGTGGGTGATCCTTGCCAAAAACTACTTTCTCAAAATACAACTAATAAAATATGAGATATTCTACAGTTCTAAATAACAATTGCAGAGGACGAACTAGAACGAAAATAAGAAAGCTCTTTCTTTCGCAAACAAATTTCGAAAACTTTTTGTAAATGTTCTGCAACCAATAAGCATTTAAACACCTCCTGAAAAAATTATAGCAAAAACTTCACAGCTTCTATTATAGAATTTCGTTTTAAAATATTTAAAAATAGCCTATCGCTAAGCGTATACTCAGAATTTTTACAAAAAATCGTGCTCACACGATCGCAAAATATTGCGCATGTAAGGTTTAAGGCCCGTTTCCACTACGAGCGTGGAAAAGAGCATTCTTGGTTTCTTTTATTGATCATTCCGCGCTTAAAATTGAACCAAGCGCTGAGCAAAGCAAAAAAATCAATAAAACAAACAAAGAATAATTTTTTCCACGCTCGTAGTGGAAACGGGCCTTTAGGTCTGAGTAGTATAAACCAAAAAAAACAACAAACAGTGTACCTAGCGTCAAAACGCAATTTTTGTTGCTGAGTAGCCAAACACAATCATGGAATAGTTAACAACTATAACTACCTAAATATTTAAAAAACAACAGTTGTTTTTTTTTTGGACTATATCTCTAATTTTTTGCAAACAAACTTGGACGACTGGAACCCAGAAACTTATGTTTTTAAAGTTAATGCAATTGGAAAATAATTTTAAAATACGAAGGAAGCACTAACAAATTAAAGAAAAGGTGGCAAAATTTAACACCTTTTTAAAAAAAATTAAGCATCCAGATTAAACTGATCACATAAGTTATTTAAATTTAAACAATACCATAAGTAGAAGCACTATAGGACGAAACCGCATTACATCAAACTAAGCAAAGCTCGAAAAATCACCAAATCATTTTCTAAAATGTTTATTATTCAAAAACTAAGCCCAATTAACTACTTGAAGTCGGTAACGGGGCGCTCGCTCTTCAGTGAAAACGCGCGGCATTAAATTCAGCGAAATTTTATGCTTTCTTGACTTTTTTTTATCTAAAAGCAAAATTAAATGCCGTCCAAAATATATGCTTTTGAGAGTTTATTGTAGAAATTTTGCAACTTCAAAACAGTTTAAAAACTGATTGTATACAATAACAAGCCTGACTGACGTGGTTGCAACGATAAAAAATGCACAGTAAATTAGAAAAAGAGAAATATACAAAGTTGCATTTGAAAGTGTAATCAAAAAACTATTACGTAAACATTTTCTCAGCGGCTTATTTAGTAATTAACCTATCAAACTGTTATATAACTCAACAAGCGATATTTAAGTCCAATAAAATTTTCGTGTGCATTGAGAAAAATCATCACCACAAGCAGCTCCTTTTAGAACTTCTTGGATTTGTATAACGCTTCAATTGACACTCGGCAAACTAACAATTTAACAACAGTTAAACAAAATAAACCGAGTTTCCAGTAACTCTCGAAACGATTTCGAACAACGAACATTTTTAAGAAGATTAACGAGAAGCAAGAGACTTTCTTTCTTGAAAATGATTTCAAACTAACCGATTCAAACATAGTATTGATAAATGAGGCTTGTGAAAGCATTTCTGCACAGGCGGCTTCGATTTGAAAATAAACCAATCAAAACCAGTTTTGTGATATCTTGAGTATTTCCAAGTCTTTCCAACCATATTTTTCTAATCAATTACGAATCGAACCGATGGCGCGACAGTTTGAAGGGAAACGTGGTCGCTTGGAAGCGGCCAGTTTTTTTTTTTTTTGAAGGATGTTTACAAATCCGTGAACGTGAACAATTAAAATCAATCAAATTTTGCGTTTGCATACGGCTATCTAATGCAAAACATCAAGCCAAGCGCGTGAAAACAAATTCTAACCCAATAAATTTATTTTCATTTTTTATAATAAAACACTTGATGCGAAGATGAAAAAGCGTTAAATTCAAAGATTTACTCGCTTTCTTAAACTATTTATTTCGCGGCAGAACGCCTATCCCACGAAGCCGAATGACTGGAAAGAAAAGAATTTCGAACAGCTGAGTTTGAAAGAAAAGTTATTTAAACAAGTTTAAGATTGCTTCGTTAAACATGTTTCAAACCCTTCACCAAAACAAATGATCATCATTTGAAAATATAATATAATAAGATTGCAATGCACATAGCTCGTGCAAAGACCATAATAAAGATTCATTAGGTTTTACAAAAAGCTTCTATGACTCATGACTTCACCACGCATGATCGACTTATTGAAAAGTTTGTTTTCATGACAAAACACTTGCAGACCCACCGTACTAATTTAGCTTTCCAATTCCTCAGCTGGCATTGGCAACGCCGCACTGCACTTCATTTGTTTATTTATACAATATGATTTGTTTTTTCTTATTTACTTTTACTTGCAAGGCGGGTAGTTTGCTATTCCAAATAGGCAGTGAAGAGAAAAAAAGTTTAGGGGTGTGATTTTTAAAAACAATTTTGCAACATAGCTTCCACATTATTTCAGGTTTTTACGGCCACGATTGTAAAAATATCATTACATCATCAAGTTAGAAACTCTTACCGGTATCTACTTTTTCTGCCTAACTCACAGTTAACAAAAGTTACAAAATTTCACTCAATTCATTAATCATCACAAAGAATTGAAAGTCAATAATTTAAAATAAAATTGAACAAAACAAATAGAAAAAAAATCTGAATTATCTGGTTAAGTGGTAAAGCGCTTTGGCCATTTATTTTAAGTACGACTAGTACTCATCCCATGTTTTAAAAATCAGAATGGTCTTGCAAGTCAAAGGATGACATAACCATGAGGGTGATAATAATTATGATGAGTTGCTGATATTCTTCAGCAAAATATTCAGAAAACAAAACAACACGTGAAGATTTTTTTAGATCTTTTCTGTACTTTTCCGGGTACATATAGAAAAAAATACGGAATTTTATTCTAACCCTAGAATGCAATAAAAAGATTTTAACCAAAGCAAGTAAGTTGTAGCATTAAAAAATCTTACAGACACTGTTCCAGAATAATAAAGCGAGGCCGCCCGACCGCGGGCCGCATGTGGCCCAAGAAGCCTTTCGCTGCGTCCCACCAAGAAGTTTTTAATCACACGTCAAATCATCTTGAATTATTGCAGTGCCTCTGAACCAACCTAATGGTGAACAAATAACCCGGAATGCAATTGTTTTTTGTCTCAGTAAAGGCTCGTTTTTATTACGAGCGTAAAATGGAGTATTCTTTGTTTCTTTGATTTATTTTTTTTGCTTCGCTCAGCGCTCGCTTAGATGTTAAGTGCAGAAAGATCAATAAAACAAACAAAGAATGCTCCGTTCCATACTCGTAGTGGAAACAAACCCAAGTGGTTCTTCGCTTTGTTTAGTAAAACAACACGAAGAGCGATTACCTTCTTTGTTTTAACCAGATTTTTAATTGAAATTCCATTTATCATGGAAGTTAATTCAAAATAATGTGACCAAGAAAAAAATTTACCACTTTGACTTTAACGTAAAGTTTTTGAATTAACTTCCATGACAACGTAAATTGGACATTATCTTTATTATTGCACTGATTGCGGCCCGCGATAAAAATACTTGTCCCGCTGAATATTTGGCAGGTGACAAACAAACCGTCGGGCACCTCTATTTTTAGGTTATTTATAAAGTCGGTCTGCAGCAAGCAAAAATCATAAAGTTAGTCCCCGAAACGAACCCATATTCTGTGTTCTCCTAAAGTAATATTAAAGGCTCGTTTCTACTACGAGCGTGGAATGGAGTATTCTTTGTTTCTTTATTAATTATTTTGCTTAGCTTAGCGCTTTTTGCCGTTTTAAGCAAGGAAAGTAAAAAATCAATAAAGCAAACAAATACTCCATTCCACGCTCGTATTGGAAAGGAGCCCCAACGAATCGAAAAAGCATTTTGTCAGGCCGACAGCGACAAATCAAGTTTCCCGTTACCAACGGCAAAAGCTTATGCAGTAAAAAAATTAAAACTAGTTAATATCCTGTAATGTAACCGAAGAGCAGGATACGACGCTAGGTCAAGGAAACACAGCGGCGGCAACCTCCAAAGAGCACGTGAAAAAGCACCGACCAACGCCACGTTCACTTTAGTCAGCGAAACATGATCCGACAAACCGAAAACGGCAGACCGGCAACTGCGGCGCGAGTGCATTGGAGCGGAACGACCGTGATAGTTCAACCGAGTTTAAGCCGAACAAAGGTGCTAGAAACGATTAACTTGAAATTTTCTCAGCTGCCGGCGAGAGCGTCCTGCTGATCATTTGCAAACGCTATGCAAAGTCCGGCCTTGCCATTGTCCACTGGATGGACTGTTTCTGTTTTTAACTACGTAAACATCCTGTCCCGCAAAAGCATTAAATTGTCGTCAATTACTCTGTCGAGAATTCGAAGACAGCTTCAATGGTAAAACTTGAAGATTTTACTGACCGCAAAAAAACGTTACAAACATTTATACGTTTTAGTTGCGGTTACGTTTCTTTTTCTTGACGTGGACTAGACACAATTTCGCAGTAGTGGGGTGGGGTACGTTTGAAAATAATATTGTACTGTATAATGCGCTAAAGTTTTCATAAATGCTTTATAATGATGATAATTAGAGCGATCGCAAGAAAACCAATTACAAAAGCCACAGCGAATTTCGCAATTCCTGAAGTGAAAGATTTGTTTGGCGGGTAAAATTTTTTTGCGAAAAAAAGAAAAATTATTGGTTTGTAAAAAACGTATTTCCTTTAAAACTTTGAAAAACATATTTCCTTTAAAATCTTTAAAACTTTATAATAAAACATAATAATATAAGAGTTGCAGTAAAAAACTTAACTCAAGTGAAACTAACGTACAATATATTTCTTTTGATAAAATTAAAATTTCAAAAAATATACAATTTACCTTTCTCTGTTTTTAACTAAAAAAAACACGTTTTTTTTCCAAAATGAGAAAGGATGAACGCTCTCGGCAAGTATCGAACTCGCATTCTCACAATTTTAAACACAGTGCGAATGTCTTTAGTTGTCATTAAAAACAAGAGCTGACCAAGATTACATCCATCAAGGCTCGTTTCCACTACGAGCATTGGCAAAGAGTACTCTTCGTTTGCTTTATTGATTTTTTTTGCTTCGCTTAGCCATAAGCGCGGAAAAAAAATCAATAAAGAACCCCCAACCATGAAAAAAATCAAAAAAAAAATCAATAAAGAACCCCCAACAAGAAAAGAATACCCCCAACCATGCTCATAGTGGAAACGAGCTTTTAAGGCAGTGATTTTCAACCGGTGGGGCATGGAGATTTAGTCACTATGAACCAACTTTAGTGGAAAAACAAAAGGTGTCTCAAGCAGATGCCTTCTCTGAGTCTGCGTAAATGAAGAAATTAGAACCAGTTTCAAAGTGATAAAGCTTTTTTTTAGTTTTCATTAGTCTTTTGTACAAACTGTATTGCCACCCCAAAATTTTTGTAGCTCTTACACCTACTGTATGTATCGCAAAATGGGGGAATTCAAAATTTATAAGTGATTAGGTGGGGCATGGTCAAAAAAAGGTTGAAAAACACTGCCGTAAGGTTATGATCATCAAAACACTACAAAACATTAAGTCACGCTCCCCATATTGAAGAAAGCAAAACAGCAAGGATCAACAAATACGACGATAAATCTGCTATCGGCCGTCTAAGAGAAAAAAGCATAAAAGCAGCTTCGGCAATACTTTCAAATATGCGTCATCACGCGCGACACGTCACCGATGGGGATTTTCCAAGACAAACGGCGACGAAAGGCCAGTAAATATGTTGAACAAGAAAAGAGTATGGTGTAATGGACTTGCATGACAGAGCCTTCTAAAGCAGAATGGAATTGGTTTATACCAAAGTGAAAGAACGTGTAAAGTAAACCTAAAAGCGACGTAAACTTTACATTGAGAAAAGTAGAAATAATATTCTAAACTTTGCTTTATGAAAGGGGCGTCTAAAAAAAAAGAAAATCAGCTTAATTTTTGCGGTTACATGAACTCTTTTTGCATTAATTTGTAAAGTGAATATTTTAACATAAGTCTTTTTGCACTGATGAATTACATAAAACGTTTCGAATCATTTCAATTATGTGACTCTCACACGCAAAGGCTATACCTCTCAAAAAATTTATGTTCTTATATAACGACCCTATATGTATTAAATTAGGAGTTAAAAGCTAAGTCAACTAACACTAACACCAATTATTTATTTACCAGAGAAATAGCTTATGCACTTGTAGCCAGTCCATTGGTTTTCAACCATTTTCATACCGTGGCGCACTTTTCAACCCAATGCAAACTTAACGACCCACTTCGGTAAACAGAATTTGATTTCCGTCGCAAAAATATGGTGATCTCTAAAAAAAGGATCTTCACTTGGAATTTGTCTACGATTTCTCAATTCTTGTCCCAAAAACATAGTGATCTCTCAAAAAAAGTCTTCATTTGGAATTTGTTTCCGATTTCTCAATCATAATGACATCATTATACGAGTCTCATATTGCTTTCATTCTTGTTTATGCTCTGTGGCCAACAGAGCTAGTCTAATAGACCATATGATCCAAACTTGGTCGTGTCACTAGGATTTATTGCTGCTTCATCACTCAGCCAATTAAAAACATAAATTCGCATCTCTTAGTAGGGATGGCAACGACCGCTTTTGGTGGGCGACGAACCGTAACTCACGTGATCACAAATGGTAGCTTAAATCACCGTGCCACGTCGATAAAAAACTGCTCGTCATCAAAACGACATACTTGATCCTCTATAATCGCGCTGATTCCTCTCAAAATGCATTTCAAAACAGCTTGTTTTTCACCGCAAAAGCAGTTTTTAGGTCAAGAAAATCTCTTGCGACAGGTTGAAAGATTAACGGGACAATTGCGTCATAGCCACATGAAGAGAAAAAGAGAGAAAAATAGTGCGTAATTTCGTACTTGTGATGGCGGTTAAACGCAAGATCGTAATTGGAAAAGTATTTTTGATCGTAAAAAAATAACAAACAATAAAGCAATGGGAAAAACAACTGTGAAATGATTTTTATTGTTTTGCTTGTTTTCTGCACACAGGTTCATACGTACAGTAGTTATCATTCGCCATTAAAGTGGCTTGGACAAAGCCGTTCTGAGATCATACAAATTTCTTTTCAAGGATTTGAGTGTAGAGCTGTACACCGAAACGTTGTTGCTATTATTACTATTAATCAAACTGCTTTAAAAACGAGAAGCACCAGACTCGAGTATCGCTCTTGTTAGAGCTCGTCAGTGCTACTTATCTCACTGCAAATCGAACCGACTACCGGTGGTTTTCCAAGCAGGAGACAACACAAGCCAGACAACAATTCGACTTAAAGCAGCTACAAGTAGAAGTGCAGGCGGCCATAGTTGGGTTTCCGGGGCAGCAAAACACTGATAAAACATTGACAGAATAACCATTTACGTGGAAATACGGCAAGCACATTGATATGAAATACGGTAACATAATATGTCAATGGTTTTGCCGTACTTCCACATAAATGTGCTGTCCGGAGCCATTTTAGTGGACGTCGACTTTGTAAACTTTTCGCGAACGAAGTACAGGAAAATAATTTTATACGAGTTGAAGACAAACAATGCCTGCTATCGGCTACAAACTAAATAATTTGTCCGACAAATCATAAAGGAACCATGACATGATTTTCGTAAGCGCAGCGAACATGATTTTCATTATGCGGTGATCTTAACGGTTTTGGTGGAAGGGGCCATAAAATTTATGTTTGGGTAAGACTATTGCGCTGTTAAATGATGCAATAAAAAGAGCTGCTCGAGAACATGTAAATTGACGAGTGCCATAAGCGGCAGAGATTCGTTTTTTTTTCATTTTATTTTACTGGAATAAAAGATTATAAATGACAATGAGCGCGGATTAAGTTGACTTGACACCTCAAAAAATCTGAAGAGCCAAGATACAAAAAAATACGATTGTACTATGGCAAAAAGCACGCATCTTCAGTGATACCCATTTATAAATACGTAATGGAGTCCTGCTTCGCTGGCAAAAATACAAATAGTTAAAGAGACTGTTTCAACATTAATCAATTTCTTACTTTTTCTTGCAAACTTGGCAAATTTACTTGAGCCCATATCTAACGCGTCATAAATTTGAGATTCTACGAGTAAACAAACCAATTTCATTTATTATCGTCTCAATTACAATACAACAAACCATCAAAGACCCGCCAATCATCGAAGATAATTGCACTAAACAATAACACACTTACTGTTCACGAAATTACAGAAAATCCCTTTTTATATGTATAACCGTTATAAACGCATGGCGCAAAAGGATCGCAAATTTGTTGCCAAAATATTTAAGCACATTGACAAATTGAAGACGGGATTAGTTCTGATATTAAAAATGAAATAAAACAGTGGAGAAGCAAATTACCAAAACGCGGCTAAATAGCAGGTGTTGACTGCAAATTTATGCTAAACACCAATGTAAACAAACAAGGGAACAAGACCGAGTGGTCAAGATTGGATGCAAATCAAACGCAAGGCCTTTTCACTCAGGCAATTAATACAATCGGTGTTACTTTAAAGGTTTAAATTGAGAAGTCGCTAAAGATATTTCGAATGCACGAATGTCATTTTACTTACAGTCAATGGGAAATATTTAAGGACCCTTTTGGATCCTCAAAATAGCTTTTAAACCCTGACTGCTATAGCACAGGGATGCAAACTTTTTCATAGGACGGGTCAAAAAATGACAGTTTTATCAAGATTATCATTAAGTAGGCCACATCCACAAAATAAATAAGAAACCTCTAATTTTGGCCCAAATTCATGGTGAAGACTAAAAAAAGATCTTCACTTTCTATCGAAATCCAAAACCTCTTTCGGCCCAAACTCAAGGTGAAAATTAAAATTCGTCATAATTCGAGAAATTTCGGAACATCGGATGGGTCATTGAATATTAACTAGCAGGTCACGTTGTGACCCGCGGATCAGCGGCTCGCCATCCCTGCAGAATGGCATGTACATAATCTGCTGAGCATTCGCTGTTTTTCGGAGTTACAGCAGCAGCAATGAAAAGCCGTTTTTGTAGGATTCTAACAAACACCTCAACGTCAAGCATCACATTCGGAAAAAAAGAAATAACGATTAAAATGAATTTATAAGTTTAAATGGACAGAGAATCGCATCAACGGATTCAAAAAACAAAAGCCGAGCCGCAAGAGCGCAGTGGAAGTAATGCTCAGCAGGTTTAGGTTCGCCGTCAGCAAACTAAACTCCATCGGAATAAAAGGGGTAAAACAAAAACAAACACTCGCTGACACGCTTCGAGTTCCTGCAAACTAAAATTGGTTAAGTTTAACATGACACCGTAACTTTAACCTGTAGACGGGAGGTTTAAGAAAAAGAAAGACTACAGAGTAATGTTAGAATGGTTTCCGGTTTTACGAAGTTTTAAGTGCTGTAATAGTCTATGAGCAAATGTAAACAACATCTTCACTTCAAAGCAACGATAAACAAACAGAGAGCCGAAGACGCATGCGGTCTTGGATTCGGGGCAATGCCAAGTCATTATAAGGCTTTCTTCAAATGCTTATAATTGTAATTTTCATCATTTTTAGTTGTTATACTTGTATTTAAAATTTTCATCATCCTTCCTAGTCCTGCATCTATTAAATGCTTGACTTTCATTACCAGTGGAATTTTAGAATTGACTTTCGCAAAAAAAATCACTGCATTGTGTTTTGCGATAAACTTTCGAGCAAAGCAGCCAAGACTTTGACAATTTTTTCAATAATAGCAAGCAGCGCAATTTCATTAATTTTGCTTTAAATTAATTATGCAATCTCAAAATTTTCTAAGATATACCTAAAAGCAAAAATAATTTAAATCTTCCTGACACATACGCAGGGCTGGGGAGCCACTGTAGAAGAGCACTAGCTCCGGGTCCAACTCCGAAGCTATCAAGTACACGTCCATTGGCTCCGGTTTTCTAGCCCTGGTTGTCGCATTTATCCGTAAAGTAAGACTGCGGTTTTTAAACAACCCATGAAGGATTTGACAAAAACATATTGAACTGTGATATTTATTTACTCATTTATCGTTGAGTGTTTAAATCACTATAACTGTTTGTCCATGTTGACAAAGTATTTCTACGCTATGCTTTTTTAGATTTTTTTTAGAAAAGCAACTTTATAGATTAAGGAATATATTATTGATTGATATTTGCCAAGACGTTTTTTATAGGCCGTTAAAGTCACCATTACCACAAGAAGCTTTTATTAAAATTTGCTATGACCAACACTGAAGCTGGAGCTAATAAAATATTTGTAGCTCCAGCCCCGGAGAAAATCCTTCGTTCCACAGCTCCAGGCTCCGGCTCCGGCTCCTCAGCACAGCTTATACGTAGCCTCTGCCTTAAGATTATTATGATTAAGATTCTTTAAAAGTAGTCAAATGACACTACAATCTTTATGCTTAGATGGAATCACTGTTAGCAAGTGAGATTATAAACGCTGAAATCGCATAGCAAAGTATTAGAACAATATGTAGGACTGACTTTTTAAAAAAGTTTGAAATTCTATTCATTGCGTCTGCAGCTTACTTTTTAGAAGACAGATGCGACTGATCTTTTTTTCGTCTTTATATCCAGGAGAGCACACGAAAAGTGTGTATAGGAAAATAGCTCGTTTGATTTGGGTTGTATGCGTCTATCTATGTTATTTCTATTACGTCGAATTTCAACAAACCATTTGGCATGCACAACACTTTAAAGTTCGAGAAAAACTGCAAAACGCTATCATTATTTTTTGGAAAATTTTTTCGGAAAACCAATAGGTCTGAAGTTTGAACCGAATAATTTTTTCCGACAAATCTAATTTTCGAAATGAAATCTATAAGTCCGCCCGTGAAAACAAACCAAGTAAAAGTTACTATATCAATGACCAAGTTTACGTTCTTAAATTTATTTAAAGCGTCGACGAAGAAAATTATGCGCAAATCCCCGACTTAATGTCCAGCTGCTGTAATCTCAATAGAGCTACGAAAAGAACGAACGGCTGTCGAGTAGTTTGCTTTAAAATCGATAGTCAATTCGTAAAAGCGTCCCTGGTCGCGTTACCACTGGCTATGTTCGTAGCGAGCGGCGTTGGAGTGCACAATGGCACTCAACTAGTTTTGTTTCTTTTTTCTAAATGCAATAACCCTTTAGCTATCAACAACATTACTAAAATTATCGAGAAAGGTAAATTTTCGTTTCCAAAAATTGCGTTTGTTTCTAGACAAATCTATTTTGACCAACGCGTTTTGCATTGAAAGGTCTTTGCCTCGTGACCTATTATTACGCATGAGGTTATGAAATTCATAAAGCTACTAGACATGCTCCGTATTTGTAAAACTAGAAGTGCGTTTTGAGCAGTCGACATCCCTTCTCTCCATCAACTATATTTGCGTAGCTCAAAACAACCCAAAGAAATATTTTCCTAATCCAATCTTTCTAAAAGATAATCCTTAATCGGATTTTTTATAAGTAGTGAAAAAAGTGAAATTTTTTTTTTTTAATTTATTTTCATAATCGCCCCTTTTTCCACATTTGCTATACTCAGCTATGAATCATCTATTTTCTTTTTGCTTCGTTAAAACGCGCAACTTGAACGTTGCTGAAAGCAAATTGAATAGTACGAGTTTTTTTCGACTATGGATAACAAAACGGCGAGATAGAAGCACAGGGTGATGGCAAGGTAAGAAAAAATATTAAAACTTTCGAAGGACTGCATAAGCCACATCAGCACAATACTAGAAAATTTTGCTGACAACACAGTTCTTCAAAAGAGCAATATATGCTAAGAGTAAATTTAAAATTTTTAAAGGAGAACGGGACCTCTTTTACCAACTAATTTCAAAATTACTCTTAAAAAATGTTAAAATTACAACTCCAATTTCTTTTATGCCGAATAGGAATACGAAAAGGTTTTTGTTTTACAAAAAAGACTTTTGTAACTCCGGTAAACGAGAGATCGAAAAGAACCGGTCAAGCGTTTTCAATAGGTAGTCGCCGTGAACGGATAAATACACATTAACAGCAATCTCGTGTACTTAATGTGTAATTGCAAATTCGCCTTAAAGCGAAGGCCGCTCGATTTTCTTTGTTAAACAATTCGGGCCAAACGTTCGTTTCAAATGACGCATACGGCAAGCTAGCAGCGCGATATTTAAATATTCCGAAACACAACAACTGAAATGTCTGAGTCATCGCTTGAAACTCGTCAGCGTTCATTCACATACATGGCCACTTAAAACGTCAACGAGACAACAAAAGACAACTGATTTTGGACTTATGTGGCTAGCCAACAAGATAAGCGCAGAAACCGAAATCGATTCGGCTCTTTGGGTTACAACGGAGACAGGCTAGACTGGCTTTTGTTTAAACGCGAAGTTAAGTTAACTGCACTATCCGGTGGACACAACCTAAAGGCGCTCAACAAGGATACGGTTTACAGACATACGATAATAGAGATACGGCGCAATAGAAAATAAGTATATAACTTAGGTAGAGACAAGCAAAAACTTTTTTCCATCAAACTAACCCTCTCTGGAAAATTGACCTGGTATTTTATCAGAATTTGATTAGTTTTTTACGATAAAATTTAATTTCACCAACGTTTGACGCAGAACTAATTTAACTCATGTTTCTGCACACTTTAAAAAAGCAAATGTACTTAAAAAAACATTGTCTTTTTATTTGTACTAAAACTAAAATATTCAAGTGTCTATCTATTTATCTATCTCCGTAACAAATAATAATCAAAACAGTTAATTTGCCCATATATATTTAATGAGTTCGTGGTCCGTCGATTTGTTGTTGGATTGATAAATATCTGAAAAAGAAAAATGCAATTTATAAACTAAGGGAAACAAAGGAAATTATCGCCAAATCGATTTTGGGTTGGAAGCATTTATTACGGCAGCCATAGCATTGCTCAGCCGAATCAAAACCGAATTCGGTATACCGCAAAGTAGAAATATTGTTAAAAAGGACGTGTGCAAAAAAAATGCCGGCAACAGTAGCAATTGGTACTTTCCTGTTATCGCCCCACCATCTATTTTTTTACGTGAAACTAACGGGGCTCTTCCCTGCGGCTACTATCGCATTTTAAAAAGATCATTTTGGTACTTTACTGTTATCGCCACACCAACCCAAAATGTTATAAAATAATGTCTTAAAGCACACAAATGTATTGAAACTAATAGGAAGCAATAGATGGTGGGGCGATAACAGAAAAGTACCTAGCAATTTTTTAAATTTTATCTCATCCAATCAAGCGACAATTCTATGTATTTCGTATTTAGATCAGAAAATATTAAACCTCGTGTTCAAAAAAAATAAGGTCAATTTAATGCTTCGTTTTTCAAATAGGTTTTCAAAAATTAACTATATTTACTTGTCACAAATATTATAATGGAATAGCTAACCTGGCAAGCTTTTAATTGTTTTGAAGTTTAAATTATTGAAAAGATCTAAATAGCCTTTTGTAAAATTTGTCATTAAAGAGTAGCATGGTCACTAAAGAACCAAAGCCATTCTTAGGCTATAAAACTGTCAACATAAACTATAACAAATAGTAATTTGCTTTGAAAAGAACAGCAAATAGTTTAACTAATGACCAAGGCAATTTTAAAAAATTCAACCCTATGTACAATTAAACATGGTTGCATGCTGAGCATAAACAATAAAAAATATATTGTTGTACTTTGAAAATAATGATCTCCAAAATTATAATAAACATGACCAAAAAACATTTAAATTACCTTACAGAATATATTGTCGAAATTTGAAAAAGTACAATTACAACCAACAAAAACAAATTGCAAAAAAGGAAAACTTGTAAAAAGATTTTTGACAAAGATTAATTTTAAAATCTACCAGAATCGAAAAAGCAAATCTCAAAATGCTCACTTTTTTGATTAACTTAGATAAAAAACTAAAATTTATAATTATAGCCATTTATTCAATTTGCCAAATAACTTTTGTGTTTCTTTGATTCAAGTTGAAACTCGAAATGTTTTGGTAAAAGATCTAGTACCTTAAACTAGAAGGTTTAATAAAAACAATTCATGCAGTACTGTTTAAACTATCTTTTTTTGTTTAATCTGACAGTCTTAGCATTATAAAGTGCAGTAAATTAGAAAGTAAGGCATTAATTCTGAGCTTTATTTTTTATTGAATTTTTTTTAGTGAACCTAAACTAATTCTTAAAATCTTTAAATATTACCCTAAAAAGAAAATGTTTTAATCAATATTAGCTTAAGCAAGAATAAGGCATTAGTCCATCATTTCTTGTTTAAACACAATTTATTGTGCTATATCAGCATTGGAAAAGCATGGTTAAAAATAATTTAGCCATTGAAACAAGAAAAGTCATTATCAAATCTTATGTTTCTAAAGTTAAAAATCCAATAACAAATCCTTAGTCAATACAAACTTGAAACATCAAAACTAAAAACTTTTAATTTAAAATATGAAAAATAAAAAAGAATCATTTATAACAAACAATTTGTGATTAATGAGTTACCCACTTTAATAATCAAATATATTTTACATCCTGTTTTATTTAACAAGTTGGCTACAGAGCCATTTTAAGCTATTTTAAATTCTGTATCAAGAACCATATTTTTTTAAGTGTTTTTTTTTTTTCAGTGAAAACCAAATATGTCCATATAATAAATTTGAAAATGAATTATAAGACAGATATTCATTGTGGTATGAATGGTGACTCCCATAATACATATGAATTCAATATGTACTAAGGGAGTCACTGATGACAAGGTAGGTAACATGTTCAACAAGTAGTGGTAGATAACATGTTAAGCAAGCATAAGCACTTGAAAACTTAAACAAAACAAGATATTATATTTATAATTACTTAAATTAATAAATAATTAAAATTATTTTAAATTTCTCTGTAATATAGAAACACAAAAAAGGCTATGTGTACAAACATTTAAAAGTTTAGGTTGTTATGTAACTATCAAATAAAAAAACATATCAAGTAAGCAAATTATAAAAATCAATTAAAATATAGTTAAAAAAAAGAATGTAGTACAATTTCAATGCTCATAGCTTCAAAACAAAATTCAAAGCAGCATGGTCAACTGGTTAAAAGTGCAATGATTGTGGTCAACATAGTCCTGATTCAAAACCTACTCATATCATTCTGTTGTTGTCGACACTTTATAGCACTTTTCCTTGTTTGGCAGTCTTCAAGCTGCTTTAAATTTTTAGTCATATCTTTATTTAAAAACAAAAATTAAAAAATTTTCACCAGAAAGCAATATCATAGCACTCTGGAAACAGGTTAGGCTGACAACTTGCCCTATTTATAATGCTTCCAATGCTTTTTATTGAGCCAGAAGGATAAATATAAAAATGAAATAAATAAAGCATAATTACTTAGATATTAAAAGTTTAGTCGTAAATCTAACTTGCTCTTCACTTTATTCAAAGCAAAAATATTTTTCCCTTATTGTTTGTTTTTCAAATCAAGAAAAATTAATAATTTGAAAGACATTGTTTGTCATAACTTGCAATTATTTATTTACAAACTCAATTTAGACTACCAAAAAATGCCCAAGATATAAAAGACCAAAAGAAGACAGCTTTTTATACGCAAAAAAACTTAATAAATTTTAGCCTACTTTAGTCTAATAGCTTTCAAAATATATCAATTTTCACTATAAACATTTACTGTTTCACTAAACTACAGATCTCTTCAAGAGATGTAACTATTGTTTGCAGTTAAGCTAATCCAGAATCTCTCCTATAGCACAAGGAGGCAATAAAAAAATAACCAAAGAAAAAGAATATCTGAAGAAACAATAGTAAACAACGAGGGATTTGGGTTAGTTTCACTAACAAAAATCACGGACAGTCACTTATTGAAGAGATCCTAAACTACATAAGTTTTGTTTGAGCAACAATAATTAAGTCTCTTTAAGAAGTCACCACAAGCAATTTTGGTTTGTGAAACCAACCTGTATCCCCCTGCAGTTACTATCACTTCTTGAAGAGATTTCTTTATTATTTTATCCTGGTGCTGAAGGGGAGATTCCAGGTTTATTTCATTGAAAAAATCATTTGCGTTAACTTCTTGAAGAGACCCCAATAATCACATTGAACACTTATTCGATAAAAGCCAAATTTAAGCAAGTTCTTTTACTTAAACTTTTAAACTTTATTAAATATAAATTTTTATCAATATATCATTGTAGGTTAATACAGCGTTCAGCTTTGCATAAATCAAACTAACGTTTTAGCAGCACAGCCAGTTATACAATAATTACTCTACTGTGGTAATTTCTAACAATTTTGAAGTTCAGCTTTCAAAGGTTTTTATTTTTTATTACAAAATAAATTTTATCTCACCTAAAAATCACGTAAATATGGTAAGTAGTACCATACTGAACCAAAGATTAGCACCAATTGTGTAAACGTAGAATTACAAAAAAGAAAATGCTTAACATTTTTTACTGGAATAGAGAAAAATGAAATAGATTGAAACTACTATACACTCAAAGCTGTGTACAAATTAGAAATCAATTCTTGTACTACCATTCTTCGCAAGTTTTACCGGCTACGTTAGTCTAGCTCAGGTCCAGCTCAGTACGACCTCTATAAACAGTTTTGCAGCAATCAAGAAGCAAATAGAAACGCAGCTAACAAATGAGATTTTCATTTAGGATTCCAAGCTGATAATTTAAAGTCCGAATCCTTGGTCCCAGAAGACTCTTAATAAGTCTTTTTTAAGATATTCTTCATGACGGGACCAGTGAAAAACTTAGTTTTTTAAATTGATAAAAACTACTGCATTCTTAAGAATTATTTTTTCAGCTTCATTTGGAGACTAAATTGGTCCCGACCATAGCAAAAATAAAACTGATAATGCATTACTATCGCAAAATAAGTCCAATCTATATAAAGATACTTGACAGCTCAGTTAAATTTCTAAAACAAAATTTGGTTGTGTAACCAAGTGGATAAAAGTGCCATACTGATGGCAAACGCATTCAAAACTATTGTTGCTTAAAATCCACTTGCGCCATTTTGTTGAGCCCTTGGGAAAGGCTACGGCACTTTTCTCTGCTTGGCAGTCTCAGCAAGCAGCTCTAAATTTCGGTCAAATTTTTTAAAAAATAAAATAAAATAAAAATTTCGATCGGATGGAAATATCTTGCAAGCTCCGGAAGCCAATCTAAGTAATTGTTTGATTGCCTTGATAGTTGCCCAAAGTAGCCTTATAACGCCTCCGATGTTTTTCTGCAAGTTCAAGAAAATAATTTTTTATTTTTTTTATCTCTATATTTATCTTCCTGACTCGCAGGAAAGCGACGGAGGCGCTATACATAGGGTAAGCAATTGCCCCGACCTGCTTCTGGAGATGCCAAGATATTGCTGTTCGCTAGTAATTTAGTAGAGATCTGACTGTAATTTAGATCTGCTTGCCAAGTGTTGTATCTTTGCACGAATACACAGGTTTATAAAAAAACAATAGTTAAAATTTACAAAAGTACTTAGCCAAAAAACAACCGTATTGAAAATAGAATGCTTTAGTTCGTTTGCTGTAGTAGCTTGATAGCTTTGAACTGACTGAAGAACCGAAATAGAGGCGCATATTTAACTTGTAACAATTATGCTTGGAGATGCGCGTGTCCAATAATTGTTCGAGCAGAAGGCGCTGATTAAGATTAGAGCGTTTAAGAAAACACTACGTCATCTATTGCACAATATCACAACACCTCCCCAAATAAACTACGACAAAAAATATATATACATTAGCAACAATATTTTTTTGGAAGTCTCTTTGTTCTCGCTGATCGTCGTAGATTGTGTCGCCCGTACTCGTCTCCGATTGGTAGTCTCGGATTGTTGCGTTGGTTCATCGAAGAAGAACTAGATGCGTGGTCAGTCCCGGCTGGAAGTGTTTTTGTAGACAAAACGCTCGTTGGGATTTCACAGGGATCATCATCTTGATCCGAACCGTATCGAGGTCGAAGTTGATCAAGATGTCTTCTCCAAGTTGGTCCTCGAGGAATGACTCGTACATTGACGCTTCGTGTACCATGGACTTTCGTAACTATCGCAGGCACCCATCGTGGGTCACGATCTCTTCTAGGGCCGAAGTACAGTGCGTAACAAGGGTCTCCTAGTGAGTAATGATGTTCGACTTTCGAAACGACTTCCGAGTCTTCGGCATTTGAATACTTGCTCGCTTGTTTTGACTGTCTTCCCTGCAGGAGATGCGGAATGGATGGAACCAAAGTGTCAATTTTGGTGCGAATTCTTCTTCCATTCAACAATTCGCTTGGTGACAGTCCCGATGCAAAAGGAATTCTTCTATATTGCATTAGAAATTCTTGCAAAGCTTCCTTTGGAGGTAACGAGGATTTTCTCAATGCCTGTTTGAACGATTGTATCAAACGCTCGGCAGCACCGTTTGTTGCTGGATGATAAGGTGCTCCGGTGAGATGTACAATGCCTCGTTGTTTGCACCAAGCTTGGAACTCTTTGAGACATGAATGTTGTGGCATTATCGGTCACCAACGTGTGGGGATATCCGAAATGAGCAAATTCTTGTTCAAGTATAGCAGTAGTACTTTTCGAAGACGTTGAGGTTGTTGGATGAATGCAAGGATATTTTGAATAAGCGTCTACAAGGACTAACCAGTTTCTTCCCAGAAAGTTGATCGCATGGTCCAAGTGGAGTCTTGACCATGGTTTTTCTGGCATCATCCACGGATGGATTGAAGGTTTATCCGGCTTATTTTGAAATTGGCCACAGGAAGTGCATTTGCGACATAAGTTCTCGATGTCAAAGTCAATTCTTGGCCAATAGACAGTTGACCTGGCAAGTTGTTTCATCCGTTGCATGCCGGAATGTCCAAGGTGTAATAATTTAAGAATATGATTACGTAGGGTTGAAGGAATTATTACCCGTAAGCCGTAAAAAACGCAACCATTCTCTGTTGACAACGAATTTTCCAACTTTTTGAAGTCTTTAAGCTCTTCCGAAAATGCATGCGGCCATCCTTCCTTCACAAATCGCATTAGTTGGGAAAGAATTGGATCCTTGGCAGTCTCTCTGACCACAAGCAATGGATTGTCAGGATTGATTTGACGACTGATTGTTCGAACTAAACAAACGCTATCGACATCATCTTCCATCTCCTCCCCATCAAAACTTGTGTCAGCTAAGTGATCAGTTAAGTTGGTGAGTTTCAACTTCATCATCGCCAGACGACCTAGTAAATTTAGATTGGGCACCTTAGTGACAATTACAGGAAAGGTCACGTCAGGTGATTTTCCATCAATACTTGCAGTTGATTGGAATTGTCCCACGACGGGTAGCGGGCTACCTTCAGCAACTTGATATTGAACTGATACAGGTTATAGAGTGGGTTTACCCAGCGTTTGCCACGTCGCTTCACAGCAAAATGTGTCACTGGCTCCGCTATCAATTTCAAACTTAATTCTGTGGTCATTAAGTCTAATAGTTTGATAGATGGGTGAAACAGAACATTGGACTCTGTTCTGCAAATAGCTTTAATGTGGGGACAAGCTTTGCTAAAATGTCCAGAATTTCCACACCTGAAGCAGGCGGTTTTCTTTTCTTGCGTTTTGGAAGTTTTGGACTTTGCGTGATAAACTTTCTGCACCGACGTAGAAGGTTGACCGTGTACGGTTTCCTTTGCTACCTTGGCTGCTTCTTCCACTTCTTGAGCCACTCTGATGGCGTTGCTAAACTTCAGTTCATCGTCCTTGAGCTTGAAGAGTGTCTTCCAAAACTGCTTCGTTGTCGACTGAACAGATAAATTTAGTTCGCAAGGCTTCATCTAATGGATCTTTAATGGATTGAAAATCACATGTAGCTGCATCTTGTCGTATTCTGCTTGCCAGTTCAGGAATAGTTTCGCCAGGTTTGCGTTTCATGTCAGACCAAAACTTGAAACGTTCTCTGACAACAAATCGTTTTGGGTCAAACTGCTCTGCCATAAACGTCTGAATATCATTCATCGTTAGCTCATGTATGCTTTTGACAAGTTGTTGCTGAGCCGCTAAGTTGCTAAGCATTTTGTAAACGGAGTTAGATTGGTTGGTAAGAAAAATTTGTGCTTGCTTGTTGTCGGGAATGGAGTTAGCAGTGACGAATGTTCGGAACCTTGCCAAATAATCAGTCCATAACTCAGATGTGGAATCGAATAGTTGAAAACTTGCCATCGGTGTTGGAACATTTTCTCGCGGTTTGTTCAAGCTGCTTTGTAGAATTTTCAGCTGCTCTTGAAGCATTGTCAGCTGCTCGCGATGCTCGTCGCGTAAAACTGCCATTTGCTCTTGGTGTTGCTTGTTCTGCTCTTGGTGTTGCTTATTTAACAACAAAATCAGTTCAGAAATTTCACTCATATCGACAATTCAAGCTTTAATGCAGATTCAACAAATTTTCTTTTTTTCTTTCTTGACGCAGTTGAGTTCCTTGAATCCTCGTCGCCACTTTTGCCTGTTGTATCTTTGCACGAATACACAGGTTTATAAAAAAACAATAGTTAAAATTCACAAAAGTACTTAGCCAAAAAACAACCGTATTGAAAATAGAATGCTTTAGTTCGTTTGTTGTAGTAGCTTGATAGCTTTGAACTGACTGAAGAACCGAAATAGAGGCGCATATTTAACTTGTAACAATTATGCTTGGAGATGCGCGTGTCCAATAATTGTTCGAGCAGAAGGCGCTGATTAAGATTAGAGCGTTTAAGAAAACACTACGTCATCTATTGCACAATATCACAACACCAAGACCACCAAGCAGGGGAAAGTGTGTTTCCCAAGAACACAACAGAATGGCGCAAGTGGGTTTTGAACCGAGACCATGTTGATCATCAGTCCGGTGCTTTAACCACTCGACCATGCTGCCGACATTATAATAAGAAAATAAACAAAAGTTTTAATTAATACAAAAATGACAAACGTGACAAAACCTTTAATTTAATAATTAAACATAAAAACGTTCCGCGGAACACTTGTGCTTTTGATCATTTTCAAAATAACTAATTTTTTGGGACAGAAATCGAGAAGTCAGAGACAAATTTAGGTAAAGACCTATTTTTTTAAGCCTTCACTTGTTTGGTAATGCGATAGCAGCACGAGCAAATTTTTGGGTTAGGCTTAGAGTTTTTTCAATGTGGCTTGCATACACTCACGAGTTTAACATCCTTGGGCTGTTTGACAAATTTGTGATTAAAAAAAATTTTGACCAAGTGCTGTGTAAGTTAAAATGATGAGACTAAAGTGTTTTGTGAATGAAAAAGTTGGAGAAACTCTACTGTAGGCTATAGTGTCGTTACTGTACTTTACCTAAAAGTCGTTTTCGAAAAAAAATCAATTTAGTTAGAATATATCTTTTATAAGCAAGAACTCCGAGAAGCAAGAAAAAGTATTCAATTCTATTTGCATAATGGTTCAATGTAAGTTTATAAAATTTTTCGTTTATTTTTGGGCAAGTAAAAAAATTTTACATTCTTTTTGAGAGTCCTTTTAACTGGCATATAGCAATGTTATATCGAAACAAACCTTCTATTGATCGTCAAACTTTATTGTTTAGTCAAAACGAAATCACGAAGACAATAGCGTATGTAGGGGGCATAGCGTCATGATTGTGCAAAGACTTGGAATTGCAGGTAATCGGCATTGTGCAAAGACCTGGAATTGCAGGTAAAACTCTTTTTTTTTGACGAAAATAAAAAAATTAGAAACTAATTGCAGGTGAAGACCTTTTTTTTTAGTCTTCAGTAAATTTTTCGGACGAAATTGTGTGACATTTTGCCATCTCCGTCGTGCATTTTTCCTAAAAAGTTAACTTTTCTTCCGAAAATCCCGGGATAATCTGCAAACTGCAATAAGTTAACTCCCAATATCAAAAAAACTTTTGTATAGTTTTTCGAAAGCCAAACACTGTACCCCCTCCAAATTCATTTACATTCTCATTTAAAAATAATTGCATCACTCGTAAATCTGAGGCAAATTTTGTAGGTGTTATCTTTAATGAATTCTTAAGCTGGAAACCCCACATGGACCAGGAACTTGGGTGTAGTTAAAAAAATTTTACCACACCTAAACAAAAAATCATTGGATATGCTCTACCATTCTATGATTGTTAGTCACATACGGTACTGTATAACAACTTGGTGTAATGGCAATAAAACAATATTGTTAAAAAATCAACGAATTGCCAATAAGTTTATACGAATGATGCATAGAATACATTATAAAGCAGTGTGAAAAACGCAATGTGTATAAATGGTCTAATGACCGTAGAACAAATACAACAACTGAAGGCGGCTTGTTTTATGTTTAAATATTCAAAAAAATCTGCTTCCTAATAGCTTTGCCAACTTCTTTTCAAACAATCTTGTTGACCCTAACAACAAAATAAAGACAAAAAGCAACTTCGCTTATTTTCCTTCGTTTTGTAGACTAACTGTTACACAACAATGCCTTAAATACATAGGATCAGTTGTCTGGAACAAAATTCCATTAAAAATTAAAGAATTAAAAATTTTACAAAAAATTTCGAAACGAACTGAAACGTCATATCTTACACTCTTAGTATGTGGCCTACATAGATCTGCTATACTTTTTTTGTTGCTTTTAAGTCATATAAATTAGTGTTCTGTGGTTTCTGCTGGTTTTCTTTGTTGTTGCAGATTTGAAAGTACATCCAAATCTAATTCTAAAACCAAGCATAAGAAGAGTAACAAGAATTTCGAAATCAATTATACTATGCTTTGATTTTTTGATTCTTTTTAATCAGATTTTTGACAAGTGATAATTTTTTTGTGTATTGATACATCTTACCGACTTAGAGTCATACCCAGGTCACCAGTTACTGAAATGGTCTTTGACCCACGGAAGGATTTTTTTTGTTGGGTTTCTTTGCCTGCCCGACCCTTCGGGGTCACCAGTGCTTGGACTCCCATCCCTGGTTAAGCAATGCACTCTTGACTTGTGACCTGTAGAAATGTATTGTAACTTTTTATACTTTTTTTCTTTTTTCTTTGTAAATGTACTTTAAAATTTTCAATGTTAAGAAACAGGTGCGGTGATCATGCACAATTTTTCGTGTTTGTTATAACGTATATCGTTTAGTTGCCGTCTCCCTATTTGCAACCTTTGCTCTATTTTGTCTTCAATTATTATCAATTGTTTCTTTTGGGTGCGAATAAAAAACAAACAAACAAAAAAATAATAATAAAAAGTCCGATAAATAAGCAAGGGATGCATCCAATTGATTAAACTAACTATTCGTAGCTTTAATGTTATTTTGTGTAACCTACAAGATAATTTTTTGTTTTGCCTCAGTGGATAATTTTTTAGCCTACCTCTTCAGGGTTACGAGGGCACCAAAAATTTGAAAAAACTTGCTTTTCATGATTTCGTTTTTTTAAAAACGCAGTTTCACACAACAAGTTATAAAAAGGCAAACAATGCATCAGCAAAAACGAGTCAAATAAAATTTTTCGATCAAAAAGTTATGAATTAAAACAGGGTCAGTAATGGCTTTAATAGGGTGCGTGCGGTGCGCACCGCCCCCCCTAAAATATATCAAAAAGTGGCCCCCCCTACACAATAAATTGCTTGATTTTTACAAAGGAGCACTAGGACGTTGATGGCAAGTCACAATAGAAGAAAAATTTTTTGAAAAAATGCCTCCGTGACCTCCGTAATTGACGACAAATTACACACTAAATACTACTACAATGGGAAGTAAAAGTACATCACATACTACTGAAGACTTTTTTTTTTTTAGAGAATACCATGATTTTGGGGAAAAATTGGGACAGCAGAGACCTTTTTTTTAGTGACGACTTTGCTTTCATAAACTAAAACTGCTTCGGCTACCTTTTTTTGGCATATTAAATAGTGGCCCCCCTTACTTTTCTTTCACCGGGGCCCCCTTTTTCTAAGGTCTTCACTGAACAGGGTGACTACCTCATGCTTGTGGAGACCCGCTCGGCCTTTCTCAGTTGCCCGCCAAAAGTTGTTTTAAAATAAAACATTACAATGTTTAGATAATACAAACAGTATAGTTTATTTCTTTAGTCTTATAGGTTATCTATATTGAACAATAACCTTGTACTATTTTATCAAAAAAATATTCACTCTAAGAAGGATGGCGACTAGACTACTAAGAAATGTGAGGAGGATGGCTGAGGCGCATCTGGCCACATCTAAAAACAAAGAAATTGTTTTTAAAGCAGATCACACAAGCCATCGCAAGAAATTTTTCATTGGTTTTGGTCAATGAAGGGCGAGTAAATTTCATGTATTGTCAGGTCGGAAGCTTTTTGCTTTTGTCCTAAACTATAACCTCAATACTAAAACCAAACCGTTAAAAATTAATGTTATTGACTAGGCGGTAATCAGAGGCTCACTCACAAAAGCTGCCACGACCCTGGCAAATTACCCTCGTTTTTCTTTGCATCGGTGCGATGATAGGTTTTTTATCGAGAAAATCTCAACTCGCTCAAAATTCATCGTCTTGAAACTAACACGGCAAAAAAGCAGTGATGGCAAAGTTATGACACGCCATAGATTCTCGCTAATACCTTGGTGAAGCGTATAGGGGCAGAGATGGGAAGCCTTTTTGTTATTGGAGGCCAGATTTCAAATTTTTTTACAAAGGACGCCGCATAAGTTAAAATGGCTAAAAAGAGTGTGATCACTTTAAATCTGTCCCGGCTTTTTTGATGTTTGTTACCAAAATGAAGTGATCTCTAAAAAAAAGGTTTTTTTCTTATTAGCAGTAGACATTGATACATAATTTTATTGTCCTGGAGGCCGCAGATTTCCCACCTCTGGCATAGGTTATATCATATGTTCCGATTTTGCCGGGACAATCTTGGTGTCCCGGAAGTGGAGACTTTTTGGCTTTTAGTAGTTTTTTAGACGGAAAGTATCGTCAGAAATTATTATTTAAGTATTGTCTGAAAATATTGTCAGAAACAGAGTGAAAACTTTTTTGGTCTTCACTTTATTTCTAAAAATATATTTTGCTTTTAACGAGCCTCCCGATTCTCAATTTCGAAAATATGGTCACCCTATATTAGTGGTTCTCAAACTGTGTGCCGCAAAACTTTTAAATTTAGTCATTTGTTTTGAAACTCTTTTTTTTTTTAAAGGACACTACTTTTTAAGGACAAAAATTAAAACCTGCACTCTGGTCCAAGTGTGGCGCGAATTTTAAAAAGGTCCCGAAGTATCCCGCAGACGCGAAAAGGTAGAAAAGCATTGCCCCAGTGCCCCATATAATATCAGAAAAAATATATTTATATACCTTAACTCAATTAACTGTTTTTTACCAAGTGACATGAGATAAAAGGCACAATTTTGTTTTTTGGACACGCATCAGAAAAATCTTGCATTCACTGGCACGAAATGTATGGACTATAAGCTACACATTAATTATAGCTTTCACTCTCTATTGTTGGTGGGACTTTTTTAAAACATTAAAAATATTTAACATGTTTTCTATTAAGCATACCTAGAAATTGATACCGGCAGCATTGCAGCCGTTAGTATAATACAAAGCTGTTTGGATTTAAAATATACCCTTCCACTAGGAGCTTTCAATTCTAGTATACCGGTATTTGTTTTTATTCATACGAGAAGCGTGCGTGTTTTTGACCATGGAAAGAAATTCGACAGGAATTTTGGTTTTAAACTATTCACAAGCGATTAAAGTAAAGATCGTCATAACTGATTATTATGAAACAAAAAAAAAAAACGATTAAATTACGAGCACGTAACATACGAACAACACAACTGTATGTAAAACTATGACGCCTTTCAAATTACATAGATGGGCTAGGACTCGAGTAGGCCTTGTCTTGGCGAAAAATCCATGGTGTTGGTGTATGAAAGCCGACCTTGAAATCCGGGGGGAGGTTGGGGTATAGATCCGAGTTGATTTACGCCTGAATTGGGCAAAGTGGGCCATGACGTCAACGGGAGATTAGCGTGGGTCTGGGTGGCAACAGGGAGGCTGTGAGGGGGGTTTACGGGTCCGTCTGTTTCTACTAAGGCTTGAAGGGAGCGCATCCAATGGGGGGCCTCCTCTGTGGTCGGAGTTTGTTTGACAGGGGTCTTGTTACCGCTTGATATAATGGCCGGGTCGTTATGGAACGTGCCCAGACCCGGGGGCGGGGCGACTGAATTGTACCGGTCACTTATATTGGAACCAAGACCAAGTCCGTTTTGAAAATAAGCCGGGTTATGGTCGTAGTTGGACGGAAAGAAAGACGAATTGTTGTGCAGCGCCGTTGGCGGCAATTCTTCAAAACCTTTCGAAAAAATCGATGGACCGTGACTGAAAGAATGATTTGGCGGCGAGGGACCTCGAAAGACTTGCGAACTGTTGTTTTGATGTAGGCTGCGCGTTGGGTTGTTAAGTGGAGACGACGTTGAATTCGTACCGTCCATCGCAAAGTTAATATTGACGCTTGGAAGAAGTGCCCTCAAGCCGTTCTGCCACTCATTGAGGCACTTCTTCGGATTATCCGAAAAGTTGCTTTTATTATTTAAAGCGGAATCGAAACCAGACATTTTGGGGAGACCTTGTCCTTGAGGGGCGAAACCGGGGTGAGAAGAGGGGTGGTGGTGTAAAAAACCACTCGAAAATGAAGACGTTTGTTTTATTCCGAACTGCAAAAAAACAAAAAAATTTTTATTTGCTAATTTTTTTTCGGTAAAAACATTCGCAATGGAAAACTTAAATTAAATATTAAAAAAAGCCAATAAGTAAAGAATTTGTAAAGAGATTGCACTATAAAATTAACTATTAAAGAACAGTGCACTGCCGTAAAAATGTTATGTTTTGCAGTAGTTCGACTGCTAAAACCCTTGTTCAAATATGAAATTGAACATTTTACTTTATCGCTTAAGCATAAAAGCAATATGCAAAACAGTAAAACGTTCTAATGACAAACTCAAACGATACTTTTTTAGTTTCCTATGAAGTATTTAAATAAATTACTAATCTATTTGGTTCGAGATGAATAGAAGTCCGAAATTGTAGATAATACTCATTCAATTCGATGCAAAACAAGCTATGAGAGACTCACGTGATTGAACGCTGATTGGTCCTGTCTGGGTAACGAGACATCGCTCGCCGGAAACGAATAATTCGGCGGAAATCGATGATCGAAAGCGTTTTTTTGATTATCGTACGTTTTGTTCGAGTTGGCGCTTTCTTTCTCCATGAGATCAGCCAAACCTTTGCTGCATTCGACCCAGGGATCGAACCCGAAGTCGTCGTCTCCGTTATCGGGATTGGCTTTAACAGGAACGGTGATGGGGTTGCAGGTCGGTTCAGGAGCTTTCGAAAAGCCGAAAGCTGCTTCCCAGTCGTTGGCGCTTTGAATTGGGATAACGTCTAAGGGTAAACGGTTTAATTAATTATGGCTGCAAAGCCAGGCGGGCATAGACACTGCAAAGATTGAAGGGCTAAAAATATGACGTCAAACAAAAAAAAAACTGTGCCTTCTGACGTCACAACAGAACAACGCTTGCGGTCGGTGTGAATCGTTTATTCATGATCGCTATGAATTGTTCACGTGATTAATATGTTTAAATCACAATAGTTTTATATATAAGTCGTTAATTTACATGTATAATGAAGTTTAATCAAGAATCTAGATTCTAAATAAACGTTAATTCAACATTCTGTAGAAACAATTATACTGTATATTATCAGGATTTTCATCTCCTTTTTCTATGTTTGGAAGCTTGACAATTTAAATTTATCTTCTTAATATTAGATATACAGAACCAGCAAGACAAATAAAAAGATGGCAACATTGCAGTCAAACGTATTAAGTGAAAGACCAAAACCAATGTAAAAAGTGACCAAAATCTACATTGAAGATGACTTTTAAAATGGTAATTAGCGCTGAATTAGTATTAATGCATTCAAAAATGTATGCTTCTATCAATTATTGCTTTATTGAAATTTACCACAAAGCAATTGCAATTTACTCCCAGTAGGAGTATCGAAACCTTTAACGCAGTGTTCTCAACCTTTTGCCACCTTTCACAGTTTACCTTCCCTTTGACGATTTTTACACAGCCCGAGCCTTCTTTCACTCTCTTTCATGTAGATAGAAACTTTAGAAATATTGCATGAAGACTTCACAAGGGCTGTGACAACTAGGTTGAGAAACACTGCTCTAGTGTAAACCGAACAATTCTTTATCTGATGTTTGTGCAATGTATAGCGTGTATCACTTAAAGCATTGTTTCTTAAACTTTTTTTTCGGCGACCCAAAATCGTTAAAAACAACGATTTGCGAACATGACTGCGACCCAAGTAAATTTGACTGAGCGTGGTGAAAACGTAGTGATCTCTAAAAAAAAAAAGTCTTCACCTCGAATCTGATTCCGATTTTCTTCTTAAATTCGTAATGACAACTCAAAAAGGTTCTTCACTTCTCAAATCTTCTGCGCACAGATCTTTCTCGTTTACGCGTGATAATTTACAAGCCTTCGCGATCCACCCGCATAGCCTTGGCGACCCACTTTTGGGTCGCGACCCATAGTTTAAGAAACACTGACTTAAAGTATTTCAGCTTCCTAAAAACAGCTCTACCTGGTAAAGGTTGCGAAGAAGGGGTTTCGACACTGACCGGTGCATTCTCGTAAACGGGTGGAGGAAGCAGAGCTGACGAATCGTTACTGGTCGGTATTAGCCTGGAAATAAATGAACGATGACGTCAAACACAAAAGGCACTGCATCGAAAGCAGCAAGAGTGCACGATGACGTAATTAGACGCGATATTTTCGTTTTTTTAAGAACGGAGCCCGCGCTACGAAATTACGATCGTGAATTTAAACAAACCGATCTTGTTTCAACTCCAACATCACAAGACTACGCAATACTTAAGTCATAAAAAGTTTCGCAGACGTACTATGACGTTCGGCGCGCAATATCTACTCGGTTTTTTGACTTTTACAATCTTATAATAAGTTTCTTTCACTGAGACTTTGCGTTTATTTTTAGTATTTATTGTAGTTTATTCACTGGGATTTTGTGTTCTTTGTTCATTCGATAAAAAAAAATACCAAGATCAATTTACAGTTTTGAATACATTAAAAAAAATCAACTTTACCTTTGGTATGATTTGGAATTGTGTTGAGATTTTTCTTCTGTTTTTGACGTTGGCGACGATTGGCGAGCTGAACAATAACAATAACAGGCCTGATAAGTTTGTGTCGCGATCTCGAGTTTAAAAGCGATGCGAGAGTTATCTGAAGTTTTGTAGGGCCGAAGTTCGAACACGCCTTCGACCCACTACGCCGAGCCGCTTTCTGGGATTTTATATCCTTATTGGGAACAAAAAAGGCCACTGTTACCTTGCTTCATATATTGCAATTTCGCCCAATACCAATTTAACAAAAACGAATTGTGGTATTGAGATTTTTTAAGTTCACAAGTTTTTTTAGCGATAATAATAATTTGGATTAAATTATACAGGGTGTTTCAAAAAATTTAACAGCGTTTGACATGTAAATATTACAGAAACTACATAGTCGAATCAAATGATATTCAACAGGTTTAATGTTGACCAAAACAAGATTTATTCTTGTAAATTTAAATAAGAAATTTAAAGGCACCGGAATTTGATGAAAGGTTTTACAAATGTTCAATATGCGCACCGCCTGTGACATGGCACACGTGAACTCGGTACTCCGGCTCCTTTTAAACATGCTGCAACATGTCTTGGGTAACAGTCTCCAGTTTAACTCTCGTGGGAGACAGGTAGTTAACAAAGAAACACCACCCCACTAGAGACTGTTACCCAAGACAATGTTGCAGCATGTTTAGGAGGAGCCAGAGTATCGACTTCACATGTGCCATGTCACAGGCGGTGCGCATATAAAACATTTGTAAAACCTTTCATGAAATTCACGTGCCTTTGAATTTCTTATTCAAATTTACAGGAATAAATCTTGTTTTGGTCAACATTAAACCTGTTAAATATCATTTGATCCGACTATGTAGTTTCTGTAATATTTACATGTCAAACGATGTCAAATTTTTTGAAACACCTTGCAAATAAAAAGCAGTAGGTTTTGCCAGCTTATGAGAGAGAGAGAAAAAGAGCAAACTAAAAGCTGAAGACAAGCACAATGTAAACCAAACATAAATTCTAATTGTTATTTACAAGAATGCTCGCTAAAGTCTTCATGCGGAGTAAAGTGCAAACAATAATAAACGGAAGGTGTCGCACTACGACGTAAACTGATATGTAATCTGTAAATTGAAACTTCCAAAATGACAACAAACATTCACTTGCCGCACTATAAAAAGCATTTCAAACTAAAAATGGCAAGTAAAACTTCTTGTTTTTGTTTCTACCTGGTTCTGGTTCTGGTTCTACTTCGTCGGATGGCGAAATATCAGGTTTCGAACTATTACAAACAGGGTTTTCCGATAATCTGAAATAATGGGAAAATTTATTTTAATTTATCTTCTTTCAGAAACAAGAATAAACAGAATTTAGTCGATAAATTGTTGATTGATGAATAATTTAATTTCTAAAAATATTGATTTTATTTTATTTAATAATTGTTTCTAAAAAAGAACAGAATTTTTTGACAATGTAAAAATAATAAAAAATTTCGTTTTTGGCATGATCGTCAGTAAAAACGAAAAAAAAAACCAACCTTAAATAATAATAAAAAAAAAAGCAACTCTTAATCTTATTTAAGAGTTGCGATTTGAGTTGCTATTGAGATATATTTTTAATTGTTGCATTTTTCACTTTCAAGAAACTACAAACGTAATCTTTTCGATTCGATAACGAAACCAATATCTAAACATTATTTAAAATATGGATGACTACTTAGAAATTTGTGATTCTTCTAAACATCTGTACTAGCGAATTGATGAATAAGCAATATTAACACCAGTAGTTTTCGGTCAATTTTTTTTTTCAATTTTTTTCAACTCGAGCTTTCTTCTTTCTAACCGATTAATTTCGACCTACTTTCTATCCAACCAGAGTTGCCATAAAGGTGAGTAGCACAATCCCATGTAGAAATTTTTTTGAAAAGCAAACCATAAAACCATAAAGCTATCCTGCCGGCGAAATAGCTCATTGTGCTAAAAAAAATCTTAAATGAGGTCACGCTCTGTTTACCTACAATTATGACCTCATTTTATACGGAGAGCAGCACAAAAACCCAATATGAACATACGGGAAAGAACTTGAGACTTCTTCGTGAAGTTATGAACAAAAAATTAGAAAACCTTTGTTGTAAAACAGAAAGTAAAAACCTGACGGCGTCGTGGTTCGAAACGGCCGCATGTTGAGGGGGCGGATGTTGAGGGGGCGGTGTTGTGGTTACGGACGAACATTCCGAAGATATCCGACTTGAATCACTTGCTAATGTGTCGATGGTAGGAGTCGATGCTTTGCTGTTAATGGCGTGCCTCGGAGATTGCTTTTTCGATTTTGTTTTCGGTGAATTTTTCGGCTCTTTACTCCTCGCTTCATTCGTAACGGCAGTTCGCGATAAGAGAGTTGGTTCCCCGTTTTGAGATGGCCCCGTATGCCAACTGTTTTCGACCTTGGGACCGTGATTCACGTTCTGCCAGGTAGGTCCGGAATAGATCTTTGGCTGCTTTTCGTTCTTCGGCACTTCCGCTGCGACACTGAAAAAATTTCTAAAAGTTAAATAGTAATATATGAAAAAAAGTAAACACGACTTGTTCGCGAGCGTTTCCAACTTCTCGAAATAGCCTTCCACACGGACAATGCTTTCTTGCATGACTTACAAAAGCGGTGACGTGACGAAATGAATCAAAAGATTGCGTTTTTACTTTAAAATGTAAAAGCAAACTATTTTGCACGCGCACTACAGCTGCTTCTAATAAATTTAAACTTTTATTTATTACGTCATTCAATTCTCTTTAATTTCTCATGACGTTCGAAAATTCGACTTTTGGTCGACGAGCTAATCTAGTGTTGAGATTCAAAATTTTCAGAACAGGTTCTCTTTTGCATAGAACTTATATCAGGTTTCCTCATTACACAGAGATAGAGAAATACATGGATTACGTTAAATTTAGATCGGGTTCGTTGAATGTGCTGAAATTTCGAGAACAAGTTTGCGCGAACTCGTGCGAACCGCTGAATCCCATCACTGCATACAATATATGGTCAGAGGTAACGCGTTTTAAAAACTTCAACGCTATATTATTTATTAGTTGTAAAAAAACAAGACTTTTGTAATTCTTAACGTTAAAAGTGAGTCAATTAAGCCGGATTAGCACGTTTGGACTTGATTATATTTAGCAAGTCAAGGCGACAATAGGCGAAAGAAACTCAAAACAGAGTTAAACAATTTGTCTGTAAAGAAGTTGCGATCACTTTTTTCAAAATCATGATCAAAAAGCTTTTTCATGTGTTAATTATAAAAATCACGCAAGCAATCGCTAAAGGAGATTTTTCGCACAGCTGTCGACTGTATACAGAATATTTTTACATTTTTTTAAAGGAGAATAGCACGTGGCAGCATTTTTCCTCTGATGTATATGCATATAAATAAGGCATTACCAAAGATAAAGCAAAAAACCTGATTAAACATGTAACATCTTACGTAAGATGACTGATTCACCAGATTTGAATTGAAATTTAAGCATTGAACACATATTTCATAATCAAAGCAGGACATGCAAAATAACGCCTTGTTTTAAGTGCTATAACGACAACGTGCTTTTCGTATTATGACAGCTCTTCGTGCACAACGACAAGTGCTAGTTTGCTTTCTACAAAAGAACTTTTCAGCAATGTCGAAAAAAAGCCATGCGAGTCTACTTCCAAGCAAAAGAAGTTTTTTTTCGTACAGTTAAATAGCTATACCTTGATGCGGTCTCGGATTGTGCTGTGGCTTCGGCCTCTTTTCGCGTGACTTCCTCAATCAAACGTTGTTCTAATTCTTGATGCTTTCCAGCCTACAGTAATAGCATGACAAATATTAAAACTCACAAACAAATTACTTCCAAGACGAGGCAGTGAACTGGGCAGTTGTTCTATAAACAAAAATCGATTCGCATGGTTGGTAAGCGAAAAAAATTTGTAACGTCAAAAAAAACCGGATGAGTTGAGAAAAAAAAAGCAACGAAACCTGGTCAAGGCAAACTTGATTGGTATCTAAATAACTAAATAAAGGAAGCGAGCATTACGACACCGAATTCGAATCTCAGTTATATCAAACACATTGGTGAATCCACTACAACGAGTAACATGCGGCTAGGATATAATAATCAAACTTTGGGACGGTAACAAAATAGTAAAATTGTCGATAAAAATTCAATGTTTATTTACTTGCATATCTTCTTTGGTGAAACTCGCTTCCTTGTCAGCTAACTCATGCAAGTACATGCAATCTTGTTTATGACACAATTGATTTTTCAAGTATGTACTGCAGTACTTTGTTGTTCCAAGCGAAGCTGTAACGTAGAGAATGATAGTGATATGTTTGCAGAACGAAAAAAAGTTCCATGAAAACCATTAAATACAGCTAAATTACTTTTTTTGGTTTGTTTTCTATATCCGTTGTTCTATGAAAATATATCGCATCTTTCTCTAAAAAAACGCTTTTTACAGTAGATCAAAAGCTCATGCAAAGAAATAGTAGCCAAAATAACAGTTAGCATTGTTAAAGGGGATTTTTACTTCCAAACTATATTGTTTTTGAAACTTTATTTGGCAAAAAAAAACTTAATGTTTTGACTGCGTAAAGCTTGCTGTTGTATATTATTTCGGTGACTAAATCGATTTGAATTCAATTTCGATATTTTCCGCACTCGATACAATACTCGATACAAGCCACACTCCGTTTTTCCTTCAATAAATCTTTAAAATCATACAGTTTATAAGTTGACATGGTTCATCACCAAAGAAAAAAATAAAAGTTGTTACTGTATTTCGTGTGAAGTATTTATAAAGTATCCAAATATGAATAACAAAATAACATAGACACAAAGTGATAGGTAATACGATGACAACAATTTGAAATCTACACAGTTAATACAAGGGATGTGTCGAAGCTTCGGCAAAATTCTGGCTTTGGCACATCCCTAGTTAATACTAATGATTCCAAAAAAAGCTGCTAATACAATTGCCACGAATGTAATCATGTAAATAATAAAAAAAACAAATATTGAAAAGTTATTACTAGGAGCTTAATCTTATTTTAACTTTAATAAAAGTTTTTATGGACAAATCTTCGTTAAGTACGGTAGTTGCAAAAAAGCTAATTCACCAAAGCTTTTAAACACATAATTGTGTTTTTTTATTAACCATAAGTAACAACTGCAACAACAACAACAGTCCAATTTTAATCCGGTTTAAATTTCCCCAGTGAATGTAGGTGACTGGATGCATCTTACTACTTTGGCAATTCTTCCTAGACCTTCTCTAAATTTAACCCTAACCCTAACCCTAACCTTCCAATCAGCCGCATCTTCTTCACTTAAACCAATCCTATCTTATGTTTTCTTAAACCAATCTTATGTTTTCTTCAACTCGCTCCTTCCAGTTTATCTTTGGCCGGCCCTGTTTACGTTTCACCTTTTATCATGTTACTGTTTCTTTCAACTTGTTTCCTTCATTTCATCCTCGGTCGGCACTGTCTACTGATCAATAGTAGTAAGATAAAAATCTCAGTTCATCTTGGTATGGCTTCTTTAGAATAGCAATAATTCGTATAAAAACTTTAAAATGCGTTCAGAAAATAATTTCACGCATCAGCAATTGTAAATTTGATGAAAACTTTTTTATTGTTATTTCTATCTAGGGGCACCACAAGCAGAGGACAGGGGGAATTGCTTGAAGGCACTTTCTTTTGCATGGCGGTCTTAGCAAGCTGCTCCTGCTGAAAATGATTATTGCTGCAAGATTTTTTTTTGTTTTTGTTTTATCCAAAATATGATTGTTGAAATGATCAGCAGTTGTTTTTATCAAAATATTTGATTTACAAATGATTAAAGAATTCAGGAAAATTTACTTCAGGGAGATTCAAAACATTTAAAATATAAACTTGATTTTAATTTTTTTTTCTCTTTTTCTTTCTATATAGAGTTTTATCACTGAATTATTGTCAGCATCTGTTTTTCATGCTGTCTACCTTTACACTCATTTCTATAAAATACTTTTTAAAAATTTCTTTAACAAGCCATTTTAATTGTTAGATTTCAATACTTTTCTACAAATTTATCTTTGAATTATCTTTTTTTACTTTAATTCTCACATATAACAAAAAATTTTTTGTTTTATATAAATGTTAAAAAGCCTTTTTGTTATAAATTTTGTAAAATAGAAAGCTTGTAATACGAATTTAGAAGGAAAAATGGCAGTGATCTACAATGAGGTTGCAAATATGCCAAAAAAACTATTGTCTTCAGCTACTGACAACAAACAAGTTTGTAAATCTACACTTTTAATGGGAAAGTGTCATTCAATCACACCAAATTAAACAAGTACAGAAAAAATAAGACAACTGCACATAATTTGAGCATTAAATGATTAAGTTTGGTTTGATATAATTATTATTATACAAAGTCAAGCACCTTCAAAATTAAAATATTTTCATATCAATTTATAATACCTTTTAAAGTCCTGCCATCAGCATGAATGTTGTTCACTGATTGTATTGCTCTCAATGCTTCTTCCATTTTTGAATAGGTAATATAAGCACTGGCACTCGGACCCTAAAAATTTTATAGTTTAAATACTTTTAAAACTAGAATGATACTCTCAGAACTGGAGTGATTAAAACAGTAACAATTTGGCATGTAAATTTTAGTCACTGTCTTTTAGTCTCTGAATGTTTGCTTTGGCCAGTTAAACGTTTTGCTAATTAAGCTTTGAAATTGTCAGTTTTTAAACCTTTGGGACTATTAGTTTAGTGCTAATACTATTACCAAAGTATACCATTACCAAAAGTGATTGTACTGGTAAGATGGAATAAATAGAAAATTGAAGGCGACTAGCTCAATCCATTTATTGTGCAAAACATTACTATTAAATATACACCAACTATTGTTTTATTAGTTGAACAAAAAAATGCTAAAACTAATTACTACAGCACATATTATAAACAAGAAAAAGTTGTTTCAACAACAACCAACAAAATTCTTAAAAATGTTGTCAGGCGAGTCCTGGAAAAAAACTTTTTATAAATGATAACAGTTTGAAAAATTTGCAGTGAGAGTGAGGTGGACTGTAACCTGCTTTTAATCCAGAAGTTTGCAATTACTGACATACATCAATACAAAAGAATTAATTAAAAAACGCTGGAAAGTCAATTTGATGATAAAGGTTAGCTTTTAAAATCTATTATTTTTTTAATGCCTGAAGCTCTAGGTTGTGACCTATTTGAGTATGATGCAACAGAATATTGAGGTCAAGAACAAATTCATCAATTTTAAAAAGAGCCTTGACATGCAGCTACTTTTTAGTGTTTACACTGAAAAAATTATGGTAAAGCTTTTGTTTTATTCAATTAATGTGAAAATTTTAACTCATGGGGAACTTATATCAATATTGTATTTAGTAAGTTTTTTATACTGACTATAAAGTTATATTTAAAACAGGTGTGGAAAAAGTTTTCAGTGCAAAGGTCATATTAAAAAAACTAGATTTTTTATTAAGCCGCATTGAAAAAGGCACATTTTTCAAAGAGTCGCACAGTTATGTTAAGACATTTTAATAAAAATAATTAATATGTAAAGTAGCCAAAATAAAGGACTTTGCAGTCAGCACACTGATACTATTACTGCTGTTACTATGCTGTTACTGTTACTATTTTACCTTGACTAAATTTAATGTTTCATTGAAGCTTTTAGCAAACTGCATTTGCCAGGCCACGTCCAGCCAACAGGCCATAGTTTGCTCGTGTTGATTTAAAACAATACCCAAAACCTTATTACTTTGAGTGTAAGTTTTTTGGTTTAAAATTTCACAGCTATTTGCGAGTGTGGCACCTCTCAGCAAACCGCAGACCATGTACTAACAGCGTGCCCTATACATCGGGCACCACATAAAGTACAATGTCTGACGGTTTTTGGATGACGAAACTCAATGCTGGCTTAATGACATCACTGCAAGCATCTGATCCAGGCAGTGCAGCAGTCTGGGGTAGTAAAAGGATAAACCCTCAGCCCCAGTCCTGTTTGTGTCTGACCTGGAGTGGATACCCTTCAAACAATAACGATGACGACGATCAAGAAAGTTAAATAAAGGAATTAATCTTGTAAATTATTCTTAATGCTCTTCTTATCCAAACCAAAAATTAGCCAGATACTTTTATCAAACTGATGTTTTATTGGTCAGAATTCAATTAAGACCTTCAAAGACATTAAATCATTATAAGATAACTGCTCAAATCTTCCAATACCCACAAAAATTCAATCAACACATCAATACAGCAACCCAAATACATCAATGTAGCAACCCTAATGTTTATCACACTGATTGCATCTTCATGAGTAATGGCAAAAAACCGTAGTTGGTCATATGAACAATAAAGTGTCTCTAAAGATGTCAGATTAGTTAAGTTTTGAAAGACAAAATGTCTGTTTAAATAAAAATATTTCACTAACTTTTTGGTTTGGTATTATAACCAAAAGAACATTCAGAATAATTCATGAAAAAAGTTGGAAAACTACTCTAAGATGAATTTCATTTTTTGCTTAATTTTTGTTCACATCACTGTTTCAGTACAATTTTTTTTCTTTATCATTTATTGCCACAGGAATAACGATTTAACACAGCATATATGCTCACAAGGGTTTTAATACATCTTTCAATACTAATTATGGCATTGATTTTATGTGTCCATAATATCAATACCAATTCTACACCTTAAACTCAAAATCAAACTCCAATAAATTATTTATGACAACATGTTTTATTGGTTTATTTTATTCAGGTGAAAAATACTTTTTTGCTTTCATTTAAAGGTCAAAACCTTTTTTTACTTGACTACCCTAGAGAAGACTAACTTTAATTTTTTTGTAGTCATAATATTATTCATGTTAGCAAAAAAGCTCAAACTGCCCTAAAATAGCAATTGTATAGCATTCAACAATTTTGTACTTGATATGCTTTAATGTCATTGTTATATAGTACAATTTGCAGTCATACAACCAAAAAATAAAAATTTTCCACTAATCTTTAAGAGCCCAATAAAATATAAAATAATAAAAAGGTAGTAAAGTATAAAATTTAAAAAATGATTACCTTAATTATTGAATTTCAAAAAAAACCTAGATTTGTATATTTATTCATTATATCTTTATATTCTCATATAGGATAATGCTACAACAAACAAAGTTAAAGCAACCATCCAGCAATAACCTGCTTTTGAAGATGCCACAATATTCCTATCCAGTTATCTACATTTGGTTTTTAAGTTTACATATATTGATATGACTGTAACATATGAGCTGCTTGCTAAAACTAACCCAGAGCAACCAAACCAGAGCAACCAAACCAGAGCAAACAAACCAGAGCAACCAAACCAGAGAAAAGTGGCATAAAGTGCCTTTGTCAAGTGCAATACAGCATGACAAAGACAGGAGTTGAGCTAGGACGATGTCATTCCTTATTGCTATTAAAATGGCAATTGTACCAACTCAACAAAGCTGCTCACAACATATTAAAGTATATTAATATATTTAAAAAGAATTAAGAAAGTCAGTAAAATATTAAAAATTAAGCAATCAGTCTGCAGAATTTATACTGTATGAGAGGTTGGAAATATTCTTCTGCTATGAGTTTTTAAATGTACAATACCAGAAAAATTGGTCAACAATTTTTTTTTAGACTAGATTATGATATACATTTACTTTCAAAGTAGGGCAATTGATCTATTTATATGGGAAATTCTCAACATCTAATCATTGCAAAATAGGCATTGGAAATTTTAGTTAAAAGATGATCTTTACTTTTGCCAATAATGTTCCTATCAAAATAAATATCAAACTTGGATTTAAAGGTTCTGGTATATTAGTTCAATGAGCAAAAGCAATAGTATTAATGCTAAAATTTGTGCTCCATATTGACATTTAAACAACCTTATAGTGATTCACATCATACTGTATGTCAAAAAAAGTTGAAACTAATAATTTAATGACATCATTTACATGAATTTTAAAAAAATTTTTCAAACAAGTTACTCTGAGAATATTAACCAAAAATAAGCCTACTTCAGTGAAATTCACCTTTTTTATCTTAAATAAGCTATTAAGTAAAACAGAAATTTTTTTCCAGAAAATGTGATATACTATATGCTTTTGCATTATAATTAAAGATTAAGATTTAAATTGATTTTAAAAAAAGCTTTGTATGATAAATAGGTTTGCATGAAAATTTTTTAATAAAAAATAATTTTGCTTTTAAATTTTTGCAGGTTAATTAAAAATTGCCCTCGTTCTATATATCTCTATAGAAAAAACATCTAAATTGTTGCTCAAAGAAATTTGAATTTTAATCCCTGAATTAATTAATATTCAAGAGGTTGCAAAAACCTTCTGTTTCAAAAACTTGAGTGCAAAACAAAAAAGTTTTAAAAGCTGTTGTTATTAGCACTTACAAAGATCACCTTCAGTGCCACATTTATAATTAATCAAGATTAAAAAGCTGAAATTGTGATTTAAGTGTATTGCTCAATGACATTTCTTGAAAACAGAACATGCTGACATTGCTTTAGAAAACTTATAAATTTATTTAAAAGTACTTGGCTGACTTGAAAAGAAATAGGTTTTCTAATTGAATAGCAATATATACCTAGTTGGTAAACTTAAACTACTACTTTAATAGATATAAGTCAACTATTTCGATTTACCTGAGATCCAGCATACGATGTATTAGTGTTAACAACAATCTTTACTATTCTACCATATTTTCCAAAATAGTCTTGACGTTTTAACACCTAAAAAAATAAATATACAAGTTATAAAAATCTATCTTTTTACAATTTACAATTATAAGCACTCATCGTTTTTTAGGACTTAAATGCTGTTTTGAAATGATACAAATTTGAAAAGAGCAACATCAGCAAAAATAAATTATGTTTTGATGGATTGAGCAAGTCTTTACCATGTCGCCTCTAAAAAACACTTCTAATCAACTCCTAACAATCTAAATAAAACACTCCTAACTATTGATTAGCCAATAAGCAGAATATTGTACTTAATTTTTACATTGTTGTTCCATTGAAAAATGCTAGTACTGTAAAAATGGTTTATAAGTAGCAAAATTCAACACATCAGTTGCAAAATATTATATAATGGAGATGAGAAATAAAATAAAGAACCTTAAACAAAATATCTCATTTTTTAAACTACAAAACATTGTTGCCTGGGTGTTTTACATACTCACTAACAATTTATTTTGGAAAAATTTATCACTTTGATTTTGAAACTGTAATTTGAAGTCATTCAGCATTATTAAAAAATAAGCTTGTGTGTGTGTGTGTGTGTGTGTGTGTGTGTGTGTGTGTGTGTGTGTGTGTGTGTGTGTGTGTGTGTGTAATCCAGTAATGTTTCACCTTGCCACATGGTGAGAGCAAGTATATTTATATTTATTTAAACCCTACACTTTATTAGTTAAAACCACAACAGTCTGTTTCATCTTATCGAATTGTCAGATGGTTACTTATTCTATATGAAACAGACTGTTGTGGTTCTAAGTAATAAAGTGTAGTGCTTAAATAAATATAAATATATGTGTGCATATATATTAAATAATTAGAATGAACATTTAATACACAACAAGGCACAGATAATTTACTTTACATTCAATATGATTGCTATTATAATGGTCATTTCAAAAAGTTGCTTTAACATTTTCAAAAATTAATAAGATAACTGATAAAATATTAAACATAATTGTTTATAAACACTATTTTCACAAAAATAGTTTAAATTTTTAAAATGATTAAAATAAGCTTTACATTGAATAAAATTCTACCTCTGCATCAGATAATCTTTGCGATAATCCAACAACAAAAACAAGGTTTTTTTGTAAAACTCTAATCGCTGCCAAATGACGACGACAATCATGTAACTTTTGGCGCCTTTGAACTTCTTTTTGTTTTTTGACATGACGTATTTTTTGTAAATCAGACTCAGTCAGAGGCCGAAATTCAACAGGATTTTCTGGATAAGACTGCAAAAACATTATACACATCAACATTTAAATACAGTATAAGAAAATAAAATTGTTTATAATATACAGGGTGTCCATAAAGTTTCTTAACAATTTAAAAAAATTATTTTAAAATGAAATGATGAGATATCACTATGATGGTTGTTTTATGTTAATCAGTATTTCATAAAGTTTCTATTGACACTAAAATTTATTGTTTCAGATAAAATTTCTTAATTAAAATTTCTTATGTTTAATGATCAAGTTATATGAACTGAACCCCCATAAAATGACTACCACTCAAGAAAAAGCACAATGTGTATCCTGGTTCATTGAGACAAAATCAGATGTTCAGACCCAGCAAAACTACAGAAGTAAGTATGGAAGAGACCCTGTGCACTGTTGAACATGGTAGTTCCAATTGTCTGGCAGCAGTACGGATGGAGATAATATTGAAAGGCTTGCCTTACACCCTCGATGTTTTCTTCAGATGTTCTTGGTTGCCCATTTATCCTTGTATCGAACACTGCCCCTGTCTCCATAAATTTCTTGTGCCATAAACAAATTGAAGGACATGATGGTGGGTCTCTTCCATACTTACTTCTGCAGTTTCACTGGGTCTGAACATCTGATTTTGTCTCAATGAACCAGGATATACATTGAGCTTTTTCTTGATGAGTAGTCATTTTATGGGGGTTCAGTTCATATAACTCAATCATTAAACATAAGAAATTTTATCTGAAACAATAAATTTTAGTGTCAATAAAAACTTTATAAAATACTGGTTAACATAAAACAACCTCATTGTGATATCTCATCATTTCACTTTGTAATAATTTTTTTAAATTGTAAAGAGACTTTATGGACACTTTGTATAATATGACAATTATTAAGAAGATATTTTTTAAATTTTACCAAAAGTATAAACATGCACAATATAAATACAACTTACAAAAAATATTTTGATCCTATTTTAAATATGACTTAAGTAATAAAATACTCATTAAAACAAAAAAGAACAGAGAGGTTTTTAACTACTTGGAGATGAATGGTATATATCAGTGGTTCTCAAATTTTTTTTCGTTGTGACGCCTTTGCAAAAGTTTGCTGAGCTTGCGACGCACCAGTCCAGTGGTGGATATTCCAATTTAGGGGCCCGAGGCAAGAATTTTCAAAAATTCATGTTGTCTGAGAAAAAAAAAGAGGTCTGATCTGGGCTTGGATATTTTTCTCCCAAAATCAAAGTGTTCTCTAAAAAAAAAAAAAAAGGTCTTCACTTCAATTTCACCTCTAATTTCCCTATTTTTCTCCCAAAAGCAAGGTGTTCTCTAAAAAAAAAAAAAAAAAAAAAAAAGTCTTCACTTCAATTTCATCTCTGATTTCCCTCTTTTTCTTCCAAAATCAAGGTATAAAATCAATAAAACAATCCAAGCGCAAAAAAAAATCAATAAAACAAACAAAGAATGCTTTTTTCCACGCTCGTAGTGGAAACGGGCCTTTAAGCTATAAAACCGTAATTTATACATTAAAATTTTCTGTTTTTCGAACAGAATGGCTGTGCGACGCCCTATGAGATTTCAAACGACGCACAGTTTGAGAACCACTGGTATATATATATATAAATATATACAGGGTGTCCATAAATTAAGGCAACCAACTTTCTCCATTAAATTAGTGCATTTAAATTCAGTTTTTCTCAAACAACTAATACACCATTTTAAAGCTAAAACTCTGTTCTTTCATTTCAGATATAGCAAAGTTTTATAAAATAATTATTTCCATGTCTATTGATTGTAACATTGTGATAAAACTCCACAAAAGTGGAGAAAGTAATACAGAAATAGCTAAACGGCTCAAAATGAACTGCACAACTGTCTGGAAGATCATCAAAAAGTTTTAGGAGATTGGAACTACCCTAGATCTGGAAGGCCGAGGCCAAAAACGGACTGTTTGTACCCGTCAACTGATAAAAAACAACAGGGAGAAGCTGCAACACAACTCTTGCCGAAGTTGCAGGAACTTGGCTGCTGCAGCTGGTGTAGGCAAATCCACCATGCACCAACTGTTGAGCGAAGATTTAGGAGTTAAACCCTTTAAGATGCTGCATCGACAAGAACTCTCAGATCGTCATGTGGCCATGAGGGCCAAAAAATGCAGGAAACTTTTGCAGGGCATCACAGAAGGCATGCTGCCCAATTTGGTCTTCACTGATAAGAAATTCGACATCCAGCAAGCTGTTAACCAGAAAAACGATAGAGTTTGGGCGTCCTCATCCATGACTGAAGAAAAAATTGTCACCAGACGCCAAAATCTGCAGTCTGTGATGGTGTGGGCAGCAGTGACTGCAACCTGGAGATCCCCGCTCCTTTCTGTTCCAACAGGAGTGAAATTGAACTCTAAGCGGTACGTCTCAGACATTCTGGAGGGTTGTCTGCTCCCCAGGGCCAAGCAACACTTCAAAGACAAACCGTGGACCCTCCAACAGGATTCAGCACCCTCCCATGGTTTACCCAATCGTGGATTCTGAGGAAAATCCCCTCATTTATAAGTAAGAAAGATTGGCCAGCATGAAGCCCAGATCTAAACCCATTGGACTACTCCATCTGGTCCATCTTGGAGAAAAGAGTGTGCTCCACTCCTCATCAAACCTTGGAGTCCCTGAAGGCCAAACTGATGAAAGAGTGGGATGCTACACCTCAAGAAATGCTATGTGCCGCATGCGACTCGTTTCCAGACAAATTGAAGGCCATAGTGAAGAACAAAGGGAGTTATATTGAATAAAGTATATATCATTTCAAAGCCTATTTTTTATCCTATTAAGTCATGTATTTATCCAATCAAGTAGCAATGCTTGTTTTAATTTTTTGTATTTTTGGTAGAGGCCAAAACGTTTGTTGCCTTAATTCATGGACACCCTGTATATATATATATTAATGAAAACACTAAAATAGAATAAAAATTAAAAATCCACAAAAGCCTGTTTCACCAAAGACAGTTTATCAAGTGGAATTCTATTCAAATAGAATGTATATATATAATCAACTAACTTTTAGACAATATAATTTAATTTAACATTAATTTTATTTGGCCCAACAGAAACAGTCTTTTAGGGCAAATAAAATTAATATCAAATTTTGTGGTCTGAAATTTAATCAATTATTTAATTGCTCTGACTTGATGTCATTGAGCATTTTTTTTTTTTGATGAACACTGACCAAAAATTTTGAAAAACTTGTATATATACAGTATATATATTTATTTAGGTTAAAAGACTAGGTGAAGGTTTTTAGAGCCAATTGAAAAAGACAGGGCTTTATAAACTATTGGCAAAAAACTTGAATACAACAGTGCTCAATGATCAAAATCAGAGCAAAATTTATTTATTTAGGTTAAAACACTACACATAAAAATTTAAAATTGCAATAGTGTGTTTTGCAAAAAAACAGCTTGTCAGGCAATTATCTAAAACATAATAGGAAACTAAAAATAAGTGTGCAAATGTCTTGAACAAAAAATAAGACTAAAACTAAAAATTATATATATACTGTATATATAATTGACCAATGCAGTCAGGGCATGCAAGTCATACGTTGCATGACCAAATTTATAGGGATTGCATGTTGAGCTTTTAAACAATGAAGTATATATTTTTTAATTTAACGATAAATGGTATTGGTTTGGAATGGAATTAGAGAAATATGAGGCCGATCCAAGACTCCAAAAACAAAGACTTTTTTTTAGACTACAAAATTAGGACAAAAATTGCAAAATCCAGCAATGCTTTGAGGTGATGACCTTTTCTTTTTTTTTTTTTTAGAGAACACTACAATTTTGGGATGAAAAGTATAAAATCTGCAAATGATTTTAGGCAATGACCGTTTTTTGTTATTTTTTGTTTTAGAACACCATGGTTTAGGGACAAATAATCACTCTATGTCTTAGAATCTCACACAGAATTCTTTCTGCTACCCAGAAAATGTTGCATGTCCTACTCATTAACTACCCAGAAAATACATAATTGCATGACCAGTTTCAGAAGTCACTGCACACCACTGTAATTGACAATTAACAAACAACATATACTCATATAGACATAATTTTAAATAATTTTTATTTAACTTTTATTAAAATAAATTAATCAAAGTATTTTTAAAAATATAGAAACTATAAGAAATTCTGTGTTTGGATCAAGATATAAACATTGTCTACTATAGATAGCAGTTGCTTGAACAATCATAATAGCTAAAAGTTACAAAAAGCATAGAAAACATTTTCTTTCCAATTATAATGTCAACATCTTAAAGCACTTTACAAGTTAAAAAATATAACAAAGTTGTAAACACAATAGCTTCATATTCTTAAACAAACAGTTGGTATAATGAATTATTAAACATCTTTTTTTTGCAATGTGCCACAGTTAGCAAAAGATTACTATTACATGCCTGTGTATGTTTTTTTCATGTTTTACTGTGCCAAATCACTTTTATACTGTTTTAAATTATTTACATGAAGTTAATTTGTTTCAAATCTTAATTTATTTTTAGAAATTATAAATCAAAGTGACAAAAAAGTGCAAAACAAAACTATTGAAATATAAAGTTGTATTTAAGTGGTTAAGATGTAAATAAAAGCTTTAAAAATAAAACTAAGGTGAAAAAAGTCAAGTAAATCTTAATAGATTTTAAAAACTTTGCTTACTAACCGTTCTACATGCAGGACACAAGCCATTCTCATCAGTTCTAATTCTGTGCCAGCAAAACCGACACACTTGATAACCACACAGACATGGAAAGAAGTTTATATCATCCACTTCAAATGGTTCCATGCAAAGTGGGCATTCCAATGCTTCATTTTCATCACTAATTTCTTGTATTTGGATAGGCATTTTAAGTTTAAAAGTATATGGAAATACGTTTGAACAGTTAATAAGCTACTTCAAATGTAAAAACGTTAACTTGCTAAAAAGCAGATCAAATAAAATTTAAAAGTCATACAAATACATTAATAATTGACAACCACAAAATAATCATTGAGTGTAAATAATACTAATAATATAAGCTAGTACAGAGTGGGGCAAGCTTTTTCAGGTGAGCCCACGTAAGGCATTAGATTTTAATAAATTCTTCAAAGTCTTGTTCAAAACAATGCTCTCAAAAGACATCATAATTAAAATTGTTTCACAGGCCAAATTAACAAGTGAAAAGGGAAAAAAAATTAGATATCACATTCAACCTTTCAAAAGGAGGACCAATACATAGCTGGGTTTTTTCCTTTTTCTATCTTCCTCTTAAGCTCAGTTACACTAAACTAGAAAATTTTAAAGTTTTTCAAGGTTGATTGACAAGACTAAGCAATTGAAAGTAGAGTTGCAAATTATTTTTTATGCTAAAATTTCATTAACCAAGGATATGTAGGTAAGGCAACGAATTAATATTTAAACTAATAATATACAGTTGGTATCTACTTAAGAAAATTAGCGTGAAAATTTTGTGTGTGTGTATCTATATATATAGATCAAAAAATGAATTTGAATACTAAAATTTGGAATACACTTACTTGAAAATACAAAAAGGCTAACATAAGTATATAAATTGTTTAAACCAATACACACCTTTCTTGCTTTCTTGCAATAATAGCACCCCTTGATTAATTTTCAAAGCAAAAACTTTTTTGACTGCTTCAAAATTGTTTCAAAAACTGATCAAACATAAAATTACTCGTAGTAAAATATATAAAAAAGCATACTACTTAAAAACCAAATCAGAAAATACACTTAATAGGACAGTGAATTTATGACAAAAAACAATATTAGTCTACAACTTAAAGTTTTATAAACTGCGTTTTAATGCTTTTGGTTCAAAATTACTTTATAAAAATGATCTGAATAGTTATTTCAACTTTAAAATATAACAAGATAAAAAAAGGAAATTTTTTTACAAACACACCATGTAGATTCAATCAGGTTTATTTGTTGGTTTGTAATAATGCAAAAATAATATCTGATAAAAATAATTTTTATTTCTTTATTTTATCTCTATATTTATCCTCCTGACTTGCAGAAAAGCAATGAAGGCACTAATACATAGGGTAGGCAATTATCCCAACCTGCTTCTGGAGATGTCAAGATATTGCTGTCTGCTTGTAATTTAATAGAGACATGACTGTAATTTAGAACTGCTTGCTAAGAGCACCAAGCAGGGGAAAGTGCTGTGAAGTGTCTTTCCCAAGGACACAACAGAATGGCACAAGTTGGTTTCAAACTGGGACTATGTTGATCATAAGCATGGCGCTCTAACCACTCAACCATGCTGCCGAAACAATATTTTAATTAAACTTGTGTTTCAACACAAGCATAAAATCATACTCAATTCATATAATATTTTTGTTAAAGCAACTTTTTGTTAATTATTTTTGTTGAAATGAAGATATATTCACAAAAAGCTGAATTTTTACTAAATCAACAATTTGGGACATTCCATGTTAACTCACACCCTTTTAGGCATTTTTTTGCTGACCATCTCCAATTTTGCTGAAATTTGACATGTTTGTAGATTTGGATAAGAAAATGTCTTACACCAAATTTCAAATTTCTGATATATGAAGGTTGAAATTTAGACACAAAATGGCTGCTTGAACACCCCTGATCAAGCAAAAGTGGCCATCCTGCCTTTATTTATTGTTTTATTTCAAAGATATTGATATCATTGGAAAGCTCTCTCCAGCAGCTTTCCAATGATACTAATATCTCTAATGTACCTATATAAATAAAAAAGTTATCTTTTGACATGACCTTGCATGACCCCAAAACCCCCACTCTAGACAAAAAAATTTTTAATATTTTTGTTCTTCATATAAAGGACTATCAGCATGCCAAAAATCAAAGTGGGATCTCTATGGGTTTTCAAGGTATTTGCATTTTACTAAACAGGTGTGTCTATTAATGCAACTCCAGCATGCCTGCGTTGCAAAATTATCAATATCCTCCAGCTTTACGATTAAGCCTTTTGTTTTTTTGTCATTCTATTGAACAGCATTCACAAAATTGTGACATGCCTAATTACCATCAGAATTTGACAATGGCTATTTTTGGTTAATAGAGATAAAATGGTGCCCAGAATCAATTTACAAATGATATTTTATGCCAAACTAATTCCAGTTTTATTGAGATTTTTTTACTTATACTGTATGATGACGTACTAATTTATAAATTTTAAATTTTATTTATTGAAAACAGTTACCAGAGGCAGGATTTGAACCTGAATCTGTGATGACCAGCAGATCTAGTGCCACTTCTAAGGTTGCAGTACAGCCTAATCTGAACTTTAGCACTAACCTATTCTGCCAGCCTAGTCTGCTGATTGCTAAGCTAATTTGAGCTATTTATGTGAATTGTAATGCTCTGCCTGTTGTAACTATCAGTCTTTTTCGATATTGTGTTGAGCCAATGTCGATTGCTATGAATTAATTCAGAGCTTGCTGTCATCTGTAGCTGTAAGTATATGGCAGTTTTGTTTTGATTAGGTAAAGGTTGTGAGTTCTTTCCTGGCTTAATGGGAAGTCGAAACAGACTTCCACGTATTCAGTAAAGCATCGTAGAATGGTGCTCAACATGGCATACTGCTCAGCAGTTCACATTATAGGTTGAAAGATTTTTTACAGATATGATGACGTACTAACTTATAAACTTCAAATCAGATGTATTGAAAACAGTGATTAAGGGCACAATTTGAATCTACATCCACAATAAAATTCATATCAATAAAGTAAAAAATCTTTTAATCTATAATGTGAGCTGCAGAGCTGTGTTGAGCATCATCTTATTATGTTCTATTGACATGGAAGTTTTTGTGACTTCTCACAGGAAGGGACCTTGTGATGGTGTTGAAGGCATTGTAAAGCACCTAGTTATATGTGCAAGTCTGCAGCACCCTTTTGAGAAGCAAACCGATCTCCAATGGCCTTGTTTGAATTTGCAACTAAGAGCATTATGGGTGTAAATCCAGAGGAGATACAAAGGAAAGTCAGATGCTGGAAAAGTGTTTAGTACTGTCAAGCACCACACCTTTATAGTGCTCACCAGATCAAAGGCAAAGCTTACTATCCAAAGATAGTCCTCAGTTTCTGAAGGAACAGTTATCAGTTTCGAATGAACTTGACTTAATTAATTTATTAAATTGTTTGTAATGAAACTTTTAAATAAGCTGGGGGTAGTGATTAAATGACTTTTGTCCCTTCCTACCCCTGCATCATATCTTAATAGTGCTCTTTGATTTGATATATATGCATTATTATCAGTTTGTTTAATTTTAAAACGTAAAATCATTGTTTTTTTGGTGTGTGTTTTAAGCAGTAATTTATTGAAAAGGTTTGATGCAAATAAACAGATCTCTCAGGCTACAATTTGAAGATTACAATTGGGAGCCTACACCTGCATCTATGATCAGGAATGGTGGGTATGTCAAATCCTTGAAGTGTTTAAGAAAATGGAGAAGTGCAGGTCAAATTCCTACCAAAAAAACCTTTACCATTTTATGTATACCAAGGCGAGATGACCAGCTCATTGTTCCCTTTAACATCATTTTGACTAAAGTGGATTTATCAACAAAATCTGGCCAAGTTTACAGCCTCAAGATAGAAGACACTCAAAAAAATACCCAGACTTTTGAACAGATTGAAATTAGACAATTGTTCAAGTACCATTTCATATTTCTCAACTTCAGTTGTAAATATTATTTCATATGTTACAGAGTCAAAACCCTTAAGTTGTAAAGTCAAACCCAAGAAGATACTTCTTGTTGTTCACATTTTGTTATTTTGTTGTTGTTGCAAATGAAAAAATATTGTTTTTTTATCATTATTTGGAAGTTTGAAACATTTTACAGTTGTTTTCAAACAATGCATGAGTGTTAGAAAAATATACCATTTTCACAAGTTTTTGTTAATTTTTTTTCCATTAGAGAATATCTTGAAAACCCATAGAGATCCCACTTTGATTTTTGGCATGCTGATAGTCCTTTATGTGAGGAACAAAAATATTAAAAATTTTTTTGTCTGGAGTAGAGTTTTTGGGGTCATGCAAGGTCAAAGTGACAAGGTCATGTCAAAAGATAACTTTTTATTTATATAGGTACATTAGAGATATTAGTATCATTGGAAAGCTGCTGGAGAGAGCTTTCCAATGATATCAACATCTTTGAAATTAAACAATAAATAAAGGCAGGAGGGCGACTTTTGCTTGATCAGGGGTGTTCAAGCAGCCATTTTGTGTCTAAATTTCAACCTTCATATATCAAAAACTATTTGATCTAGAAACTTGAAATTTGGTGTGAGACATTTTCTTATCCAAACCTACTAACATGCCATATTTCAGCAAAATGGGGGTGGGAGTTGAAATGAAATGTCTCTTTTATACAGCAAATTAGAATTTATGTAAATAAACTAAAAAATTAAAAATGGTCATATAACATTCGCATTACAATTATGTGTAATACCTGTAACGTAATTACATTACTATACTAAATACCAGAGGTGAACTCAAAATACAAAACTTACAGATGAAAATGTTAAAAATCCTATACATTATACAATCTAAACAGAGGGTGGAAGATAGTAAGGTGGTTTTGCTATTTGAAACTTTTAGGAAATGGGTCACATACAAATCAAAAAGAAACATTTTGTGCTTAATATTTCAATTTGATGGCCATGTTTTAAAAGTACATGAAAAAATTAATTCAAAAACAAAATTGTTGTAGTCAAGTGCTAAAAGAGTTAAGAATGTTTTGCTGCATCTGCAACACATACAAAAATCAGTGAAAGATAATTAGTCTAAAAAACTTGGTTGCATGAGACAAATATAGCAGCATTACTTTTTAAATTCTAAGATAAAAAAAAAAAAAACACTTGAAGCCAGTGCCACCAATAAATTTATTTTTATAACAATTATTTCTTAATTTAATAGCATGTTTTTGATGTTAACTAGCTGATACTAAACATCTCATCACTATGCTGTTTTATGTTACTATGATATTTTCTATAGAACTCTTTTTTACAAAAAATAAAATCTGCTATACTTCATAAAGCATGTCCTATCAACTTCAATCACAAAAAAATTGTTATTTCTGAAATTGCAAGCTTTGAGGATTTGTTATACAATTTTGCCTCTTGTCCATAACAAAATACTAAGATTTACTATATATAACTTTACATTAGTGGTGTGCAGTAACCTCTGAGGCTGGTAATGCAATTGGTATGCCTATTCATTAAATGTATTAAAAAAATTGTAAAATGGCTTCAAGGCAAATGGTAAAGATCCTTTTTCATATCTATCATCATTTATATCTATCTATCAATCATCATTCCACTAGTGTATTCATCTCATTCCTAACTTGGGATGTGCTGAAGCCAGAATTTTGTTGAAGCAAAAGCTTTGGCTTTGACAAAGATTTGTTGTTGCTGTCATTTTGTTAGGGTCTTTGCTCCCTCTTGATAAATTCTTTTTGCAAAATGTGCAGAAAGCTTTGCTAACATCCTCATTACTAATTTTGAAGTAATCTTATAAGGGATTTTTACCTTATTTAAACATTATGAATAATGATTAGCTTAGTTTCCCATATCATTAATGCTAAAATCTGAAACATCAATGATCAACATGATGATATTTATATACTTAAAAAGATGCAATTGTTTATGACAATTATATAATACAGTATACACTTCAGCAAAATAATTAATTAGCTACCGACTAATTATAAAACTACATTATTTACAATATATGTTTTTTCAGAGCTCAGACACATGAGAAATTTTTAATTTTTTATTAAAACCATAAAAAGTTACAAATTGAAAGTTCAGACAGTGATAGCATAGCACACACTACTATCAATGTGAAGGTCAGGCATCCCACTGCCATACTCCTTGCTTAGTGTTAGCACAACAAAAGGAAAGATGGAAGAAAGTGGGGCTAACTGTAAGTCAGTGGCATGCGATGACCATTGAGGCTGGTCATGCAGCTGGTATGCAGAAGCCAGTCATGCAATTGGCATGCAATACTTTATGGATAGGACAAAAAATTGTCAGGGATTCTAAGACAAAGACCAATTTTTGTCTCAAAATCATGGTGTTCTCTAAAAAAAAAAAAGATCTTCAATTGTAATCACTCTCAGATTTCTGACTTTTGGTCCCAAAAGCATAGTGCTCTCCAAAAAAAAGGTCTTCACTTGAAATCAGTTTCAGATTTTCGACTTTTTGTCCCAAAATCATAGTGTTCTCTAAAAAAAAAGGTCTTCATCTTGGATCAGCCCCAGATTCCTCTAATTTTGTCCCAAAACCATGGTGTTCTTTATTAAAAAAATAAAGGTCATCATACAAAAGTTTGTTGGTCGTGCAAAGCATGACTTGCATGCCCTGACGGCACACCACTGCAGTAAGTCAGTGTAAACAAACATGTTTCAAAACAGATAATTAACACAATAGTGTGTGATTTTGTAATAAGCTTTGTATTAGATATAATGAATTATATCAGCTATCAGGTGTAAGGATCTTATAATAATGGAAAATTGCTTGCTGAAGCCAAAGCTTTCTCAAAAATTACTTCTGGCTTTGGCGAAGCTGAAGCTTTAACAAAAGTGCCAAATATTTGGCATGCCAAAGCTTCAGCACATCTCTATCCCTAACTATGCTATATTAACTCCTCCCAAACAAACCTAAAATAAAATGTTCAAAAAATATAAAAATAAGCTTTGAAATACATACATAAAGATTGTTGAAACTCATGTCCAGTTCATGGGGATAACTGTTTACTATTTAGTACATTGAAGATTATAAATATAAAAATAAAAGATTTACATACATTATTTATAAATTAATTCTATTCTTCTATCCTTTTCAGCAAAAAGATTTATGACTTTTTCATAAAACTTTTTTGCCTGCAGTAAATGTTATAGTAGATCTGCTTCAATTGACATAAGAGCAGTTAAGGCCTTACAAAAGGGAGGTTGGTGCAAGTAAGGGGGGCCACTATTTAGTGTTTCAAAGCAAAGCAATCTCTAAAAAAAGGTTATTGTCATAGGAGAACCATTTTTAATGTATGAAAACAAAGTGATCTCTAAAGAAAAAAAAGGTCTTGAATTTAAGGCGGGTTAACTGTTGACTGCTATAAAGCATTGTGATATCTAAAAAATACTCATTGTTTTAGGAGGGGCTACTTTTTAGTATCTCAAAACAAGGTTATCTCTAAAAAGAAAAAAAACATTATTTTAGACGTGCCCCTGCCATCTTGGCACTACTATGAAGAAATAAAGCAATATCTTGCATAGGGAGCCACTTCTTGATGTATTTTAGGGGAGCCTGGTTCAGCCACACATTTTGCACCCTATTAAAGCCATCGCTGCATAAGAGACAACACCAATAACACGTTTAACAACACTGATAATTAGGGTTGCTTATTACAAATATCTAAATTTATCTAGAAGTCTGTATACAATTTGAGAATTGCATGCCAGAGCAAGTATAAAAGGGTGCTTAAAATGACATCACAATAGAGCTCATTTATATGAGTAAAGTAATGCCTTTCCTTTGATGCATGTCACATTTAACTAAACATTGCTCTTGAGTTTACTACTTGGAATACGTGTTTCTCAATATTTGCAATGTACTAAATTCAATATGTAATGAAATCGCTTAATAAATAGATATTTATATAAAATATATAATTATTTTTTGTATTTAATAAAGTTTGTTGGTCATGCATTGCATGACTTGCATGCCCTGACTGCACACCATTAGTATACATAAATAACCTACACTAAGTAAAAATATTGTTAGTATGACATCTTTCAAAATATCAATTATCAAATAATAAACTTCTTTTTAGAAATTGCTTGAAATAATTGAATTTTATTTTTATATAAAAACATTAAAAAAAAAGTAAAAATATTTTTAATATGACATTTTTCAAAATATCAATAGTTAAATTGTAAACTTCTTTTTGGACAATGCTTAAAATAATTGAATTATATTTTTATATAAAAATTGGTCTAAATGCTGCTTATGTACACTTTATGCAATGCAAAATTAAATTTAGTTTTTATGATTTAAATCATGCTGTGAAACTTGTTTATAACTACCTGATATATTAACTTTATAAATGCATAATCATAAAAAAAATTTTTAATAACATTATTATTAAACCAAATTTTCAAACATTTAAAAAAATTTAATTAATTTCTAATTATTGTATGCTAAATGTTGGCAAAGACTGAATAATTTTATAAAGTATATAACCTTAAAATTCCAAATATACTTCTATGACATTTTACAAATATTTTAATGGAATGATTAAATGCTCAAGATACAATTAATTAAACATAAAACAGTGACTATTTTTATGTGGCTGTAACAAATTTCGACTCTTTTCAAAAAGTCACCATAAGCAATTGTTTTGGTAAAACTAACCCGGAATCCCTCTTACAACACTAGGACGGAATAAAAAAGAAACCAAGAAGAAAAAGATCTTTTCAAAAAGCTATACTAACCATGGGAGGATCTGAGCTAATTTTATAAACAAAAGTTGCTTACGATGACTTCTTGAAAAGACCCCAAATTTTTTACGAGTACCAGCTATTTTTATGGCATTGACGTAAAAGCACAAATGCTTATTTTAACAATTTTGTCACAAATTCTTAGCATTTCCACATCTAAGTTAAATCATTGGATCAAAAAAATATCTGTTTTTAATCCTCTTTTTTTAAATGAACAAATTTTTTTACATTTTAGTTAGAGTACATAAGAATTAAGGTTAGATTAAAATTTTTACTTTAAATTTAGCTCAAATATTAATGAAAAAAAAATCTTGGATTTCACTGAAAACCAACATAGCTAAATTTATAAAATATTTATTACAAATTTTCAAAAAGCAATGAAGGGTTAATTAAGATTAGAGCTAAGTTTAAGACAATAAAACTTAACTTAGTTTAAATACATAACAGCATATTATTTCATATGCTTTTTATTGGAAGAGCTGCATCACAGGTGCATAAAATGAATTTCTTCAAGAAGTTGTTGTAAGCAATATTGTTCATGAAACTAACCTGGATGCCCCTGCAGTTATTATTGCTTCTTTTGAGATCCTTTTTTTCTTGGTTTCTTATTTATTCCACCCTGGTAATGAAAGGGGTGTTCCAGGTTAGTTTTACCAAAAAAAATACTTTCGTTGACTTCTTGAAAAAAACTCATAAAATTAAGATCTTTTGAAAAAGCCACTGTAACAGTATAGTTGTTTTTTGTCATTGAAACTAACTGGGAACCCCCATACAATACCGGGAGAAAAAAAACTAAGAGGAAAAGAATATATTTGAGAAGCAATAATGACTATAGTGGGATTCCCAGTCAGTTTTATTAATAAAAATTATTCGTGGTAACTTCTTGAAAATATCCTAAAATTAATCATTAGAAAAAAAATGACACAACTATAGCCATCACTTAAATGTAAATAGATAACTTAAAAATTAAAATTTTTAATAGTTAGCTTAAAAGTTTGTTTATATAATAGATAACTATAAAATTAAAGTTTTTAATTGTCAGCTGAAAATTGTTTATTGCAAGCTTTGAGTATAATTATCGGTAGCTTTAATTAATTAAAAATTATTAAAACATCACTTGTATAATTGCAAGTTACCATATATTTTAATGTATAAAAACTTAATATAAAATTAATTATAATGCACATATTAATAAGTACACTATAATTTTTAAACTGATTTATTTTTTTAATACAGTTAAATTGATAATTAACTTAATTCAGAAAAACAACTAATATGATACCATATCTAATTTTTTTTTAGTAAGTTAAAAATCAAACTTTTAGATATTCTAAATAAACGTTAAAAACTTAACTAATGATGTAATAATTAAATTATTAAATATTTAATTTCTTTTTTAGCCAACATTCAACTGTAGGATTAAACATTTATATCTGCTATGGTATCTTTCCTAATTTGGGCTAGTTACTTATTATATTCCGATTCAGCAATCAAAAATAACTATGCTTCACCCTAAATATAATATTATGAATTCCAGTACCTACGTAATTCATGAAAAAATTCTTTACTACGTATTATTCAATTATACTGTTATTCCGGTTATTCTCAAACTAAGGAAAAGGTAGAAGCGACTAAGTAGATAACTTTTTTGTAACTTTTTTCAAAGGACCTACAGATTCTTCCGCTTTGTTGCAAAAACAAATCCTAAAGATCCTAAACAATAATATTTTGGCAAGTAGGCGTGGCAACATGATCACGCGAAAATTGTGCTAGCGGGCTCGCAGCAGGCCCAAATTAAAAAAATTTTTTGAATTTGTTAAGATGCTTGAGAAGAACTTAGTTTCTTTTTAACCAACTAGTTATTCTCTAAAACTAACTCTGTTTTTCTTTAAAACTAATTCTCACTCCAATCGGTTTTTCTTCAAATTAGACTTGACCTGGCAACCATAGGCTACTGCTTAAATGAAAAATCATCAAAACTTTTAAAAATTTTAACAGTAATTTTCTGTTGAAACACTAAAATTTTTATTTCTATTGATTTACTTTGTTTTATAAAAAAATTTTAAATTGGAAAAAGCACCTTAAAAAATTTTTATTTCTATTGACTTACTTTGTTTTATAAAAAAATTTTACATTGGAAAAAGCACCTTTAAAAAGTTATTAAAGAAAAATTAAATTTATTTTCAATGTAGTAAAAACACTTTTATTAAATGTAAGAAAATGTATCTATAATAAATTAATGTTGTGATCTTGTGGAGATCTATGATATTAAGTCGGCAGCATGGTTAAGTGAGTAGGAGTAGTGTATTGGTGGCAAACACGATCGACACGGCCAGGGTTCAAAATCTACTCACTTCATTCTCTTATGTTCTTGTAAAAGACATTTAGGCACTTTCTTCTGCTTTGCGGTCTCAGTGAGCAGCCCAAAAATTCGGTCATAGCATACAATATAAAACAAACAAACAAAAAAATACAAACTGTAAACCGGATAGCTTTGGCATCTTCAAGCATGTAAGGAGTTGTGGGTAACAAAACTAGGAGGTGAAACAGCAGGTAGGAAATTAATTTTAATAATGCCTTCAACTTTTTCCCTTGGGTTAGGAAGATAAACGGAGATAATGATAATATTAACAACAATTTTTTAAGAACCATAAAACAACAAGTTGATTTCTTCTAAATTCTTTCAATATCAAAATTATTTGTTCGCTTTGGTTCGAACTCATAATAACGAATATCAAGCTCGAAAGGACTGATCATATTCCTCGAGCCAAACTCTGCTATGGTCCCACCAATGCACCGCCCTCATAGTAGTGTTTTATTAAGCAAATAACCTCGGTCTTATATTTTTCTTTTCTCTTTTTTTCTTTCTATTTTTCTTTTTTACACAACTTTATAATGAGGTGAAGCAACCTTGCTTCTATATGATACAATGGGTCACATTCTGTGATGGTCTTAAAAAAGGGGGGCCCGGTGCAAAAAAGTGAGGGGGCCACTATTTTGTATCCCAAAAAAAGGTAGCTAAAGCAGTTTTTAGTATATAAAAGCAAAGTCATCACTGAAAAAAGGTATCCATCTCAGACTTAATTTTCTGCAAAAATTATGGTGTTAAAAAAAAGGTCTTCACCTCAAATTCTTCTCGGCTTTTCCAATTTTCTTCCAAAATTTATGGTATTCTCTAAAAAAAAAAGATCTTCAATTTTGTAGTAGCAGTAGTATGTAATGTACTTTCACTCAGAATTGTAGTAGTACAGAATGTGCACAATGTCGTTAATTACGGAGGCATTTTTTAAAAACTTTTTTTTTTTTTTTTTGACGTGCCATCGACGTCCTAGTGCTCCTTTGTAAAAATAGAGCAATTTCTTGTGTAGGGGGGCCACTTTTTGATCTATTTTAGGGGGCCAAGTGCGACCGCACCGCTCGCACCTTATTAAAGCCATTACTGGTCACACTTTTCATCTCTAATTAGCAAGTCACAACGTCAACTCGTTTTGTTGTTTCTTTCTTTTTCTGACCCCGTCTTTCAACAACTCACAAACCTTTTAACATCTTGTAATTATTTGTTTATGTGGCGGAGCAAAAATAAAAGAAACTGAACTGAAAAAATTAAAAAACTGAATCGCTTTTTTGTTAATGTTGTAGCAATTTCATATAAATCTAGCGTTGTTTACCGATAATTAACTTACTGTTTTTATACTTTAGACTAGGGATTTTAGATATCGGGATGTACAACTCCGTTTTGGATCCAGTTTTTGGTTTACGCTAGTGGGGTCAAGCTTTCAAATCAAAATTAAAGCAAAGCTTCATGTTAGTCATTATTAGAGTGAATAAAAAAATTTTTATGTAATATTCATTAATGGATAAAGATAAAACAGTTTTAAAGAATTATGTCCTTTTTTTATACTTAATAGTTGTCGTCAAGATTTATTCAAAAAATTATTGAAAAACAGGTTACTTGGCAGTTACTCAAATTACCAAATTAAAATCATAAATTTTAAGTAAATTGATTAGAACAAAAAAAAATAATAATAATGGAAATTTATCTAGCTATAAAAACTAATGAAATTAAGTAATTTTAAGTGACTTGGTTACCTACTCTGATATTTCTAATAAAACAGTTATTTTAAAAAAATTTAAGTATTATAGTCAAAAATTAATTTTAGCAAAAGTTAAGTTTTTATTTAGTTGATCTAATAACAAAAGTTTTGAAATATAAAAAATTTAGTAATATGAGTTGTTTAGGCAGTCATTAAAATAATTAACAAAATAATAAATTAAAAACCTGAATTTCCAGCATTTTAATTAAAAAAAAACTTTTCATTATTATTTTTATCAAATTTTAAGTGACTAGGTTGATTACTCAAAAAGACATTTATTTTTTAAATAAAGTATGGTAGTTAAAAAAATAATTAAAAAAAATTTTTGTGTTTAATTAATAGATCAAAGTGAAAAAGTTTTTTTTTATTTAAAATGGCATGGTGAGAAAATTGCCAATTCTACAAAATTTTCAAGTTAGTTATAATATGTTTTAAAATTTAAAGTGTGTAGTTAACAATTTGGTTATTCAAAAGTGATTTTTTTGATTAATAAAAGATTAGTGTTGTGAAATATTTATAATTATTGTACAATTTAATTTTTTGTGTAATTACTCATATTTTCCATGGTATGCTATTGAGTGTAATATGGTATTGAACAATTCAAATATTTATTTTTATATTTCATATAAGTATAAAAAATTTTTACTTTCACTGTCAGTGTTTTTCTTAAATAAATTCTATGGTTTTAAAAATACTAAATTTTTATGTAAAATTAAATGTTATTAAATTTGCTGCATTTTTTAGTTTAGGTAATTGAATTTTGAGTAACCTACTACAGAAAGTTTTTAACAATGGTGAACACTTGCTGTGTGCCAGCTTGCAATTCTGGCTATAGGTCCAATAAGAATGGAAAAAAAGTTGCATTATTTCAATTTCCTATAAATTCTGAGCTTCGTGATAAATGGTATAGGGCTATCCCAAGGCAAAACTGGAAAGTATCAAAGTCTCATAAAGTTTGTGCACAGCACTTTCATGAAAGTGATTTTAAAACCATCTCAACTGATACTTGTAGTACCAGACGTAAATCTAGAAGTACTCTAAAACTGCAAAGAGTGCATCTGAAACCTGATGCTGTTCCTAAAATTTTTCCTTCTTTGCCAAAATACCTTTCATCACCTTTACCAACAATGCGTGCAACCTCCTCTACCAGTTCCTCTTTTAGACGTGAAAAAGATAACATCATTTTACAAAATCAAAATGCTGATTTTCTCATTCAAGACTCTTTTTCGGATTTTTCATCCTTTAGAAGCAAAATGAAAAATGCAGTTCTTCCCTCTGGATATACTAGTGTTTATTCAGCTTCATCTGCTCAATTCTATTTTGTTAAAAATGATGATAGTTATAAAGTTGCTCCAGAACTTGTAGTGTCTGTGATAATTTCAAGTGAGCTACAAATCAAAGCTTTTGTTTTTTCTAATTTGATACCAAAAGATCAATATATGCATTTGCTTTCATGTGGTTCTCTGCAGACAGTAACTGAAGTATCTAATATTCTTGCCTGGTGTAAAGCTTTAGCAGACATGTCTAATTTTGTTTCTAACAATCAAAAATCAGCATTAAAATTAGCTATATCTTTGCTAAAAAGTTACCTTTCTGATGAAGCAGTTGTAGCAGATTTATCACAATCTAGCATGTCTTTAGTTTGTTTTATAATAGAACAATTGAATTTGCTTCAAGTTTCCAAACATGGCAGACGTTATTCTACAGCAACCATTATTTCTTCATATATGTGGCAGTTGACAAGCACTGCATTGTACAAAAAGCTGCAAGAATTTTTTATTCTGCCATCAATAAACAGGCTTCGACAGCTGTCTGTTGGAACTACTGTAGAAACTGGTGAAATTACATTGAACTATCTTCATCAAAGAACTGTAAATTTAACATCTGAACAAAAAATTGTTACTTTACTTGTTGATGAAGTTTACACTGCGCAAAGAGTAGAATACAGTAATGGTTCCTTTGTCGGATTGACTGCAGATGGTGCCCCAGCAAAAACTGCATTAACTTTTATGGTAAATTCTACATGCAGTAATTATAAGGATGTGGTTTGCATAATTCCCGTCAATAAATTGAATACCAAAATTTTGTGTTCATGGTTTAAAAGAGTCATGTTTGCTTTGGACAAATTTTTTTTGGTTATTGCCATTTCTGTCGACAATCATATATGCAACAGGTGTGTTTTTGTCAGTTATTTCTTTGGTAATTTTCTTAATTTCATAAATATAATTCTACATTTAAACGTAAATTCTCTGTTGTTTTTAATCCTTTTTTTAACTTATTTTGCAGAAAGATGTACATAGAACTTGGGGGTGGTCAGTTGAAACACTGCATTGTGCATCCTACTCGATCTGATGAAAAGCTGTTTCTGTTGTTTGACACGACCCATAATTTTAAAAACATTTTTAACAATTTCATCAACAAGGGTAGATTTAATATTCCTACACATGCGAATGAAGACATTCTTGGAAAAACATGTTCACCCTGCTTCTCACATCTAAAACACGTGTACGCGATTGAGGAGCACAAACCTTTAAAAATCGCACATGCTTTAAAAAAAGTATCTTTAAATCCCAGTGGCATTGCACGGACTTCACCACAACATGCATTTGGTAAGTTTTACTTACTTTTAGATAGCATTTTAAATTATTATATCAAACCTAATATTTTCGGTAACTTTTGAAAAAAAATTGGCTTTTAAATTGTATTGAATATACAGTAGTGTGTAGTACTCAACCACAATCAAGTACGAGATATTTTAAATTGATTGCTTGTACTGTATTCAGGTGTTTTTCATGAATCAACGGTGCAAGCATTAGAGTTTTATAGTAAAGAGCATCCAGGATTTCTAGAAACTTCTCGGTTTTTAAAATTCATCAACACAATTTGGAAAATTTTACGGGTTAAAACACCGTTTGAAGGTAATTTTTTGTACATAGACAAAACGTGTATCACACTACCTGCGTTTAGATTAATCTCCAAAATTAGTTGATTTTATTGTTTTACCCATAGCATGATATAATAGACATTGATATATTATATTTTTATAGAGTTAAATGCCAAGCTTGTAATCACTATCTTACGTTCAATGTATTTTTTCAGAGATTAGAAAAAATGATGAATTGTGTGCACCTATACGAGTTGATGAAGTAAATTTGAAATATCTTGAAGCAGCTTCAAATATATTTATTCGGTGGAAACAATCAGGAAATGCTGGTTTGACTCACCAAACCTTTTGTGCGTGTATACAATCAATGAGTGCTATTCCAGAACTTGCTGAACACTTGAAAAAAAAACATGGTTTTGTTTACATACTTCCTGGAAAATTTACTTCGGATCCAGTTGAAGGTCGTTTTGGCTGGTATCGCCAAATGAATGGTGGCAATTATTTCATGTCGTTAAAACAGCTGATGCAATCAGAAAAAAAAATCCGTGTATTATCCTTAATGCAGCAGCATGCTCTTTTATCTGGCTCTTGTCTAAAGGAATTTGATGCTCTTCCTTTATTAGAAACAAGTTTTGATATTGGAGCTGAAGAAAATGATGTGCTTTGGCTTAATGATGTTTTTGCTCGTGTTTCTTTGGATGATATAACATGTGCTGATGCCAATATAACATACTATGTAAGTGGCTATGTTGGCAGAAGCATATCTCGCCGGCGCAAGTGCTCATCCTGCAAAGAGTTGCTCATTGCAGGTGATGATTCCTTTTCAATTCACCACTATCTTCCAGATGAGTACAAACAGTTGTTTGAAAATGTAAATCGCGGGGGCTTGTCGCAACCATCCGAATTTATTTACACTGTGACAGCGCTGGCAGTGCAACATTATATGGCCATTCTATCCACTGGAGAACCGACAAAAACCAAGTTTTTATCCATGAGCAACCCACGATCTGTTTTTCTAAAAGCATTAATTAACATTGCCGCAGCAACTGAAACTCTCAGTAACCTATTGTCCCAGCAATGTTCTGCCGGTCATTTGAATTTCAAAGAAGTGGTTAAATCTACTTTTAATTGCTTTGCAAAGAATGAACTTAAACGGATAAATGCATTTAAAGTTGAAATGCCAGAAATATCAGTCAAAAAACTGCGAAAATTAACTTCAAAAAGCTCCCAGTTTTAATTGTATAATAGTTTGTTTTTTGTTATTTTGATAGTTTTGTTGCTTCTTGTTGCATTTTAAGCTTAATACTTGTTTATTTTTCTTTCTTGGCAAGCTATTTTTAGTTTTATTGCATGCTATATTGTTAGTTAGTTTTACTCTTTTCGCATGTACTAGTTTATTTTTGTTTTCCTTAAATAACTTTAGCCAATATATATTTAGTATTCTTAATGTGATATTGCTTAATGCCTTTATCAAAATAAAGATTTCAATTTCTTTGAACAAATAACCGTCAAGAAATCTTTAAACCATAACTAAAATACATTTAACCTTCAAACAAAAGATTTCGAAGCTTCGTATGACTTTTGACGCTATTTTCGCAGTAGCCCTTCTAACGTAAATAGCCAAAATGAGTTGTTGATCCCGGTGTTCTAATATCCCTACTTTAGACAAATAAATCAATTTACTAAATGTCATCACCTACGTGATTACATAGCAAAAACGCCTGCAAATCATCCAATCATGGGGCTCACGCAAATATCACGTCTCAATTATAAGACAATCACTTTTCAAATATGCAAATGCAAAGCAAAATTACCCAAACAATCAAATTTTTTATAATAGCCTACTATAAAAATTCGCAATTGCCTGATAGAAAAACTTGAAAACGAGAGACAACTTACAGTTTATTCGCATTAAAATATCTTTTTGGTGTTTTACTTATGTTTTAAGGACTGATCATATTCCTCGAGCCAAACTCTGCTATGGTCCCACCAATGCATCGCCCCCATAGCAGCGTTTTATTAAGCAAATAACCTCGGTCTTGTATTTTTTTTTCTTTCTATTTTTTACATGCCTTCATAATGAGGTGAAGCAATCTTGCTTGTATATGATACAATGATACAATGATACAATGGGTGACACTTTTCATCGCTAATTAGCAAGTCACAACGTTAACTCGTTTTGTTGCTTTTTCCTTTTTCTGACCCCGTCTTTCAACAACTCATAAACCTTTTAACATTTTGTTATATTTTATTCATATGGCGGAGCAGAAAGAAAAGAAACTGAACTGAACAGAATTGAATTGAACTTTTTATTTCTTTGTTTAAAATGCGTTTTTTTCCTGGCAAATGCACAGTTGTAACGTTGATTTCACTTTTTTTGAAACGTTTAAGCTTATGATAATTTTGTAAACATAAGCGTACCAGCAGAAAAAAATTTGGAGGGTCGATAAAACTTTGCCCAAATTTTGTAACATTTGTCCAAATCTTGATTTTTTAGTACGTACTTTATGGAAAAAATGAGAAAAAATTTGTCTGAGATTTTAGAGTGAAGGCCAAAAAATAGAAAAAAGAATTTGTCTCAAATTTCTCAATTTTTGTCCCCAAATCATAGTGATCTTTAAAAAAAGGTCTTTACTTATAATTTATCTGAAATTTCTCAATTTCATGTCAAAATCAAAGCGATCTTTTAAAAAAAGGTCTTTATCTTAAATCTTGTCCACCAAATTTCATATCGCTGGCCTAATTTATATGTCTGATTTTGCCCTAAGTTTTTTTTTATCGCTGCCCGAAAATTTTTAATTTTGCCCAAAGTATGGAGACTTGGCTAGCAATTTCCCTCTTGCCCCCAAGGCAGATACGGCTATGTCAGTGAAATAAATTTTTGTTTTCTCAAACATTAAATTAATTGATTTAACCACTTAGCCTAACCACTAATCGTCATTGAAATGTAATGTAGCATGGTTTTCAATTGTAAACTTTAAACAAATTTCAAAGTTATGATTTATATTTATTTTTTATTTTTTTAAATTTTTGATCTCTGTGTTTATCCTCCTGACTTGCAGGAAAGCAACGGAGGCGCTTATACGTAGGACAAGCAATTACCCAGACCTACTTTCGGAGATGCCAAGATATTGCTCTCTGCTTGAAATTTGTTATTTTGTTTTTTAGTTTTATAGAGATATGACTGAAATTTAGAACTGCTTGCTAAGATTACTAAGCAGATAAAAGTAGGGTCATGAATGGTGCGAGTAGGTTTTGAACTGAGACCATGTTGATCACAATAACAGTGCTCTAACCACTCGATCACGCTGCCGACTATATTCTGGCCAACATAAATATTTGTGTTTTTAAAGACGTAAAAAACGTTTTTTTAATAAACAGCGCGATTTGTGAAAAGCTTAATTTTTTTGGTTTATTTTTCAACTGGATAACACTAGCCTATGTTTTTCTTACGACAGCAGTTCGACTTCGGCTATCCCTGGCAACCAAAATTTTAAAATTCATTGTCACTGCCGGAACATACTTGTAAGCCTGGACAATCATTATGATTGTTTGATTTAGATTAGTAAAAGAGTTTTTGAAATTCTTGAACAAATGAATATATATTGGTCTATGTCAGTGGTTCCCAACCGCTGTGCCGCAACAAGTACAGGGGTATGCCACGAAGCGACGCCCTTTAGACATCAAAAATTTTGTTTGGCTTTTTTGGCTTGATTTTTTGGCTCTCAAGTGCAAAGTAGCCATGATTTCGGGGAAAAAATTAAGAGATCATAGACAGATTTTAAGTAAAGACCTTTTTTTAGAGATCATCATGCTTTTGGGACGAAAGTTGAGAAATTATTGACAGATTTTATGTGAAGATCCTTTTTTTAGAGATCACCACGATTTTGGGACGAAAGTTCAGAGACCATAGACAGATTTTAACTGAAGGCCTTTTTATTTATTATTAACCAACATAATGGGTGTGCCGCGAAAATTTAAAAAGCTTAATAGTGTGCCGCCATATAAAAAAAGGTTGGGAACCACTGGTCTATGTTATTCAAGGCAAAGTAAGCAAACCTCCCTTACGCTACTTATCATCCTCTTAGTTACTAAATTGAAGCAGTCCAGCTTTTTTCAATAATCGCGTTTGTTAAGCCTATAGTGAAAACTTGTTGGAAAAACGCATTCTTAATTATTGCTTTTGTTTGACGAGAAAAAACTTCTGGCGCCAGCATATTTACAAAAATAAAAAGTAAATTGTTGCCAGCTTTAAATCTTTAAAAACTCATACGGCTTGCAATGGCAGTTAGACTTCCCGCCTTAGATTCAAGGTTGTAAACTCAAACTCACGAAGAACTAGGTTTTTTTGCCGAACTCGAACTCGAAAAAAGTCTATCGAGAGGGAAGACCTTTTTTTATCTCTATTGTGACAGGGATGTCTGCCGAGACAACGCTATGTACCGCGAAATAACGGTAATAGAAAAAACTTTTTTTTTTTTTCAAATTTAAGCTTTACAACTGCTACGCCAATGACTGTAACCCTTTTTAAAGTAACCTATGGGCAGTGTTGGGATTCAAAGTTTTAAGAACAGGTTCTCTTTTTTATAGAACTTACTAACAACAGGTTCCCTCATAAAGAGATATTGAAAGACATAGATTACGTTAATTTAAAAGCGGGTTCGCTAAACGTGCTGAAATTCCAAGAACGGGTTCGCGCGAACCCGTACGAACCCCCTGAATCCCATCACTGCCTATGGGTCAATAAAAAAATCACAGTTTAATTAAAATTAGAATTAAGCAGGTTAAAGACTAAAGTCCGAATACAAAAGTTTAGAAATTTCAATTTTTTAAACTTTTTTCACAAGTGAAAACTTTTAATTTTGGTCTTTGTTTCATCTCGAATGTTTTTTGTCCTTTTTATCCAAACAAAGAGAAAAAAAGATTTTTATACATGTGGTCGAAGAGTGCCGCAAAATTTGTAAGTTTTTTATTTTTCCGTGAGTGAAAAAAGATTCCGGAGTTTGGTCTAAACCGACAAAATTTAGAATCTTTGAAATTGTTTAGCAGGCAGCTTGATATTACGTCACGGTTCACATGCAGCCAGCGATTTTGGACCACTACGTCTTGTTTTACAAAAAAAACTTTAATGCGGGAGTCTTATTAATCAAGAGGGCTACTCCACTGTTTTTTATCTAGCCTACTTAGTCCAACTTAACACTATTGGAAAGTTTTACAACGTGGTGGGCCTAGTTAACAACCAACCAAAAATATACAAAAACAAGGGATGAAAGTTAAAACTTTTTAAATAATTGCAATCTTCCGTTTTGCCCAACTTCACCTAGGCTAGGGTTGCCATACCATCTGGAAAATTCCGGACATGTCAGGAATTTAGCCTAAAATTCTTCAATGTCTGGAATTTTAAAGTTTTAGAATAAATACTAAAAAGACATGCTTGTTGCCTTTGGTTGGTGACCTTTTTTTTTAGAGAACACCATGATTTTGGCACGAAAATTAAAAAAATCCGCGACTGATTACCGAATTTTAATTTGTCCACTCCTCCAAAAATTTTTTTGGATGGTACGCCTATCCGGAATTTTGCCTATTCAGATATGGTAACCCTAACCTAGGCCATATCAGAAGGTCAAGCTGGACAGCAATTTGATCGAGTAGAAATATAGATCTTCCAGTCAGGTTATTGCAAAACAGTCCAGGAATGTTGTTCCACGCCTTTTTACCTAGCTAGACCTATTACACTGTTGGTTAGGCCAAACCTTTTAAAGTGGCCCGATTTCGTTTTGGAAAAAGTGGGACGTTATTGAAATTCAAGTAAAAGTAAAATAATTTGAAATCGAAAGTTGATTTTCGACTACACAATTCCCAGTGAAATGAATTGAAGAACAAAAAGGATCTTCACTTCAAACCGGAGGTCAAAAAGTATCTTTGAGAGATTTTGTAGGCTGAATAGCAGTTGCATAAAAGTCAGATATAGTGTCCAGTAGAAAAACAAGAAAATATTGAGTGGTTTTGTGTAATTTTTACTAAACGGGCCTCCAATAATGTGGCACTGTTCCGATTAAAACGATACGTTTTTTCTTCTAGTTATAGTGCGTCACTTTTTTGTCTATAAGCAGTGTTGGAGCTTTGGAGACATCTGCTACTTGTTTAGCCTGTAACTAGGTGCGACAAGAATGCCCGTTTATTCGCAAACAATACAAAAAAAGATTCTCGTGGTTAATGATTAAATACAGATCTTCAAACCAAACATTATGTCAATAAAGGCTTACAAATTCGATCTGTCTAATTTCTAATTTTTTTAAGCACGATGCTTTTATCAATTTATCGAGATGTGTCGCATCAAATAAGGTATATTGCTGAAATCAAAAACAAAGTATTGTCATGATGCTGTTTAGATTTGCAATGGTTTTGCAGACTTAAAAAAGTTTTAATGTGAAAGAAAGTAACTAAAAAAAATAGAATCTTTGTTATGCTCCAGCAGATGTAGGCTCACAAGTTTTTGCACTTACTTCGAAGGTCATGGTAGGCCTATCTGACGTTAAAAAAAATTTAGATGAAGAGCTTTTAAGAAGGGAAAGTGTGCAGAGCGTTTTTTTGCGGACTTTGTTTTAACCATTATCTTTTCTAGAACGTGTCGGACGAACTAATGCAAAAGAATTCACTATGACGCTACTTTTCGTTTTTGCTTAAGTTACGTAACCATTTTATATACATATATTTTTTTTAAGTTTCACTATATTTATGTTGACGAAGTCAAAAGCGTTTTCCTAAGTTTATCACATTTGCGTGAAAATACGCAAATGAAAAAAAACTTTTAACACCTGAAATAACACGTTGACAAACTTTTAATAAATTTGCTGGGTGTGTCATAAGCTGGTAATATTTGAAAACTTAAAAAATTCAAAACCAGTTTAAAGCGGTGTTAAAGTAGCTTCTTCAACATTAAATAAAGACTTGGTACTTATCAATCACTTGAACTGTGCTTCAGATTTAATCAAATATTTAAATCTGGTTTGTTACAGCAGTAATCGATTCGGTTTTAAGCGGATGTAATCACGGAAAACTGTAGATAAAATGCGGTAATTAGTTTAAAATTTTTTGCTTAATAAAACAATTAAAGGAATGGAAAAATACAAGAAACAAGTTTTGCTAAAATCATGGCACAATACTTCCTACCAACAAGCTATTTGGAATGCTCGTAAAAGACTTGCTGGAAAATCCAGTGGAAACATAGAAAGTTTAGAAGCACAGGTAACGAACTTATAAAAAAGTTTTATAAAAGTTATTTTACTTTTTTTAAATTATTTGTTTAATTTAATATATGTACAACAGGGACATTCCATGTCAACTCACACCCTTTTCGGCATTTTTTTGCCGACCGTCTCCGATTTTGCTGAAATTTGGCATGTTTGTAGGTTTGGATGAGAAAATGTCTCACACCAAATTTTAAGTTTCTACATCAAATAATTTTTGATATATGAAGGTTAAAATTTAGACACAAAATCGCCGCTTGAACGCCCCTGATGGAGCAAAAGTGGCCCTTCTGGCTTTATTTTTTGTTCGATTTCAAAGATATTAATATCATTGGAAAGCTCTTTTCAGCAGCTTTTCAGTGATATTCATATCTTAAATGTATATATATAAATAAAAAAGTTATTTTTTGTCGTGACCTTGTGACCTTGACCTCGCATGACCCCAAAAAACCCACTCTAGACAAAAACATTTTTTTCAATCTTTTTGTTCCTCACTTAAAGGACTACCAGCATGCCAAAAATCAAAGTAAGATCTCTATGGATTTTCAAGATATTTGCATTTTATTGAACAGGTGTGCCTAATGATGCAAGTTTGTTGATATTTACGCAATAAATGTTTTCGCAACTTTTTTGATTTTTTAAATAAATCATTTTCGCAAGTTTTTTTGTTAATTTTTTTCTAATTAAAAAATATCTTGAAAATCCATAGAGATCCCACTTTGATTTTTGGCATGTTGATAGTCCTTTATGTGAAAAACAAAAATATTGAAAAATTTTTTTGTCTAGAGTGGGGTTTTGGGGTCATGCGAGGTCAAGGTCACAAGGTCACGACAAAAAATAACTTTTTTATTTATATACATACATTTAAGATATGAATATCACTGAAAAGCTGCTGAAAAGAGCTTTCCAATGATGTTAACATCTTTGAAATTGAACAAAAAATAAAGCCAGAAGGGCCACTTTTGCTCCATCAGGGGCGTTCAAGCGGCGATTTTGTGTCTAAATTTCAACCTTCATATATCAAAAATTATTTGATGTAGAAACTTAAAATTTGGTGTGAGACATTTTTTCATCCAAACCTACAAACGTGCCAAATTTCAGCAAAATCGGAGACGGTCGGAAAAAGAGGGGTGTGAGTTGACATGGAATGTCCCAACAGCAGGATGTGTTCTTCGCTATGTCGAACTCTATAATATTAAAGAAGAAGTTGATTTGTACCGTGGCCTAGATAAAAGTATCTTTCAATGATCCGTATTTAGGTGGCTAGAAATCAAAAACTTATAAATAAACGAAAAACTAAAAATAATCCGAGTAATAAATATTGACATATGAAATTTTCAATTGCTAAGAGCGCTTTGGTTCTTCATATTAAACTTATTTTAAAATTTAAAGGTTTGGATTCTTTGGAATGAAAGTAGGCCTAAAAAAGCTTAATTTCTGCTTCTCTCAAATTGCTTCTTCAATTTAATTTCTTCATCTTCTGTTATAAGCCTACTATAACAAAATTTGAAGTAGAAATGCATTTTTTGGCCATGTACACTTTGCACTTAAATACAAATAAGTCTCTAAAATTTAGAATAAAGCCTATTTCTTGAAGCAGTTAAAACCTAAAGTGGGCTATCAGTCAAGACCAACTATAAAGACACATCTTGAAAACAGCGGTATAGTTAAAAAGTAAAAAAATATTTATGACAAAAACAAGCTCAGAAATGAACACGTGTTAATCAAAATAACCAACTCTCGGTTCGTGTTTCATGTCAGGATATTTTCTGAAATTTTGTAGGGTAGCGTTTCTCAAACCTTTTTTTCTGTGACCCAAAATCGCTAAAAACAACGATCCACAAATATGACTGCGACCTAAATAAATTTGAGTGAGCGCATAGTGAAACAAAGCGAAATTGTTATGTAAGCCAACAATGGCCGTCTAATTTTTAGCTGTATATGTGTGGGCAGAAATTTGTTCGTGAGCAAACTTATTTCGATTTCTTGATTTTCGGCTGAAAAATGTAATGATCTCTAAAAAAGGTCTTCATCTTGTATCTGACTCTGATTTCTCGATTGTCCTCTCAAAAACATAGTGGTCTCCAAAAAAGAAAAGTCTTCATCTAAAATCTGACTCTGATTTCTTGATTTTCGTCTTAAAATCTAATGTTCTTTTAAAAAAGGGTCTTCACTTTTAAAATCTTGCGTGCGCAAATCTTTCTCTTTTACGTACGGTAATTTACAAGCTTTCGCAACCCATTCGCGTAGTCTTGGCGACTCACATTTGGGTCGCGACCCATCCGCATAGTCTTAGCGACCCGCATTTGGGTCGCGACCCATGGTTTGAGAAACGCTGATGTAGGGTACAACAATTGATTACGTATAACGCATATAACTATGATGAAAGACTGCATTGCATAATTGTATTTTTTCATCATTACAAATGTTTTTACGAATTATTTAAAAGGTTCCTCCAAGCTGTTAATAAAAGTCTTTTTGTTTAAGATATTGGAAGAAAACCTCCTTTGGGATACGAAACCCGATTATTCAAGATGGAGCCATAATGATATTGCTTTAAAAAAAAGATCCGTACCGACTCCGAAACGGTCTTGCCCGAAGTTAACTAATGATAATGTACGGAAAAGATTTTAAAAAGTTTGCTAAACAAATCAACCGCTTTCTTCGAGTAATCGTAAGATTTTTAAAGATGTTGTAAGCTTTATGCTAGGGAATCAAACTTGTTGCATAAAAAAATCGACTTTGTGGAAATTCAGGTTGTTAGTCGAAGAGCTTTCGATATATTTGACTTGCTTAAGTCAAATTTACAAAAATCTTTTCACTTAAAAAAAAATATAATAATAAATTTTCTGCATTGTCATTTTTAAAAAAAGTAGCCAATATATTGGTTTCTTTATTGCGCTCACAAAAAATCACCTTAACGGTTTTGTTCAATTTGTAAGTTGATTTCAGCAAGTAGGCTACTTTTTTATATAAAATGCAAAATTGTTATTTTGGCATGTTTCAAACATTGGGTATTAAAAATCCTCAGAGTACAGCAGTCTAAGGTAATAAAATAATAAACTTTCTGCCCATCCTGCTGTTTCCAACAAATGACAAAAAACTCCTAAAAGAAATTAATAAGACAAGAAAATAAAATCATCGTCGTTTATCTTTTTACCTTTACCTGCTTATTTCTACCCACTTTCGAAGATGCCAAGTTACTGCTATCCGGTTGAAACTTTTTTGATTTTTATATAGTAATAAACTAAAATTGAAAATTGAATGGTAAGATCATCTAGCAGAGAAAAGTGTTGCAAAGTAGCTTATCTTTCTTGACGACACTTAAAAAATGAAACAAAAAATGACGAGGGCAAGAGCGACCACCAATATGGCGCTTCAACCAACTCGGCCAAAAATGCTTAGAGAAAAATCAAAAATAATTTTTATAAAAGTTATTGCAAAATTAAGTTTAAATAAACTAAAGGGCAAACAGCGTAGCAAGCAGCGTAGCAAGCAGCGTAGCTCTGGCCAGAGTCAAAACACTACAACAAAGAGTAGCCTAATCTTATAGAGAAATACCGCCAGCTTTGTTCAGATAAAAAGAGAAAATAAATAAAAATCTAGACCAAGTTCTACAATTTTTTTCAGTAGATTTTTTACGCTGCTTGCCTGCTGTGTATTGTAAGATACGTTTTTATTTTCATTTCCAATGGTTTTCTTTTTCTTTCATCTCTAGATTCATCCTTCTGACTCACAGAAAAGTGACTAATATATAGGGAGAGCAATTACCCTAACCTGCGTTTAGAGATACCAAGATATTGCTGTCCGGTAGAAATTTTTTATTTTGGTTTTATAGAGATACGAATGAAATTTAGAACTGCTTACCAAGACCACAAAGCAGGGAAAAGTGCCGTGAAGTGTTTTTCCCAACGACACAACAGAATGGGGCAAGTAGGTTTTAAACCGAGACCATACCGATCACAATCACAGGGTTCTTAACCACTAGACAACGCTGCCGACTTTATTAAGATAATGATATCTATAATTTGAACTGATGTGGTTCCAAATACCGTTCGTTTGGAACGAATTAAAAGTATTAATTTTCTTAAGAAATTTATAAAGAACCAAGATTCGTTTGTATGACGTACACCAGGGGCGATCAAACTATTGTGTTGGGGGCTATGTTCTAAACCAGGGTTGTGGAGTGGGAAAAATTAGTTTTCGACTCTGACTCCGCCTATTCAAATATTTCCCACTCCAATTCCACGAGATTAAAAAACACGACTCATATTCTATTACCTGTAAAAAAGAATTCCGACTCCACCAAAAAGTGGGCGACATTACAACTCACACTCCACAATATTGGTTATTAGCTACATTTTTTTTTCTTAGGTCTATAATTAAGCTATCTATTCATTCATTATCATCCGCTATCTTTATTTGCGCTCTTGACTGGCCGAAAAGCATGTGAGACGTTATACTTTACTTGGGGGGGCCGTGCGGCGATCATCCTGGCCCGCTTATTTAACACTATAGCGGGCCTTCAAGCAACCAGAAAGGGTCCAGGAAAAGCGATACTTCCTTGAAATTTTCGAAGTTGCAACATTAAAAAAGCTTTCAGCAATCGTAATTACAATCAGCTTTTTATTGTTTGACGGTTTTGCTTGTCTGCAATTGAAATCAAAATTAACAATACCGACTCCGACTCTATAATCATGCTTAAAACTGTGTCGCTATGCAAGTGCACACAGTTTTGTAGTAAAAGCACATATAGAAAAAAAAGCGCGCATACAATATTTTTAAATTACCTTTTTTTTTTATTTAAATTACTTTTCTGTTAGCCTTTACGTTTTAAGATGAAGCACATATTTTGCAAAAAACGTTAAAATTGCAAACCCGCTAATTTTAACAAAAACTTACAATAAAAAATTAGAATGGACATTGGGTGGCGACACATTTCTTTAAAATTATTACAAATAGCCGAGTGACAGCTGTAACATTATGTTTGAAATTTTTTTGAACCCTAGCTGAAAGCAATGTATGAAAATATTGTTACAGTTTATTGAGACAGGGTTTTTCCACCTTTTGTGATCCGAAATTTTTTAAAAATTTCCGACAACCGACAGCTCCTTCAGCATGGTCGAGAGGTTAAAGCGCCGTGCTTATGATCAACATGGTCTAGGTTCAAAACCTAATCGCGCCATTCTGTTGTGTCCTTGGGAAAAACATTTTACGGCACTTTTCCCTGCTGGTGGTCATGGCAAGCAGTTCTAAATTACAGTAATATCTATACTCAGACTTGGGCAAAATACTCTCCAAAGGTATTTAAATACAAATACAAAATACAGTGGTTAAAAAGTAATTAAATACAAATACAAAATACTTTCTGGCAATCCTGGTAAATACAAAATACAAATACTGTAACAATGTATTTAAATACATTTAAAAATACTTTCAAATACTTTTTCAAAAAAAACTATCCACTTTAAAAACAAAAAAAATTAGCGAATACAGTCGAGACAATGCCAAAATGGTTACCAATTTTTATGTTTCTATTAAAACGATCATTGCATTATTATTTGTTTATTATAGAAAAAAATACGAATGTAAAATAAACAAAGAATAATTTAATGAATCATGTGAATGGAAACGTAGTAAATAAGTGGGCGTCCATCAAATCGATTCAAACTGTAAATCATTGTATCTCTTAGCTTGGTTATTTTACAATCAATTTTTGTTTTACATTGAACAAATAAAGATACATCGACTTACGTTTGAATCGATTATAGCAACTAGCAAGATTGAAGACAAAATTCTAAGAACACAGGATATGTACAAAATAGACAGCATCACTCTACAAAACAGACAGCGAGTTTCGTCTCTATATAATCTGGTAATGCAGCATTGAGATGTAGTAAAATAGCTTCAGATATCCGTGGTCGTACAAAAGAAATGCTTTATCAGTTTATTATCTACTAATGCTTATCAGCAATTTCGCATTTGCTTGCTTTCAGTAAGATTAACTTTTCAAAGTTTGTATAAGTCAGCCTTCCCCTGCGTCCTTGTAAAATGATAAAAGCAAATGAGAAGAGACGCTGAACGGGTGCTGACGATGTCAGTGATGTGTTGAATTTCAAAAACACGTTTTTGATTTTCGGATAGCGATGCAGTGATTCCAGATTATTATTTGGGTCTTTAAAAAATTGAAGTACTTCAATGGAAGTTAGATTTTTCTATGTTTGTGGAGTTTCTTCTTCGTCGTCTGACTAGTGAAAAAAGGTATCACTACTTTTGTTGCATTTAAAGCCTTCTGAAACATTTAAACTTAGTTTGTTAGCTGTGTCAATCAGTTCTTGTTTGAGTGCATCTCTTTCTTCTTTGAAAATAGGTTTTAACTTAAAATAAGGATGTGATATTGTGGCTAAAAGGGCATCTTTTTACCACTATATCATCTTGTTGAAGATACGGCTGGAATCTTTTTTGCATTCCTCTCATCAAAAATTACACTTTTCTTTCACTTAACTTTGGAAATAAATTTTTTGACATAAGTCTTTCAAGGTACACTGCTCAAATTTTAGCAGACATTGTAAGCTGTCAAAAAGAGAATTCCATCTTGTAATGCATGGTGTAACTAGGTTCCGCTTGCAAATATTGAAAATGATTTCAGCCGACTTAGAAAGATTGCACTTACCGTATTCCAAATCGCAGTGGCTTTTTCAAATGATGACATAAAAATTTTTTTGTGCAATGCTGGGTAACAGGTTTTCTTGATATCTGTAGTCGCTATTAAATTGAGCGTATGAGCGAAAAATTTTTCTTACGTGGACAAAACAAAAAGCTCTTCATCATTTTCGCCAGTGAACGTGACCATGCCATTGATGCTTTCAAAATTTACTTCATCTTCACTGCTCTCCTGATCGTCATTTTCATTTTGCTCTTTGAAGCCAAACTCACGAAATGCTTTTGCAAAATTACTGGCATTGTCTGTTATGGTACGAGTAATTTTTTTGTAATCAAGACTAATTTTATCATGAACTTCTTGAATTTTTTCAGCAATTGAATCAAATGAATGTGTCCCTGAAAACCTTTCGCAAGCAAATTGCAAAGGACCTCTCTGCAGTGTTTCTGGATCAACGACATGAGCAGTCATGCCAAGGAAGCTTCTTTTTCGCTGTGACCAAATGTCAGCTGTTGTGCAAACATAATCCTTTGAAGAAAGCGCTTTTTTAATGTTGATCATAACAGCCTCAATCTCTTTGTCAATTTTTGCAATAAGACTTTTTCTCCTTATGGACTTGCACGTTCCAGAAGACAGTGTGCTTACTAACTGTTGAAAAGGTTCTGCTTCAACCAAGGACAGGGGTAAACCGCATTTAACTACTAAATTAACAATTGCTTTTAAAGCAGCATCTTGGGTAACCTTTTTCGAATTGCAAAATTGAAATATAGTTGTTTGCGTATTTTTGGGTGTTTTCTCTTTCTGAGAATCGTCCTGACGTGCTTTCTTTGATTTTTCAAACTCTGTAGCTTCTGCTGGATGCTTCCGTTTCAAATGCAACAAAAAATTTGAAATTGCTTTTTTTGATCCTGATAATGGTGGCTTGCTATCAGGGCAGACACAACATTTAGCTTTTATTTTACCATCAGAACTTTCTTCAGTCACTTGAAATAGTTTTCCATTCAGGATTAAAGGCGTTTTTGAAGTCATTTTATGCTGCCAGTTTAGACAAATTCTGCTATTTCTGCTTTAAACTGTCTCAACTCTTATCCTGCTGCGTGCATGCGCCCTGTTAAAACAGTCTCAACACAACCTATTTAAAGACTCAAAGTGAGCAGAAAAACAAACTCGGCAAAATTTTTTTGGCTAAACTTCCTGAAAACCCTTTGATGTTTCTGGTTTACGTAACAATGCTCCAGCAAATGCGCAAGTCGTTTATATACGGCTGCGCGTTGCTTTGAAGTCAGAATTTTTAATCAACAAAAAACATCTGAAAACCCATAACGAACGGAATAGAGATAAGTTGTTCAATGTAATAAAGTCACAAATCTTAAAAAATTATGTCCTTGAAAAAGTAAATTTACAGCACTTTCCGCTGTGTGGTGAATTTAGCAGGCATGTTAAGTTGACCTTGACTTTATCCAACCTGATTCTAATCGAACAAGAATCACGACTTCTGATTTAATTAATTACGTATATTAACCAAGGCAGCATCAAGAAGATAGTTAATCAAATAAAGCACGAAAATAAAATAAAAAATAATTAAAATCAATTCTGGCGTTATCTAAAACATTGAAAAAGGTTAAAATCATAGCTTATTTAAATTGTACACTCCGTACTGACAAACAACTAAACCTTATCTACTTAAAAGAAAACTTTTGAAGCACATGTGCTCGAAACAGACTCCCTGGAGATTTTAACGTAGAGGTAATTCACCGAACGTTTATGACGAAATAGAAAGGCAATAAAAAAGGATTGAGTCAGCCAAATCTTCACTGTACAATTCTTAGCGATAAAATTATGAATGAATGAATGAATGAATGAAACAGTTTATTTTCACAAATGAGCAACAACATTTACATAAGCACAAAGCGATTTTTTGTGAGGAAGCACCGAAAAACCGTTAGGTTATCAAAGTCAAGGTGCTCCCTGTAGTTCAAAAAAAAGAGAAAAAAAGAAAAACAAAACAAAACAACAATACAACAAGGGTAATACAAATGACTGACTTAATTACGTAAATGGTAAATAATAGTTAATAGACCTGTTTCCTGTGTAAAACGAGAATTCTCGTTGTGCGATCACATCTTTTCATGACTAAGGTTTTTTTTTCAAAAGTAATTTGATAGCACATTAGTTTCGACTTCACGGATTTTTAATTTCGCTGATTCAAAAAGTTATGGCAATAAAACGCTTTGAATGTTATTTCCCGAGGGACGTATTACATTAAACTGAAATTTTTTTAGTACGTACAATTGTAACACAATAATTAAGATCAGGATCAACTATAATGCATTTAATTTTACATGAGACCTAGCGAGTTATTAATAGGTGCTTAAGAGTGCGTTTTTATATTGCTTATTGAAGGTATGCAAAGGTAGTTTCTTTAAATTAACGTCAATTTCATTCCAAAGTTTGACACCGCGATATTGTAATTTCTTATGACCTGTTTTTTTTGATACACGGGGGAGAAAATAATTGGCAGTTATATTATTTCTCGTTTCATAATTATGAATATTTCCAATTTTGGTAAAGCTATTTTGGAACATCTCTGGTAATTTATTACTGAATAGTTTATGCATAAATTTAGCCAGTTCTAATTTATACACATCTTTTATTTTTAAAAAATTTAGTTTTTTGTATAATTTAGTGACGTGGGCAAATTTCTTACTACAGGTAATCGTTCGTATGATGTTATTTAACCGCACTTCGATTTCATGAACTTGATTTTGTGAAGCCGTACCCCATATAGTAATACCATATTGGATACGGCTATATGCAAAACTGTAGTAGAGCATGTGAAGAGTCTCAGTTGTCACATATTCACGTAGCTGATACAATAAAGAGCAACACTTAGCCAATTGTAAGGAGAGTTCTTTGATATGTGCCGACCAATTTAAATTTTCATCGATGTGAACTCCCAAGTATTTTACTACTTTATTTCTATCTATTTGGATATTATTTATTAGTACTTTAAAGTTTGTGTTGACTGCACTAGGTAGATGCTTGTTGAATAGTAGATATGTTGTTTTTGAGTAATTAAGTGATAACTTGTTTTGGCACATCCAATTATCTATATGATGCATTTGAATATTAACTTTTTTTTCGAGTTCGAATAGGTTATTATGTGATAGGGTTAAGTATGTATCATCGGCAAATAATGTAGTTGAGAATTCAGACGCTAGTGGCAAATCATTAATATACAAAATAAAAAGTAGTGGACCTAAAGATGAACCTTGAGGTACACCACATTTGATTTTTCTTAGAGTAGATTTTGACTTGGAAATTTTAGTGTATTGGTATCTATTGTTAAAATAGCTTTTCATCAGTTCGAGAGCTATTCCTCGAAATCCATACATGCATTCTAACTTTTTTATTAATATAGCATGGTCTACAGAGTCAAATGCTTTGCTCAAGTCTAAAAACAAAGAACAACTGTATAGCCCTTGATCAATATTATGTAGTAGGTCATTGTGGATTTTGCTAATTGCTAAAGTAGTAGATGAATTTTTTCTAAATCCGAATTGTCGGTCATTGAGTAGATTGTACCTTATCAAATAGGAATAAATGCGAGTATGTAAAAGTTTTTCAAAAATTTTGTTAAATTGGCATAGCAAGGATATCGGTCTGTAATTAGTGGTTTGAGTTGAGCATCCTTTTTTAAAAATAGGAATAACTTCTGCTATTTTTAGCGAGTCTGGATAAACACCAGTGTTCAAGCATACATTAAAGAGATTGCTTAAAAAAGTAGAAATTACAGGATTAGCAAGTTTAATAAATCTAGTTTCGATATCTATTGTTCTGCGTGCTTTTCTATCTTTTAGTTTTGTTATTAAATTAAACACTTCCTGAGGGGTACAAGGAGAAAGAAATATAGAATTACTTATTTTTTTGATTTTATTTAAATTACTCTGTGTATCAGGTGGCTTATCGTGTGCAGATATTTTTGCTGCCATCCTCTTTCCAACACTTACAAAAAATTTATTGAACTCCTCCGCAATGGCCTGCGGATCTGTGATTGTACAACCTGTATCTGTTAGTATCTTAGTAGGTCCAGAATTTTTTTGTTTTCTGTTGTATACTAGTTCATTAACAATATTCCATACTTTTTTGGAATTATTTTTGTTATCTTTTAGCACGTTGTGATAGTAATCAACTTTTGCTTGTTTAATTAAACGATTTAATAGATTGCGATAAATTTTGTATTTATGACTTTGTGATGTGTCGGGCTTCTCACGCAAATTGTTATACATTTTGTTTTTGATTCGGATCGATTTCAGAAGACCGCGAGTCAACCACGGTCTACATCTAAGCTTATTTTCCTTTCTCGAAGCTTTTCTCATAGGTGCAAATTCGTCAACAACATTTTCAAATTTTGTTACAAATTTGTCGTACAATTCATGAGGCGAGCTTATATTGCTGTCTATTAGAATGTTAAGTTGGTCATTAAGAGCATTTAAGAAAATTTCTAAATTAAATTTGGTCATATCTCTTACTTTATAGTCATTATTTTGCGTTTTTTTTACTTTAGTAATTGCCGAGACAATTGCAAAAGTCGCGTAATGATCACTTAAATCACACGTCAATACACCAGATACTACTCGTCTTTTTCTGTTATTTGTGTAGATGTGATCGAGTAACGTTTTAGACGAGAGACTGATTCTGGTTGGCAGGTCGATTAGACTGAGGCATGTGCAACTTAATAACATATCCGCATATCTTCGAATTGAATCGTTTGTGGATATTTGCATTAAGTCAATATTAAAATCACCGAAGCAATAATATTGTTTTTTACTGTTATTTAGGGATATAAGTATTTCGTTTAAGCTATCCTTAAAATTATTTACAGCAGAGGCCGTTGCAATAGGATGCCTGTACACTACACCTACTACTATCGGGCCTGTTTTTGTATGAATATCAATCCATAAATGTTCAGAATTAGGCAAGAGGTAATTGGAGTATTGATTTAATTCAAATTTAATCGTATTTTTTATATACAAACCAACACCCCCCGCATTGGTCGTGCTGTCACTATGAATGAAAGTATAACCATCCAGATTAAAATTTCGGTTAATTTTTTCTTTTTGTAATTTGGTTTCAGAGATAGCTACGATATCTGGTTGGTTTGTAAAGCTGGACAACAAATTATTTAGTGAGTCTATATTTTTTTGAATGCTTCGAACGTTAAAGTGAATTATAAATAAGTCGTCATGATTTTTTTTGTCAAACAAGTTTTTTTTACAAGCATCTACATAGTAACTAGTGGAAAACAAATCGCTATAATTGTGATCAAAACAATCAGTGTCAGCGTTGTTGCAGAGGTGCAAGTCAAGGTTGGGGCGTGAGTTTGCCATTGTGCAAATTGATTGTGTGATACAATTTTTCCCACGCTATTGGAAGGTTACTCCTTACAATTGGCATCGTCATTAAAAAGCAATGGTAAATAGTTTAGTTTTTGAAAATCTACATCAATATTATGTTTAAAGAGATCATCAGGGGTCGATATTGTAATCCAATCTCCGATTCCCTCATCTTTTTCATTGTTGCCAATTTTACCTTCATATTTCGCTGATTTCTTCATTCTAATGCGACCGTTTATCGTGTGACATAGTACAAATTTTCCGCCGCATTCATTTTTAACATAGTGGAGCAGTTTAGATCTAAGTGGGGTAATATCTTCAGTAATGAAAGCATCCGGAAAATGTTTACTGTCTCTTAGCCGAGATTTTGCTTTTAGAAATTCGTTGCGTTTTTTATACGACAGAAATCGCACAATTACTTGTCTAGGTTTTGCATCCGCTGTTTTCTTTTTTTTGCCAAGTCTATGTGCCCTTTGTATATCGGAGCTCTTTAGATCAATTTTCAATTCCTTAGCTAATTCAAAAACAATATTTTCGCCGTCATCTTGTTTTTCTTTGCTTTCTGGGCTGCCATGTATGCGAAGATTTTCTCTTCTACCATATTGTTCAAGCGCATCAACATTGAACACATTTAGAGAAAGTGCCTGCTTTAGCTTAATATTTTCTGCTTTCAAGTTAAGCATTTCTTCGTTGTTATCGTTTAGCTTGGCTTTTAGCTCGTGCACCTGACTTTCCAATTTTTTCATACAACTGTATATTTCATGCAGTTTTTCTCGATCATCACTATTAAAATTTGCTGTATTACTAGCAGAAGATCCTTTGTTGTTACTTGAGTATTTATCTTTTTTAGAATTTCGACTCGTTTTTGAAGCTTTTCTGACTACAGTAGGAGAGAGAAAAAAGAACCTTTTGCTTACGCGCTGGCTACAAACGAATTATGACGAACATTTAAGCGAACAAGATTTTAGATTATCCAGTTCTCACTGCTACAAGGCAACTGTAGATTTCTGCTATGCCTATAATAAAAAAGTACAAATATACATACATATAAAATTTAAAGTGGACAGTAATATTTAGTCATCTCCGCAAGCAAGTCGAGGTAATTGCTTGACAGTAGCTGTATTTAGAGCGCCTCTGACGCTTTTTTGTAAGAAGGATAAATAAAAAAAATGAATTTATTGATGTACGTTATTGACGGTGAACTTGTGCTGTAAAAATGTTTTATTGCTTATTACACGAAATGCATAAAGAAAAACTGTGTGATACATTTTTATTTGCTAAAGTGAAAAAATATAAATAATCCAATTGAAAATATTTTGCTGAAACATTATACCGGAGTAATTTTATGTTTTAGCAAAAATATATCTGTCGTTCAAAATTTGATACATAAGGATTTATGGGGTGACAAAAAACAACGTTACTTTGCTGAACAGCTAAAATAAACTGAGCTTGCCATTTCTTGTTTATAAATTGTCAAGAAAAAAAGCCGAAACTTTTTTTCTTCATCTAAGTCAAAGCGCGCAAAGATTGCGTGGTAACAAATGTACAGTATTTAAAAAAATGTATTTAAAAATTTCTGAAAATACAAAATACTTGTAGTAAAAAGCATTTAAATACAAATACAAAATACACAAAAACTAATGTATTTAAATACAAATACAAAATACAGTATTTGTATTTCAAATACGTATTTGTATTTTAAATTACAAATACATCCCAAGTCTGTCTATACTAAATTACAAGCGGACAGCAATGTCTTGGCATTTCCGGAAGCAGATCGGGGTAATTGCCTACCCGATCTATTAGCTCTACGTCGCTTTCCTGCGAGTCAGTAGGATAAATATAGACATGAAATAAATTTCAAAAAATGTTTTTTTCTTTAAGATATGAAAGTTTTGGGTATTTTTGCGACTCTCCTGAGAAGATCTTTGCAATCTTTACGATTGAAAAACGCTGATTTAGATTAAATGTTTGGAGAGTAAGACTCACTAATAAAATGAGCTTTAGTTTGGCCATCGTTGCAATTGATCATACTGAATCTGCAGATTAAATGTGTTTGCATTAACTTTTTTACTAATTAACATTGCAAATATAAGCCTAATTAACGAAGATTGTTATGAGAAAATTAATTGGTATTAATATGCAGACGGAGGAGCGTTTTGCTGAGGAAAATCTTTCCGGCCATGAGACAAGATTTCCTACTTTGGAGTAAGTTTAGTCGATAAAATAACTTAGAAAAAGTTTATATTTTTGATCAACGTTTATCTTTAGTCTTTATTTTGACCAAATAAATTAAAAAGTTTTATTTTCAAATTACAAAAATTCGCCGTAAGGAAAATTCATCCCAAAAAAATTCGCCGCATATGCAATTTTAATTGTTTGTAAAGATTTATCAAGTATCAACACTTTTGTTAAAAGTACTGTTTAAAAAAGTTTAAAATTTGTTAAAAAAAAAATTTATATATGCGAAATTTCCTAGAGCCCTTTAATTTAGTTTTCCAAAAAAAGTTTTCTACATCATATTTGTATTTAATTTTATATCCAGCTGACACACTTGCAATAAAAAAACCCTAATCTATTTGTTTAAAAGTTATTTAAATTGACTTTTTCAGGTTATTGACTTGAAAAAGTAAGGTAAATCTCAAATACGTTTTAGGTACTTGTCATACGTGGATCAAATTCCTATTCACAAGTCATCTAAACTTTTGAAATCTACAAACTCAACGTCATCTTACCAAGACTTCGGACTGTGTATTGGATGCTTCCATAGAAAAGGACCACAGTAACTAGTTTTGCTTTGAATTTCATGGCTGCTTGTAAAGCAGCAAACTACAAAATTATCGCATTTTACGCGAAAATTTTACCAACTGCCAGTTTACAGCGATTGTTATGAAGATATTTTGATTTTTCATGTAAATTTCTGTTTTTTTGTAAGCACGACAAATTTAAGTAAAACAACTTTAGAAAATTTTTCAAAAAGCTTAAAATCCAAGTTTTCTTATTTTTTAAAAAATTGGATAAGTTTTTTTTAATTAATAGAGTAGTATCATGAAATGTTTGATGGTCAATTATTTTCAACTAATCAGACGGCAAAGTAGACGAGAAGTTTGTGACCGTTTCAAATAGCTACAAAAATTTTTGGACTTATATTTCAACTTTTAACTTGGTATTTTGCTGTTTGAAAAAGCACTCAATTATCATTTTATACTGGGCAATCTTGATATACTTTTATTATACAAATAGCTTTAAAAGAGTGTTCATTTCTTGAAGACTTTTCATCTGATACTTGTTGGGAGGAATTGTCAGAATAAATTAAGAGCGATCCGATTATACTTACGCAAAAAACGAGAGCGCGTTTGATTGGTTGAGAACACGGCCTACTAATGTCTATTAGAAGGCCATGTTGAGAAAAGCAACCAACCAGAAGCGAAAGAAAAAGAATTATACAAACAACATTCAATTAAAAACATTATAACATTTTAAAATGTCGCTTCCTTAAAAACTTTACATCTCCGCAATACAAAGATGAATAATAATAATTAATTGAGGATTTTGGTTAATAGAAGTTTTTGATTCAGTTTTGCACGATAATCATCATTGTATCATCTATTCATCCTCCTGGCTTGCTAAACAATGTGAAAGCGTTAAGGTTAGAGCAACCGTCAGGGGATTACATACCCAGACGTGTTTTAGGAGGTCGGCAGCGTAGCCGATCGAATAGGAGCGTCGTATTAATGGCGAATTCAATCGACACTGTCGCGGTTCAAAGCCCAATCGCTTCATTCTTAGTATCCTTGGGAGAAACATTTTACGGCGCTTCTTGGCAGTAATAGCAAACAGCTCTAAATTTGCGTTATACCTCAAAGTTTAAACTAAGAGAAACAAATAAAAAATTTCAACCAGACAACAATACTTTGGCATCTGCGGAAGCAGGTCGGGTTAATTGCTTGACAGTTGCCCACGTATAACGCCTCCAACATTTTCCTGCGAGTCACGAGGATAAATAGAGATTATAATAAATTCAAAAAAAGATATAAAAATATTGCAATTGCATGAAATATCATACGTTTTTATAAAAATTCTTTCATAGTTACCACTACCGCGCCCCCATAAGAACGGGGGGAGGGTATTCGATCTATCAACGCCCAAGTGCCTCCCCAATTCCGACTGACGAATCGAATGTAAAGTGGAACACAGTAAAATGGCTCGCTGATCTAGGAAAAGAGAGAGGTAAAATTTTTTAATAATCAAATTACAATTTGGGGATTTGAAATGAGGACCTTCTTTGGGAATGAAAATCGAATTTTGAAGCGTACAAATATCGATAAACAGCATGTTTAAAATCACGCCCTGAATTTTTTTCGCTCCACGAAATTCAAAGGAAAGGTTGATCCACTCCTACAACAGAGACCACTGAAGCGAAATTTTTGATATGTTAATGTTTGAAATATTTTTGATATCCTTCAATATCTTTAAACACTTTTGATATGTATCAATATCTTTTAAACACTTGTGATATATATCATTCCCCAAACGCTTCAAATGTTGATAAAGAGCTGACGATTCACCAGGTCAAAGTTAAATATATTAACTCTTATCCTACAAGCCAGGCGGACAAATAATTATGATGATGGTCAAATTAATTTTTCGACAAGCTTAACACAATAAAAAAGCAGTTTCTTGCCCTTTTTTTTAGATGAAGCCACTGGGGATGATCGTAATCCAGGATTCGGAGACAGCTATTCCGCGAAACTGTTTTACGGATTTGTAAATTGCGGAGGAGACATAATAGCTCTCAAGGTGATTTTTGTCGTGACACGAGAATATTTGTACACAAAACCATAAAGATGGTGAAATCGCTATGAAATACCGTTTAAAACTAGAAACTATTTGATGCAATTCCAAGCTAGAAATTTTGTTTTATGTTTAAAGCTTTTTTCGTTTCTTATTTTATAATTTTGCTAGTTTTTTTTAGAATACTTGAGAAAATTCATTTTGTCCAATTTACCATCTGCATTTTTTTTGCAAAAATTTTTCAACATTATTTATAGATTATAGTTTACTGCTATAGTAAACTGAAACAATATGACTAAATGCTATTCATCAACCACAATGAAAAACAAATCTACATAACCTACTGTACATGTTGAAACTTAAATTTTATAATGCCCATATTTGTTTTTTAGGAATACCTGGAATCAAACTTTAATTCAACAGTTTTGGAAGAGTTAAAAGAATCAGGAGTCAATGTTGAATTGGTTCTAGAATATTCGGATCTCTACCGCAATCACATTAAAGTGCTATTGGGAGAAAATATTCAAAAGCAATCAATGAAACTAGAGGTTTATTTTTAATCGTTTTGATCACATTGAGAAAAAATACGGTTTGCCGAATTATTTTGTTCATGCTCTTATTGTTTATTTGCGACAGAAACAAGCAAAAACATTGGATTTCGCTGTGATGTACTCCAGCATGGAAAATGATGGTGCCGATATGGAAATGCTTATCCGATTCATAAAAAAAGGTCAATATAGTTTTCATAAATTGTTAATTAATGCAACAGATTAAAAGACTTACTATTGATTTGATACTTCACTTACACAAAATATTTCTAATACCTACCATATTAGCCTAATAAATATTATGTAGGCTTATTACAATTTTTCTGCTGAAGCTTTTTCTAATTCATCAATATTATTTATCTGTCTTGCAGGAAAACAAGATTCATCTATTAAAAATTTTGAAAACAAAGGCGGCAACATTGAAATTTTGGAGCATTTTGCTCAACAAATTATAAACGATACGTCATGTGACATCATAATAATGGAATTCGAGAAAATTTTGGAGGAAAGAAAACAACACAAAATATCTCAAGTTTTTATGAATTATCTAACAAGTGGGGGAAATGTCAAAATTTTAAGAGCTTGTACACAAGTCGAGAAAACTAGTTTTAAAAGTAAGAGAAAAATTTATCTGATAATTTACTTAAATTTTTTTTATTTTATGCTTTTATTCATAAGCGTATGCACGGGTGGGGGCGGGACTCGTGGGTCAAAAGTTCTTATAAAAAATTTACGCAGACCACTCAAAAGAATTAGAACATGAAAAAGTGAATACGAAAAAAAAGGTCTTCACTTTATTTTAACTGTTAGTAATCGTGTTGTCGGTACGCAACCACACCCCTCGGCAAATTTCTGCATACGCCACTGCTTTAATATTAGTGTTGAATAAAAAAATGTTTCAGATAAAATTTTATCATTTTAAAAGCTTAAAGTCGAATTTTTGACTTAACGGTTGTTCATGAAAACTCTTTTGGAAAAGTTTTTTGCAAAAACTTTAAGTGTTCTTGTTAGGGTTTCCAACATTTTACCCATCGTGGCCAAACTTTTGTTAGAAAGTTTACTGCAGGCCGCAATTGGTGGGGTTTGTTTTATCTTCACTTTAATTTTACTGTGCTTTTTTCAATTAATCTCCTTTGAAACCTTTGCTGGGCTAAATATAATTGTATTCCGAGTTTTTTTCGGGCCATAAAAGGCGAGAAGCTCTGCAATTGTTGAAGATAATGGGCATCTTATTAAAAATTTCTTTGCGCATATGCGGCTGGTTGGATGTTGAGCAGCCCTGGCTTACAGCTTGCACATTTTTTTCATTTTCCTGTTTTGGAGTAGCGTGGTCAACATGGTCTCGGTTCAAAACCTACTCGCGCCATTCTGTTGTGTCCTTGGGAAAGACATTTTTTGGTATTTTCCCCTGCTTAGCAAGCAGTTCTAAATTTCAATCATATCTCTATTAATTTCAAGTGGACAGCAATATCTTGGCATGTCCGGAAGCAGATCGAGATAATTGCTTGCCCGATGTATTAGTGCCTCAGTCACTTTCCTGCAAGTTAGGAGGTTAATATAGAGGATAAAATAAAATAAATTAAATAAAAATAACAATTCTCTTTTGGATTGCATCGCCAAATAGCTTTAAGACGAATAGTATAAAAACAAAAATGCTGGAAGATATTTATATAAACATCAATTTAACAACAGAAAAGGAAGAGCATAGAAACTTTACATTATATTGATAGAAATTCAATCAAAATTAAAGAAATTCATTGCTTTTCGCATTATTAGTCTTGCCCTCCAATTAGTCGTTATGCTGCGCAGTTGCCATAAAAACAGATATGTCGCAAAGTGATATTTCTTCACTGTTTGGCTGTGCTATATTGTAACGAATGTTTCATTTAGGTGCGACAATTTTTTGTGATTACAGACATTTTACTTTCATTGCCTGATGATCAAGTTCAACTTCTTCAGTTCTGCTTTGCCCAATTTTCGACTGAAGAAGAGTTTTTGAAGGAATTAGAAAATTTTTTAGAAGAACATCTTGATTTGTACAAAGGAGCTGAACTTCTTCAAAAATTTTTGGAGGTATAACAACGTTTTTTTTTATCAAATTTATATCAAGTATCAAACAAATATTTTTCTTTACACATACAAAGAATGGGGGAAATATAAAATGTTTGAAAAACTATGTTGCATCGGATAACATGGGGAGCACGCAGGACGAGGAAAAGGATCCGGATAGTGAAAACAATAACCAGCTGTTGTTAAAGGTGACAACTTTATGTGATTCGCTTTATCGAGTAGTGAGGTCAAAATCATGCCGTGAAGTCCTGAAGAATTTAAGCGAAAACGAAACAAGCCTGTAGATGTGTTAGAGTTGTCTGTATTAAAACTTTTATCTATATAAACTTATGGCTAAATGAATTTGACGTGTTGAATTTTTATTTTTAAAGATCTTTTGCAGTCTAAATATTTTTCTTTTTTGTATACACAGCTGTGTTAAATACTAAGTTGCCAGTGAATTGTTCATTTGTCTTATTTATAGAGTGTTGGAAAAAGGTTTAAGAAAAATAAGGCATTGAAGAAAATTCTCGAAGAGTTTCCCGAAGAACCTCAATTAATTGAAGCTTACATCCAATTAGGAGGAGATTTTCCATTTTTAGTCAAAGCGATTTCTAAGATGATAGGTTATAGATTTTTTAAAGTTTTTCTAAAATGTAAAAAATATATTTTATACTGTAAATCTATTGTTTAAAAAGTTGTTATAAACTTAGGCTGACTGCTATAATGTCGACAAGCAGAAACTAAATTATATTTAACTTGTTGAAAGTGATTTATTGCTTTTTACAACTGATTTTGTATTGGGAGTGTCCATAGGAATTCAAATGAACTTCAACAACTCCGAATCCCTTTCTTAAATATTAAACTTTCATTATTTTAACATCATACACTGGAGACGGAACAGGTTCACACTACGGAAACGGATGCCAAAAAGGCGAATGTATATCTTTGTGTTTCCAATGTGAACTTATTTGTTGTTCATTTGTGGTAAAAAAAAAAAAAAAATCTAACTGTTAAAAAAAGGACTCTTAAAGTCAGTTCAGACCGGAAATCGTCGCAGAAAAGCAAGGATCAATCTCCGCGACTGGTTTCTGTTTGAAACAAGCTAAAAAATTAAATATTTCGCCTTCAATCGTTTCCGATATGTACAAAAAATTTTTTCGCTTTTGGGCCATTCTTTACCCTTTCCGCTTTTTGTTAAAACAAAGACCCGTTTCCATTACGAGGGTGGAATGGAATATCTTTGTTTGTTTTATTCATTTTTTGAAATTCTTTCCGCACTGAAGCGCTAAGAGAAGCAAAAAATATCAATAAAAGAAACAAAGAATACTCCATTCTGCGCTCGTAGTGGAAGCGAGCCTTAATAGTCTTTTTCGTTTGCTTTTTTCCTCTTTCCGCCTCATGCATTATTCTTACTGGGTCCGCTTTCAGTCTAAACTGAGCTTTAAGAGAAAATATTTGCACAATTTAGAAAAAACGTAGCTTTTATTACAAACTAACGACATTATAAAAAAATAGTTCAAAAATTTTTTTTGCTTTGATTGAAGCCACTAAAGAAATATTTTTTGGAATTAACATTATGAAAACGCCAAACTACAATTGCTTTTGAATTCTTTCTTCCCGTGCTTAAAATCAATCGAATACTATGTACTAAAACTTAATGATAATTATGATTGATGCTTAACATGTTCCGTTGTACATTGCTATCAAACAGAATCACCAAGACTAGAAGAATACGTTTTTGAAGAAACAAGTAAAACTGTCCAAAAACTCAATCAAACACAAGCACAATCATCGTTCAACGCAAGCATCACAAAGTCATCTAAAAAGTAAGGATAAATACTCTTAAAAGAAGTTCATAAAATTTTTACGAAACCTGCATCTGTAAATTATGATACATAACAAACTGACTGTACCTAGTTAATATTAATAACTATGTTATGAGATCAGAACAAACAAAATCATTACCATGTTTCCTGCGTGCAAAACCAGCTAAGTTCAGAAATATTTTATTTATTTATTTTATCTCTATATTTATCCTCCTGACTCGCAGGAAAGCGACGGAGGCGCTAATACATAGGGTAGGCAGTTACCCAGACCTGCTTCCGAAAATGCCAAGATATTGCTGCCCGCTTGTAATTTAATAGAGATATGTCTGTAATTTAGAACTACTTGCCAGGACCACCAAGCAGGGGAATGTGCCGTAAAGTGTCTTTCCCAAGGACACAACTACGAAATTAACAACACACAATAAATCCTGACACTTAGACACCATGTCCATTACTCAACCACACACCAACTAACCGTCTTTTTAACTGCGGCAATGTACTAGCACAATACCACAACACTGGTCAGTGGAAGAACCACCACAAGCAAGAAAAGTCATCCAAAAGCGGGAGTCTAGATCGGTTCATAAAGGTTTCAAAAAATTGTCATCGTCGTCGCAGTGGGAAAAACTGTCATCGTCGTCATCGTCGGATCGTATGGTCGTATTGGCCAATATGCTAAATTCTGTTTTAAACGGAGTCATCTTTGTAGGCAAACAGGATGATCCTGTTTAGGAGTTTGTCGTAAAGTTTCTTTCCTAAAGACAGAACAGACTAAGAAGTGAATCATTCCGTTAGACTAAGAAGTGAAGTCGCGTCTTTGCCCGCAAGCCTGAGTGTTTTCACTCTGAGCTCTCCTGGTGACAGAACATCGTTAGTTTTAGATTAACCTTGAAGAAGAGAGAACAATAAAATACGAATAAAGTTTTTTTTAATGTAGATAGTTAAGCTCATTAAAAATTAGCCCTACTTCGCATCAGACCGCCTGACCCTCACTTTCCAGTATTATTTTCTATTGAGACGTACAGTAGTTTGGTTTGCATCATAGTACTAAGTTGCACGGTGAAGCTTTGTGATTTGTTCGGTTTCTGTTTCCAGTAAAATCTCGTTTCTATTTACTTCAGAGACAATATCGCTGTTGTTTCCGACGTCATTCCGACGTCACTCCTCCCGCGAATTCTCGAGAAAGCGGTTGCAGATTTGACGTACAACCAACTGATAGACACAGAAGCAACTCTGAAGAAGAACGAAGGAGCGTGCCTGTCGAAGGTAGTGTCATCTCATCTGCCGGCCTTGTAAAAAGCTTGTACCAGGCCATAAAATGTATGCTAAACACTTTAATATCAGGCTATCAAGTGGTTGATGGTTAGATTTATACTTGCTCAAATTAATCACTTTTTTAATTTCAAAGTTCTATAAAAACTTTATTGACTTTTTTAATTCCGCTAGCCATTGAAAAAACCTTTTTAAAAAAAATGAAAGCTATTATGCTAACGTAACCTCCATTGAATTATTTATTACTTTGCTATGCTTTTTTTCTTAAACAACTTTCTTTGTGACGTATTTTTTACTTTATAAATATGCCATGCTTTTCTTTAGGATGCACCAAAGTTAAGTTTTACATGACGTTGCTCAAAGTTGGAATTTTACCAGCACAAACTTTTATGAGAAACTTTTAACGTATGGTATATAGCCAGGAGTGCGCGAAGTAAGATTTAAAAGTTAAAAACATTGCTTTTATTTGGAAGCCGAAAAATTAGTCATCCCTACGTTTACACCATGTTTATCAAAATTTTTGCCCATTTAGTTGGTTAAAACCAAATTATACGTAAGTAGGTTATCATTTGATCAGCATTTGGCTTTTGCTGGATTTGTAGCAAAATCTATTTTTTTAGCTCAGTCAAGTGATGTTTGTGTCTATTTATATTTTATTTACAAGGGGTACAACATAGGCTACTGAAGAAAAGAAATGTTTTTTGGAAGGTCATTCCAATTTCTTTCTAATCAAATAGAAAACTTAGTTGAACATTTAAGTTTGTAACGTAAACAAAAAAGATGATAGATTTTTTTAGAAGCCAACGAGATCAGATACTTAAATTAAAATTTTTAGATTTAGAACCGTTTAGCTTTAGTTGTTCAGTTAAGTTATGATGATCGTTGTCCGCGCCTCTGTATCTTTAACCAAGAATCCGATAACTTTAGAAGAAAATAACACAATGAATTAGAAGTTAATAACAATTGATAATGATATGTTGTAGTCTGCTGATCGTTCTAGCTTGAAACTATACCAAGTAGACGTTATAGGTGGTAACCTATAGAAATATAAAGATTTTCCCCAAAATCTTTGACTTAGAATAAACTTTTGTCTCGCTTATTTCAATTTACGTTACGAGATTAGAATTAATCAGTGTATTTTGAAAAGCACAGTATACCTGTAGTCTCAGTAAATTTTGCAAAAAATTTCTAATCACCGTAGAAAAATTAAATTTTGTTCATCAGATGATACATGAGTATGAATTATCAGCAACCAAGTATAAAGGTAAATTGTGTTCTACTATAGCAATAGCGTTTATTAAAAGAGCCTACTTTAATCAGACTTATTCACACGTTTGATAGAAATTGAAAGTTTCTCCTTCGAAAGTTTTTCAATTTAAAAAGCTTCCTTACTATTTTCATAAAGCTTCTGTTTTAATCGTAATGTTTTTAATTTATAAAAAATGTATTTTTTTGATATTATTTTGTTTTTTTATATGCGAAAATGACTAAGTTAAATATTAAATTTTTTTCTATTCTAGATTAGGCTTAACAACAAAAATTTTGTTGTTTTTGTTTACGGTGCAATTATAATTTCTTTAATTAAAAGTGCTTAATTGGAACCTACTTAACAAAAATTAGTTTTTTGAATTTTTAGGCTTTAATTGTAGGCTTATCGTACGTCCCGATTTAGCCGGGCCGATTCCGATTTTGCGCCTTGTTCCGGTGTCTCGCCCGGTTAACCATTTTGTCCGGAAATTTTCGATTTAAAATAAAGGCCTTTTTTTTGGTCTTCACTAGTTATTCTAGACGGAAATGGTGAAATGTCACAAAGATTTAAAGTAAAGACCTTTTTTTATTTCGAAAATATGGTAAATCCTATTTTATTGCCATTTAATTCCTTTGATTATTCAGTTGAAACTTTAATCGAAATATTGCTTTCAATTAACTAAACTGTGAGTTTTGCTGAAAGGTTCTTGTAAAACGTTTTGGTATTTTATCTTAAGGGTGTTTATTTCAAGGTAACTACATAAAAACAAGAAAAACCTTTATTTAAGCAATTTTTATCAATAGAATCAGAATTAGTGGCGTTGCCACCGACAAAGCTCAGAAATTGGACTAAAAATTCTTTTGTAGCAGTGTTTCTTTTAATCAGTTTACTTTTCCAAGGGCGGAACTACTTTTTACCTTTGATTTAATAAAAAATTTTTTTAGTCTTTAGTTAATTTTAAAAAGTTTTTACGGGATCGACATGCAGTCTCAGAAATAAAAATAAGAAATGTTTATAGCAAAGATTTTTTAAATTATTTTATGAGGAACCAATTTTTTGCCTTTGAAATAAAGTGAAGACTGAAGGCCCGTTTCCACTACGAGCGTGGAAAAGAGCATTCTTTGTTTCTTTTATTGATCTTCGATTGAAGCGAGCGGTTAAAATTGAAGCAAGCGCAAAAAAAAATCAATAAAACAAACAAACAAGCCCTTAAGGCCCGTTTCCACTACGAGCGTGGAATGAATTATTCTTTTTTTCTTTTTTTGAGTTTTTTGCTTTGCTTAGCGCTCGCTTAGATTTTAAGCGCGAAAAGATCATTAAAAGAAAGAAAAAATACTCCATTCCACGCTCCATCCCATTCCAGCCTTAAGGCCCGTTTCCACTACGAGCGTGGAAAAGAGTATTCTTTGTTTCTTTTATTGATCTTCGATTCAAGCGAGCGGTTAAAATTGAAGCGAGCGCAAAAAAAATCAATAGAACAAACAAAGAATGCTCTTTTCCACGCTCGTAGTGGAAACGGGCCGTTATGGCTCGTTTCCACTACGAGCGTAGAATAAAGCATTCTTTTTTTGTTGATCTTTCGGCGCTTAAAATCTAAGCGAGCGTTAAGCGAAGCAAAAAAATCTACAAAACAAACAAAGAATATTCTATTCCACGCTGGTAGTGAAAACGAGCCCTTAAAAGCTCCGGCAACAACATATCCACAAAAATGATTATCAGTAAAATTCGGTCTAAAATACATTATGAAAGCTTTACAATAAAATTATAAATATTTTATTAAAAATAATTACAAATAACTTTTTTACCAACAGTGCTGATTTGACAGATTTTTCAATTTAAATTGATTCAAATCGAGAAGTCAAGAAATAATATTTGACAATTTTCAGTCGGTAGGTCTACAAAACTTTATCAATACGACAAGTCTCGAGGACACAAACAGCAGGCGTAAAGTCATTGAAGTGTATCGCTCGTTTGTTGCGTCACAGAGCGAAACCTCAGCAACAAATCGCTCTTCCATTACAGGGAAAAAAAGAGAAAAACTTTGGAAACCACCCGAGCCGTTTGAAGTAAGAACAATCAGAATTGTAGCAGTAGTGTAGTTTGTTTTTATTTGCATTCAAAAAACAATTGATAAAAATTGAAAAGAAAATAGAGCAAAGGTTGCAAATAGGGGACGGCAAAAAACTTTTTCCATTGTTACCAGCAACGATTTTTAGGAAAATTTTACAAGTAGTAGGGTTATTACCAGTGGACTAGGACCCACAGCGTTTAAGGAAGCTTGGGATTTGAATGCTCCCTTGTCTATTTTAAAAGCAAAAAAGTTTTTCTTTCTTTATTTCAAATTAATTTGAAAGATTCGGATTTTAATTTATATACAAGGATCGCATTTTAACAACAGACCTGCTTAAAACTAAGTAGCAGGAGGAAAACCTGGATCTATCAAAAAAAGCGTTTTATCATTAGGAAAAAACGCACCTTTAAATGCTAACATTTACAAAAAAATTAAAGCAATTGTTTATTAAATTTTATTAACAATTCTAACTATGTACCCCTGGAAAAGGTTGATTTAATTCTGTTTTGGAAATACTGCTTTTGGATCTATGTTGATATTTTTGAAGTGAAATTTAATGAATAACTTTTAGTCGTCTTTGACATGATTCATAAAAAAGTTTGAGATTTTAAAGGTGTAAAGAAACAATTCGGTTACTATATCGGATTAAAATAGTTTTGTCTTCTTTTTGTACAAAACCTCTTCCGCATTTTGTAAAACATTTTTTAACAAAGAAGCTTTTTTAAAAAATTCATAATTTTTAGTCAATTTTTAAAGGAAAGAAACTAAAAACTTTAGAACGAAAGTAATATTAATTTACGCTGTTTAAATCGTAAATGACTCGAATTTAAATGACCGATTTATGGATTATTGTTCGAAAACAATAGTTCGAAAATAGTTATTCGACTCAACAGTACTTCGAATTGACAATTGTTAGAAAAATAATGCTATATGCAATAGTCTGAAAATATTTACTTTATAAACGCTATTTTTCTTTTTTTAGTAAATACTTAACTCTAACTCTAACCCTAAAGGCCCGTTTCCACTACGAGCGTGGAAAAAAGCATTCTTTGTTTGTTTTATTGATTTTTTTTTGCGCTCGCTTCAATTTTAACCGCTCGCTTCAATCGAAGATCAATAAAAGAGAGAAAGAATGCTCTTTTCCACGCTCGTAGTGGAAACGGGTCTTAACCCTATTGTTCGTAAAAATTCTTGTTTTCGAATAATTTTTCGAAAATTATTGAATACGTAAATGCGTACGTAAATTCTTGAGTACGTTGGATACGTAAATGTACTGTCGACTTCAATTCATTATTTTCAGATCCGAGGAAGTCTTCGTTCGCCAACCCAGCCTCAAGCCCCCTTTTCTCAGCACAGAGTCTTTAATATTCCGTCGCTCTCCGAAAAGCGGATCATGGAAGCCGCGAAACAGGAGAGGAATCATTTGGACATCCTGCGCCGTGTAAGTTAATACATCCTCACGTGGAAATGAAAATAAGCACCGGACTTCATAATGAAAAACATTAACAATGACATTGGTTAAAGACTTAACATTACTCATATTTTCTTGATATTGTACTTGTTTGAGCAAATTAATGATACCTATTTAGACATAGGCCTATTTGCTAGCCTTTTTAACTTTTTCGGCCAGTTAAAATCATGGTAACACTCATATTGCTTCTTGAGCTTACCTTTTTTTTATTTGCTTTTTTTATTTGCCACTCATGTTGCTTCTTGAGCTTACCTTTTTATCTCTATATTTATCTTCCTGACTCGCAGGAAAAGGCACTAATACAGAGGGCAAGCATTTACCCCGATCTGCTCGCCAAGATATTGCTGTACGGTTGAAATTTTTTTATTTTCGTTTTTTAGTTTTATAGGGCTATGAATGAGATTTAGAACTGCTTGCCAAAACCACCAAGCAGGAAAAAGTGCCGTAAAATGTTTTTCCCAAGGACACAACAGAATAGCGCAAGTAGTTTTCGAACCGAAACTCTGTCGATTACAACCATGGGGCTATAATCACCCGATTACGCTACTGTCGAACAGTTGTCTTAATTCAATAAAAGAAATTTTAAGTAGAATAAGGTCAGTTATAAATTTTCTAATCAAACCCGAAAAGTGTGTGGCTATTAGTAAATAAAAAATAAAACTACAAAAATTAAAGTTAATTTTTTTTCTTTCAAGCAAAATTACACTTTCACGTTTGGAAGCTTGATATTTTTTGGCTTAAAACTATTGAATGGACATTTGCAGAACATCAAAATTGAAGACTTCCAGAAGAACTGGAAGCTCTCAATAACTAGTCCGCGTGGCTCTGTCGTTTCCGCGGATTCGGAAAACGATGGAGATTCGTTCCTTAATCAAGTCATTGAAAAAGTTTCTCCGTCTAAACAAGCATCAACAGGTATGGATAATATTAAAAAAGGCTTAGTCTCACTCTTTTCAATTTTTGTTCAATAGCAAAAAAAGAAATAGATTTGTCTAAATGATACGTTTTTAAGTTTAACATTCATTTGTTTTTCTACTTACATTAAAAATTTTTTTGAAGATCTTTCTCTTTCACCGCAAAATTAAAAATATGTGAATTTTGTGTATATTCGTAAAGCATAAGTTTAATTTAACCGATAATCTTAAAAGAAGCCAGATCTTTTTTCTTGTAGGCCTATATTTATGATAACACTTCATTTTTTTCTTTTATGTTCATGCAATTGTTTTCCATTTACTAAAAAGTAAAGATTTTTTATAAGGGCCGATGAAAAAACTTTTTTGGAATTTTTCCAAATTTTCATTGATAACTTTTTTTTGTAGTTTTTTTGAAAAAGTGTAAAATCTTAAGTTGCAGTCAAAATATGGAGGACGTTCTTAACGTTTATTTATGATGTGTTAACAGTGAGATGTGTAAAAATATTCATGCTTCTCTCTGGGCTTTAACAGTTTTATCCAGCTTAACATAGGAATGATTGTTATTTTTCTGCTTTTTTATAAAAGCTGTTTTGCTTTCATTTCAGCACCAGTTGAAAAAAAATCAAAACGGCAAAAACAAAGAGAAAAGCTTAGAGCTGTCAAGCAAGGTAACACTGATAAAAAAACACCAACAAAAAAATCATCCATCACTTCCACCAATCAATTGGTTTTACCTCAAGATCAAGCTAAAACAAAGCACTATATTCCAGGTGCTGATACTGCTTTTTATATTTTCTATTTAACATAGAGCAGATTCATTGAATGAATATCTCTATTTATCCTCCTGAGTCGCAAGAAAACGTCGGAAGCATTTACACTTATGGCAACCGTCAAGCGACTATCCCGATCTGCATTCGGAATTGCCAAGATAATGTTTTCCAGTGAAATTTTTAATTTTGCCTTTTTTTAATTTTTAATTTTTTTATTATGACTGAAGTTTAGGGTTCTTACTAAAACAGTCAAACAGAGAAAAGTACCGTGAAGTGTCTTTCTTAAGGGACTAGCAGAATGATAAGAGTAGGTTTTGAACCGAGACCGTGTTGATCGCTGTTGCGCTCATGACGACTCTGCCACGTTGCCGAAAAATGAACCATGAATTCTATTTCTGTTGAATCTTTGAAAGTAGGTCTGTGTGATGGCTGAACAAGCACTCAAGTTTTTACTTTACAAGTGAGAAAATAAATAAATGTAGGAACATTCAAAACGATAAAAAATAATCGTGTTTTTACGGAACTAATTTAGACATCACACAAAAATATTCCAAAACAAATTTACTTCGTATTATGATTTTTATTTATATTTACGCTGTTTTTCGTCGATAAAAAAAAATGTTTTCAATTGTAGAAATGGTTCAAAAAGAAATCGAACGATTATCATCTTGCAGCGACAAGTAAGTTCTTTTATATTTAATTCAAAATGTTTTTGTTATTTTTTTCCTCTTTTTCAATAGGGTTGACATTAATGAAAAAAAGATTACTTCAATTGATCTGCTGTCTATTAATGAATATGATTTTAAATCATTGGTTCAAGACCAAACAATAAATTCACCTTCACCGGCAGAACCTGATGTATGTATAAATTGATTTGATAGAATTCTTTGACTTACCATTTTTTGTGATAACTCTTTAATTACTGTTTTTGTAGGAAAAAATTCTTGCACTTCAAGATAGCAAGACCTCTCCAGAGCAACATAGCCATTCGACTTCGGAAAATAATCTCCCTAGGTTTGCAACTGCTTTTGGTCCGAAAAGTCTGGTGAGAAAGTACAGTTACAGCGGGCAATTACGTGGAAACCTTTTCTTATCTTTTCAAAAAACATTAATACAACGAAATAGTCCATCAAGAAATTGTAGGGCTGTAGGCTTACAGTTAAAAAATAAGCAAACAAATAGAAACTTTCTGCCGCATAACAATATATCGGAATCTCTGAAAGCATTTGTAGTAACTTTACTACAATAGCCAAAACTACAGTTAAAATATTTGATTTAAGATAAGGATGGGCAAACTACGGCTCGTGGGCCGCATGTGGCCCGCCATGAACTTTTGTGCGGCCCGCGAAAGCCTCAAGCAAATAACTTTACTTTTCACTTTCAATCGTAATGATCTCTACAGAAAAAAATCATCACTTTCAATCAATGTCCAATATTTGGAGTGATGACCTTTTTTTTAGAGATCACTTTATATTGGGCACAAAAATCAAGAAAATCGGGACAAATTAGCGATCACTATAGTGCGACCCTCAAACAAAATCAACTTCTAAATGCGGCCCTCGAGCTAAAGAATTTTGATTTAACATAAACATGGAACGAGTCTAAAAACTCCGCCAGCTGAATTGATCCAAACTCCTCACTACGATTATAACAATTTTATGGCTTGAATTTTTATTTTTAAATACTATGATTGGTTTATATTATTGCCAGAAACAAATGCTAAAGCTCGAGTTTTGTTGTTAAAAATGACCGAAAAATTTTGCTGCTCATTTCTGAAGAAACTGGACTAATAATCAGCAATAACAATTAAAAGTAGCCTTTGGCTCAAACGAACCCAGTTAAATTCATTGTTTTCTTACAGACTTCGAGTTTCAGCAGTATCGTATCAGCAAGTACAATGCGTAAAATGAGGGACGACCCCCAAACCATGATTGGTAATATGAATTTCGAAGAGAAGGTAAACGAAAGCCACAACTTAACCCAACTTTTTCAAATCAAACTTTGGTTTTTCGAGCAGTTTTTTTGTAGCGCTGAATTTAGGTGTTTTGATTTCATTTTTTCGTCTGCGTGTCCGAGTAGGTAGGAGCATTGCATTGATGACGAACATATTCGACCCGTTTATAATTCAACTCCAATTTTTATCTTTTTGATCTTCAAATTTTTATCTTTTTGATCTTTTTTGATCTTACGGCACTTTCTTCTGCTTGGCAGTCTGAGCAGGAGTATATAAGATTTCCGACGTTGACCCACGAGTTGTGAGAACAAATAGAAATGATATTCATGATAATATTGCTTTGATAAGTTGCTTTTTTACATTCTTTCTTTAACCTTTAACTTTAAAAAAAAATTTGAATTTACTGTACAATAGATGTAAAAGATTTTTCTTCCCAAAGCTTTTCATCTGACACTCTTCAGGGGGAATCGTCAGAATATAGCAGAAATGAAACCGAACTGGATAATAAAGAGGAGAGCAGAGTTCTCATTGGCTAAAAAGAAGTTAGCCAGTGAGAGAAAAGACTAAGAAATTTTCAAAGAGTAGACGAATTTTTTTTGTTTGCACAGAAGGGGAATGGGAGATTTAATAAAAGTCGCTTCAAGAGCAGAAAGGTGAAAAGAAGAGCGACCTCGAGCGAGAATAGAAAATTTGTCCTTGTTGTAGTGAGGAGCGCATTGGGCATTGTCAAGAAGATGTTGACCAATGGCGAATTCGTGAAATTGTTGTGGGCGAATGTTGGCCTTGCAAGAGCGGGAAAGACTTTGGCTGTTGTGCGAGGCAGGAGGATTGGCGATGGATCTTGGAACGTGTTGTTTGATTCGTTCTTCTAAGCGTTGAGACGTGCGACCAACGTACTGACTATCGCAATGGCACACAAACTGGTAAATAACATTGCTATGATGATGGGAAGGTAACAAATCTTTATTAGTTGCTGGTAAGAGCTGTCGGGTTGTAAAAATAACACGTGGTTCGACGGAGAAAAAGCAGCGTTTCACAGCAGACCTAATCTGCTTTTCAAACTTCATCGAGACATTTCCAATCCATGGGATGTGAAGGTAGACAGGGCACTTTTCTACTGTGTGAACCGGGTTAGAATTTAGTTGTTGAAGTTTTTGTTTGAAAGCCGAATTGATTGCATATTCCGGGTAGCCATTTTCTAATAGAATTGAACGAATTTTGCGAAGTTCTGGGTCTAGTTTGCTTTTTAAACAGATCATAAAAGCTCTGTGAACAAGAGTACCAATTAGGTTGATTTTCCGTTTTTGGGAGCTGAAGATTGATTTTCTGTTCCGTTCTGCTCTCCTCTTTATTATCCAGTTCGGTTTCATTTCTGCTTTATTCTGACGATTTCCCCTGAAGCGTGTCAGATGAAAAGCTTTGGGAAGAAAAATCTTTTACTTTACGCCATCTTCAAATTCTGTACCACCAAACATATATACAATAGATGTAGTTTCACATAAAAAAACCAAAAAACTAGATTGATCTCTTAAATGATATTTGCTTACTTTCAGATTACTTCAAAATCTGATTCAAGTCTGTGTTTGATCGATAAACGAAAAGACGACAGATTGTCCGAAGAACTTATTCGCGAAAAATTCAGTGCACATCACAAAAAAAGATTTAAAATTAACAAAAAAGAAAGGTACCGTCTGTTTGTTTTGCAAGGCTAAACAAAATATAAAAATTTATCGTGTTTTAAATCGCATTTTCTTTTTGAAATCGTGTATAGAAACAATGTTATGATCATTTTTAATGAAGTAATCTAGTTCAAAATCAGGGGTGGGGAACCTGCGGCCCGCGAGACTATTTAATGTGGCCCGTGTTCAAAAGTTGTAAAATTTACAGATGCGAGAGGATGATTTTTTTTTAGAGATCTTAACAATTTTAGGACAAAAAGTTGAAAATCTGCAATGACGATGATCTTTTTATTTTATTTTTTGTAGAGAACACCTTGATTTTAGGAGAAAACTAAGAAATTTTTTTCTTAAATTAACAAAACTTTTTTGCGGCCCACACTTATTTTTTAAATTGCTGATGCGGCCCGCAAGCGCAATCAGGTTTCCCCATAGGCGTACGCAAGGGGGGGTTTCAGGGGTCAAACCCCCCCCCTTGAAGAATGGTGTTTAGCCATATATACGTGGTAATAAATAGACTTCAATAATAAGATTTTGGTTTCTATTGTTTGCCGCACTTTGAAACTTAATTACTGCTTGCGCATCAATTTTTTCTATCGCCTAAATTGCGATTTTTTCTTTTTGCAATTTTTTCTATCGCCTAAAGTTAGCTAATGTACAGTTGCCACTGTGAAGAAAACTTTCAAACTTGTAAAATATTGAAAGTTAAGTATGGGAATGGAAATTACTGCATGGAAACAATAGCTTCAGTTCACAAATTTTTTAATGCTTCATAACGTCAAAACATTTTTACGCAACTCCATCAACACGATTTCGTCAACAACAAAAGTTCAAAAACTTGTTCAAATTTGTGCCATCAGATGGGTCGATCGACACGAGAGTGTTAGTACTTTTTCAAATTTTCAATTTACCGTTGTAGAAGCTTTGGCAGAAATTTCAGCATGGCCAGACAGAGAGGAACTTCATTACGAGCTTTGCAGTTGCTTTCGACAATTACGCAAAGTGAATTTTGCATTGCTCTCTTAGTTTTAAAAAACGTTTTTGGATACAGTGTTGTTTTGTGCAAAGTTAAGCAAAAAAAGTAGAAAAACTCTTTTGCGGCTGTCAACATAGCACATGATATTGCAAATGAATTGAAGTGTCTTAGAGAAAAAAACAAATATGAATTTTACTAGTTCTATATTTTTGCGCAAAAAAACGGCCAAAGCCGAAGATTTTATTTTGGAAACACCACGCCTTACTTCAAGACAGACCAATCGATGCAATATTGCTGCTGAACAGATGAAGAATATTTTAGAGTAGGGATTTTTATTCCATTTCTTGATAACTTTATTGTCACTCTCGAAGCAAGATTTACAGCCCACAAATCGATTATTGATGAATTTCAGTGTTTAATTTCTTCTGATCCAACTAGTGGATCAACTCCTCAACAAATTAAAAGTATTGAAGTTTTGGGAAAATTTTACGAAAATGATTTAACAAAATTCTTGGGAGAACTAGTGCCTGAACTGATATTATGGTACAGGAAGCTTTTTCGGTTGAACGCAGCAGAAAGACCAACTAATGCGTTGAGCAGCATCAAGGAATGCAGTTTCGATGCTTTTCCGCACATATATTTACATTAATGACCATTTTGTTAACTCTTCCAGTGACAACATGCACTAGTGAACAATTGTTTTCCATATTACGCAGACGAAAAACGTGCTTACGAAACCAAAGTGGTACCACTCGAATGAATGGACTTGCATCACTAAACATTTATAGGAGCCACACGCCTTGCCCTGGTGACGTAATTAACAAATTAAGTGAAAAAACAGGCGTTTGAATATAAGCCTTTAAAAAAACTTTAAATATTTGTTAAGTAATGAGATTATTTTTTTGTTCGTTTGATTTTTCACCTATTGTTCTCATCATTTACACGAGTTGCTTTTATTTTGGAAAGTTTCTTATCATAATTGAATTACCTGCACATGCCTTTTCAATAGTTGGTTTTACGGTTTGGTAAAAAAAAATTCATGCTACTGCAAGACGGTCTTAAAACCAAAATACTTTATTTTTGAATGTAGGCTTAATTTTGAAAGTTTTTGCCCATTACCAGGACCACTTAGAGCAGGGTTTCCCAAACTTTTAGTTGATCGGTACCCTTTGAACACTATAGCAGGTTTGCATCTACCCCCAAAATGTTGTGACGTTTCTCTAAAACAGGGTGGTCCAACTTCTTCACTCTTGCGGGCCACTTTTCGAAATCGTTCGAGTTTGTGGGCCTCAGCCGGGTAGATATTGTTTCAAATCATGGTGTCCTCTAAAAAAAAAGGTCTTCACTTTGAATCAGAAAATTTTCCCAATTCATGCCGAAAATCAAGGTGATCTCTAAAAAATGAAAACTCTTCCCTTTTCAGCAGCCACAAATTTTTCCCATTCAAACCCAAAATCACGGTGATCTGTAAAAAGTCTTCCCTCTCAATTGTCCTGTTTGACGTAATTATAATCGATCGGATTCGAAAATTCTAGACATTTGAGTCCATTATTTCTTCCGGACACGGAATTCAACTTAAATAAGGATATTCTCTCTGATAATGTACCTTTTGAGAAACCTAAATGTGCCCCAGTTTGGGAACCCCTAACTTAGAGCAATCGTGTTTTCGGCTCCAAAACCCTCCCTTCACAAATTTCTGCGTACGCCACTGGGTTTCCCACCCCTGCTCTAAAGTAAAGCTTGTTGCTAAGTACAGCAATGAGCAGTTTTATGTCGCATGCCTTAGAGTAAGAAAAAGCTTAACGTAGCCTAAACATAAAAAGAAACGAATTTAAATATAGAGCTACCTTTCCCCCTTTAGAAAGACTATTTTTGTGCATAAAAGAGTACCCAGTTATATTTAACTTGATGTGGAATGAGTATCATTTAATTTGGTTTAAGTAATTGCAATTATATCGGGTTTGACAGCCAGTTGTGCGATGTACGTTGATAGCTTATCAATATCAATATCTTTTAATATTAAGGTGAATCATAAATAAATTGCTTTCTTTAGTTTTCACATTTGGTTGCGACAAAGTTTGATTGATTTCATTAACTTCATAGTATTTGCAAGTAGTGAAAAAAGTTTGTTGTAATTATTTTCTTCAGAGTTGCGCAGAGCGTCATCTCCAATATAAAAGCAATTTTTCACATTTAGATCATGATGATTAAATGTTTGATTTTTTTGATTGCAGTTAGTGTGATCATTGTAACAAGATAAGCATTTGCAAACAGCTGATGTGGGCACGGCACTTCTTGAAAGTAACGCGGTACCGGTACTCGGTACCTTTCTAAAAGTACCGCGGTACCGGTACTCATTAATTATCTAATTTAATAGGAAAAACTAAAACTCCTCTGTCATACATTGGACTTCGTTTGACATTCAAAAATTGTATTTAACGAAACGAAAACAATCTTCTACGTATCTAACTGTTGACTTTTTTCTACTCGATTAGATATTAACCAGGTATTAACTGGGGAGCCGACCTAATTTTGGTATGGCTCCTTCGGAGCAGGATTTTTTAAAATAGCAACTCCTATTTCGGTTCGGGAGTTAGCTTTTTAAAACTGAAAAGCTTTGGCTCCTAACTCACCTAAATTTCTAGTTCCAAAAGTGAAAACAAAATAAGCGTAAATTTCTAAAAAGGAGCAATTTTTGTAAACCTATCGGTGGATTGCAGTTGCGGATCCAGGAATTTGTTTAAGGGGGCTAAGAGAACTATTGGAACAACATTTATTTAGGTATCATAAAAAAATTTTTTGTTTGGGATGGTTCGTTTCCCAGCTCCTTCTCTTGTTTCTCTATCATACTACATTAAGATTAAGTCCTATAATCTCTGATATATGCTGTTTAGTGCCGAAGGCGCTAAAAATTTGAGATAATTGCACGCAAAAATGCTACTTTTTTTAAAAATCTACAATGTCTTTCTTTTTGCACATTTATCACTATTTCAATAGCCTAAAACTTCTAAGCCTAACATCTGCAAAAAGCATCTTCTTCAATATGCCGACGCCTATAGCGTATCTGAGAAGGTTCTTTACGGGGATAAAAAAAAAGAAACATTTAGGGATAGATTTAGGATTTTTACTGAAACTAAGAAACGCTTGATTATGTAGCGCCCAATGGTCCACGGGCTTTACCATTTGAACACCCTGTAATGCATTTTTTAATAACATACTTTTGGTCATTCGGCTTTATATGCATATAAGTTACCGCTTAAGTTAAATGTTCGCGCTAGGAATGGGATTTTGGGTCTAAAGTAGAAATCCCGGGCTCGGGATCTTCTTGGGATTTCTATTACATAATTCCGGGATTTCTTGGGATTGACAAGGCAAGAAAAATAAGCGATTGTGCTGTAAATAATAAAGTTTATTTACTATAGTAATGGCGCAAAAACAATAAAGCATCAATGTGCATCGTCAACATGATTTCTGATTTTTTTAACAAAATAGCCAAGAGCTGAAAATGCACGCTCTGCTTCGACTAACGTGAGTTTGATAATTCTTAGAACTGCATTCAACTTTTATAGATTAATTGGCCTTTTTTTAGTAATTTCATAGAACATCATTTCTTTTTGCACAACTCGAGAGCTCACGTTATTGCATTGTTTTTCTTCGTTTTTGTCATTTGCAACTAAAGCTTATAGTTCTTGAGCTAAAGTCATTTGAGTTTGAGTTTCTCGGCCACTATTACATGTTGTCACTTTATGTTCCACATTAGAGGCATCTTCGTCATATCCGTTGCTGACAAACAATCTTTGAAACGGACTTTTAGCTATGGCAGCAATTCTTTAGCGACGTACTTTGTCTCTAAGCCAAACTTTAGGTTGATTAATGTACGATAATTTCTTAATGTATTCAAAAAAATATACTAGTTAATCGTTGTGTCGTTCATCGATTCGAACCCTGAATCTTTAGATTAAATTTTTGCTAATGTTTGATTGCAGTTCATCAAGTGTCTTCAATACAATTGCAAATATCTTTTCTGGTTGCAATATGTCTGCATCCTCACTGGCGAAAACATCAACAGCTATCTTAAAGGGAGCAAGGGCTTCACAGATCTCATTTATTTCTTTTGTCTCTTTTTTAGATAAACTAAAGCGAACATCAAGCTGCTCCACAGCCATTTTAATCTCTTTTTTTGCTTGTAAAATTTTTCTAGCATTGTCAATAAATTTATTCTATTTTGTTTTACAATCGAAAAGAAACATCTATTCTCTTCCAAAAATTTTTAAAATAAAGGCCAAAGATGGTCATTATTTTTTATTGGAGATTGCCGAAAACGCTTTACATTTTTTCGAACTTTTTGACCCACATCTTGTGAGTTAGGTTCCAAAGGAACAGCGCTATTGCTTTCCCTCTCCTCAGAATCATCTTCACCTTTAACAATGGAGTCGTTTTTGGTGTCACTTTCGCAATCATTCTTAAGCCAAATGAAATTTTCACTCGACTGGTGCTGTGTTTTTTTTTATATAAAAAAATTCCAGACTGCTAAATGAATAGCATGGGCATAAGAGGTCCTATGTTCAGAACAAGTATCTTTTCCGAATTTTACCATAACACTTGCAACATCTTCAACAGTAGCTAGCACATTTTGTCCAGGCCAAACAATTGTAAATGTTTTTTAATCAGTCTAATTGATTTTGCTGCATTCATGCTTCCATCATCCTCGAAATCGATAACCATCTTGATAATAAACATTACTGTTCATTTTTAAGGTGGTTGCTTGGCACAATATGCAATTTGCTTTTTCCGTAGATTTGCAGTATGTAAAGTTTTGCCACACTTCGGATTTTCTTAATGATCCTACGTCTTCAAAATTCGACATTATGTCCAAAATTTAATGTAAGGTTTATGAGAAATTACAAGCTCAAAATAAACTCAATCGAATGACTCTCTTGTGTTACTATAACTGAGCCAAACTTCTTTTTCAATGGCTGCAACCAAACTTTCAGAAATAACCAGAGGCTCGTTAATGACGCAATAGGAGTTTATTCGATCAATTTATTTAATTATTATAATATGAATCATACGATAGCTGGTGTGATAGCGTTAATGCCAGCACATAATGGTTGTAAACGTTTGACTTTAAAATAGGAGTTCATTATACAGTAAACAATCTGGGCAAAATGTTTTAAGAAAAACTAATCAAAACTAACCATACATTGCGGTGATTGCGTAACAATGTCATCTCGGGATTTTACGACGAAAAGTCCGCGGATTGGCAAAAATAGGTTGAAATTCCGGGATTTTGGGATCGGGATTTCCTGGGATTCTTACTCTAGTTCGCGCCGAAAGCAAAAAAGATTTTAGAAGATAATGAAATGAAGCCTCCTTATCTTCTCTTGGTTCTGCCAAAGGCATTTTACTTCAAAACCATAGACAGGTTTAAGACAATATTATCCAAAAATGCCGCTTGTTTTGTACAAAATATACCGTTGTTATAGGCTAGCTGACAAAAAGTCTGATGTAGAAGAAATCCTCAATATTGTACTTACGTCAGTAAGTGATTGCTGATCACATGCATAAGGCTTGTTACGAAAGTACAACCTTTTATGGCAGTTTTAAAGGGGGAAACATTTTCAGAAAAAGATTTAGGATTTTTAAAAAGCTAGTAGAAACGTTTCAAAAAGATAAGATTACGAAGCAGTTAAAGTATGAAGTGTCTAAAAACCTAGCAATTTTAATTTCAAGACTTCATCTATTCTTTTATCACACGCTGCCAGAGTAATAGCCTACCAGATTTTGAAAGATTTTGGATTCAACTGTCGCACAGCGGGTACATTTGCGCCGAAAGCGCGAAAATTTTAGAAGCTAGCAATAATATTTTGAAATAGGTTTTCAAACAGCTTTCATAGCTTTTCAAAAATAATACTTATTAAAAAGCTATGAAATAGAAATTTTAAAAATTTCGAGGGAATTGAGTTTCTTTAGCCCTCTGAATCTGCCACTGAGACTACCTGCACGTTCAGATCATCATCATTTTGGGAATATTTAGGTGTATCGTGCATCGATGCACGTTCGAAAGCAGAAATTTGACATATTTATTTGGTAAAATTACTTTTTTAAACTTACTTCGGTAAAAAACTAACTTGATCTTCACTTGACGTACTTTAGGCACGCTTTTATTTTTCGGAGGTAGCTTATTTTCTATAAACCACTTTTTCTTCTATTGAAAAAACTGTGGATAGAAGCAGTGGTGGATATTGGGTGAGGCGAATGAGGCAGTCGCCCTTTTTTGGGGGGCCCCCCTCGAAAACAGCATATACAGTTTTGGATTCGCTCAGTGGACGATTAGGAGTGAAGACCTTTTTTTTTTTTTTTTTGGAGGATACCTTGATTTTGGAAGAAAAAGAGGGAAATCAGAGATGAAATTGAAGTGAAGACCTTTTTTTTTTTTTTTTTAGAGAACATCTTGATTTTGGGAGAAAAATAGGGAAATTAGAGGTGAAATTGAAGTGAAGACCTTTTTTTTTTAGAGAACACTTTGATTTTGGGAGAAAAATATCCAAGCCCAGATCAGACCTCTTTTTTTTCTCAGACAACATGAATTTTTGAAAATTCTTGCCTCGGGCCCCTAAATTGGAATATCCACCACTGGATAGAAGACTGGCGTTTTCGTGCCGTTATCTAGTTTTAAATTACAAATAACGTCGACTTGAACATTGAAGGCAGCCTGCTGTGTGTTTAAGGAAAAATTCCAACTTTAATTTATTGCGTCACAATGATGAGATTGATTTTCTTTTTTATCATGTTAATTTTCTTTTGATCATGTTAATTTTCTTTTTTATCATGTTAATTTTCTTTTGATCATGTTGATTTTCTTTAGATCATCTTAAAGGAATAGCTAAACTTTTTTCTGTTTTCACTATGTTCTATATAGATATGCAGAGGTTTGTTGAAAAACAGAATTGGGAGAAATTATTGCGGTAAATTTTCATATTTTAGTGACAAAACGTGAATGAAAATATACTGCTTTTGCTTGTAAACAGTGATGGCTTTAGTACGGTGAAAACGGAGCGGCCGCACCGGGCCCCCCTAAAAACCATTAAAAAGTGGCCCCCATAAGCAAAATATTGCTCTATTTATTCATAGTAGCACCATGCATTTAACTTTAGGACGAAAGTAGAGTAGAGATATTGTTCCAATGACCCTGGAATTATGCAATGGAACCATCGTTCTCAAAGCCGCTGCAATGCTGCATGCTGCTGATGCGGAGTTTGCAATTATTGACTCCGCTCACTATGCTAAAAATAGGCGCAACTACCCCGGTACTTTTTTAAAAATACTGCGGTACTTAAGTAGTTTCGCGCGAGAATCGGCATCTGTTTATTACTGCTCACCTGGGAATACTCAAGGGAATTTTGGCAAATGACATTAGATCTCAGACTGGAATTAAAACACGATTTACACTTGCTTGACTGCTGAAATCAACGAGATGAACGTTCTTCATCACCTCGCTATGCAGTCTGAGGCACTCGTCATCCTACTGCAGGAGACCCACTGCACTGATCCAGAGAAGTTGGTACTACCAAACTACCAACTAGCTGGGTCTTCTTTAAGCAGGAAGCATGGCCTTGCCACGTTTGTCCACGAGCGACTGAGATACACGCTTTTGGACCAATCTCCACCGACATCGGAGATCGAGTGGCTGTGTGTGTGGACGTTGACGGCTATAAAATAGTCAACGTCTACAAACCACTGCCAACGCGATTGCGAACCCTGGATCTCCCAGTGTATCCTCACCCCTGTTTTTACGCTGGCGATTTTAACTGTCGTCATGCTGACTGGGGTTATGACGACAACAGTCCGGACGGTGAGTGCTTGGCTGGATGGGCAAGTATTAATTGTCTTGCCCTCCTATATAATGCCAAGGACGCTGCCAGTTTTTATTCCGGCCGCTGGAACACTGGCACCAATCCAGATCTAGCTTTCGCTAGCGTAGGTCCAAACAATCGCTTACCGGATAGACGTGTTCTTGACAAGTTCCCCAGGTCACAACATCGACCTTCGCTTATTACACCACCAAGGTTTGCTATGGCAGTGCCAAGCATGCCTGTTAAGCGATGGAACTTCCGCAAGGCCAATTGGAGTCATTACATTGCTTTGACGAATAAATTCGCTAAGACTTCGTTGCCGCCTGATTCACTTGATGTGGATGCGGCTTACCAGGACTTCTGTAACACCATTAAAAAAGCAGCCAAAAAAGACTATTCCACGCGGGTATCGAAATAACTATATTCCGTGTTGGGATGCAGAGTGTGAATCCCTCTATAAAACCTTTCTGCAGTCTCCTCAGGAGGACGACTCGAGTTTGGCTGCTACAGCTCTGCTTGCTAAGCTTGACAGAAAGCGGAAGGATTAATGGTCCGAAGCAGTTTGGAGCATTGACTTCTCACACTCTAATCGAAAAGCGTGGAGTATCTTGAACAACCTTACTGGTAGGTCACGACACTCTCCTCGTCACTGTCCCGTTTCAGCCAATGCTATTGCATCTCAGCTGATTAGAAATGGGAAATACGAGGCTGTTGATTGCAAGTCATCTCGACTTGTCTTTCAAGAAGTGTCTGACCTTTGGAGGGTCACAACACCAGACGCAGTAAATATCTCTGACAATTTTTCACAGAGAGAATTTGCTGCTGCCCTTCAACATTTAAAACCAGGTAAAGCTCCGGGACCTGATTCCATCTGCCCGGAGCTTATACTCCATGCCGGAGCTGCATTGAAGTCCTGGTTACGTGACTTCCATTCTTCCTGTTTTCGCCGACTCAAAATTCCCAAGATCTGGAGAAGAGTGCTTGTGGTCGCGATCCCAAAACCAGGAAAGCCCGTGGGGTACCCAAAAAGTTATCGACCGATATCTCTGCTCTGTGTCCCCTACAAGATCCCCGAGAGGCTTATCTACGCCCGCGTTGAACCATTAATCGATCCACTGCTCCCTAAAGAGCAGGCTGGGTTCCGACGCGGGAAGTCAACAGTAGATCAAGTTGTTCTGCTAACTCAGAACAACGAGGATTCTTTTGAGGCTAAAAAGAAGGCCGGTGCCGTATTTATCGATCTGACAGCTGCTTATGACACTGTCTAGCACCGTGGCCTTACCTGCAAGCTGCTGAGACTACTTCCGGATAATCACATGGTCAAAATGATTATGGAGCTTGTCCGAAATCGAAGTTTCACCCTTACCACCGGTGACAGCAAGCAAAGCAGGCTACGCCGTCTTAAAAACGGCGTTCCTCAGGGATCGGTCTTGGCTCCCCTCCTATTTAACATCTATACGTACGATCTTCCTTCCATGATTTCCAGAAAGTTTGCTTACGCTGATGATTTAGCATTGTTGCACTCTTCTGGAAACTGGAAGGACTTGGAGGGGACATTAAGCAAAGACATGTCCACATTGTCAGCGTATCTCCAGACTTGGAGGTTGAAGCTCAGTCACACTAAAACGGTTACGGCAGCCTTTCACTTAAATAACCGAGAGGCCAAACATGAGCTAAAGGTCTACAACAACGGTAACTTTTACCGTTCTGTCCAACCCCTACTTATCTTGGGGTAAAACTGGACAGATCGCTCACGTTTCGTCACCATTTAGTGGCATTGCGCAAAAAACTATCATCGCGCGTCACACTGCTGAGGCGACTCGTGGGCTCGGGATAGGGTCCTGGTGCTAAAACACTACGCATAGCCACCTTGTCTCTAGTCTACTCAACAGCTGAGTACTGTGCGCCAGTCTAGTGTCGCAGTGCTCACACTCGCCTCATTGACAGTGTCTTGAATGACTCCTTGCGCATGGTTACTGGATGCCTGCGTCCCACTCCAACGGACCACCTACCTGTACTCTCAGGCATCCAGCCAGCTGAGCTTCGCCGACTGGGAGCGACACTCTCCTTGGCTTACTGTGGATCTCTAAACCCTGATCATATCTTGCATGGTCTGTTAAGTGGGTCCTCAGATACTCGCCAAGTGAGACTAAGATCCAGACGCCCGTTTGTGCCAGGTGCGCGGAATCTTTTTGTACAACCTTTCCAGAATTGACATTCGGCTCCGTGCTTTTGTGCCCGAGGCCGGTGCCAGGCCTATTGGAATGGGCTTACCCCGAGTAGCTTGGGTTAAGCTCAACCGCCTGCGGACTGGTGATGGGCGATTCCATTCGTCCATGCACAAATGGAGTCTCACTCCTTCACCGAATTGCGAGTGTGGCGCCTCTGAGCAAACCGCAGACTATGTACTAACAGCGTGCCCTATACATCGGGCACCACATGGAGTACGAGGTCTGACGGTTTTGGATGACGAAACTCGATGCTGGCTTAATGACATCACTGCCAACATCTGATCCAGGCAGTGCAGCAGTCTGGAGTAGTAAAAGGATAAACCCTCGGCCCCAGTCCTGTTTGTGTCTGGCCTGGAGTGGATGCCCTTCAAACGACGACGACGACGACGACTGCTGAAATCCATTAGCAGCCATGATACAATTGCAGATAACAATAAATTCAATTTAACGTAAACTAAATGTAGATAGACTGACATATCAATTTCGGTATCATGTAAATCAACCAACAATGGTTTGTAGTCTAGCTTATTGAAGTCAATTTCGTGATTGCATTTGAAAAAATCATCCGATGCAGTTATGACAATCCAATTGCCGATTCCTTTCTCCACTTCATTTAGATTGCGTTTTCCTGCTTGTTTAGCTTACTTCTTCATTCATATTTTTCCATTATAAGTGTGACATAAAACCAACTCGTCATTGCATTCTTTCTTTACGTAATTAAATAATTTAGCTCTTAGACGGGTTACATCTTCAACATTAAAAGCTTCTTTAAATTTTGTCGTATCGTTAAGATTTGCTTTGGAGTACATAAATTCATTTCGCTTTTTGTACGACATGAACCTGCTGGCATTTATTGGGCGTGGCTTAGGGTTGGATCATCTTCTCTTTGTTCCCAGTCTATGAGTGCGTTGAATATCAGGGTTATCTAATTCCATATTGAGCATTTCTGCTATTTCTAATAGAGTGTCTTCACCATTATCTTTGTTGTTAGAGCTTTTTGGAATGTCGTAAATTTTCAAGTTCTCACGTCTATTGTATTGCTCCAAGTCATCCATTTTGTATAAATTAAAATTAATGATTTGTTTCAGTATCGCATTTTTTGTTTCAATTTTTTAATTTCTTTTTTGCTTTCGTATAACTCTGTTTAATGCATCCATTTCATCTATAATAGCTTTTACATTTTTATTAATTTCACATAATTGATCTCGATTACTATCTTTAAAAGTATCAGCGCCATTTGACTTGTTTTTTCTGCTTCGACTCATTTTTTGAAAATAAACTTTTAACGTTGAAACAACTAGCGTAGTCTTTTGTACTTAAAAATGAATAAAGCAAAAACTGACAATTTTTGCTTTAAAACTTCTTTTTGACTTGTAGAAAAACTGATAAAACGGAAGAACACGAATTTTATCCAACAGAAAACTTCATTGATCTTCTGAAGAAGTACTGTATCATTCGGTAAGTTTGTGATTTCGTGTGCACAACCTTTTGCTTTTTTGTTTTTCTTATTTTTTAAAAATCATCCAACCTAAGAAAAACTCTGAAAAAAAATGAAAGATTTTGTAACGTGTTTATTCAATTTATGTGAGTTCTGAAGATATGTCTTTAGTTTTTAAAAGCCTAAAAGAAGGTTCAATACAATTTTTATAAACAATTAAAAATTGTCCCGAAAAATACATTTTTTGGTATGTTTCTTAAAAATCTGTTTTAATACTTTTTGCTTAATCAGAAAAATATTTAAAAAACACTTATGACAACATTAATTATCATTAATTTAATTTAATAAAATTGCCAGAAAAAGGTTACGTTTTGACCTGGATATTTTTTTTGTGTGGCCGTATTGGCCTATATGCTGCTTTCTGTTTTAAGTGAAATCATTATTGATTGTACCTAGTAGTTGCGTGCGGTGACTTCTGAAGCTGGTCATGCAGTTGGTATGAAAAAGCTGGTCATACAATAGATTCATGCGTCTAAGGCAATACTTTATGGATAGGAGAAAAAATTGTGTGGAATTCTAAGACGAAGGACAATTTTTGTCTCAAATTCATGGTGTTCTCTAAAAAAAAAAGGTTTTCACTTGAAACCAGTCTCAGTTTTCTCACTTTTCGTCCCGAAATCACAGTGTTCTCTAGAAAAAAAAGATCGTCAGTGTCAGTTTTCTTTTTTTTCGTCCCAGAATCATAGTGTTTTCTAAAAAAAAGTCTTTGCTTCGGATCAATCTTAGATTTCTCTAATTTTGTCCCAAATCCGTGGTGTTCTTTATTCAGTAAAAAAATAACGGTCATCACACAAAAGGTGGTTGGTCATGCAATGCATGACTTGCATGCCCTGACCGCACTCCACTGATACTTAGGTAAGTAGCGTGACCCCATCCAGGATTTTGTCGTAAATCACCTTTGCTCGAACTGAAATTACTAAAGTTGACTGACCATCGAACTCATGGCCTTTTGCTCGCAAATCAAGAGTGTTATCGCGTTGCGCTATCTTGCCGACTCGATTTGTATGATAAATAAAATATACTGTATGGTTTCAAAAATAGTGAATGATTTAAATAAGCATATTGTAAATACAGGTTTGTCTTTGATTGCATAATTTCGTTAGCACCTCAAGTTTTTTTATCATTACACTGGCTATTTTCTCTCCAGCAATCGTTTTCCAGTAAAGGTCAAGAGAAAACGAGGGGTTATAGTTTTTAAGTCTTGGCATAATTTGGTCAGAGTTAATATCAATTTATAATGAATAGAAAATAGGCTTGTCGGTGCTTGTTAATTGGGAAATCTTGACCGCCCGCTTGTGGCAACTTTTAGGAACACCCACACGAACTCATGAACTGATTCATTATCGAAGCATAAATTGTTTTTGTTATTAGAGAAGACCGAGTGCAACTCTACCGCAGAATATTCGAGAAATATCTGCTGTTTAAGCACGTCCGAGACCAAGAAAAACAACTTGAGAAAAGGAGGCAAGGCGGTGGTATCTTTAATGCTGGTAAGTTGATTTTCTTTTACTTTGCTTTCTGTTCTTTGTTGCGTTTTAGTCTGCTTTAGTTGTAATTTATGATTATTCAGTTCAAAATAAAGCAGCGATACTTTACATGTTTGGTTTTTTAACTTTGATGAGATTTTGAATATACTAGATTTATACTCCCATAATCAAATTATATTTATAGTTTACCTTTTATTGCAACAATTTCATTAAAGCACAGGCCCCAGTCTAAGATATCTAAAGATTATAACATTACTTTCTTTTATAAGCTTTTACTTTAGTGAAAAAGTTTTTGGATTAACTTTTTCTTGTTTGAAGGCAGCGAATTCGACTGCAGCTCACTTGAAGGTCAATTAAAAAAAAATCAAGCAATACTGCAATTGACCAGAAACAACATAAAAGAGATTCAGCACCAAATTGCTGTGGCAAAAGGTGAGTAACAGCATCATAATCATTTCAATTTGATTTATCCTCTTGTCTCGCATCAGTACGACGTCGGCGACATACAAGTAAGGGTAATCATCAATCGATTACCCCTACCTGCTTTTAAAGAGGGTACCTTATTTTGTTTTATAGTTGAAGTGATATGACTGTAATCTAAAGCTGCTTACCAAGACCGCCAAGCATAGAAAATTTTTGCGAGGTATCTTTCGCAAGGAAACAACAGAGTGACGCAAGAAGGGTTCGAACCACAGTCGTGTCGATCGCGAATGCCATCAATAGACTACAGCGCTCGTACCATGCCGAAAAATTTTTCCAACGGCTTTATTCTCATTCCCTCATATTTCAAATCTTCCTTTTCTTCTTTCTTTCTAATGCTATCTGAAGCAAAAGAGACTTCTTTTTCTCTATTCACTTGAAATGAGCCGTAAGACTCTTCATGTAGTCTGGCGGTCATCCGACCCAAAATGTTTTTCCTCACCTTGCAATATGCCCTTACTTTGTCTCCGAATGTGGCCATGTAATGTAATGTTTCAGAATGACCCTGCTCTGAATGTTGTCAGTTTATCTCCTCTAATAAACAGCGGTCAATAAACCACCTGGAAGTGTCCGCAATTGTTATATCGAGTCTAGGGCTTGAATCCCGGACGATTTTTTAAGTTTTAAATTTTCGGGATCCCGGAAAACCCCATTTTATTGCATTTGAATTGAAAGTAATGATTTGAAGCAGGGGTGCTTGATATGCCGGTTGATCGCGACCTACGTATTAAGCAAAAGCTGGAGATTGCAGGGGAAGGCCTTTTTCGAGAACAAAAATGAAGAAATAGGATACTAATTGTAAGTGAAGACCTTTTTTTGGTCTTCAGTAAATTTTTCGGGAAAATTTTGTGACATTTTTTTATCTTCGTGTACATTGTGCAACATCGGAATTCCGGGATTTCCCAGAAAGTTAAATTTTTCCGGGAAAACCCCGAGACAAGAAAAACCTTAATCGAGTCCCACCGCGCTTTTACCATCAAATAGGAGTCGATTAATTCCACTACAACCTAGCACAGAGTACGTTCGTTGTTTAGGTTTAGCTGCATCAATGCTGCGGCGTACAAAGCAATTGTTGAGTTAGTGACGACGGTGATTGAACAGCATTAATGCGTGGTATCCATGTTTCACCCTAGATGCAGTATTTGGTCTGTAAAATTTTACGAAATACCTATTTAAAACTACATTTCACGTCTTTTTTTCCTGCTTAACTGTCTTTTGAAGCAACTCATTATAAAAAACAAAGTAAAACATTTCAAATGGAGTGTAATTTTTTGACACCTTCAAAAACAGCTCGAAATAATTGGGTGACCGGAAGCACAGTACTTTCACAGTTTTTCTGCAAGTCAAGAGAATAGAAATAAGTCTTGAGCCTTGGACGTTTGCTCAAAGTTTTTTGTTTTGGTTTGAATCTTGCTGTCCTGTTGGTAATTTCAGTCAAACAAATATGCCTAGCCGTAGGCTTTTTGATTGACTGAAAATTGTACTGCATTTGCGGAAGAATGTCCTTGACTTTGGCCTCGCCCCTATCTATTCTAGACCCCGAATATTAGTATCCTTGAGGGGCCAGATATTTACTTTTGCTTTGCCCTTTAATATTTAACAGTTTTCTTTTGAAAAGTTATGTTGTTGACTGCATCTTTGATAATAATGATCTTCGTGTTCTGGTGTTTCCTCTTGAATTTTGTTTCAGATTCTGTAGCCAAAGCCACAGCCAGAGCAGCATATAGAAAAATGGAAGAAAATTCAAATTCAAGTGATAAAGAGAACGCCCATAGTTTCCGCACAATGACCCACAAAATAGGTAATTAATAACCCATTTAAGCTGTGACGTTGTAACCAGGTTCTATTGATTTTTTTGAATCACAGTATTTATAGAACTTAGAATTGTATTAAAATGTTTTTCTTTTCTGTTTCAATGAAGTAAAATATTTAATTGCAAAGCTGCAAAATCAGTAACTTACATGGCTTTGTTTCTCTAGGGTTAAAGTATTGTTTTTTGCTGCTTTTTGTTCTAAAGGAATGCTAAATAGGCTTGCTTAATTGATGTTGTTTCTCTTAATAGTAATGCTGGAAAGTCTATCTCCGAACAAGCGCCGCATGTGCGAGTTAGAGGCCGACGTACGCGATCGAAAGGTGGTGCTCGCACATTTACGAGCTAAAGCTAAAGCGTTAAAACAAAGAGAAAAATCGCTTCAAGGTAATTTCTCCTTACCACTTCTATGAGAAGTCCCTCGGTCTCGAGCTGTGACGTCAGTTTTATTTGTCAGCAAATCTCGGTGTTAGCAATTGGCGTTATTTCTGACGTCAAAGAATTTACTTGAAATATTACAAATCATATTATATAAAAAAATAGCGTGATCAGTGAGAGCAACACGGCACATATATTTACCTTAAGAAATTGAATGCAAATTTAACTTGTATAGAAGTTAAATATAACTTGTTTGGTAACCGTTCGAACAATCTTAGTCGAGATTTAAACTTAAAAACAATCATCTTCTATTTATATTTTTCACTTTCTGGATAACGGCAAAGAAGCTGAATCAGGAGAAACAGAAAATAGAGCAGCGCCACGAGATTGCTCTGGGTGAGCAACGCACACTTTCTTTCCCAAGCTTTTACAACTCGAGGAAAGTGGATTTAAATGCGATTTACCGCAACAGTGCTTGATTCTTCATTTTTGGCCGCAACCATTCTTGGACAAACATTGAATTAAAGACAAGACGAAAATAGCGATAAGAAAAGCAAAACATTTTGCTTTATATATTGTAAAAGCGTACCTAGCAACAGTTTAGAAATCTTTAAAAATATTGTTTTTTTGTTCTGGAGAAAAAACTAATCCATTAACGGTAAATTTTCTTATTCTTTTAAATTCTAATTTTTTTATTCAATTCATAACAAATCGTTTATCTTTTTTTGATTTTAATATCGCTTACATTTCTGTCTACATTTTTTTTATCTTTGTGAATTTAAATAGTACCCTCGTAATGATAAAAGACTCTAGTTTTTTTTCGGATTTAAAACATCAGTAAAAATAAGGGATTGAATTAAAGTTTAAACTAAAAAAATTTAGACGAACAGAGCAGTAATCTTTGACCCAAGTCTGAATTTCTGTTGATGAGTTTCTTTGCCCGCCGGACCCCCTCGGGATCGTTGTTGCTCTCACCCTTGCTTACCCGAAGACTTTGATGTGTAATAGTCTATTCGTTTCTTTCGAAAAAAAAATTTTCTCGTTCGTTTTTTAATCTTTTATTGATGCACATCCAATGACGATGCACAAAATCCTTGTTCGTGTTCCGGTTTCGACGCCGTTGGCCTAGTTGCGACCTTTGTTCTATTTTGTGTTTAGCTATCGGTATTTAATTAGATGCAAAAAAAATATTACTACTACTACTACTACTACTACTGCTACTACTACTACTACTACTACTACTACTACTACTACTACTACTACTACTACTACTACTACTACTGCTACTACTACTACTACTACTACTACTACTGCTAATGACATTTATTTTCTTCTAGCCAATAGCCAAATAGGAACTGGGAAAAACCTTTCCTAATAAAATCTTGTTTTTAAAAGTTATCTTTACTTATTGCCGCTCCACATAGCAACATAGCGCAACGTTTGAAGTTTTCTACTTAATCTATTTACTTAACTTCCACGACAATATAAGCTGATCAGCAATTTGATCATCTTGAGTAACTTTAATTTAAAAAATATCTTGTATGAGTTTTGAGGAATGTGTGACCTCTTAAAACCCTTAAAAATTTGATTTATTAATCAGTTTTTTCTTCATTTGCTTTTAAATAAAATAATATTTTTATAAGCCACGGATGGTAAAAATATTTTAAAGAAATTGTTGAGGTTTTTGTAAGAAATAACAAATGTTTAGTGTTTGCATTAAAATGTTTTACTTTTTCACAATTAGTTTATTTAACTTACAGATAAAATTGAACTAGCCTTCAGGTTCTGCGTCGGTGTTGTTCAACTACAATGTTGACATAGTTGAACTTTGCCTTGCGTAAAGTCAGCAAACAAAAGAACAATAAAGCTGACAAGAAGTGATAGATTTATTATATCATGTTAAGTTAGCAGGTTGTTTTTTAACGAATCTAGGCTTTTAAATCAAAACAAAAAAGCTTGAAAATCGTTTTTAATGAGCCTGTTACTTTGCCCAACAAGAAAAGAAAAAATGAAACAACATTACGATCAAAGCTTTGGTTTCAAGCTATGATGTAAATTAAAAACAACTGCTACTATTTCTTTGTGTTGCTATAAGATTAAGCTGCGGTTAATTAAACTTTTTTGTTTTTACTTGGAAAAGCTAAAATCAGAAAATATGTTTTCAGATACCAAGAATCGATTGGTCAAGTTACTTGAACAGGATTTGATTGACAGGCGTTTTCAGTCGCGCCAAAAGTTTGAATTCACCAGGCAACAAAGCCGTCTTTATCAAGTAGGCAACGCTGTTATTAGTTGCACTTGCGAGCATCATGTTAACGAATAGTTTTCTATCCTCGTTTTGAGATGTTTATCAATAAAAGTAGATTGTGTAATTCTCACTGAAACAAGAGTGGTATTTAGCAAAAGCGTTTACAAAAGCAGACGCTGTGGTTAGATTAGAAAGCGGAGCGACAAACGAGCACTGGTTATCAAAGGCTTTATTATGTCATTCCTACGTTGTTTTTATCGTGATACCTTTGGTGATGCCTGCTCCAATAAAAAAATACAGGTTTTTGAACGAAACCTTCTAATCAAAAATATTAAAATCCTATTTCACTAAAATAAAAATAAAAATAAGAAGCTTTTTTGTACCGTCATTAGCAGAACTAATTTATGTATTTTTAAAAAGAACCTTCGTGAGCTACTGCCATTTCGTCAGGTGCAATAGTTTGTCAGGTTTTAAAATATTAATAATACGAAAAATTGCGTATTATCATGTAATTGTGACGTTTGCTCTTGTTAGATCTTTGCTGCCAAATTTTTATAATTGTACGGAAAATTTCTTTTTTTGTAAAGAGCGGCACCGTAGGACTTATAGACATTTTAACGAAAAGTTTGAAAAACACAGAAATAAACTGAACAGCACAGCCATCTAAACTTCCATCTAAACTTTCAGAAAAAGTTCGGATGTTTTATTTTATTCGCTTAATCGCTCAGAAAATTGCGTAATTGTTTCGCTCGGAAAATTACGTAATTGTTTTTGAAGAATATATTCGCGAAGGCATGCGATTTATTCTATTCGATCGAAAAATTTATTCTATTTGCTCTGAAAAATTACGTGATTGTTTTTGACGAATATATTCGCGAAGGCACGCGATTTTGGCCGAAATGAATTGACTGCTTCACGCTACTTCAAGCGTGCTCGTCACGGATGGTTGCCTGGTAATCATTTGCAGAGAAAACACTCGATACGTTTAGGTCTTGGTGGTCTATACTCGAAAGAATTAATTTAACCGTCTTAATAATGTTTTTTTATGTTTTGATTAAAATAGACTGCTTTTTAGGAGCTTCATCCGAAACAAGAAGAAGTTATTGATCCCTGTGATTTAAAGAACGCTTTAAACGATTTGGACAGTAGCCTTACTTTCTTTGACACTTCAACAGTAAGCGAGGTGAAACTTTCAATTTGATTGATTTGTATATTCTTTCTTGTTTGCTATTTCTCCGAAAATTTGCGGACGAAATTTTATAAACTTGGACCTGATTTGCTTGGAAGTGTCAATCCGAGTCACAATGGCTTCACGAGAAAAACTTTGGGCGACTCGTTGTTTCGTAAGCAAAAGAAAATACCACAATCAAAATAATGCGTGTTACAGTAAAAACAAAGTAATTCAAAAACAATAGCACACAGAGTAGCCCCAGGCAAAGCGAAACCTGAGTCGGCTTGGTTGTTAAGACAGGCTTATGGATTTTCTTAAATTTTCTTTTTTTTCTTGGTATTTTCCAGCATTTGAGATTTATCAATTATTTTACTGAAGGTAAATTAAAAAATAAAAATTACACTTTGAACTGAACCACTCTCTGGTGTTGACCGATCAACGGTCGAACTGCTGACGCAGATCCGATCTCGTAATGCCTCGAAAGGTATTTTCCAGCATTTGAGATTTACCAATTGTTTTACTGAAGGTAAATTAAAAAATAAAAATTACACTTTGAACTGAACCACTCTCTGGTGTTGACCGATCAACAGTCAAACTGCTGACACAGATCCGATGTCGTAATGCCTCGAAAGTTTTCAGAAAACGTTGGTTGAAATCTCGTGGCGATCATCACAGTTTTGAAAAATGATGCAAAGAAATAATTTTGTGGTTACCTTTTACAACTTAAAACCCTGTGATTTACACCGAACTGGTGTTGGGCGATTCTATTCGTCCATGCACAAATGGGGTCTCGTTCCTTCACCGAATTGCGAGTGTGGCGCCTCTGAGCAAACCGCAGACCATGTTCTAACAGCGTGCCCTATGTACATCGGGCACCACATGGAGCACGAGATCTGACGGTTTCGGATGACGAAACTCGATGCTGCCTTAATAACACCACTGCCAGCGTCTGATTCAGGCAGTGCAGCAGTCTGGAGTAGTAAAAGGATAAACCCTCGGCCCCAGTCCTGTTTGTGTCTGACCTTGAGTGGATACCCTTCAAACGACGACGACGACGAAAACTTAAAACTCAATGACCAGAAATCAAACAGAAAAAATCTCGATATAAAAAATAGCATAAGATACCAAGCTATTTTTTTGTATTTTTGCTTCATTGCAGCAGATTGTAGAAGAAAAATTGAATTGAAGCAATTGGCCAAAAATTGAATTGCCTAAGAGAAACAATCGACGCAAACTGAAAATTTTCACCAACAAATAAAACAGTCTCCAAATAAACTTCTTCAAAATAACATGAAACCGTTGTCGCTGAATTAACCTTTAATTAAATATCATGAAACAAATAAAGGAAATGGCATCACATCCTTATTACTCACTATAAGAAAGCTGTTCTATATTTGATTCTTAAACTAAAGACAATCTAATCGCAATATTCTAAGTTTAAACTTTTACCTTTTCATTTAAAATAATCTTTTTTTGTTTTTAGTTTCATTCTCAAATAACAACTATGCTTCCAAAAAAAGTTTTTCAAGAAAAAAATGTCATTCTTCAAATATTTTTTTCAGGAAATAGCAAAAAACAATGGCGTCCGCTTTCAAGTATTTTGCGTAATCGCAGCCTTACTGGAAAAGAAGGATTTTCACCAACCAGAACAACGCTCTTTAAGTAGCAAAATCAACCTTTGCAAAGTGAGACGTTTTCTTCTTCAGTAAAGCGTTTTGTTTGTCGAGGCGCCTTTTTGTTTTTTTCAACCGTGACTGAAGCGTTGAAGCCCATTCTTCAGAATCCTGTTTTTGAGTTTGTTTGTTTACACCAGTGCTTCTCAACCCTTGGGTCGCGGCTCAAAATTGGGTCGCCGTGTAATTTGATTGGGTCAAGTGTAGTTGTGTAAAAATTAAGTCATTTTGGTTGTGATTTGACAGTGGTTTGATTGATTTCTCTATTGCAGTGCTACTCAAACCCTGGGTCGCGACCAAAAGTGGGTCGCCGACAAGTGATGTCCTTTTTTTTTTAGAATAACATGATTTTAGGACGAAAATAGAGAAATTCGAGACCGATTCCGTGTAAAGACCTTTTTTTTTAGAGAGAAAACCATGAATTTGGGACAAAAATAGAAAAATCCGAGAATCTCAGACAATTTTGTTTTGTCCGCCCCTTCAAAAATTCTTTTAGCTAGACCGCCTATGTCTGTCCGGAATTTCGCCTATTCAGATATGGCAACCCCAAATAAAGTCTGTAAAAGAGACTGGGTCGCCAAAGCTTTCTGGTCTATTTTCAGCTAATATTTGGGTCGCCACAAGGAAAAGGTTGAGAAGCACTGGTCTACACCCTACAGCATGCATCAAAATAGTTTGCGATATAACAAATATTTTGCAATAAACAAGACTAGTCTACCTGATAAAAGTAAAGGAGTTTAAACAATAAATAAATAAAGAGAAATGCAATCTTTCTTGGTCCTATTTGATGTATTTAAAGTTGCTTTTTGACGAAAATAGTAAGATATGCATTTTATCGCTGAAATAACAAAATTAAAATAGGCATTGTAGCTTTTACTGCAGCTTAGTTATTCTTAACTGCAAATAAATCGTTTCCACTACGAGTGTTGGCGGGAGTATTCTTTATTGGTTTACTGATTTTTTTACTTTTTTCTGCGCTTAAGCGCTAAAAGAAGCAAAAAAATCAATAAAACAAACAAAAAATATTTCCACCAACGCTAGTAGTGAAAACGGGCCATAAGTCGAACACACCATGCACACACACGTAAAGGTCAATCAGCAGCATTACCAAGTTAAGTAGGATGGCTACAGCGATTGCTACGGTCTCGGTTTAATTCCTACTTGCGCCAGACTGTTTCCTATTTGAAAAACTCACTGTATGACAGTTACTCTGCTTGGCTGCATTACAAGCAGCTTTAGATAATAGTCATATCACTGGTACGAGAAAATTAAAAGAAAATGTTTAACCAGACATCAATACTTGGCTGACTTTGGAAGCAGGGCGGGTAATCGCTTGACACCCTAAGCCTAAATTTAACACCTCCCATGTTACTTTGCAAGCCGGGATGATTAACAGTTTTTATGATGGTATGCTAATGATGTTGTTTAAGTAAACTCTGAAATAGACCCCCCGAATTCATTGTAGTAAAACTTTATTTAGAATAAAGACATACATCAACTGATTTGGACTACAAAAAATAACTGAAACTTTCATTAATTTCGCCTAAAAGTTATATTTGATAATTGTTTGGAATATTTAAATATTCATCAAATAGCAGTTTTTACAAAAAACTTTTTTCGTTGCGTACACTTTATATAGATTAAAATTACCATTTATAGGTTTGTTTTTTATTGGCTTTTTTTACATTTTTAGGAGTATTACGTCACAATGCTTGGACCAAACATGGACAAATTGCGCATCGAATTAATGGCGGCAGGAATAACAAAAAACCAGCAAAAAGAGGTGTTTGTTTGAGCTATTTATAGAGAAAATCTTCTTCAATATTTGCCTAACGCCACTGTTTAACAAACGCAGGTTGTAAAAAAGCTGTCTAGAGGCAACGACGTGGGGAAACTAGAATTTATGGATTTCGTTGCGTATTCGCCGCTGTTTTTAGAAGCACATTCCAAAATTATAGCGAATCCTTTAGCTTGAAGCCACATTGCAGCCTGCACTCGCGGCAATGAAGCTGCAAACTGGTTTTCGTGCACTCTCTCCACCTGTCGCGCTCATAAATTAATCTATATTTCACCAAGCTGCTTAAGATTGGTTTTTAATCTTCAGCAGCAGTTTGTGTTTACTTACTAGCGAGCACAAGTTTCTGATAAATAGAAATTCGTTGGCTGGCTATTCTCGTTGTATCTTTATCGGTTTGATGGCTTAATGGTTTTGAATAAATTATATTTAGTTAACAAAACACCCTACAAACTTTTGTTTACAATTGACAGCGTACTGTTGTGATTGCGATTTAATAAAACTTGTCGATTTAAACCGAGGCAGAGGCATAGTCTTGCTTTAAAGAAAAGTGAGCCTTTACTAACTTGGAGGAATCCAGCCTTTTTGAGCAACCCAGGTCAAACCAGGGCAATCATTGAAATCCTGAGCAATTGTTCTCATAAACACCGTCTTTAAAGTTTAAGTGAAAACAGAAAAAAGTGTTGTCACTACAATTCAAAGGCAAAAAATTTGTGTCTACATGAAACTGGGTACAGTTTAGTATTAAATAAAGTGCTAAGAAAGTCTAAACAACCAAAAGAGACTAAAAGTCGGCTGTTTTTTTTCATTTCGGTTTTTATCCCCCTGACTAACACGCAAGCGTACGAGGTTCTACGCTTGGTGCAACCCTCATGCGATTACCCCCACCTCTTCTAGAAATACCAAAATATTGCTGTCCAGTTGAATTCTTTTTTTTGGTGGTTAGTCGGCAGCGTGTTCGAGTGCTTAGAGCGCCGGGATTGTGATTGAAATGTCTCGGTTTAAAACCTACTTGCGCCATTCTATTGTCTCCTTAAGAAAAACACTTTACGGCACTTTCCCCTGCTTAATGGTCTTGGCAAGCACTTCTAAATTTCAATTTATTTTCTATTAAATTTCAAGCGGACAGCAATATTTTGGCATCTCCGGAAGCGGGTCGGGGTAATTGCCTACCCTATGTATTGGCGCCCCCGTCGCTTTCCTGCGAGTCAGGAGAATAAATATAGAGATAAAATGAATAGTTTTTATATTTAGAGATATGAGTGGAATTTAGAGCTGCTTGCTGAGACCGTTAGCTCGTAAAGTGTCTTTTTCACTGATAGAACAGAATGACGCGAGTAGGTTTCGAACCGAAATCATATCGATTGCGTCCGCCATTAAAACGGCGCTCTCAACCACTCCACAACATTGCCGACCAATTTTTGATTAGTGAACAAAATCTAGAGGCAAAGTTCTGACGTATACAAATCCAATCACCAAACCAATTTTCTATTTTAAGCACATTTTTGGATTTGCTTGTATTTTCCAAGCACCAATAAATAATCTTACAGTGGATTTGTATTGCTGAAAAAATTATTCAGCGTGACTAAAGAATATCGCTTCTGTGTCTTTGCTGCAATCCAGGATGTTGACAACTTTATTCACGTTGCCAAAGCTAGTTTTTACTTTTCAATCTTGAGAGCTCTTTTCAACTCATCAAAATTGAAGTTGATGTAGGTTACGGGCTAGACTGGTTTATGACGTGGTTGTTTGATTCGTTACAGCCTTAGCCTGCAGCATCAATGCTTTTATACATGACTTGCTTTTATTTAAGTCTTTAACACCAGAAAGACGGGAAATTCTCCCTACCTAGAATGACGGCTGCGGTCAATTTTGACCGCATCAGTATTTCGCGCTAAAATTTATTTAATATTGACCAAAATTGTTTTAATTATCTGTCAAAAATATATTCACGACTACTTTGAGTATTTTAATCGACATTTTTGGTAGTTGCAACAAATTAAATTATTAAAAATAGTTTCTTTTGACCTTTCTACTGCACAAGAAGAGCAAGTTGCAACAATAAATGTAAATGTAGTATATCTACCACAGCAAGACTTCAAGCATTTATGGCAGCTGACGCTAGACTTGTTTTTAAATAGTTGTAATTGGCATTGCTTCTTTTTTCGCAAAGTTTGACTAGAACTTTCTAGCACCATCGTAAAAAGAGGAAGTAAATCGCTTTTCGTAAAAGGATCGCGGGACATTTTTTTTGTTAGCTGAAGTAAAAATTTTCTTCTGTTCTTTTCTTAGTAAAAATTCTCATCTTCATCACATGAATTATCAACTTCATCTACTTGTAAAGACCTGATTGCTTTTGCGGTTGTCAGTCGTCTTGCAGTAGCCAGGATAAAAAAGTTTGTTGTTATACAAGTACTTACTCAACGAATAAAAATCTAGTCATAAATAAATGTTATGCTGCGGTAAAACATACTAAACTTCAAACCAGCATGTTATTATAGAACGTTTATTCAAAACAACATAATTTCAAGGTGATAAGTAATTGAAATAATATTAAATTAAATTTATTTTATAAATCAAAAACTACATTTTCTTTTTATAAAATCAAATAAAGGTTCCGCTATCGACTTGTTGCCAATACCTAAGATAAATTCTATAAAATTTTGAGCAGCGTATGCCAGTGGTTCTTAACCTTTTTCTACCCAGCGCCTCTTTTTAGAGATTTCCATAGGCTGTCGCCCACCATAATGTAACTGCTAAAGATGATAAGTTATACAGTGAAGTGCATAGGATTTTACACAGTGGTGGATATTTCAATTTAGGCACCCGAGGCAAGAATTTTCAAAAATTGATGTTGTCTGAGAAAAAAAGAGGTCTGATCTTGGCTTGCATATTTTTCTCCCGAAATCAGGATGTTCTCTAAAAAAAAAAAAGGGTCTTCGCTTCGATTTCATCTCTGATTTCCCTATTTTTCTCTCAAAATCATGGTGTTCTCTAAAAAAAAAAAAAAAGGTCTCTGCAATGAGATAAATACCGTACACCTTCAGCGCCCCCAAAAATGCCCCCTAAACATTTCCGCCCCCCCAAAAGTCAAAAGCGCCCACGTGGGGGCGGAGGCGCCCAGGTTAAGAACCACTGGCGTATGCAAATATAAACGAATAAATGTTTCATCAAACAGCCCTAATTATGACGTAATAAAAAAATAACAAAAATGAAAATCAACCATCAGGTACACAGATATTGTTTACATAATGTCTAGTTGACCTAAACTCTCTAACAAATTGTTTTGATACCGTCTAGCATAGCTATCGCTATGATAAAATTGTATGAGGTCAGATTTGACCGCTCGTCTTTCTAGGTATACTCTTTAATTGCACTCGTTTGAGAAGTTAAATCAAAATTTTTTTGTTTCCAGATAACTTTAAGGAAAAAGAAAAATACTCGTAGGGTTACAAAAGTCGAATTTTAAAAGACAAAACTGTAAAAAAAAAAAATTTAAAAGCGGTCAAAATTGACTACTCGTCTTTCTAGTGTTAAAAGTAAATGTTGATATTGTAAACAGGGTGCTGATTACAAATATTTGCGAATATTTCGCTGCAATACAAAATGCATATTAGTAAGCGACGCAATCAAGACTTAAACCGAAAAAATTTCCCAAGGCAACAGAAAGAATATAAGGAAAAAACAATACCAATATTTTCAATGTGTAAGTTTTATAGAAATTCTTGAGTTTTACGAGTAGGAGTGTTGGAGAATATTTCTTTATGTCAACAAAGCTTAATATTTTGATGAATTCAAACAAGATTTTTGGGAAAATGTTTTTTATAGATAAAGTTGGTGGACATCAAAAAAAATGCAGAATTAAAAAATGCATTTAACTCAAGTTTTGTTTGGTTTTAAATCAGCATTTTTAAATATCAAGTTCCACTGGTGCCTACGGTTACAATAACTTAGTAAGATTGATTACCTGCTATTTAAAAAAAGGGTTAATTAATGCTTGATTCGGTTTGAAAAAGATTTTTACTTTATATAAGAAAGAATATTGGGTGCCGGTTTAGTATGTGGCCTACCTTTCTTTGGAATACCTTTCGAAAAAGATATTGATGATACTAAACCGGCACCGAATATTGAATGATTAATATCATAGGAATAGGCGTACTAGCCAAAAAAATTTTGGGGGCAATAAAGTTTTGCCTAAATCATGGTTTTTTAGTACTTTACGGATAGGACAAAAAAATTGTTTGAAATTCTCGGACGAAAATCAAATTTCGTCCTAAAATTATGATGTTTTCCAAAAAAAAGTCCTCACATGGAATCAGTTTCATATTTCTCCATTTTTGTCTTAAAATCAAGGTGTTCTCTAAAAAAAAAGTCTTCACCTACAACGTAAATTTGGTTACTATTTTTTGCAATTGATCATTGTCGCTCCCCAAAAATTCCTGATTTTGCCCAAATTTTCCATATCTCAGCCCGAAAAATTCTGGTTTTGCCCGAATGTTTTCTTGTCACTGCTCGAAAAATTATAATTTTGCCCAAATTTTGGAAACTTGGGGGGCAATTGCTCCCCCGTCTGGTACGGCTATGATTATAGGAAAGACACAAAAGTAGAATATTTCTTTGCCGAAACGATTTTAATGACGGTTGAAATTGAATAGAATGTGAAGTAAAAAAACGTCTTAATTTTAAGCTGAACGTAGCCTGGGTACGCCTGGTTTACACCCTCGAAATTCAATACAACCAAGAGAAAAAAAACAATTACGTAATCATTCAAGAGCTGTTTTCGATTGAAAGGTTTCTCGGATCAAATTAAAAAATTTTTGATTTTTATTTACTGCTTGAAAAAGTTATTTATACATGCAGTAATTCAAACACTTTTTATCTTTTCTCGGTACGATTTCTCGTTAAAATGCCAAGAAAAGATTTTGATGCACTTTCGATTTAAATTGCTAGCATTGTCGCTTTTTTGGTTCTTGAAGTTCAAAAGGTCAGCGAATAAGAATCGACAGCTTGTGCAAATTAGTTTTGTTTTAATATAGTTGACAAGCTAAGCTTGTCACACCAAGTTCAGCACCTGTTTGCAATAAAAAATATAACAGTTGGCAATTACTTGACTTCGTAAGCACATAAAAAAATGAAATGATCATCAGATTAAAACCGATTAAGAAATTACTTTTACTCAGCTAGACTTGAGAAGTTTTTCCAAAAATATTTTTGGTGTTTGATAAACGCAACCGATAGGGAAGACGCACGCATATTGGTAATTTAACCTCTTAACAGCAGGGCAAATGGCACATTAATGTGTTGCAGATGTTCATCAGTTTGCTTGATTTCAACCAATATCAGAATTCCAATTTCACTGTAGTTTTAGTGCTAATTTTCAACAGCTATGAGATTACGAACAAAAACTTGGTTAACACAAAACTATAATTTATATAATTTGAGAAAAATTATTTAATGATCGATAATAGCGAACAATTTGTACTTTTTAGAAATTCACCGAATTTATAACATAAAAAACTTTAGTCAAAACTTCAAACTTCACGTCTTTGTAAAAAAAGCTTTGATTTTGCAAGTTTAAGAGAAGTAGCAAATTTTTTGTTTAAGAGCGTCTCAGGCTTCAATCTTATATTTACAAAAATAAGGCAAACAATCACGAGAAAAAAATTTAAATCATTTAACAATTTTTTTATGACTTTTGTATAAAATATTTTATGAATCGAAGTTTGGTTCTCTTTTCCGCTCAACAAGTTTGTTTCTCCTATAGCTGTAAAGGTGACTAAATTCAACTTTTTAATACTAGATATCATTTTAAGACATATAGTCAATGCTTAAGGCTACATTTAAATTAATCAGCACAATTTTATTGATCACAAATAAAAAAAGCTCAAAAGTAATGTCTGAAAAATATAAACATAAACGTGTGCAATACAAAATAGAAATTGAATCAATCAAACAAAGGATAGCTTCACTAAACGCCTTCCAAAAATATAAACCATTTACATGCCACAATGGCCGGGTTAGTATCAAACATAATTTGATTTTAAAAAATTATAAATATACCATAAGCATTCAAGAATCGAAATTGTTATACCTAATACGAATACCTGGATAACCATTGTAATAAACATTAGAAAATTTAATGACAATATTTTCCATCAAATTTTTCCAATTTTACCTAATTTGCGGTAATTTACCCCACTTTTCCGCTTCTGGTATAGACAAACAGGGTTCTCTGCCTTAGGAAGCTAAACAAACTGCGCTTTATATACTAAAGTGAAGAGACTAACTTATAAAATAAGCTAGATTAAAAATAAACCAAAATTTGTCATTTATTATAAAGAAGTTTACAGTTAGACACATTGTTGCTAAATGAAAAACAGCTTGCGTCATAAAGGAGAAAGTTGCTTTTGTGAAAGGCGAAAAGCCTACGCCAATACTATCAAAAACATAAATGTTGTTCAACCGAAACCTTTCAAACGCATACCCGTACCAGCCCAAAAAATTTTGGGGGGGCAATGAAGTTTTGCCCGAATTTTGTGACGTTTGCCCAAATCATGATTTTAGAGTACATTTCGGATATGACAAAAAAATTGTCTGAGTTTCTCAGACAAAAACCAATTTTGTCCTAAAATCATGGTGATCTCTAAAAAAAAAAAAAAAAAAGGTCTTCACCTAAATTTGGGTTATTATTTCTTGCAGTTCCTCATCATCACCTCTCTAAATTTCCTGACTTTGCCCAAATTTTTCATATCGCTGCCCGAAAAACTATGGTTTTGCCCAAATATTTTCTTCTCACTGCCCGAAAAATCTTAATTTTGCCCAAATCTTCGAAACTTGGGGGGGCAATTGCCCCCCCTGCACCCCCGGCAGGTACGGCTATGTTCAAACGTCAATGTTTTCAACAAAGATTTTTTTGTTTTTAAGTAAATCAAAAACATTTGGTTGTTACACATGACAAAAACTGAGAAAAGGCGATGGTGTTAGTAAAACAGCGCCTTCAGCGTTTATCTTAATCAAATCCATGAAATCTTGGTGTAAAGTTCATAACTCGCATGGCAAGATATGTCGGCCTCCCGCTTAAGCTGCGTCTGTTTCCTAAAGTTATAATAGCATCACACATGGGTGATTTAGTATTGAAACAATAGGCCAATAGAAATATCTTAAAGTAAGACACAAAAAATGATTGCCGCGAAATATCAGAAGAGCTATAATAAGGTAAGTTCTATTAAAAGACTATTAAAGCAGATACGAGATAGATCATTTACAAAAAAACAGGAATTTCATTTACAAAATTATAATTTTTCAAAAATTATAAAAATATTGTAAAAACAATTTTGATTTATTAAAATACAACATCATCTATTTTATTTTAAATATAATCGATGATAATGCGCTACTAAAATCGATTTTAGTGTGTTTTTAAATAAATCCTTTAAAAAAAGCTAAATTTTAATCGATTTCTGACTTCCCTTTATCGTAGGCTTACCATACGTCCCGATTTAGGCGGAATAGCCCCGATTTTTAGGGTTTTATCTCATCGTCCCGCCCGATCAACATTATGTCCCGATATTTCCAAATTTAGATGAAGACTTTTTTTTAGGGAACACTGGTTTTTAAGCACGAAAATCAAAAAATCCAAGACAGATTCAAAGTAAAAAAAATTTTTTTTTAAAGAAACTGTTTATTGGGGACAAATTTTTTTCTTTTAACGAATATCCCGCTTTATCCCTTCGAAAATATGGTATGCCTACTTTATCATGCTTTTTAGTTTTTATCCCGTAATTTGTCAATAAAACGACAGGGTTTCTTTTAAAAAGATCGCATAAAGCTTTAAAGATAATTTAAAAAGTAAAAAAGAAATAGAAGTAGTTCAAAAATTAACTGAAATACAGAAAAGTTTGGAGTTTTTTATACTATTGAAAAATTTAGAATACTTTATCGGCATTATTACACGTTTTACTTGAATAACCTACCTGTGTCAATAGGTAGGTTTTCTTCTTAGAAACATTTGTAGGCCTATCAAGTCGTATATTTCAAAAGCTAAATCTCAATTGAGAAATCAGGCCATGTGTTTTTACCAATTTTTTGTAGGGGCAATTAGTGGAGACCAAGGTCCTTTTTATTAAAAAATGCCGAATTTAAAAGCGCTTTTTGCGAAAATTTGACACGATTCTAATTTTATTACGGTAGTCTTTTTTTTCTTCAACAGTAAAAATGGATTGTTGTTTCAGTTGTTACTTTAGCCATTTTAATTTGAAAGCCATTTTTTGGAAAGCCACAAGCAATTGGGACCTTCTTTAAAATTTACGGACCACGTACGTCCACCCCCATTTGCCTCACATGCCACTCAAACCAATCTCTAAACCATGGAGGTATCCGCACTTTATTGCGAAAGTGCTATCAATGAGAAAGTGATATGGACAAGTGGGCTGAGTGGAAAAATCATAAAACGAACGATGAGAACAAATCGATTGTTTAACATACAACCAACCAGATTTCCTGTTTACTGCTACATTTTCTCATAAATTCTTATCTGTGCATTTCGAAGGACTTATTTAAATATTTCGAACTCGGCGAAAGCGTCAATTCTTAGGGCTTTAATTTTTCTTCTTGTTCCATGAATAATATAATGTTTAACAAATGTGGCTGTCACCATTGAAGAAAATCAATCGACAGTTTTGATGATGATGATGATGATATTTTATTCATGCTTAGTAACATTATTCAAATGAGAAGGTTTAATTGTATTTCGCGGAGTCTTTGTTGGATAGAAAATGCAAAGCACGTGGAATCGTACAAAATTACACCATAAAAAGGTTTTATAACTGTCGAAAAAAGCAGGCTTTGGATAAATCGTGAAAAACGCTTTTTTTTTTCAACGTATAATCGACATTTGTTTTTTCCGAATTAAAGCGCAGCTAAATTGATTGGGCTTAGATACTACAACTGTGCAGTGTTTTGGTTGCTTGCGTCTCTCGCATCTCCAAGCTATAAGCTTCATTAATTATAAATATCTATTGCTTTTTTCATGGTGGTATTTCTTGCATTGACGAAATAAAGATCAACCAGTTAACGCGCCCCTGCCACTCAAGTCAAGTATCATCACAGTCAGCATTTAATGCAAGCTAGACCACAATAAAGGAAACCAAAAAGCGTTTTAAGTGGTGGCAAATTTTTTAGATTCAGAATGTGAATGCTTACAAAACGACAAAACTGAACTCGTATTACTGGTGAATTATTGGAAAAATAATTTAAATACTTGTTTGTTATACATAATTTCTGTTTGCAATAACAATAAGAATGAATAAAAAATAATTTTCAAACAAAGTATCGTTATTTTAGAATGGACAAATGGGACCGGCAGACTCGACGTCATAATAAAGCAGGACCCCTATTTTGCGAGTGTTAACAACTCGTGCGACCCTGCTGTAATAGTTGCAATTAGCAGAAAATCTATAAATTAATTCATGCGCTTTGTTAAAACAACTCACATTAAGCATTTCGAAGAGAACGTTTGATTTCAGCCTCGGGCAATGTTGACGCTTCAAACAATTTTTAAAGCATTTCTTCAGTTCGTAAAAGAGGATAAAAAAAACATACTCAGCATGCCATGTTGGCTGTATTTTTAGATATGGCGTTGAAATGTTGCAGTTGATTTCATTAATTAAAGCTTTTTAAAAGGCTTTTTAAAGTACGTTTTTCTCGAAATAACAGGTTTTATTTCTTCATTTTTAATGAAAATTAAAAAAAAAGAAACTAACCAACCTTCACAAACTAAACAAACCTAATAAATTCTATTTCTTTTGAAATGGTTGTAATAAGTTTAGGCTGTCCAATAAAAAAAGATCAAGTTAGCTCCAAACCATGAAACGACAATGGGCTTAGAGCAAAAAAGGCTTTTACGCTGTGCTTCAGAAAAATTCCTTTCAACAGGTTTACGCTCGAGCTAATATCGCATTTCACAAGACTCTCAAGCTGCGGTACTTTAAGCGCAATTTATTGAAGCGGAACCACAGTTATCAGTTATCGTTACAAGTAGGCCAACTGTTGAATTTTTAGACTGTAAAACGACGTGGAAATTAATAGTAAAAAACGCCATTTCTATAATTTTAAATCAACAAGCTTGTTGTACGGTACATTACTTGTCACTTTTGTTTGTCTTCTAAGGTCGCTGAACAAATATTTTCTGAGCGAATGGCTGTGGTTTGTGAAAAGCATTTGAGTGAGTACAAACGAAGAGGTTTCACAATCAAATTAACTAGATTCTTTTGTGCTATAAAAGCATTCTTTTTAAATAAATGGATTACGAATAAGTGCTTTTGTCACAGAAGCAAACACCATGCGATTAGATATAGAAAGTTTAATATCAGCAAGATACTTCATCATCTGGTTTAACCTCTGAATGATTCTATAACGTCTTTGTACACAACGGCCATTATTAATGTAGACATCAATAGTCTCGACGATATTCTAAAAGCAAAATCATCAGACATTTGATTTTAAATCATCCAAAAAAACGGACGTAGTTAGAAAATTGGGATCTACGCTTTAAAATTAGTTTAAAAAGTGACGGTCCGAAAACATTTTTCCGCCTTCAATTTCGAGGTTGATTTAGAACGCAGGTGATGTAAAAAAAAAGTAGCTCCTTGGACGCCAGTGTCGGCCCCATGACAAAAAGGTTGAAACCAAGAGTAACTGCAGAAAAGTGGAATTTTCAGTTCCTATCGAACGGGCTAGCTGCACCCAAAAACACAAGAATCACTTCAAAAACTATTTGTTCTTCTGATTTATTTTTGATTAAATAACGACAAACCTTGAATATTAACGGGCAGCGGTTTCGTGTCAATACATACGTAATACGCCGCATACTGCCGTTAAAACAGAGTTTCTTAACCTTTGCAACGTCCAAAACCCCTAAATCTTAAAACTATTGCCTTAAAGACCTCTTGTTTGAACAACCTAAAAATTTACAACAGCAAAACTACTTTCTCTTCTGATTAAAGAATCAAAACAGAATCAGAACAACAACTAAGAAAAAAAGTCATTGCTAAAATGAAAATGCCGTTTCACTTAATAAAACTGCATCTTGACGTTAATTTTTTTTAAAATCTACTTTGCCTGAAAACTAAAGCAGAATTAAAAACCGTTTCTCATAATGTATTTACGGACTTCGAAAATCTCTCGCTAGTTTTTGGACAATCGGTTAAGAAACCCTGTTTTAAAAAACAAAAACGCACATGGCGACTTGATTGGAAATATAACAAACTAAATGCAGTTGTTTGCTTTGTTAGCTCAAAGCAAAGACAATTCATGAATTAGTTTAATCTAAATTCCAATTTTTCTTTTGAGTAAACAAATACACAAAAGTAGAAGAAAACAGAAGAGGAACCAAAATAAAATTCGAAGGGAAAGCCAAAACCGTTGCAAATTTACTTGAAACGTAGAAGACTAACTTGAGCGTTGCGCAACAATGGTCGGCTTTTTGAAAGAAACAAAAAGCAATTTTTAAACTGTCACAAAAAGTAGCGCAGCCAAATTTACAACAACCACAATCGCAAAGAAAGTTGTAATCAACGATGAAAAACGAAGCATGTTGCGAACGACAGTACACAACAATGATTCTCAACAAGGGTGAAGAGAAAATTTTTGACGGTCCGTACCTTGCGGAGTGATTCCGAGACAAGTGATTTTATTCAAATTTACAATGACGTGATTACGTCACAATCATCAAATTTCAAACAGACTTTTCAACCATATGGATATATTCGAGTTGTAGTTGCTCCTCTTTTAAGACGGATCTTGGAGGAGCAATTCCTCGAGTTTTAAAAAACACTAATCGAGCATATATCTACGCTAGATCAGCAAAAGAAGCAGACAGAACTTTTAGGCAAGTCCTCAAAAGAGCACACGACCCCAAAAAGATTGGGAACGACAGGCACATAAGAACTGCCTTTCTTCAAGAAAGGCAGTAGAGTTCAATATTACAATACGAGATCGAAATGCTTAAAGTGACTAGGCATTATATGATCATGTTTTAAGCAATAAAACGAGCCAAAAAAACTTCGACCTCAAAAGAAATCGAATTTCGCTATATATTTGAATATAATCATGATGCAAAAGAGCGAACGAATTAAACTGATTGAATTTTTGCTTTTCGGGTATCTTACAGTTTAAATTGAAATCAATGACAAATAAAGCTTTTCATAAAAAAAGTATTGACTGCCCCCATACATTTTTCCATTCGCGATCGCGCTTCAGGTATTTTCGAGAACTTAATACTCAAGTTTTAAAAAAGTTGGTGTTGTAAAGAAATCGTAATAAAATGAGGCTTATTTCACAGAGGTAAAACATTCAAAATTCTAAAAATTAACTCAGGACAGAATAAATGCTTTTAAAACTTATAAACAATATTTTTAGGGCTTCATTTGGTAAACAAGTTAACACCCTTATGATATCAGAAGTAATATATCAATTCCTTAAAAATCAAGTTTTACTCTCGATAAAAAAAATAGCATAAAATGAAAATAAAAAAATTGGTGTTAAAAACAATAACAATAATAAATCAAAACATCGCTAGCTTGTGATGATTACTGGCGTAAAAAAAAGGACACATACGCAATGAGCATCAACAATGTGTGTTTTGAAAGAGTTCGTGCTTGCAAAATTGAACGTGAAAGCTAAACACAAATACTTAAAAAGAAAAAAAATTTAAAAAGTATTTACAAAATTGGCACAAGAAACGCGAAAGTTATGCGAAGTATTCCTGTCCTGCGGTATATTGGTAACCACCACCCGTTGGCTTTTTGTCATCAATCGGATAACTTCCTTGGTCTTTCTTTCTTAGTCTGTATACAACCAAGAGGAAAACACAGCAGGCCAGTAAAAGCCCCAGGCTGCCGCCGATGATGATCGCTGAAAGTGCAAAAGAAACTTAGGGCCATGCGTAAGATGTTACGACTAAAAAGAAAGTTCGACTCTATTTACAGAGCAAACCACAAAATAACTGATCCATTTTTACATACGCAGGTGAACAAATACGGGAAAGAAACTCGAAGTTTTTCAAAAAGGCGCAAGGAGGTGATTAAAACCTATGCTTTGCAACAATATTCGCTGGCAACCATTACACAATGACGAAAGTGACGTACAATGTTCTATTTGCACGATGGTACAGTCATACAAACTGTTATTCAGTTTTTTTTAAGTCGTGGCATAAAAGGTCGTATTGTAATGGAAAGATTTTCGGACGAAGCCTCAAGAATAAAAAACTTTTACAGAAACGTTCTAACTCAGGGATGTCCAACCTGCGGCCTGCGTGCCTCATTGGGGCCCACTTAATGTTTTTATGCAGCCCACTGCTTACTCAAATTTCTCAGTTATATTTTCATTGCGTATCGTAGGTTTCTCAAAACTGTGTTCCGCGAACCTACTTTTTTGACGAAAATCAAGAAACCAGAATAAGATTTAAAGCAGCGTTTCTCAAACCATGGGTCGCGAAGGCTTGTAAATTACCCCACGTAAAAGAAAAGATCTGTGCACACAAGATTTCAGAAGTGAAGAAACTTCTAAGACGAAAATCAAGAAATCGAAATAAGTTTGCTCACGAACAAATTTCTGCCGACAGCTAAAAATTAGACAACCACTGTTGGCTTACATAAAAATTTCGTTTTCTTTCTAATCAAAATAAGCACCCATTCAAATTTACTTGGGTCGCAGTCATGTTTGTAAATCGTTGTTTTTAGCGATTTTGGGTCGCAGAAAAAAAGGTTTGAGAAACACTGATTTAAAGTGAAGATCTTTTTTCAGAGATCACTACGTTTTCGAGACGAAAATCGAAAAATCAGAGTCAGATTCAAAGTGAAGACCTTTTTTTCAGAGATCACTCTGTTTTTGAGAGGAAAATCGGGAAACCGGAGTCAGATTCAAAATAAAACCTTTTTTTAGAGATCACTACGTTTTTGAGACAATAATGGAGAAAGTAGAGTCAGATTCAAAGTGGAAACCAGGGATGCGAACTCGGACTCAAGACTCGTCAATTTGGTGCAATATAGCTGAACTCGAACTCGGACTCGCCAAAAAGTAGTGAGTCCGACGAGTTCTAGATTTCATGTAGGGTCAACGATTTGAAGGTTTTGCAGATTATTGTTATCAATACTTATTATGAAAAAAGAGCTAAACCTTGAATGAAAAATAAAAGAAAAGTTCAAATATAATTTCTTTTATATTATTTCTCGTCACTATTCTAAATTTTAAAACTGTTTCTTACTCGGTTGCGCTCAAGGTCGTCACTTTTTTTGTAATAACGAGTGTTCACACAGGGGCGCCGGAAAGCCATTTTGTCAAGGGGGGAGCAGAATTATATAAAGGCACCTTATTTTTTAAAAAAAGCAATCTTTTTATAAAGAAGAGGTTTTACAGAATTGCCATCTTGTATCGCGACCGTTTTCAGCGCATATATCGAGTAATGGCTAAAAAAAACATCATTTTCAATCAATGTGCAAAATCTCCATTTTCGTCCCGAATTTTAGGCAAAGACTAAAAATACGGTTATAACTTTCAATCAGTGTTCAAAATCTCAAATTTTGTCCCAAATTTTAGGTGAAAACTGAAAAAAAGTCATCAATTTCAATCGAGTCGATGATCGCTACTTTCGTCCTAAATTTAAGGTACAGAGCGTAACTAAAATAATAGCATTCACCTTCAACCACTCTGATATTTGGATCAAATATCTATAATTGTAGGAGCAAATCTGACTCAATGCTTCTGTATCTGGGCACCATACATTTTAAAAAGAGCAGGGGGAAATTTTAGGGGTAAAAAAGGCAGGGGTAATTAGTAAGCAGGGCTCCTGTCTTTCCGCTTCCGAGGTCTGCTGATGTTCAATACTTGTACGAAAAATATTGCAGTTAGATTTTATTTCAACTTATATCAGTTCTTGACTGGTTTCTTCCATAAAAGTCAAAGGAACAATTCTTAGTACTAGACAGGGATACGCACTCAGGACTCGGGCTCGTCATCTTAGCTTGGACTCGCTTCAAATTTCGACAAGCCGCACCCCTGGTAAAGACCTTTTTTTTGAAATCACTAATTTTTTTAGACGAAAATCGAGAAAATAAAGTCAGGTTCAAAGTGAAGTTCTTTTTGCGGCCCGCCGACTATAACTAAATTTACATGCATAATTTGGCCCATTATGAAAAAAAATTGGACATCCCTGTGTCAAAAGTTGAGAAACGCGAATGTAAAAAATTTTTTGCTTACCCGCAACAAAAGCTGAATTTCTCCAAAAAGATGAATTTGAATCGGGATTTGTTGGTTCGGAGCTGGGACTTACAAGATCAACAGGATCAATTTCCAATATTTCATTCGTTGTTTTGTCTTCATCCTAAAACCGTTCATGCATCTTTTGAAATTATACCGTTTACTTAATTTAATTTTGCCTTGTATTGAAAAGTTCTAAGACTCTTTTAAAATTAGTTAGAACATCAGGGGTTAAGAAACTTAACGAAAACTTGAAACCTGTAAAATGAGTTTACAGAGCATTACATAACAAACGAGATATCCTATTTAAACATTTACAACAACAAATTATTGTATATCTAAATTGAAAGCAAATGCAGCCGTCGATAAATTTGTGGGAAAACATAGGAAACAAAATAAAACTTTTTTCGTTTGCACTATAAAAGAACAATTTAATTATAATCGGGTACGTAATCAAGAGTAGAAAGCTGTATTAGTCCAAACAAAATAACAAAAAAATTCACCAAAAATGCCACAAGCAATAAAACATCTTTGACAATGCTTTTTCAAACTGTAATTTTCAAGTGATAATTGTATGGTTCAAATCACTGTCTTAGCCAGAAAACTATCTGAAGCTTAATATGTTAAAAGCGTTTTTCTGCGCAGAAATTTAATTCAAATTAACAAATGCGTGTGGAAAACCTGAACGATTCACAAGAAATATTAAGCTATCAAGAGCAAAACTGATTTTATTTGACTTAGCAATCTAAAGCACAAAAAAAGCTAAATTAAAAATGAATCTTAACGATATACAAGTTAGTTTAAAAACTTCAATAACAAATGAAAAGAAAAAAACCAAAAACTATTTCTACAGAAGAAAAAGAACTCAAAACATGTAATCAACCAATTAGTTCGGTGTGCAATATAAAAGTTAATAATATTTCACAAAAACATTTACAGGTTGACTCATGATATATTTATGCGTAGCCTAAAAATTAATAATTCGAAAAATTTTGTAACAATGCAATTTGGACCGAGCTGGTTCGAGTTTTTGGATGTTTTTCCTGAGTTTTTGGATGTTTTTCCTGAGTTTTTGGATGTTTTTTCTGAGTTGGGGCGTTTTTTATTGCCAAGTCTGCTTACAAACCAGCGGCACCTGGGAAGGATCTTGACTTGGTGTTTATTTAATTTTTTACGCTTCTACTAAGATCTGCTCTATTCTTACACTCAATCTATTCTTAAAGTTCTAAGTTTTATTTTAAATTGCTTTATTAGATTAAAAGAGCATTTTTACCAAAATAAATAAGTTGGTACTTCATTTTTAAGCAAACTAGCAGGCAATAAAGATTAAAGTATTTTTTAATATTTTTTATTTTATTCAAATTTATTTCCATTCTATGCAGGCTCTTTTATTGTAATTAATTAAACATCATTATCATTTATTTTCGTCCCTAAGTAAGGCCACAACGTGTTTTCCCGCTGGCAGGGGTTAGCTGTTGCTTGCAGCGCGCCACTACTCTTGCTTTTTCTTAGCCTGCTCTCGTCACAACCCTCTTCTCCTCATTCTTCTTCAACAAACTCCTAAATCTTTCTTCCTTCTTGCCCTCTACCGTTATTGTCGTAACCATCGCTGGAGCTTTTTCTTTGCTCATCGGTTCAAAGTGCCCGAACCATCTCAGTCTTTGACTTCTAAAAATTCTTTTAATGGTTCAACACCAGTCACCTCTAGTATCAACTCGTTTGTTACTCTATCCTTCAGAAAACTTTACCATTGAAAGCATTGACATTTGGGTGGACTCCATTCTTCTTATATCGTTTACCTTTATTGGCCAGCACTCTGCCCCATAACTCATGGCACTTTGGATATACAGGGTCCTCCACCCAAGTGTAGACTAATTTTTAGATAGATTTCTAAAGTATTTATAAATTACTTTATGCTCTGTTTTTTATCGAAGATGGCATAAAAGTCAATCAGCACGTTTACCTGGACATGTTAAAGAACAGGGTTCTTCCATAGATGAATTCATTTCCTGGAAATCAAGCAGTGACACTACAGCAGGATGGGGCAACCGCTCACACAGCCAAAATGGTTCAAGCCTGGTGCAAGGACAACTTTAAGTCCTTTTGGTCAAAGGAATTCTGGCCCCCCTTCTTCTCCTGATCTTAATCCGATGGACTTTGGGATATGGTCCATCTTGGAAAGAAAGGCCTGCGCTGTGTCACATTCAAATGTGGAAAAATTGAAGAAGAAATTGAAAGAATCTTGGGCGAAAATAGAAAGCGAAACTATTCGTGCCACGTGTGACCAAGCTATCTTTCGCCTCCGCCGTGTTATCATTAAAAAAAGGGCGGTTATATTGAATAAACTAAATTCAATATTGAAGATTATACATTTACCTTTAATCTCTTAAAAAAAATTTCATTGCCCTTTTCGTTTTTAAATTAATGTAATATATAACAGTCTACACTTCGCTGGAGGATCCTGTATATCTTATATACAAGCCCCTTCAGCTTTATAGCAGAACCTTCTTGCATAACACACAGGCCTGCAACATCCTCAAACCTCTTCTACCCAGCTCTTATTCTGGAGGTCACTGCTTTTTGAACTTCACATTCTGTACAAAAAATATCCTCAAAAAAGCAAAATATTTCCACTTTTTTAATGAGACCTCTCGCCATGTTTACACTTTTTAAGTATTCTGCAGCAACCTGGTTTGGTTTCCACATATTGCACTCAAACGTTTTTACCTATGCCAAGCTCCCTTCAATTTCTGGGCACTTTTTCGTGTTCATCCATCCATTTCGTGCATTTTCTGCATTGATAGAATTGACTCCTATACCCTTTTCAAAGATTGCATATGGATACTTTTTGCATTACTCTCCAGCCAATATAAAATCCTTTTGCTTTACCTATATTGACGTTAAACCCTTTTTCTTTGAATTCTTTCCTCTATCTCAAATGCCTTTTCCCACTTGTTCCAGCTGTCTTCAAAAAGTACCAAGTCATTGGTTTCGAGGATTTCTTTCAAAAGTCCACCTCTTACATCTTTAGTTATCTTATCTAATATAACTGCAAACAGAAAGGGACTTAATATCAAACTTAAGGACTTAGCACAATGAAAAGACATTATATTAAATAGAAAGGCAATTAATTACAGTAAATGTAATTGATATAAGTTGGATATAAGCAAAACAGCTCACATTAACAAAAAACAACTTCGGACTTGTTTCATTATTGTTTTTCTCGGATTATTTTTATCCGAGCGTCTAACAAACCCGCACTATAAACCTCTGTTAACCATTTGTTTTTTCGAAACCTTGTAATCGAACCGAAACTGAACCACTAAAAATGAAACTTGCTTAATCGGAACATTACTTTTAAGGGTACGTCTTGTTTTTACGGCAATTCCTGAAATTTATACTCTTCAACAGTATACGCAAAAAAAATACAGCATTCTTTAACGATTGCGTGCTTTTTTTTGCGTTTTCTGTTGAAGAGTACAAATTTTAATCTTTAACGATTTTTTAACAATCTTTAACGATTGCAATTTGGTTATAGAAATCAAAACCTTATTTTTCGAAAAATTGACTTTTTGTATCATAGTAAAACCAAAGACAACACAATGGGGGTTAAAGCATTGTGGCTTGTAATTAACACATAAACAGTATCTCTCAAATATAATCATTCAAATTTATTTGTTTTAAGCATTTTGGGCTGTGTTTAATTCATTTTAATTTCGTTTATGTTTCAAAATTCTGATGGTGTACCTTGATTTTGTGATATCTTCAAACATATATACAACATATAAAGGAGTAACAGTACAAAAAAGCACTTACATCTAACGATGGTTTTTTGTCCATTGGTTCATCAAGAATCTCGTTTTCACCTGGAATTAAATACCAATAAATAAGTGGTATTTGAACACACAACTAATGTTTTTCATATAAAAAACTTGATTGAAAAACTTTGAGCACGAAGGTTAAATTATAACTTCAAGGAGGGTAAAATCCTGATATAATCATCAAAATATTACAGGTTACAACGAAAAATATGTAAATTACATGTAAGTCAGTGGTTTAACCTGTGTGCCGCTAAAGATTTCAAGTGTGCCGTGAAACTTTTTGAAAAATATTAGTGCATTGCTCTGCAACCATTTTTTTACTACTTTTTAGAGATGAAAATCAAGATCTGCACTCTGGTCCAAGTGTGCCCTAAATTTTGAAAAGGTCCCAAAGTGGGTACAAAAAGCTTGAAAACCACTGCATTAGTTCTTTTGAAGAAAACACAAATCTTTTTTATCACTTTTTAAAATAAAATATATTGTTTTTCAAGTTTCTTAATACTATGTGTTTTTCTATATGCAGTGAGATACACAAAAACAATACGAAGATAATAATAAACTTTTTTGAAAAATTTGTCAATGCACTTTTAAACATCAAAGTTAAGTGTACATGCTAAAAATAGTTTTTAAAAACAACAAAACAATATAAAGTATATTTAATGAAAAAAGTTTATCTGCAATTGTAGTTGGATGCTATAAGATGATATACCTGATCCAGACATAGAGCGTTCTAAATCCTCATCATCACTTATTATCTCAATATCATCAAAACCATCAGCCGATCCTTCAATGTGTAAATCTTCTGATTCTTCATTTTCATCTGTTTGACAATGGACCTACATAACCCATATAGTAAATTGAAAGTTAAATGAAAAAGAAGTGCAAAACCCTAATTTTAAATAATAGTTTCACATCTCTCTATTTCTAAAACCATAAATACAAAACATATAGGTGAAGTATAAGAACTCTGGCATCACAAACTCAACTTTTTTAAAACTAATCAAAGTTACTATGTGAGCAATAACTAAGGTTAACATCAGTAGCACAAGCAAATAGAGCCTTATTAAATTTAACTGAAAAATGTGTATTATTTTTATGAAATATTTTGTGTGAACTGTTATATTCTTATATTACATATTAATATAAATTACTTTGGGCAGTATTGAGATGTTTATTAGCATGATATTGATGCAGAAATATTGTTCTTCACAAGGTTTATATATACACTACACTTTTGGAAATACTAAGCTTATTTGTTAAGCAGCTTTTGATGCTGCAATTATGAACATAGTTTCAAAAAAAACTCTGCTTTAATGCAAAACAATCAACTGCATTCATTAAACCTGAGCAGTCAAAAGAATGCTATTTGCAGTTAAATCTAAATGATGTGCATTATGTGCACAATTTTAGAGAATATATTGATATATCATATAAAAACTTCATGTGCAAACAAAATAGTTATTAGTCTTATAAAAATTTAAGCGAAAAGCAATAACTAGTTAAAAATTATGGATTATTATTTTGGTTGGCGTAAAGTTTTTAAAATTTAATAAACAGTTTATATTTAGGATAAAGTTTTAAAAGTGAAAAATTTTTTTATCTAATAGATTATAAAAAATTAGAAACTAAAAATTTAAAGAATATAATTTTTCTTTACCATTTTCAAAAAAATTATATAATTCTTTTTATTAAAGCAATCTTTTGCAAAAGTTATTTGACTTTTTTTTATAAAAGCTATGCATGACTGGTTAATATCAATTTTTTTACACTATGTTTTTTTGTTACAACCATTTTTTGAGTTGCTTTTCAAACCTTGCTTTCCAAGATGTACAGAATGGGCAGAGACACTGCACTATTGAAAGTTAATGTAGTGTTGATAAAACAATACTTGCAAAACACTTAAAAATTTTTTATCATCAATAGTTTATTATTTATTTCAGGTCTTTTCAAGAAGTCACTGTAAGCAATTTTTGTTTGTGAAACTAACCCAGATCCCCCTGTGGTTACTCTTGCTTCTTGAGAGATCTTTTTTCTCAGTTTCTTTTTTATTCCATCTTGATGTCAAAAGTGGGATTTTGGGTTAGTTTTACAAACAAAAGTCCCTTACAGTGACTTCTTGAAGAGACCCATATATAATATGCAAATAATGTAGTCCTTGTTCACTATTTGCTGAGCTTACTTTATAAGCTTTTAAATTTTAAAGAATCCCCAAGCCCTGAGAGGTTAGTAATAGTGAACAGTGAACAGTGAACAAGACACAGATTTTAAACAACTAAAATAAACATTTAAAGTTAATTAGGTCAGTTTAAAATCTAGAAAATTTACCTGAAAAATTCCTACAACAAGCAATAAAACAAGCAATACACTTTTCATGATGATTTCTTCCAATAAATAATCCAATTTAAATAAAATTTATTTGAAATCACTCCAATTACTACAAATTTAATGCTTTCCTATCAATTTACTGTTATGTGAGTACTATAAAAGAGTTTAAAGCAGATATATTTTAAAGACAATATACTAATTCAAAAACCTAGAAAACCTATATAACAAATGGTTCAAAATCAGTTATTGTATAAAA